>JARDYJ010000001.1:104100800-105300800 GCA_029215755.1 Spea hammondii | reverse complement strand
CATCAGCCCCTAAGTCAATGCGGCCCTGCCGTGGCCCGGCCCACCGGGCAAACGCCCGGTGTGCCCGATGGCCAGTCCGGGCCTGCCTGCTAGCAATAGGCATGGCCGAAACACCTAAACTCATTAATTAGGGCTGTCCCAATACTTTTGGTCATATGGTGTATATGGTGTCTAATCAGACATGTAAATATGTGCTTTGATGTAATTATCTGCAACATGGTTGATATTTTTTCAAAATAGGCCAAAACAAAGACTCACTGACTACGATAAAAAAAAAAAAAGATTTCTCCTTATACAAAACGCTGTAAGCACTAGTCGGAAAGGTCAATATTACGGTTAACTTTTCACACATATTTTGTGACACAAAAGTTGGAACTGTTTTTTGCAAAACCAACCGCAATTCCTCCTTCAACTCTGCAATCATAACACTATTAAAAAGCACATTCAAGTGAATAAAATGATTACAAAGGACACTCGAGTCCAATTTACATTACAGAGCATTTTAAAGCGTGCAAATCCATGCATACATTATTGTAGCTGCTCTCCTTCATTCAGCTCATGCTTTTCTTTCTCCACTTTGGGTTTATCTAAGCAGCTTTGGTAGTTTTAACTACAATATTTGCAGTATATTCACTTAGGTGGAACTTTACTGGACAGTTGCAATTTGAAGTTACTGATTTCACTATGTATTATGAAAAGCCAATACATGAAGAAGGATGTTCTGCACACTGCATTGTTACATCACTATGACAGTGTCCAGGGCTTATGTCAGTGTGAATTAGACAGAAGAAATTAGACATAAGGTGCGGAGGGGTTTGTGAGCTAGTCATCGAGATGACATCAGTAGTCAAGTTTTAGTTACAAGGTTGATCATTTGCTTCATATATTTTATAGTTTTACAGTTTTTTATTTACTTAAAATAGCCACAGTGCTCAACACTGCGGCCTTTAAGACACATGCCTCTTTGTTTGTATCTTTATTTTAACATAAGTTAATTATTTGAAGGATTGGTATACCATCAAGAACATATCTTGATCCAATTAGTAGAAGTCAACATGGATTTGTGAAAGACAGGTCTTCTCAAACCAAATTATTAGCATTCTATGAAGAAGTTAGTAAAATATAGATCTGGGTATGGCCGTAGATGTGATTTATCTGGACTTTGCTAAGGCATTTGATACAGTCCCACATAAAAGGTTACTCTACAAAATAATAGAAATAGGCTTAGGGGCAAATGTCTGTAATCGGAAAATTAGCTAAAAGATAGAATGCAGAGAGTTGTTGTGAATGGATGTTTCTCAGACTGTACGCAGGTATTAAGTGGAGTGCCTCGAGGGTCTGTTCTGGGTCCTCTTTTTAATTTGTTTATAAATGATCTCCCAAGCTGCATTGAGAGCCATGTCACAGTTTTTGCTGATGACACAAAATTAGGCAGGGTAATTTAGACTAATCTTGATGTTTCTTCTTTGCAGGAGAATTTAGACAGAGTTGGGGACTGGACGTGCAAGTGGCAGATGAGGTTCAACATAGATAAATGCAAAGTTATGCATTATGGTAAAAATAATAAAAATGCAACCTATATTATGAATGTAATATCCTTGGGGAAAACTACCAACGAGACGGATTTAGGAATAATAGTAGACAACAGACTTGACAACAGTGCGCAATGCAGCAAGCAGCTGCAAGGGCCAATTTGGCATGCTAAAAAGAGGTATTGATTCACGGGAGGAGGCTATCATCTTGCCTCTTTACAGGTCAATGGTAAGACCTCACCTCAAATATACTGTACAATTCTGGACACTGGTCCTTAAAAAGGACATCATGGAACTAGAAAAAGTGCAAAGGAGGGCTACAAAACTACCGTATATTCCGGCGTATAAGACAACTGGGCGTATAAGACGACCCCCAACTTTTGCAGTTGGGCTATACTCTCCGTATAAGACTACCCCTCTACCCAGTATAAAACAACCAGACAATCTTACCAGTGATTGTCTGGTTGTTGTATACGAAGCCTGCTTGGATTGGGTGGGTCAGCTCTCGCTAACATACGTACACACCAGCTTACAAACACACATATACAGATACACTGCCCTTACACACACCTGTCCATACACATACACTGTCCATACACAGACATATACATACATACACTGCCCTTACACACACACATATATATATATCTACACATACTAACATACACCTGTCCATACATACACATTTATACACTGCCCTTACCACACACCCCTGCCTTTACACACACACACATATATATATATATATATATATACACACACCAGCTTACAAACACACACCTGACCATTCACATACACTGACCATCTCACACCAACATATAGACAGATACACTTACACCCCTTTCTCCCCATATCATACCTTTCTCATCTTCTTTCTTCCATCCAGTTGTGGGAGCGTGAGGTCTGTCATTTCAGACCTCTGCTTTACTGCTCCCTCATCACTACGCGCCGGCAATTGATGCTGAGCGCCGGGACATGACATCATCCCCGCGCTCTGCATTAATAGCCGGCGTGTAGTGATTAGGGAGCTCCCTAATGTTGGGCTAGTTAGAGGGAGGTCGTGATCTCCCCAACCAGCCCTGCTCATCGGGCGCCCACTGATCAGGGCCTAGTTGGGGAGATCACGATCTTGCACCTACCTCGGCGCGGCCCTGAAGACCGGCCCAGGGGAGGCGGCTTCTCCGCTCGCCCCTCCTCTAGAGATTCGTGATTCTCCAGTCCGGCTCGGTAAGTACGGTAAGTATACCCGGCGTATAAGACGACCCCCGACTTTTGAGAAGATTTTCTCGGGTTAAAAAGTCGTCTTATACGCCTGTATATACGGTAATAAGGGGATTGGAAGATACTAGTTATAAAGAGAGACTAAAAAAGTTGAAATTATATACACTGGAAAAACGGTGCCTTAGAGGGGATATGATAACATTATATAAATGTATGCAGGGCCAATGTTCTTCAGCTCTTCTGTGACCTATTCTTCAACAGAAATGTACAAAGAACAAGAGGTCACCCTCTGAGACTGGAAGAGCGTAGATTTCATAGATGACAAAGGAAGGGATTCTTTACAGTAAAGACAATAAAGGTATGGAATTCACTGCCTAGGGAGGTGGTGTTATCAAATACATTAGCCGCATTCAAAAGGGATCTGGATATTTTTTTAGAAAGGCATAACATACAGGACTATAAATAGAATTAATATTTTAGAGCCTCTTGATCCAAGGAGAAATTCGATTGCCTTTTAGAGTCAAGAAGGAATTTTGCCCCCGTGATGGCAGAATTCGAAGTAGCTTAATCAAGAGTAGGAACGTTAGGTAGAAGGGTTGAACTTGATGGACTTAGGTCTTTTTTCAACCTTAGGTTCTATGTAACTATGTATGTGATGACCATATTGACATTGCACCAGGGCATCAGGGAACCAAAGACTAACAGAGGGATTTTAGCCCCAAACGGTCCTTTCTAAACAGGGACACATGGGAGGCATCCGTCTACACATATTATATACCTTTATAAGATTTATACTCGGAACATCCAAGGTCGTTTTTCGTCTCCAAACAAATCCTTAAGCAAAGATTATATGTGTATAAAACAAATGTTTTATACATATTTCAAATAAAGCAAATGTTTGGGGGTATTTAAAGGGATATACACTAAAAGTTGTTTGCTGTATTTAACTAGGAGAGAGCCCACACTAATCCACTTTTTTTTCACGAAGATTAAATATGTGCCAGCATTGCACCGACAGTAATTAGCCCCTGTGTCAATCTCACCCCACTTATGCTAAGACAGCGCTGCCGAAAATGCTTGTTAATTTAGTGCAGTCAAGAATAAAATGCTAGTGATACAAACTGGAAGAAAAATAAGGGGTATGTTCAGTGTTGATAGCTTTTGACAGTAGCAAATTTATCATACAAGCATCATACAAACTAACTTTTACTGGCACATTGATTCAAATTAAATATTCCTGCGGCAGTAAATTGTTTACAGCACTTAAAGATTGCTATCTCAAATGGCACAGATAATAGGGTGAACAAAGGCTCCTTTAATTAGGTATATTTGTTAATTAAAAGGTTCCCATACCGGGGTGAAAATAGATGTAATGTCAGGGCGAGATGGGACCTGGTCCAGGAGGCATAATAATAATATTAATTTGAGATGGTAGCCTATTTTTTTAGCATTTACAGGCCTTAAAACAGACATAGCTTCATTGTCAACAACACAATGTCATAGTTTGCCTCATGAGTATTTCATGGAACTGACTGCAAGTTTACAAAATGTAAGACGAAAGAAAACACAAAAAAAGAAAAAGGGAGATCACCCTCCTAGTCACTTGCTTCTGCCCTCTCACAACCGGCAGCTTCATTCAGTCCCTCAAAACTTCTTTTTTTAATTTGCTGACATAAAAGCCACGTTGGTCATGTCTACTATAAGTGTATTACTCGAATCTGTCTTGTGATGAAAGGATTTGTTCTTTCTTCACTCTCGCACCCCCCCCTAAAAAGGAGCTAACTTGGTCGGGTATGCCCAAAAAGAAGTTAGTTGGGTCATCAGTAGTGGTGACAAGGTGGAATTTTAGGGTTCTCAGTAATGTGTACCATCAGGGAGCGGTAGGCCGGCAGTGTATCTCTAGAGAGAGGTGAATGATATATTGTTAGTGTTATTTAGAAATTCTGGTAGTCCACTCAAGTCTAGAAGGAATTTCAGCTCTATGATGTCTCTATATGCATCATATATGCCTTAAATGTTTCTGTCTTCATATAATCCAGAGGACATGGATTATTCTGCTCTATAAATCCAAGTTATTAAAATGTGATGTAATTTTTCTAACAATGTGCAGTCCTTCAAGAGAAAAACATTTGAAGGTTGCATTTGACGTACTTCGAAGTTCCTTCATGTGATTTGCTTTACGATTTTGCATTGTTAAGAGACATAAGCAATATATATATATTATTTTTTTTTCATTAACCTAGGCCTTTTTCTACCCTTCTGATTGCATTTCTGATTTCAGATGCCATTTTCCTCCATTGGTTTAATTTGTTTTTTTTAAAACTTCTTCCAGTTTGATGTTATTGGACTTTCCTAACCTATTAAGACCATATAATGCAATGTTATAACGGAAAAATCATTTTGGTCTTAGATTAATCATGAGGGTTAGCAACAAAACACATTTGTAATAATTTCTTCAGTGCTGCTTCATGTCCTTTGCTTGCGTCCATTAAATTGTTCCCAATGCTTCTGCTGCTAGCACTCATAAAAGTTCTAGAATTACACTCTATACCAAAGTATTAGATTTTGAACTAGGAATGAGTCAAAGTAATTTTATATCATAGTAAAACTAGAAAGGTGATTGATGGCGATGTATAAACTTCAGAAACTTGCATGCTGGAAACCACAGGTAATTTTACTTTTGACTTAAGGTCATTAGAAAAAGTTAAACTCTTCAAAACAACCTCATCCACAGGAGGTTATTTTAGTTAGATAGCATCAAATATATTATTTCTCCAGGAGCTTCTTTCCTCACTATAAAAGAAGGAATTATATAGACATTTTTTTTAACTCTATTGATAGGAAGGGCCAAATTAATTTTCAAAAAATATTTTCAAAAACATTTTCAAGAAATGTTGAAAAATATCTCATTAGTGTGAGTTCAGGAAAGCATGTGCCAAAACACATGGATCTAAATAGTATAAGCACTGTGATCTATGGAATATTATACTGTTACTAAAAAACATAGGGACAAAGACACTAAACTGATGTAAGCAGAGCTTACATGGGTCCCAGTGGCAATTTGCCGCTAGAATACATGTTCTTTCAGGTGTCAGTATGCGTTCAGTCTGCTGTAGACATTCGGATTCATACAAATTACAATTTCAGCAAATTTGCCAATTTCGTTAATTCGTATGTAGGAACACAAGGAGTGACCTCCATAAATGAAAACTAAGCAGAGCTCTCACAATTACTCTCTCTCTAACACTCTTACTCAATGTCTCTCTACCTTCTCCGCCGACTGCTTCTGTGTCCTGTCTCCTTTTCTGCGGCTCAGCTTCTTTTCTTGCCTCTTCATCTTTCTTTGTCCAACCAAAGAAACCAGGCTTCCTGTAGCGCTTCCACAAAAAGGGGTGGAGACACTCCGCACACCCTCTGTCCCGATTGGAGGAATAGGGGAGAGGCTGTACCCATGTGACGTGCTCTAAGGGGCCCGAATATTGCACATTGATTTGCAGAGAAGGAGAAACGTTTGAGCACCTCTCTTTCTTTATGATTCCGTCTGCATTATTATGGCTTCTTGGGAGTACTTCTGCAAAAGAGCGGAGCCACAGCACGCACCATAGGGACAGCCTTTCCCCCATTCCTCCAATCAGGGGAGAGGGTGTGTGTGGAGGCCCCGGGAGGCATGGTTAACAGAGCCTCCCCTGCCAGCACTTTCCACGGGGGGGGGTGCCGGCACGGGAGGTTGTCTAAGCGCATCATGTGGACGGTCACCGGCTGGGGCGATGCGGGTAAACAGCCTCCGCTGCCGGCACGTCTGCACGATGTGCTTTAACAATCTCCCTTGCCGGGAATTCCCACGGGAGGAGTCCCGGCAAGGGAGATTGTTAAAGCACATCGTCTAGATGTCCCGACAGCGGAGGTTGTTTACCCGCATCACCGCCGCACGATGCGTTTTACCTCTGCCCCCAAGCCTTACCAGAGTAGACTCCCGAGTGTCTTGCGGGGCTGAGTGCCGGCACCGGAAGTTGTATACGCGTATTGCGTAGATGTCCCCCGCCGGCCCCGCAAGACACCCGGGAGTCTGCTCTGGTAAGTTGGGGGGGGGCAGAGTGGCAGCATCTCTCGGGGGGGGAGGAGGAGGACAGTGGCAGCATATCTCGGGGGGTGAGGAGGACAGTGGCAGCATATCTCGGGGGGGGGACAGAGTGGCAGCATGTTTTTTTGGTGCTTTTTTAAAACTTTTTCTTTAAAAAAGCACCAAACTTTTAGGGTGCGGCCTATATATGGGGGCGGCCTATATCCGAGCCAATACGGTATTTCTTTCTTCAGTGGGTGGTATGGAAACCAATAGCATATTGGAAATTGTTTCTCGTTGAAAGGCTACAGCTTAATTTTATTCCTAGAAGAATCACTCAGAAAATCTAGCTTTGAAACCCAATTTAACTAACTAATTTTTAGACGTTTTCCCTACACGGTACATCCAAACTTCAGTATGTTTCTGATGCATTCATAAATTAGTAAGCCAATATACATATCCCAATTTAATTGATACCGGTTTCATGGAACACAGTAACCAATCTCTCATCCTATTCCATCGTATTAGGATGACTATGCAAGAGATTGAAGAGACAATTAAGGAGCAAACTCAAAGTGAGGAGAAAAAAATTAGTTAACACAAATTATAGGTTTCTGATTTTGGAATCTGGTGTTCATTATGTTAATTTGCTCCAGTAAGAAAGCAAGGGATATCTGATTTACGTGCTCTGGAGGTAAATTACAGCATTAAAGCTGTTTTCTTCTGATTCTTACTTGTGCATATTTTAATTCTGTAAGGAATGTTATAATTGCCAATATTGACTTAAAGTAATGAATCTTCCTTTGCTAAAAACAAAATATAAGACCAAGTGATTACTTACAAGACTACTGTTACCGAACACATAAAAAGAAATTCATGATTTCTTTTAGCCAACGTAATGTAGAAAGTGATTATTAATTACAGTGGGCATTTAAACGTGCTGGATATGTATATATCTACCATTATTTTGTAGTCTCCCCGGTCAGAAGGGACCAGAATCACTGGTTTCAGATTGATAAATTAAATTTAAAATAATTTAAATACCCTGATGACTATGCAAGAGGGATCCTTGGATCTAACAGAGATCCTGCTTGAAGCTGTGATGAATCCCTAAGTAAAAATGTATGCGTATTTGAAAACTAATGCATTTGGACTATCGCTATATTTAGGGTTAATTTTAAAGACAGATATATATTTTTCTGCAGTTGCACATATCCTGTGGCAGAAACCTGTAACAGAATTGAAAAGCATGTCTGAAAGATATTCCAATTACGGCTTGTAGAAAGTTTGATATTTGTCTGTGAATGCCACGAAAAGATCAAAATCCTACAGTTGAAAAATTGACAAAAAATCATTACTCTCTTGCAAGTTCCACTTATAAATTTAAAGGAGGTAGAATATGCAGAACCTCAGGATTGCGCAGCAACAGGGAATTTGCCATTTCTTTTACTTGCATTTAACAAGTTTACATTGACTTAACCGATGTCTTGCAAAAACTAAATGTTGTGACAAAATCCCCATAGCGCTTCAGAACTGCAATCGTTTTTTTTAAATCAATATACATATACATATATTGTCAGTAACATTTACATGGCCAAATACAATATTATGGTTTTCAGACTCAGGGCTCCTTTAGCATACTATCCAAGTGTCCTGGCTTCTGTGGGACAGTCACAACGTTCGAGCACTGCCTCATTGTCCCGCATAGCTGCTCCACTATCCTGTTTTTGCACAAGGCCTGTGCCTCTAGGGAGCCCAATGTGACCCATGCAACCCTTTCTTCCTGTCTCCTCATACCAGTCAATGGTGTATGTGTACATGCATGTGTACTTTTGTGTGCATACATGTGTACTTGTGTGTGTGTGAGCATGCATGTGTATTTGTGTGTGTGAGCATGCATGTGTACTTGTGTAATTGTGTGTATTTGTGTAATCATGTGTGTACTTGTGTGTGCGTACATATGTATTTGTGTGTGAGCACAGATGTGTACTTGTGTGTGTGTGTGAGCATGTATGTGTAGGTATAGTTGAAGTTGGGGGGCCCGGTGCAATTTTCGCACCAGGGCCCTGTGATTTCTCCATTCAGGATGTGTCCTGAATGGAGATCTGTGTTGCAACTCCACAGACCTGTATTGATATCCTTTGTCTGGTCAGTGGAGTCAGAATTTCCACAGCTGGCCCATGATCCCCACTGCCCATGGAAGTTATGGCTCTGGTCTGTTCAAACAGGACATAGTGTTTTTACATATATAGTATCACACATGATTTTGTAGTACTGACTCATAAGCACAATTGATTTTATATTGTATGGTTAGATGTACCTTAGGATCATGTATTCCAGAAAGCTCCTCATAAATCTTTTCTCCTACCATGACGGCTGCAAGGTTAGCTGTGTATGTTGATAAACAAAACAGACAAAAGATAGCCCAAAGATTCATTAGAAACCTTCCGGTCCAACATTTGGGTGTTTTGATGGCTGCTGTCCTGCCAAATAATATGGCATAGCATACATTTAGAGCAGAGGAGAAGGAGAACACTTTGCTTCTGTTCCTGCCCTTGGGTGTCATCCCAAAGGGACTTTTCCATTCATAAAGTGTTAGGAATATTGCCGTAATGTGAAGCGATACAAATATCCCAAGCCACATTGTCCAATGAAGTGGCCACATAAAAGCTCCAATTGGAGCGGCAGTATCTTTGGTCCTTACTAAAATACCCAGACTGGTTGAAAAGAATGGGCTGGTGAAATCAATAACCTGACTTCTTGCTGTATTGATACTGAATGATGTGACAGCCATATGGGCAGCACCACTTAAGAGGTCACCTACTAGTCCTGTCCAGTGACCATTTTTCCACGCCCCGTATTTTCCATCACCAACAATGTATAGGTCAAAGTCAAAGTTCATATCTTCTGCTAGTTTCTCCAAAAGGTCAATACAGTAGCCATAGCAGCACTTTTTTAATTCAATTGGCACTGTGTCGTTATCTCCTTGCAAGCTTTCAAAGAGGTTATCTAGAACACCCGAGTCATTTGTCATGGGATCTAAGCACAACTGTCCTGCTGGACACTGGCCATCATCATCAACATTTCTTGTAAACACAAAAGGAGGTTCAATAAGAGTCACAACCCTGAGGTGTAATCGTGTAGGTTGTTGATACTGATTTTTGTGTCTCTGTGTCTGATCTGGCCACAGTCCATAATCCATAATAATTTTTCCCCCTTGCCAACTCCCAAGACGTGTCCACATTGGATTTCCAAGAGGATCGTGTTGTAAATTCCAAATAAAGTAATGATTTTCTGAGTTGATAACTGCAGAATCTTTAACCTTGATGTGTCCGCTCAGACCACTAAATGATGTGCTAGATAAAAACCTGTTTGAAATATAAAAGAATATATAACAGTAAATATTATTAAAACACAATCTTTGTATATCTCTTATTTTCACTTTCTATTATCTATATATATCTTAGGTTTACATAAAAATGTTGTATTCATTAACACAATCAGAATATTTTCACTGGTAATTGGAATATTGACTCCTTTATAACCTCATGGACATTAGTCGACAAAACGTCCAGATTAACGAGTATCGCTGCTGACAAAGCCAGAAGGACTGGAGAGCAGAGACTCGGGAAGGTCTGTCCAGACTTGGCTTGGATCTCTGATAACCAAACAAACCATTTATAATTTGTGTGGCAACACTAAACATGGAAAAATTGAATCATGTTCTTTTAATAAATGTAGTAAAAGTATCAAAGCTTCAACCTTTAGGTGATTAAAAAAGCATTTGACTTGAAGAGGTAAACAGACGGCTACAAACATATGTTAGGTCACTTTTTATTTCTTAACAAAGTGTCATTCGACTTCATCTCTTTAACATTATATCTTAACTGTACTGTAATATTCAAATATTCAAGTTCAAATTTGAACACTTACAGACATAGGTTAAATTATTAAACTGTTATTAAATTATTACGAAATGAGTTATTAAAGGTGCATTCATCTAAAGTTTAAGAAGAATAAAAAAACCTTCAAATTAAAAAAAAAAAGAATTAATATTTCTAATAATTGTGAGATTTCTTTTCAACAATTCGAAAAATACTACTACAACCAGAAATGTTATTGCTACAACAATAATGCCTTGATGTTATTAAATATACTGTTTATATAGTAAAAAAAAATAGACATGTTTTAACAAAATGCATTAGGTGAACAGAAAAAAAACCTAAATCAAATCAATATTTGGTGGGACCACCCTTTGCCTCCAAAACGGCCCAATTGCTCTGCTCTCTTCATGTAATCCCAACAAGACTAAATGATGTTGAGATCAGGGCTCTGTAGGGGACCATAACCAACAGGACTGAAAAGTGTCTGCCTGTACTTCTCACCATTGAGGAGACCATTAATTCTGACTAAATACCCAACTCCATTTGCAGAAATGCAGCCCCAAATTTGCAAGGAATCTCCACCATCCATTAGTATTGTCTGCAAATTGCCTGCCTTCTTTTACTAGCCTTGCTGCTAATATTTAAAAATTTTACCAGAGCAACTGCTGCCATTTTTCTGAATCCCAGTTCCTGTGTTTTCGTGAATAGTTTAGTCGATTAGCCCTGTTTCCAGATCAGAGGCATGGCTTTTTGGCCACAAGTCTTCCATGAGGACCAATTCTGACCAGACTTCTCAGGACAGTAGATAGGTGTACCAGGGCCCTACTGTTGAGCTGGTGGTACTGCTGGACCTCTTTTGATTGCCAAGGGAAGTAAGCATAATGTGTCATTTATTTGCTGCGCTAAGTTTCCTTGGCTGATCTCTGCATCTACAGTCCTCAACATTTCTTTGTGCTCCTTTACAAGAACTTAGATACAACATCTGGAAACCCCTGTCTGCCTTGAAATGTATTCCTGGTTGAGACCTTGCTGATGCAGTATAACTACCTTGTGCCTTGTTGCTGTGTCATGGTGTATGACTTTTGACATTAAACTTCAGCAATCTCACCTTGTTACTGAGTTTGGCTGTTCCTCACCCAGTTGTATTCCTCCTACACAGCTGTTTCTGGTTTAGTTAATTATTGTGTCTAAACCTACATATCACATTGATGATAATTAGCACCTGTTTGGTATAATTATTTAATCATACATCTAACTACAGTGGATATAAAAAGTCTACACACCCCTGTGATTGTGATTTTAAAGAATGAGACAAAGATAAGTCAGAACTTTTTACACCTTTAATGTGACCTATAATGTGAAAAATTCAATTGCAAAACAAGCTGAGCTACAAGTGACAACAATCTCCCGTATTCTTCATATGAATGGGCTATGGGGTAGGGTGGCAAGACGGAAGCCTTTTCTTACAAAGAAAAACATCCGAGCCTTGCTGCAAAAACAAACATCAAGTCCCCCAAAAACACGTGGGAAAATGTGTTATGGTCTGATGAAACCAAGGTTGAACTTTTTGGCCATAATTCCAAAATGTATGTTTGGGGCAAAAACAACACATACCCACAGTGAAGCATGGTGGTGGCAGCATCATGCTTTGGGCTGTTTTTCTTCAGCTGAAACCGGGGCCTTAGTCAGGGTGGAGGGAATTATGAACAGCTCCAAATACCAGGCAATTTGGGCACAAAACCTTCAGGCGTCCGTTAGGAAGCTGAAGATGAAGAGGAAGTTCACCTTTCAGCACAACAACAACCCAAAGTGCAAATCCACAAAAGCATGGCTTCACCAGAAGAAGATTAGCGTTTTGGAATGGCCCAGCCAGAGCCCAGACCTCAATACAATACAACCACAATCTGACAGATTTGGAGCGCTTTTGCAAAGAAGAGTGGGCATATATTGCCACGTCAAGATGTGCCATGCTAATAGACTCCTACCCCAAAAAGACTGATTGCTGTAATAAAATCAAAAGGTGCTTCAACAAAGTATTAGTTTAAGGGTGTGCACACTTATGCAACCAGGTTATTGTGAGGTTTTTTTATTCCCCCCCCCCCAAAGATTTCAGCTTGTTTTGCAATTGAATTGTTCACATTATAGGTCACATTAAAGGTGTAAAAAGTTATTTCTGTGAAAATTGGAAGGAACAGGAGGTGTACCTGGGTGTATTGCAACATGGGCTGGTAAGAGCGACAGCTTTGATTGACAAAATGTTTAATTTTTGCTGTTTTTATTTTGTACTTGGAACCAGTTAAACTGGGCAGACCTAGTCAGGTAAAGACTACTGTTTAGTAAGCCTCCCAAATAGGAGTAGGTTTTATTTGTTTGATTTTGTTTCAATAAAAGCCATTCAATTTAATTTAATTTAATTTAAGTATGGTTTTATAATAGCCTAATCCAGCTTTTTTGACAAATATATCATATATGTGAATATCTTTAATATATCATTCTGTCAAAGTTTTTTTCTCTAAAAGGTTCTATTAAAACAGAAATACACATTTGTTGTCAGGACCAAAAATCCACTATTCGATCATTCACAAACAGTGATTAAATGAGAAGCCATACCTTGATAAATACTGCCCAGAAGTGAGGTTCATGGTGTCTCTGTTCATACAGTTTGTCGTACTGGGAATAAGTGCTAGTTCTGGCTGGTCCATAGAAGCTGTGGCGACGGCTCTTGCTATTAGCTCCATTGCATCCTGTACATAGTGCTCAAAGAAGGACTCTCTTGTTTTACCATGAGCTATAAGTCCCAGCGGCAATCCTTCAGTTCTTAATTCATCCACGCTTTGCGAGTCTCCAAAAACCCAATGAAATTCTGGTAACACAATTCCATAATGGGTAGCCATTTCAAAAATTTGTCTTGTGTCTTCCATGTCACAACCAAACATGACAATGGTGGATGTAGTGTCTTTTATGCTCTCCAAGTTTAATTGCAAGTAACTCATCATGTAATTGCTTAAAGTCCGATTTACGGTTATGTTTATAATTAATCCAAGGTGAAATCTAGAATTATTTTGAGCCAGTGTGAGAAAATCTGTTATATTCCAGTCGTCTTGACAAATCAATAAACTGTAATTGTACCAGCTGTTCATGGTCAAGATGGAAAAGGTGACTTCAGCATTCGACGTTAATGAGTTTTCAAGACTAAGCTGTAGGTGAAGTGGATTCTGCATAAAGAAAATATATTTTATTAAAATGTGCCATTTTAAAGTTATATAAAGAACATAACCTTACTTTACAATCAAAGACTAATATATTCAGTGCATTAGAGGGTCACTTAAGGATATACGTTCACCAGCGAGAATTTGCATATTAGATAATAAAAAACACACACTGTATTTTCAGCTTGTAGGTTTATTACAATATTTTATGAGACATTTAAACATAAATAATATGAGCAAACCTGAAAACTTTTCGGGTCTGACCCAGAGTCTCTAGGTGAATAGATGCTTCCCTGGGTCTCCAGGTTTACTCTTTCTCAGGGCAGGGAGAGTGGTTCGCCTACTCCCAGAAACTTTCCCTTCTGCTCAAGACTCATCTCTATATAAGACTATCCCTGCCTACATTACCAGCTACCCTAAGCCTCCTCATGAAACAACATCTCCAGATGAGGAAGAGCTTTGGTTAGCCTGCCCTGGGAAGTTTCTAGGTGTGAATGCGGAAAACTGCACTTGAATTTACACCTAAGCCCCGACTTTTAATTTCTAAACAGTTATTAAACAGTTGCAAATATTTAAGAGCATCAAAAAGTTTGCTTTTTGGAAGAAGATGTCCAGGTATTCTTGGGTATCTTATGTCAAGATAACTAATTGTATATTGGCATTGCATTTTTGAGAATTGTTGTACTTTTCTGATTGACTTTATAAGGACCTCATTAATCAGAGAAACACAAGGCTAACAGTCCTAAGTAACATGAGCCAACTTGTGTTAGATCATATGGACATTAGTTGACATTAAAATGAAAGAGGTCACTATTACTGTATAACAGAAAAGGAGGCTATCTATCAAAGTATTTAACTTTTACGTTAAGTATCAATCAAAAACACGTTGGCCAGAATTTAAAATTCAGAACTGTGTTCATTCTCGTAGTGACTGTTAGAAGCAACGTGGCCTCCATTTTTCTGTCTTCTCCTACAGTTTACCTTTAATGTTTAAATATATTGAATTAATAGTGATTTAAAAAGAATTAAAGGAAGTCATGTATTTTTTATTTTATTTTTTTGCATTACTGTTCCAAATCTTTATATGAATTCCTGTGAAACCATATCACTACAGCCATCTGTCTGCCAATACAGACATTCTACTGATTCAATTGAATGCTTTAAAACTATTATTGCAATATAGTCATTTATTGTATGCTTCCTTTTCTCACTATGAAAGAGAAGCGGTGTCGGACCATGCAGACTCCCTGCCCCCTTGTAGAGGGCAGCCTACTCCTACGTCCTTGGGTGGAAGTCTTGTGTGATCAAGAGTACATACAAAACGCTCATTAAAATGATGTTACATTTATGGTGACCAATGCTGCCCACACAGTTAAAGAGACAGCATGGTGCCTACTGAGCTACTGTATGATAAACTGGCTAGCCTGCACACCAGTAGGCGATCAGGACATCACTAGTCCCCCACCACGCTATAAAACCCTATTCCCGCAAAAATATACTTAATTTGTTTATTTTTGTATAACATTTTTTTTTTTTTTAAATGCTGATAAAGTTTGGTGTGCTGGAGGTCCCATCATCATACCTGGAAACTTCTGGGCTTGCGAGATGCAGCCAGGACTGCCCACTGACATCAGGGGGCGGTCCCATGTCGTCGGTGGGAGTTCCCACTGACGTCAGTAGGAGGTCCCTTGACATCAGTGGGATGTCCCGCCGATGTCAGTGGGGAAACACCCCCATTTATAGGGAAAATAGGAGGGGAGCGGGGCGTGTCAAGAACCCGCGACCTGGAGGATTCTGGTCTTGACCCGGAGAAGCGGTGCTTCACCCGGCAATTTATATGCATGTACAACCACATCTAAATTTTAAGAAAATGATTTAGTTTTAGTTAATGTTGCTGCTTTGTTTGGAATATATGGGGATATATAGGGCATTTTTTTGATGTGTAACAAAAAGAGCTGCAGAACCAAGATCAAGGTAAACATGAGGAATTCCAAAGCATGTTTATTTGTCCTTTGAGAATAATTAGTCCTGCTTTTCTCACATTCCTTGACTTGAAACCTATAATGTGTAAGACTGAAAATCAGGGCAGCTGGGTGTTTAATCCAACAGGAAAAATCACAATGGCAATTCCCCTTTATTTTATCAGCTGTATTTCATAAATGCTATGCACTATTAAAACAAATAACACAAAAATAAAGCATAAAAGATGTGCCCTGCACCCAGAAGGTTGCATTTCATTGAGGGCTTGTGCTGTTGTAATTTATCACTATGGCTAAGACAGCAGATCTCTCAGGGGTCCTAATACCACGGATCAGTGAGCGCAAACATAAAGAAATTGGAAAGTATTTTATTTCACACTCCGCAGTTACAATAAACTTTACTGAACATGGTCTGTGCATCTAACCTCTCGACTGCCAGAAGGCATGTTCAGTTCTCCTTTGAAAACATACAAATGTTATCCTTGTTTTCTCTGTTCTATATAAAACATTGATATTAGCTTACAAATAACCGATCAACTGGGGCATAAGAGCACTAGACACAATTAGTGAAGCTAACAGTTGGCATGCTTAGCTTTACATTTGCATTAGTAAATTAAATCTAGGCCTCCATCAAGAGTTTGCTAAACAAGGAAAAATGTCTCAGTAACTAACTAAAACTAACAAAAGCCATACCTGGGAACTCCGGGTTTGACCCGGAGATTGCCGGAGAGCGCTGCTCCTCTGGTTCTCCGGGTCAAGACCCGTCGAGGTGTCAACACCCCGCTCCCCACCCATTTTTTCCTTGCAATGGGGGTGTTTCCCGCTGTGTCAGTGCTTGCATGGTGGTCAAAAATGAGTGTTTACCGCAGACAACTTGCAAATTCACTAAAACTCACATTAGCAAAATTATAAACAATTTGCTTGCAGGAGATGCAAATGTATGCAAGCTAAAAAAAAAAGCAAGCAACACGCAAATGTATTCACCTGTCCCTCCTGTCACCCCAACCACAAGTTAATAGAAAGCCCCCCTACTAACCAAGGTAAAAGCCCCCCTACTAGCCGAGGTAACTAAATAACCCTGTGGGTATATTACCCTATAATAACTAAACTCGAAACGAATTGTCCGACATGTGTTTTTTCACACATAGACGGCAAATTTCCGAAACAACCGCTTTCCAGTCTCTTACATTGCTTTATATGTGACTTCCTTTCAAATAAATAAGTTCCATGTCTTTCCCACCACATTTACTTTTTTTCTTATTTCTTTCTGTATTTGGTTAGAAAGTTGTATCACAATGCATTATGGGTGTTTTTTTGCTGACAACTTTGCTTCATAAAGACTTTTAGTACCATTAAACTAATTTACTAAAACTACCTGTAGATTTTTTTACTAACCGGTTATAGTTTTACTTATGCGTAAATCCAACTCATACATCATAACATATCGTAAAAGTTATCTGCATTTAGACTATCCTAGTCAGAGATGTATCTTGGCTGGCTATAACCCTAGTCCTTGGTAGCACCCCTTCTGCCCTTAGACTTTTTGTACAAAATTTTGTTCTTACAAATTGCCAAATTTTGTTTGAACGTACAAAAATGTCCAACGAAACAAACTAAAACAAAGCATAAAGGCTGTCCTTGACGTACACACCGTGGCTATGCCCTATTGCGGAAGTAGTCCAAGAGGTCAGAATGATGCAGATGGATCAACAGAGAAAGAAAGGCTTCTTTTTCACCACTGATCCGTCTGCATGATTCTGGACTTGTGCGATACTGCTGCGGAACATGACCCTATATAAAACGATAAATAATATTTCTGCAACAGGGCGAAAAGAGGCAAGACAAGAAGAGAAACTGCAGAAAAGAACAGTTTGCGGAGAAGGTAGGGAGACATTGACAGAGAGACAGTGAGAGACTGTGAGAGATTTAATGAGGATGTGGGACCATGAATGTCCAACAAATTGACCAAAAATGAAATGCAAAATTTGCCCAAATTAGTTTTGGTCAATGAGTATAGTCCATGGTGTTTATGGGCCACTTACAAGGGAGCTCTCTGATCTCCCCCATCAGCCCAGGGCAATCAGGCCCCAAGTATATAATAGAGAAGCTAAACATAAAACTGCCACCCTATGCTTAGGCCTACTTAGCTTAGGCCAGAATACACCACTGGTCTTTGATGTAACAAAATGGAACACCAGGTTTGTGTTTGTTATTGTTAACCCTTTCAGTCCCATGGTTTTTTTGGTACCTCAAGTCCCGGAGCAATTTTGCCATTTTTGCGGTATGTCGGTTCAACTATTATTCCCCTTTCCTGCGAATAGTGTACGCATGTAAACTATATATCGTTTTTTCAAGGAGAGAAATGGCTTTCTTTTGATACCATAGTTAGATAATTAGCTGAAGATTTAGGATGAGAAATTTAGTAAAAACTAGTGAAAATTAAAAACACCTAATATTTTATATATTTTCCCCTCTGAAGTGATGGAAAATCCCCTCCAAGTTTATCAATTCAGGTGTCCTGATTTCAGAAGTACCTTTTTTATATAGAATTTACATACTTTCCCAGCACCTATAGGGAACATACTATAATGTGTACATTATTCTTTACAAAGCTGTAGAATTTTTACATTGGGTATGATGGGATTGCAACTCTAATTTTAAATAAACCAAAAATACCCACAAAAGTATATATTTCTGTAAAGCAGACAACCCAGACTATCATATCAGGGGTATTTGGGCACTCTTCATGCAGCTATTTGGCCACTAATCACTGTCCAAGGTGGCTGCCGAAATTATTTCCTGCGCTTTTTTTCACCAACACTTCTGTGTTAGATTTTTTTGCACAGGGTATGTGTTACGGCAGAGAAACCCGGCCAACATTGTTTAGCTGCATCTCCTGATGGCGGAAATACCCCACATCCTTAGTTTTTTTATTCTTTCTACAGGGCCATATCCATCCCTTACATATAGTACCCTATAAGGTAGTATTTTTTTACTTATGGCTTAACGGGTTTAGGGGTTGTGAATGGGGGCAGGGGGTTATACCTTTTAGATGTTGTGTTAGGGCAATGAGATGTAAGGGTTGTTTTAATTTTTTTATTATTATTATCTTTTTAATATATTTTTTTATTTTTTGGTAATTGCAAAATGTTTTTTTTTTTGGTAATTGCAGTATGTAAGTGCAGTATGGTTATAGGTCTTCTTAAGGACCTCTTGAACATGTTATTAATGCCAGTGATGTCACAATTACATCACTTAGCTCACTTATTGTTAAAAAAAATCACTAACACTTTTTTTTTTGTTTGCTTTTTTCTTTTGTGTCAGCATGTGAGAACAGTGAGAAACACAATCCTCCCTGCGATCCCCCTGCACGAATCCCACTGTGATCTCTATGCAAGTCCCCACAGAAATCCTGCCCTCTGATGACCTTCCGAGTGACGTCAGCAAACTGTAACAGAGGGGAGCCCAGGTCACTGCAAGAATGTCAGGACGTACCGTTACGTCCATAGGGGTTTCTTGAGATGCGTTTTATGGGCGTACCAGTACGTCAATAGGGGACTGAAGGGGTTAATCTATATTAATTAAATTTTTAGTTAAAGGAAGTATGAATGTCATAGCTCCATGATTTAGTATGGATGAATGGTACACGCAGAACTGACTTTCCAAAAACAAAATGGACCAGGTCATCCAATTTCAGCATGTCACTTCTTCAATAGTGTCTTATGACATTCCCTTTACCTACTTTGCATGGATTGACACTGTTACCCATCAGCTTCAGCCCTTGCCTGACTTTCCCTAAAATTAACTGGGCTGAATTACCCTGCTGTAAAAAGGTTTTGCGGCACAGTATGTAAAATATGTCCAAAATGACCACTGTCAACTTTGCACATAAATGATCAGGACAAAATGGATACAGTACACATCATAATTTATTCAGTTAAATGAACCACATTGCAACCAGTACTATTTCAAATTTGCATGCTATTAATGAATTACCAAAGCTTAATTAACCATGCATTCTGCTAACAGCTAGCTGTCTTAGAATATAATTTTAGCATGGATCTCTTTCGCTTACTTTATCTAAACCGCAAAGAAAAGACCGGAATGAATAATTGCCAGAATGAAAAAGTTGCTGATGTTGTACTCTGAAACTTTAAAATACTTTTCAATTTGCATATCATGTCAATTGAAATGTCAGAGTGAAAATCCCACTTTCCCTATAAATATTATACCTACTAATATTTCATATTTACAGTTCTCTTGCAAAACCTTAAAGTTGAGCTGATGACTGATTCACAGAGTCACAAGCACTAATCAATCTTGCTACAGCCGTATTTTAAATAAGCGAACAAATAAGTCTACCGAACAAATAAAATCATTTTAACTTATTTTAGGAAGTTTTCATTAGATTAAAGATTATTTACCAGATTAATGATTATTTACCAGGTAGTGAATTGTCCCTTTTAAGTAATAGTCTAGCCATTTTAATGCATATGTGCAAAAATCGCTCCCACTGATTTCAGTGGGTGTGCTTCCCTGCCATTGATTGGCTGTTTTCTTGCCATTGGCTGTTTTCTTGCCATTGGCTGTTTGAAGCAGCCAATCAGTGGCAAGAAATGTTGGACCATAGAGAAGTACATCTAAGTTTCTACCCCAGGTTACTGTCACCCGATGTTATAAGGATGCACATTAAAGTTGTTCCACCTAGACATTTTCCCAACTGTCCTAATTACTTAAATTATATACTAATAATGTATACATGTTAAACTTATTCCTGTTTTAAAATAATGTACTATTATTCTGTAGTTTTTTTTGTTCTTTCAGCTATGATAGTTACTTTAGTGAATTGGTTTTACAACACTTAGAGTAACTTTAACTGAACATTTAACTGTAAAAGTTATTAAGCAAACATACAACATTGAATCAGGGGCTAAAATATGTATTGTATTTGTTAGTTGCTGTGGTGGTATTACAATAAACTCACAGTTCATTGGAACCCCAACATACCTAAATGCCTATATAAGAAATCAAACAATTATAGAAATATTTATGAATATTTAAATATATTACTGTAAGTACGGTAACTTTGGTCATTTTGATATGATGCTTGGTTTGTATAATTTTTTCGTTTTTCATTTGAGGAAAATGAAACTTGGAAACAGTTGGATGAATCCATCTAGAATGCATACTATCATGAGAGCAATATATCTGCAATGTTATTCATTTATGAACTATGTAACAGTTTGTGATGCTCCTTAATGGACCATGGAGAAATGTATTGTGTATACTAAGAAATGGTGTGTTTCCAAAAGCATAAATATTTTGTGATGTGGCTTAGACATCTAAGTTAAATGTCCGTGGAGATTTCAGAAGTTGATAAATTATAAACCATGGATTTGCAGCACCCCAAACAATATAATATTATAGTAATTATTTTTTTATAGCATTGTGAAGGCTAAATTGAGAAGCTCTGGGAAAATGTAATATTTATTTGATCACCCGCGGCAGGAACCAACAAATGTTTCTACTAAATGTCCCACACTTTATTCACTATTCCTTGTCTTGGAAAATAAGTCCTAAGATATCTAAGCTAGAGATGCATTATACAGAGTATACAGATTTGACTCTTACTGCATAATAATGTATATTGCCATTTTGGTACCAGGGCAGTGAAGACTAAAGAGGTATGTGATTGAAGAAGGGACCTCTCAGTTCTTGAAAACATATGGTGCTCTCCATCTTATTCTCTGAACTTTGGTCTACTAAAAGTTATCACAAACGCATTTTAACAAACCAGGCATGAAATAATAATTATTATGATCTCTTATTTATCTAGAGCAAACAATTTATGCAGCACTTCTTACAATACATATATTCAGGGTATGTGACTTTACTAGAATTAACAGACTAAGACAAACCAATTTAGAGGGAATGGGGTGAGAAGAAAGAAGGTATGGATAAAGGGGAGAAGGAGCGTAATAGCTGAAGGTTGCAGAGGTATGGGGCACCATGAGTGAAGTCTCGTAGATGGGAAAAGGAAGAGATTATAAGTGAGAAGGAAAGTCTTAGACTATTGGAAGAATGTAAAGATCGAGTAGGGGAGTATTTTGTTATGAGGGCCTTAAATGTTAGTACAAGGATTTTAAATTTAATTCTTAAGGTAATAGGGAGCCAGTGGAGGGCTTCACAGTAGCATTGTGCAAGGAAGATAAGCCTAGCAGCAGCATTTTGGATAGACTGCAGAGAAGAGAGTCGAGACAACCAATGTCAACCAAAACAGCGTTGCAATACTAAAAACAGGAAATGATAAGGGAATGAACCAGAGTTTTTGTGGCTTCTTGGGTGAGGAATAGGCAGATGTGAGAAATGTTTTTTAGGTGCAAGCGGCTGAATGAAGGAGAGGTTTGAGTAGAGTATGAACCAAGGCATCTTTGGTGACAGAGAGAGATTAGAAGACAGATAGATTTGAGTATCATCTGTATATAAGTGGTACTGGAACCCAAATTAGTTGATTAGTTTCCCAAGAGATGAAGTGTAAAGAGAGAACAGCAGAGGGACAACGAGTGATCCTTGGGGAGACACCAATAGAAAGTTGAAGAGATGATGATATCTTACCAGAGAAGCTGACAGATAAGGAATGGTTAGACAGATAAGAGTAGATCCAGGAGAGAACTGTATATTGTAGTGAGTGAAAAAGGTGGAGATCCATGAGTATTAGAAGGAAAAGTGACCTTTTGCTTTGGCAGATAGCAATTAGTTCTGTTAGGGCCATTTCATTACACTGAACGGGGTCTGAAGCCAGACTGTAGAAGGTCAAGGAGGGAATTAGAGGAGTGAAAGTTATTAAGGTGATTATACACAATCTGTTCAAGTAACTCAGAGGTAAAAGGAAGAAGAAAGTAGAAGGCGGTAGTTAGTCAGAAAGATAGGATCTAAGCTTTACAATGGGTGTAATTAGAGCATGCTTGAAGGTTGTAGGTACAGTTCCAGAGGATAGAGAAAGATTAAGTAGGTGGTCAGTGATGGACTAATGGAGAGGGAGATGTGATGGCATAGGGTCAAGTGAACAGGTTGTTGGGTGAGAGAAAGAAATCATGGCTAGCTCAAGGAAAAAGGCAGTGATCACACCAAACACTCAATAGACATTTTAAAAACTAACATTTACTTTTAGAACTTACATTCACTAAAATAAAATGCAGAATGGCAGACCACAGAGGAGAGCTTCTCTTAAACGCAAGTTTTAATTTTTTATTTGAAGCAAACAGATGCAAATGAAAAAGGAGAAGCATCCAGTCAGAGAGATGGATGTTATAAAGTGGCTTCTCAAGTCTTGTGAACATTATCCACTCAAAGGAGCACAACTGGACACACAGCCTACAAGAACTGGTTCTATCAAGCAGAGTCACAATAACTTTTAGGGGTGCTAGTCCAAGTCATCCATTTTAGGAGTGCTATTTTTCCTGACTGTGAAGCAGACTGTCAATTAGATTTGACTAAAGACCTTTTTTGGATTGCGATACATTACTCTTTATAGACCAGTTACACAAGATCAGCTCTGCTGTTATCGTGAGTCACGTAAGTTCAGTGTTTTGCCAACAATATTTACAGTTTTCCATCTGGGAATAAAGCCATTATTCAGTATGCAATTAATATAACTTCCCAAAATGCTATTGCAGTCACTTAATTTAGCAAAATAAATGCTCTTATAACAAAAAAATCTGGGGATGACTATAACATATAATTCATTTAGTAGATCTGTTTTTCTGTGTAAGATATTACTAATGATATTTTTACTGCAATGAAGGACACTCCATTTGATTTACAGTTATTACAGCATATTACGGTAGCTCTGGCAAATGCTATTTATTAACATTAGATAAAGGGGACAGCAGCATTTTAGAGCCAAAACATATCTTACAAACCCATATTTCCGTAATCAAAATTAACATAAAACTTCCTGCTCAGTGCGCCAACTGAATCCAAGTTAATTTGATTGATGTATATTAAGGTCTCCCAATTAATTTAGAAATGATGATTAATATTGCATATGTATCAATTCAACTTACTATAGATTGTTTCACAGCATTTGCAGGTGATGTATTATCCATGTACAGTATATACTTTACCGTATTTTTGAAAGGCTTCATGAATAGTATCAATTCTTTAAGTAATATCTTTTTTTTCTCCCTGACAGTAAACGTTAACTTTCACTCAGTTAGTGATACTTGTTTGAATAAATTTAAAGGGACACTCCAGCCACCATATGTATGAGTAATGTAATAAACAAATAAGACATTAGGGGGTTATTTAATCATTTTTTCTAATCTGAAATTTTACCATTTTTAATAAACTAACCTATGACATGGTAATGCATATTAAAAAAGGTGATGTACACATATTAGAAACACATATTAGAAATCTACTTTATTTGTGTAACACATGAGAAGCCATCTTAACCTACTGTCTGCGTGATTTGGATGATCGTTCCTATGCATGAATTAATTGTTCACTTTTGATCATTTGTTAATTATTGGTGGTTTGTTCATTCTTTGTAAATGGTCCTAGTTTGGACAGAGACTTCAGCTTCCTTGAGGCACAATTTTAAACTAGACATCTCTAAACAAAAGTATGCATACTCAAAACCTGCACATTCGTTTTGATAAATTAATTTAGTTAAAGTTGCTCATGGTTGTTGTTTATATTTAAGCAGCTTTTGTAAGGTTTGGGTGAGGACAGGGTTAACCCCCCTGCTACCAGACAGGCTACCCAGACAGGCATACAAACCCAGACACACACATAGCCAGACACATACACAAACCCAGAAAAAACAAAACATACACACACACCCCATCAAACCCAAACAGACATACACACAAACCATACACACACACACCCAGACAGGCATACAAACCCAGACACACACATAGCCAGACACATACACAAACCCACAAAAACCCAGACATATACACACAAACCCCATCAAACCCAAACAGACATACACACACACCCAGACATACACACAAACTCCAAACACACACACGCCCAGACATACACACAAACCCAGACACACATGCAATCATACACAGACACACACACAAATCCAGACAGACAAACATACACATATGTACCCATATACACACAAATCCAGACAGACACAAACCCAAAAGACACACATATACCCATACACATACATTCTCTGACATGCTAACCCAGACACACACATACCAGGCACACAGAACACAGACAGGCACACATACACATACTCAAACATGCTAACATACCCAGACACAGATTCTAACATACCCACACATGCTAACATAACCAGACACAAACACAAATCCAGGCAGAATCCAAAAACTCACTTATCCCTTCTTCTGCTTGCCTTCCATGCAGCTCACTGTCACACTACTGCTGCAGGGTCACGCAATGCAATGTTACATGACCACAATCAACACTACCACCTTCTTGAAACTAGGGGCATATAGAGGTAGGTCCAGGACTCGAGATTTACCTCTTTATCTCTACTTGTGTTGCATTCTGTCAGCTTTTTTGAGAGAGAGGGAGAAAGAAGAGAACTTAAGGGCCGGAAGATGATCAGATGCTGGCCTTCCTACTGCCTGTTACTGATTGCAGCTTCCATATGGCGAATGTATAGGTATTTTTTTAAATTAATTTGGTTATTCAAAAAGCAGTTGCCCATGAACTATGCTTACATTTTATTGGATTTCCACAATTGTATGTATTACCTCTGCTAGGATTGGTACAGCCAACCATACCTATATATATATATATGTATATATATATATATATATATATATATATATATATATGCTCACAATGTTTTCACAATACAAATATGTCTATCATACCTGTCTGCGTCAGTGAATTGTAGTGAAGAAAACATATTTAGTTTGGTGGACCTCTCAATTTGTATAAAAATGCAACCCCTGGTAAAAGAGCTTTAGATTATTGGCCAAAAAATGTTACAAGTTGTTTACCATGGCATTTGGGGATGACATCTAATCAGTTACAGAAAGAGAACATTTATATACAATAAGCTATTAATGCATAATACAGTTGAAAAACTTCTAAGGTTAACCTTGTTCTCATAGCTGACTGAGAACTCCAATAATGTGCAGAAAAAGTAAAATCATTACTGACAATACATCTGCTTTTCTGGTTACCTTGATAACTGGTATTCATTTTTCAAATGTATTCAAAATACTATGACCGTATCATATCCATATGGTTTCCAAAGTAAACTTGCAATAAAATAAATATAATATTTATTTTTCCTTTGCCACTGGGGGATGTAATGGATGGTTGCCAGGTAATAATGGGGCAGGGGCTGGATGCCAAGGGGCTTTAGGGAACATGAGAAAGAGAATAAGAGGAAAGTGGAAGAACATAAGAAAGAGGGAAGGGTAGAAAGAAGGAAAGAAAGAAGTATAGAAAAAGTTAAAGAAAACAAAACAAAAAAAAGTGTTCATGGATCTTTTAGAGAGATGGCAGTGAGTTTTAATTGCTTCCCTAGCTTTTTTTTATGGCATTCTTCATGTTGTTTTATGTACTAGGAATCTTTTCATTACAGTTATCATTTATAATGGCAGGAATTCAAATAGTTTTCAGATTTGAAATGGTTCTGTACTTTGGAAAACAGGGACCCAGATTACAAACAAATCTGTACTAGAGATTCATTCAACTGTATTGGAGTTTGTGCAAAAGTTTCATTCGATATAAAAACATTATAAAGTAGAATTTACATTTTAAGTTTTATAGCCATTCGTAACGTTTCATAGACTGTTTCAACACATGTATATTTTCATTTAAAGCTTTCAGATGTTGTCCTTTCTTATTACTTTCTCCTTAAGTGAACCACCTAGAACCGAGATAGGACTTTTTTGACCCTGATTTCAAGAAAACATTACACTGCACAAAACTAGTACTACATTTCCACTAGAAACATTTCTAATTCCACCCAAGAAAAGCCAAACACAATGCTATAGTGTGATATAATGTAAGCACAAGGATTTCTCTATCTACAAACTAATACTCTTATGTTTCAAAGATGCATACATCATCTTTATACCATATGGCACAAATACTAAAGATGGTTTATTTGTTCTCATTATGTTTGATAGCATATTTTAATTTTCACGCTATGCAATTCTAATTAAATGCAAATACCTCAACAGGGATTAATTTATTTTTCAGGGGGAAAAAAAGACGTATTGTGTTTATGTAGCTACTGTTTGCTCTACAAAGCCTCAGTCTATACAACAATAGGAAAAAACTGCTTAGGATAATTTAAATATAAAATTATATTAACATAACAAGACAATTGTAAAATTGTAATGTTCTTAATATGAGTTTGCCGATGTTCTTTAGATTAAATAGTCTAACATTAGAAGTAATCTAACCTCCTAAAAAATATATCGATAATATGCTGTCCTCTGCAAAACAATGCCATTATAACAGTGGGGGGTACATTGTTGTAGAGGTAATTTGCTTGGTCTATAACTGCGCTGGTGCTCAGGAGTGTCAAAGATGATGTTGCCAAAGTACAGCTACTAAAGCTTGGCAGAGTATTCCTAGAGATATGGTTAATTGAGGGTATTTGTGATCTGTAAGATATCGCTGTACTATTCCAAGAGTTCCAAACCATGCATTTAGCAGCTGACAATGCAACGCCATTCTGCATGTCTTTTGCTGAATAAGCATAAAAACAAAACCAGCACACTAGGCAGCAAATGTCTACAGAAATAGGCATCTGTTCGCAGTCTCATATGAACATCAATGAATATATTTTAAAAATGAATTCCGTTTCTCAGCATTAGTCAGGCATAACATTCATACGTCCGAACAGTGGTTCCACAAGTAGTATGAGGAATCAGTATGTTTGTGTAGCAGACTGGGCTAAGATAACTGCGTTTGAGCACATACAAATGGCAAATATAAAGTTTCCTGAAAAATTTATAATTTGCAGAAACAATATCTTTGACAACAAATTTTTTATGTAATACTAATAACAAATTTGGTGGGAGATTCTCTTTAACTGACCAAGCAGATGTCTAGACCAGCCCATAGCACCTTCTCCTAATCTTCACCATGGAGTATTAAATACAACACTCAAGAAGGAAGATCCCTTGATCTATGTCCCCTGGGTGGTAGGATTTAGGAGAGAGAGGGATGGTGTCATTAAATTGACATTTTGTACAAAGAGAGGGGGCTAGGATATGATGAACAGTTGCAACATCTAAAAGATGTTAGGCTAACATGCTAAATATAAATATTTTGGTTATCAATGTATTGGCTGGTTGCCTAACCCATGAGACCCCCTCTTACTAAGAAAAAAATGCTTACATGTTCGAACAACACATATATGATGGCATTTCCTTTCAACATTCCTAGTATCATGTTAAAAAGACAGACCAGATCCACCTTCTACGTTGTTATAGATGTACAAAATAAGTAAAAGTAAAAAAATGTTTAATACATAAACCAACATTTGTTGTAAAACAGAAAAAAAACACAATAATACTAATAGATATTTGTAAATAAAGGTAAGCTATTATCATATGTGTAATTGTGCCAGTATACAGTAAGTGAACTATAATGTATGGCTCTAACTATAAATGAGTGAGCAAAGAGGGCAAATGAATGAGTGATTCATCAGCATACATCTGAACTCTTCAGGTTTGACGCAGGGTCTCTGGGGCACTCTTCTCTTTGTCCATGGAGGGAGGTCGGTGTTTAGCTGTGCCCACTCCCTGTGTAATTTCCCTCCCACTCCATACTGTTTTGGGCTAGCCCCACCTTATGCGTAGCACACAGAGCTAGCTCCACCAACAAATTCGACAAGCCCCACACAAAAAGGAAGACCTCCTTGTAGCCTTCCCTGGGAAGTTCCCAGTTAAGGTCATCACCTCCTTTACACTCACTGTATAAAAAGAGCAACATGCTGACAGGGTCAGCAATATGTATCAACACCAGTTCAAGAGTACGGCAAACAGAAATGTACGAAGAAAACAAAATCAAATGCATCAAATATTTTTCCCAAAACAAATGCATCTGTGCATAATGCTGATTGTAGATCCATGAAACTCCTGTGGGGACAGGGAGGGATTAACGTCTTTGAGGAGGATTAGTTCCTGATGACAAATACCTTTTTCACAAATATAAGAAGGAGGTTATCTGCACTCATGTCAAATCTCAAACACCTGCCTGGAAAGACACAAAAAAATAACAGATCTAGAGGTGAAGAATGACACTTAAAGGTCATTTCAGCAGATGCAAGTTTGATTTATTAAGCAGTCAAGGATTCAGTCACTACAAGTCTTGATGAAAGGTCACATTTTGTCAGTTTTGCAAATGCTACCTGCATGTATTGAAAATGATCTTGCCCCTTGAGTTCTTGAGTTGTATGTAAAGATATATCTGTATAAAAATATTCTGAAACCAACAGTGCAATAGATAAATCTAGGCCAGTTTGAATATACTGTAATAAAATGTCACACAACCCTTGTCATCATGTGCTCTAAATATGCACTGCGCAATATGATGGCGCTATAAATATCAATAAATAAAAATAAGATATCAATCAGTGCAATCCTGCTATATAACTTTCAACAAAATCGTATAGTGTTCCATACCTATTATTTGGAGCAACACATTTCAACGTTTATAACAAATCACAAACAAACAACACTGTTAATCACAATGTTGTTTAGAGCACTATATGTGTATGAGATCTCATTAAAGGTTCTCATTTATGCTTTTAATAAATAAGCTTGTTTATATTTGCTCCTTTAATGCCCACCTTCCTGGGGTCTGCTGCAAACGTAAAATAAGAGGTTTGGAACAGTTCAATAATGTAAAAGTTGTGACAGCACAAAAAGTCTCACTTCTGTTGAGTTGGACAATAGTGGTTTCTCTTTAAGTTCTGTCTAGCTGCCACTGAGGTGCCATCAAGTTCATCTTGGCTGCTGTCAAATTGGTCATCAAGTTGGTCACATTACTCTATCATGTAAGTTTGTAACTGGAGTAGACGGTTAAATTGGTGGTTGAGTTTGGCAGACCCATTGAGTTCTAGGTCAACTTCTTCCAGAAGAATCAAAATAATTTTATAAAGTTTGCAACCAACTTCAACCGTTGAATTGACTCATCTGAGTTAGCCTGAGCCTTAGTGTGAGCTCATTGGTTTCCAGAGGCGTTTATTCACTAAAGGGAGAGATGGCAGGAGCATTTGCATGGTTCCAGCTCTCAAACTTCACTATACATTATAAAGGCGCACCACTTGCAGATTTTCCAATAATAAAAGCTGACCTGGCCCTGCATAATGCATAATTCCATGGATGAGGAGACTTTAAAGAAATCTCCCTGATTTAACTATATACATTATACAGGAACAGTCAAGTTCTTCCTGCCGCAGAAGCTTGCTGAGTTTATTGTATAGTGAAGTCATTGAGTTGAAACCATAGCTCCCCTGTCAACGCTCGCTTTAGTGAATAGATCTTATACTGACCATACCCCTATGAGAGTCAATGCATGAGACTTGCTGGGGGTTTTTTGTGCATTCCGGCAAAACAATATTGTTTTCACTACCGATACACTGCAGTAGAACAGTATTAATAATTTTATGTTGTCTTACTTAATATGATCAGTAGATGGCAGACTACACCTACCATTAATCAGCAATTTAGGAAAGTCACAACTTTTCATTAGACATCATTATAGTATTCCTTTCACAGACCACTCACAGATCCATTAAATATGTCATATAAAAGCTCTCTCTGCAGTCTAATATTCAAATTAAATAGACATTATAAATGTTTAAAAATGCATATGGTTCCAAAATTCATTATTTTACTGTGTGAATCTAAAATCGCATTTAATCCCATTGTCCCAGACAAAAAGAGAATTCTACGGTCAATGCATCGTGTGGGATTCTAGTGAGCATTATTTCAAAACACAGCTCTGCTCCTGAAGTAGGTATGTTTTTTCAGGGACAGGAATAACTATCCTCCCACACTAGTTTTCAAAATATATTGTTCTCCAGGGCAGTGCAGTTACTCGAAAATTGGGTTACATTAATCTCTTTTACTGGCTGCATACATTATTTAATCCCTAGTGTATTTAAGTTAATAAAAGATCGTTAAAGAAAACTTTACACAAAAGAGAAATTATATCATATTTTGGGTTTTCTGTGAAGGACATATGCACCTCTGTGTGTCGGAAGATAATTTGCTTTAGGATGAGTACTTTTTTAGTATAATGACATTTTTAATGAATTCATAATAGCGAAAGTTCCGGATTTGGTACATGCAATCTCAGCAGAGGGACCTGTTTCCCACTGCCACCAATTACGGTTTTGGTAACTGCGAATGCAATTTTGTCACAAAACCAGCACAGAACACGCAAAGAGTGACCAAGGGCATTCATTTCTTAGGGAAAATGCCATCAAGCTGGTTAAGATGGCAGCAAGTTACCTCTAGTTGGCATTCTGCACTGTATGAGACTGTGTTCTATGAGTCCAAATCATGCCACTCATGGAAATACAAACAACCCTTATAACTGCAAATTCTAACATAACATACTGTAACATTTCTCAGGTAATTGGTAGGTGCATTTTTAGTCATTTATAAAAGAATATGACCTGTATATAAACATTTGCTGCAATTTTAGTATTACATTGTATTTGTAATAGAGCACTTAGGATACAAAGTAGACGTGTGCAAATGGGCCAAAAACAATTCGGACAAATTTTTTGATTCATCTTTGGACAACGAATTCTGTTTCCTGCACATTCGTTTCGGACGAAAATCGGGACACAATTTACATTCGCAAATAACATTTGTTGTCCCTTGCTACGCTTCCTCACACTCTCCCAGACTCACACTCATTTTCATTCATGCTCTCATGCTCTCTGAATATCTCCCTAACTTCTCTGCTGACCACTTCCGCTTCTGTGTCTTGCAGCTCCACTTCTGTGTCTCACATCTTCTTCTTCTGTATCTTCTTGTTCTCCTCTTTTCTTTTCTCTCTCCTTTATTTGCGTCTCCATGGACTTAACCTCCTGACAAACTTCCACCTCCATTCGGGGGAGAGGACTTCACCAGAAGCTACGCCATTTTGGCTTAATTTCACAGAAGGTTATCTTAGAGGAAAATGGTGGAGCTTCCGGGGATGTCCTTTCCTTCGATCTGCCGATTTTATAACTAGAAGATGCAAGACTCAAAAGCGAAGCTGCGAGACACGGAAGTGGTTGGCAGAGAAAGTAGGGAGACATTCAGAGAGCATGAGAGAGTGAGCCAAAATGAGAGTGGGAGTTAAAGAGCCCAAGAGCATTGTAATATTTTTGCTTTATTTTCATCCGTTTTGTGGGGGGCTTGGCCTCATATTAGGTGTTTCATACAATTTGACAAAAATCCAAACACATATTATACAGTGCCTAAGATTTTATAGTAGTAACTTTTTTTTTTATGAAGTCAGGAAGGTATTGCGGAGTGGGCGGCTGGTGGTATTACCTTGGGATAGGCCCAGGGTAACGTCGAAAGGTAAATATGCCAATGTGGATCAGGCCTGGGTCAGCTCACAGCCTAAATATGCCACTGCCCATCTATCTAATCAGAGTGAAAGGTACTGAAGGAGTAATACAGAGATAAGGAAAGACAGAAGACAAAGAATTATAAATGTATTTCTTTTCTTTGCTGTATACTGTATCCTTGGAATTTTCACATTTTGTTCTACAATATGACAATTACTGTGTATCTAAGGGCACCAGAAATTCTAGCACATTTGATCTATGAGAAACTACGTAAGGATGAATAACAAATCAGACCAAAGAGCGTATCTTGCAAAGCAGATAAAAATCATATACAGTTGTAAAACTCGATGACAGTTAGATGTGGGCTTTAGGCAAAGCTGAAGGATTCTCCATTGAATTGATTTATTCAAACTCTGTAAAACATCAGACAATTTTTTACTGGCATTGCTCATTGCAGTTGATGGAGAACAATTAATTAAATGCTGACACTGAATATTCTGTTCAGTAAAACTCCTGCTTTCTCTGCATAAATCTATCACTACATTTGAATGCACTGCAAAACCCTCCCTGCTTCTAAGGCTCTCTGAGCTCACATACTGCCAGCTTTATGAGATTGCTTCCAAATCAAAGGTGTTCGATTTAAATCAGGAGAACCATCTTTCTCTTTATTATGTTTTCCTTACTTGGCATCTCATATAGCTTTACCCCTATATTTCTATAATTTAGGTGCCAAGCAAATACACGGGGGCACACTCTTTCTCTCAATTAATTCCATTTAGCATTTTAGAATGCCATCAGGGAGGGACAGCACAGCAGAGACAGAACAAGCTGTAAAACGTCTTTTTAAAAGAGACGTCAGTTTAATTAATATGAGGTAACACATTTTTTTATAGAATTTCTAAAGCAAATACATTTTTAAATGATACAACTTTGAAACATTTATACATGTTTTTCTCCTCCGTCTCCTCTCAGTGTTCCTTGTATTATACTGATCTACTAAGAGGCAAACCTGAAACTGAATGATAGGGTTAAGCTATTATGCTTCTCCTCTTCTGGTACTTACTGGCTTTTTTTTTTCAGGGATTCTAGGGTAAAAAACGGCTGTCCATATGCGGACTTAGTGCTCACAGAGAAATTCCAAATGGATCTTATTGAATTGGTTTATGGAGAATGAAATTTTAATCTTAAAGAGAAAACCACACCTAGACCTTCTGAGAGGGAACTCAACAATTTATTTTCCATTATTGGTCAAGGTTAAGCTGCAACCACCCTAATGGCTGAAAAATTGAAAAACTGGCACATACCCACTCACATATTGTACCAACCAAATATAAGATACTACTAACTCTTCTTCCTACCCCCTTTTCATCCCTGTTCATTCATCCTGGAAGATGGGCCCCTTTCAACATTCTCACACATAGGTACCACACACATGTTACCGAGCTCAACTGCTAGTTCAAACTGTCTGCACCTACTGTATCCTGATTTATGTAAATATTTGTAATAAATATATACTATAGAACAAAAAAAGCAAGATATCAAATTCGCTGTCATTTATCGATACAATTTTTGACCTAGATGAAGTAGAAAGGTAAAGCTATTATAAATGACTCTGTGTCACTATTTGAACATAATAACAATATTCTTTCTTATTTTTGTCCCTGCCATTTCTTGATACAAATGCTATAACTTCAATTTTATAATTGTGTTTATTATTTGCATAGCATTTTCTTATTCCGTACAATAGAGGTATGACCTGGTCTAGTTACTAAGCAACCTATTATTAATAACCTTACTGTACAAAAAAATATTTGGGTTCTTTGTCAAGTATTGTTCAACTATTGTACTCAATAGAAACCCTGTATAAACGAGAACAACAGACCTGTCAGATTGACCCTTTGACTATTGCATAAATTCTGAATTCAGTCTAAAAATGCACATCTGGAAACTTTCTAAATAAGATGATCCTGAAATTCTAAATATTAAGGTGAGTGATAAGGCAAAGCTTATTAGTAGCTTATTTGCCAGTTGGGGTAAGTAACTACAGTCTATGTGGAAACCTTACTTGACATATTGTGTTATCTTTACTCAAGCAGGAATCTGAAGTTTTCATTTACTTGTAAGAAATGTATTACATCAGTGTAGAACAGAATGTGGAATATCATCAGACATGGGACCATGAGAATTCCCCAGTCAATACTGAAATCTTCAGATTGCAGTAAAAGCCCTAAGAATACAGGTCATACTGGGAGAACCGCAGGGTATACAAACATGCACCAAAGCAAAGGGTATATTTCATAAATATATCACACATACTCTTGTAATAAGTGTATTGCATCAATGTAGAACAGAATGGAGTTATCATCAAACATGAGACCATGAGAATCCCCCAGTTAAACCTGATATCTTGAGACTTTAGTAAAAGCCCTAAGACTATAGGTCAAACCGAAGGAACCCAATGGTATGAAAACATGCACCAAAGCAGAGGATATATTTCATTAGTATCTACATATTAACACAGAAAAACATATCAGAACTCATGTAAATCACACTCTGGGGAAGTAATAGCATTCATATAATACAAATGGCCTCAATGTTGCCCATCCTTGAAGGTAACAAAAATAATTCTTAAGGTTATGATGATTTTCAGGAAGCCATGTCAGTAGAGAGGGGGTTTGAAGGAGCGACCCTGGGTTTAGGAGGTTTTTCATGTAACAATAAGGAGACACCCTTTCTTACTTGTCACTGGAATCTCAATCTCCTCGTGTTTTCTGTTGCTTTAGACTACTGGTTATCACTGGTCTTTAAATATAGGACTACTCCAATCCTCCATGGCTAGGGCTTTATGTCATGGCTGGGTTTCTGGTCAGGCTGCAGTCACTCCACAGAGCAGATGGACTCCTGAGTCTCTGATTAAATGTTGCTTTCCACTGCTGCCTTAGTCTTCTTCTTTAACAATATGTGCAGGTAAGACTAGGACGTAGGCATGATTTGTGAGTTTTACTAGTGCCACTGAATTGTTTTCAAACAGAAGAGCTCAATAACGGCTTTAAAGCTAAATTAATGGAAAAATGCACACTTATCTTCAAGGTAAGATATACTGTTGAATGTAATTCATTGATAACCGTTGTCACGCCCAAGAGGCAAATTTACTGGCATTTTGCCCTTACATCCTTGAGCCAATTTTTCTGGCATTATTTTGCGATAATCAATTTTTGGCTAAAAGAAAAGTTTGGTTGTAGGTACATTCTGTGCTTGTAAGTACATTCTGTGCATTGTTGAAAATGTCACGTAATTTAAATGATATGGAACCTGTGGACCATGACACTGTTGTTTATAGTAGCATGGACGCCATGTCGATTTGGCAGCCTCAGATAGGGATTTTGCTTTCATTTTTAAATAAAGGAAATTTCCAGTACATTTACATTTTGCACTGAGCATAAACAAGAGTCAGGGTCAGACGTTAAGTAAGGCTGGAATATATTTGTCCCAACTCGTATTTAGTCATGGACAACTGTAGGTCAGTTTTTCTAGAGCTACAGCAGAAAAGGCAGGCAAGGTGAAAACTCTTCATATTCTCACCCAGGGTTGCCAAGAACTATCAAGTAAAACAATTTATACCCCAAATGTTGTTTACAATGATTTTTTTGACATGTAAGAATTCTCCTTCCGTCCGCCGTGTCTGCAATACCCCTGTCTTTATTATGCAGTTATAGCATATAGAGACAGCTCTGGTAGTAACAGCGTTGCTCAAATATTGATAGTCGAAAACAATGAAATATATAAGAATATATTCCTTTCTTTTACTTTTCTTCATACAAATGTAATTAGTGATCACAGACATTTTTCCTTTGCTTTTAATTTTATGTACATATATACATGACCTAAAGATTTGCAGCAAAACCACTGTTCAATTATAGCATTTTATGTGAGAAGTTAGCGAGAGCATCATTGTCAACATTTCTTTATTCAAGTGGTATAAAGGTTGTTAGTAATGTTATAAAAAATAAAAGGAAAAGTTAATTCACTGGTGCTGGTGAGTAAATGAAGCCATCTATCACCTGTAGTTATTACAATCACTATTTTCAGGGCAAATTTCATTTTTATGCTGGCGCTTAACCAAGCCGGCTTGTATTCCGGCAAAATGATATCCGCTGCATTGATACTCATTATAACGAATTCCCTAGGCATTAACAAGATGAAGCAAGCAATGAATTTCAGATATAAGTGGAACTTAGCGCTGTTTACCATGCCATGGACTTGTTAGGAGTCATTTAAATTAAATATATTCGTTCTGCAAATAATAAAAACAGAAACGTCTTCTAGACATAAAACAAGATAAAATGTAACTTTATGTTTTAAGTCGCTTAGCTGAATATCTGCTGATATAGAATGTTTTCTTAACGCATCAGATCGGCCTAGTCAAATCCACAAAATACTGTTTGTATTAAACAATTCCATGCAGACTGCTGTGTTAAGTGGCGACGTTTCCCACAACAGAAAACTTAGCAGAACCATTTGAGCTGTAATTCATCAATACGTCTAACGTTAAGCTAATTGCTGTAAGAAAAAAAAAGCTGCCAAGTCTTGTGAATGGTAGGTAAGAAAATATGAACTAGTATGCATGTTATAAACTTTTTATGCAACATGTAAAATATGGATCGTGTGTAATATAGTTGAATGTAACTTAGATTATAAATACAGCAGGCCGCTGTATTTATTCTTTTTATGCTTCTGAATGAGCATTTTAGATCATAATTTTCTATTGGAATCCATTTTGTCCATTTTCCTCCTCCCCTGGCTACCTCTACTGAAGACAGGAAGTAAACTTTTTGCACATGCTTAGTAGCATCCCCCAGCAGCCAATCAAATGTATCCTGTGTGTGTGTGTTCAGACGGCATACATGTGATTGGCTGCGGCTAAACCCCTTGATTTAAAAGCAAAATGAAACTGGGAAAAAAAAAATTTAATTCGAAAATCGGGCTAGAGTGTTTTAAGGAGAGCAGAAAACAAATTGCAACAACAACAAAAATCAGAACAAAGGTAGCCTGAGGATAAAACAACAAAATAATGATAATTGCTATTTTCCTCAATGCATTGTAAAACTTTTAGTTCCTTTGTTTTGACAGTTGTTTGTTAATTTTCTTTTTTCACTTATAAAATCATAATTAGTATAATCATTTTGCCTCGCCTGTGTGCTGCAGTCTCGCTGTTGCTTTACCTCTTCCTGGAGGAAGGGTGGATGGTCAGGCTCAAAACTTTCTAATTGGTGCTCAGTTGTGGAAACTTTAGAAACAAAATACATTTCCTAGTATATGTTCATGAGCCAAATGAAAGTGGCGTGTTTTTCTCACATTTCCATAATACCATTAAACACATACAAATGTGTATTCAATTAATAAAACTTATTTTACATCATTAATTTAAAATTACCGATCTGGGTCCACTTCAGGGCCCATTGTTATACAAAGAATTACTCCTTAGTGCTTTCTGGGATAGATAGATAGATAGATAGATAGATAGACCGTATATATATGCTTTCTGGTACAGCTAGACAGATGGATTGGTAGACCGTATATATATATATATATATATATATATATATATATATATATATATATATAATAATTTAAAAAAAAAAATATATATATATATAAAATTAAAATATGGGCCGTAGCAATTATTTGTGTCCTCTGTTAAGGCAACAAATCCAATAACCTATGAAATTATGCCACTGCCACAATGCAATACTGGAACCTTAAGCTGCTTGGCTAAGCCATTATCTCTGCAAGTATACAATAACATTCTGTGCTTCTGTGGTGAGGATGGGGCTTTGTAGCTAATGATTTATCATTCCTTAACTTAACATTGATTTAACATTACCGATATTCTTGTGCAAAATATTGTTATAAGAGTGTAATAAGTAAGTAGGCAGTCATTCATGATTTAACTGTATATTATAAAGGGGATATCTTACCCTATTTTGCAGAAGTTCATTGGGTTTAAGCCTCCTATCTGGTTCACTGGCACTTGTAATGTAATACAAAATGGAGCAAATTATCTTGGAGTGCTTTTGATTCAATAGGGTTAGCCCTTCATAATGCATAGTGACGTTGGTAAACTATAAGAAAGTATTATAACGCATCAATAAACTCATGGTTTAGTGAATAAAACCCCATCGTTTTGGCATAGGTATGGCACGATTCTTACAAGCCTGGAATTGTACACTATAATCCTAAACCCCCAAAATACATTATCATATATTTGCACATCGAATAGCAGCAGTAATCAGAATGAAAGAATAACATTTAACTGTATCGGAACATTATATAATGCACGAGCTAGCATTTTTAAAATGTTTTGGCAGAAAATACATCTAAAAAGCTGGGGACATGGGAGCATGTTAACATTTAGTGATTTAATAAGTACATGAATTTCTAATAAGGGCATGTGTTAATCATCCATTTACTGTTATCATACAATAATTAATAATTGTAACTGTCTCAGTGACTATTAAATTCTGATTTTTGAATTTTTGAATTATTCTTTCTTTGCACTGGCAAACAAAACTGATCTCATAGATTGATCGCTTTATTATCAAAAACGATCAATCGAGAAAGATTGGTTATGGATGTCAGAATCTTCTCCAAATTAGTGGATTTAAATATAATTGCTGATGGATGGGGGATGCTCAGATAATATAACTGCATCAGGGATGTGTTAGTCTACATGAACGATATTGTTAATCTTGCTAGTTCACCCATAATAGAAAAGAAAAATGTCTGATTCTCAACATTCATAGCATGACTTTAAGTTGAAGCCATGCATGCATATGATGCATATTAAATACATTTTTTGTAGCGTTTATGCATATTAAGATGGGTTCCTTTAAAAAACACTCTGTGCAGGAGTCTATTATTATTTTCATAATCGATTAGTTGGCCAATTACTTTTTCTATTAATCGATTAATCGGATAAAAATGTTTTCATTTATATAAAATATTTTTTTTAATAAAAATGCATTTCTCGTTTTTATTTCCCAACCTGCCCCCCTACTTATGCACATTTGAGCCCAGGCTTGCCACACTGCCTCCCAGATATGCCACATACCCCCAGATATGCCACTCCGTCCTCCCCACATATGCTTTATACCCTCTGATATGCCTTATACCCAGTGGGGGGAGTCAATTTTTTTTAGTAACCAAGATTTTGTACTAAAAAATAAAAACCTCACACACACTCAGGCAGTCTCTCTCTCACACACACAGACTCAGGCAGTCTCTTTCTCACACACACAGACTCAGGCAGTCTCTCTCACACACACACAGACTCAGGCAGTCTCTTTCTCACACAGACTCAGGCAGTCTCTCTCACACACACACACACAGACTCAGGCAGTCTCTCTCACACACACACAGGCAGTTTCTCTCACACATACACACAGACAGTCTCTCACAGACACACACAGACTCAGGCAGTCTCTCTCTCACCCACACACACACACACACACACAGACTTAGGCAGTCTCTCTCTCACACACACACAGGCAGTCTCTCTCACATACAGACTCAGGCAGTCTCACACAGACTCAGGCAGTGTCTCTCTCACACACACACATACTCAGGCAGTCTCTCCCTCTCACACACACACACAGACTTAGGCAGTCGCTCTCTCTCTCACACACACACACAGACTCAGGCTTCTCTCTCACACACACACACAGACTCAGGCAGTCTCTCTCACATACACGGAGACTCAGGCAGTCTCTCTCACACACACAGAGACTCAGGCAGTCTGACACAGACTCAGGCAGTCTCTCCGTATCACACACACAGACTCAGGCAGTCTCTCTCTCACACACACACAAGCAGTCTCTCACACACACAGGCAGTCTCTTACACACACAGGCAGTCTCTCTCTCACACACACACACACAGGCAGTCTCACACAGACTCAGGCAGTCTCACACAGACTCAGGCAGTCTCTCTCTCACACACACAGACTCAGGCAGTCTCTCTCACACACACACACACAGACTCAGGCAGTCTCTCTCTGTCACAAACACACACAGGCAGTCTCTCACACAGACTCAGGTAGTCTCACACAGACTCAGGCAGTCTCTCTCTCACACACACACGGACTCAGGCAGTCTCTCTCTCTCTCACACACACAGACGCAGGCAGTCTCTCTCTCACATACACACAGACTCAGGCAGTCTCTCTCATACACACAGAGACTCAGGCAGTCTCTCTCACGGTGCGAACCAGCTGAATCCCACCACTGCTTATACCCCCAGATATGCGATAGTGCCCTCATAAATTCACAGACTCATTCAGAGAACCTTTCAAAGACTCGTTCGCAGCACACTGACACAATACTTTTATAAATACAGGATTAATCTTCACTGCCCGCAGGATTTAGATTCCCTTTAGTTTGCACCCCTTTACCTCTAACTGCACCTTGTTTTTCCTTCACTGTAGCAGCCCTGATATCATGTGATAAGCTCCTGTCAAGGTTCATGAGTGTGAATCATATATATTGTTGAATAATAAAATAACCTGCAACTTTTATATGTAGATATAAAAAAGTGTCACAAATATACAATATTTAATTCATATTTCTGTGTATTTTGAGATATTTATGCAGTATGTTTGTTGCAATAATACATTTTTAAGAAGTGCTTTTGATTTATTACCTGTGTTTGACTGGTTTAATGAGGCTATGTCTTTGATTAATTGGTGGAAGTGGGCTGTGAGGGCTAATTTCAAAGTCTACGGTTTTACTTTACTTTGTATGCAAAGCTCTTTTTTTTATTAGACTGAAGCCATGTTTGCCAGAACTTAAACTAAAATGTTATTTTGATGTTTATTACTTATGTATGTCTGTCTTTTTTAACAGCAATGATAAAGACCTCATTGTGAGGTCGAAACGTTGTTCCTGTCTTCCTTTAATAAATCTGCCTGAGCTGGAACCCTTGAGTGCCTGGAGCCTTTTTTATTTTTATTTTTTAACAGCAATCTCTTAAATTTATATTTAGAAGATCAAATAATATGGTGGCTTATTTGGTTCTTTATACTGAAACTACATGTACCAAATTCAAAAGTAAATGAAAAATCATATTTTCATGGAACAGTTTTTAAGTTGGCAGTTATACATATATATATAAAAGGTGATCATTGTTGACCTTATTTGCATTTGCCTACCCAGAATTCCTTGTGGTTGTGGCAGCACCATGGGATTTCTGGTAGATGTGGATGTTTAATAATGCTTCTACTACCGTATATATATATATATATTATATATATATATATATATAGTATTTTTTGATGTTCTTCATATAGTCAAGGTCACCACTGTATAAATAGCAAATAGTCCCTAGTGCTGAATACATTATAGCAAGTATAGTAGCCAACCTAATGCTAAATACAATCTTTCTATTATTTTTCAATTGAATCAAGCACAGAAGTGTAGTATTTAAAGGGGTGATGTTTCAAGAATCAAATGCAGTTATAAAGATCAAGATCATTCTTCTAGCATACTTTTCTTCCCTTTGCAATAAGGTATCATTACTTAAAAGTAGCCACTGAATTTGCAGTCAACATTTCCCCAGGTTGTGTTTTCCAGTATTTCAATGTTATAGTGTATATAATTAATTCTCAGCTCAAATGGCTTTTCCAAGAACTTTAAATTTAAGCTTCCTGCCCTTGGCTTAGTGAATTAAAAGATTAGAGGCTACCCTACTGAACCTATTTGTATACAGTAATAAAATCATGCCTTTTCCTGATGCATTCTAGGAAATTGGCATTTGATTTCGCTAACCTGTTTTATATCATCAGCTTTTCAAGTCTTGAGTGAAAAAAGGTTTATGTTGTCACTATGTATACAAATAATATTAAATATGTCCAGTTTAGCATCATGTTCAATATACACCTAATTTCTACAAATTATTAGCCCTTGAGGACTGAGCTGTTTTTGAAATTTTTGTACCCTTCACGACAATGGTTGTAATAACATTTCTTCAGTGTGTTTGTCTTTTTGTAATTCTCTTCTTTCTCATTTAGTGTACCTATACAAATCATATATATATTTCTTTAGGACAAGAAATGGTATATTTAGAAGAAAAAAAATTAAATATCGTGAAAAATTTGAAAAAAACAAAACATTTTTTTTATTTGGAAAAGCTAATGAATAGATTTTCTTCAATGTTTACTTAATTGTCCTGCTGCATCACTCAAAGTCTACTGGGCTTCAGCTGGTAGACAGCCACCCTGACATCATCCTGTATTATACCTTGAAAAACTTCGGAATTCATTGTCTCCTCGATGATGGCATGTTGTCCAGGAAATAATGATGCTCACTCCACCATTCATCACCGTTGGGATGATGCTTTTATGTTTGTTTACAGTGCTCTTTTTACACAATATGTAGTCCTGTGTGTCCTCCCCGAATAATTACATTATAGTTTCATCAGTCCACAAAACGTTTTCCCAGCAGACTTCTGGGCATCTGTGGATAGATTGATGGTAGATCTTCTGAGATTTCCTTTTTGTGAGGCATGGTTCACATCAACAGATGCTTCTTGAGAATAGCAAAATGAAACATACCTCCAATCCGGTTTCATTGATTTTACTCCAGGTTTGCTTGACTTCAATTAGCTTTTTAAGTGATTAGTCTAAGGGTTCACAGAATATTTCCAACCCACACTATGATTGTCTGAATGATGTATTCAATATGGATAAGGACAATACAATAATTTCTGTGTTATTAGTTAAAACAGATTGTGTTTGTTCATTATTGTAACTTAGATGAAGATCATATCCTATATTTTTAAACAAATTTATACATAATTGTTGGTGATTCCAAAGGGTTCACATACTTTTTATTGCCACTGTGCATAGTAGCTTGGAAGGCAGAAGGGAGTAGTGAGATGTGATAGACACATTTAAATACTTAAGGGGTTCAACAAAGTATAAAAGCAAAGTTAAAGGAGAAGACATGTGAAAACAAGAGCTCATAATCGAAAACTAAAGGGTCAGACGTTAAGATGTGATATTAGTAAGGGGGTTTTATTTTACAGAGAGGGTAGTACAAATAGTGGAACAACCTCCCACCAGAAGTGATCAAGTACAGTAAGGGAATTGATACCTGCATGGGATAGGCATAAAACTATCTTGAATCTAAGATAAGACTAAGAACTAATTAAGGTCTGACTCTGCATCAGGAAAAAGGGCAGACTATATGGGCAGAATGGTTCTTATTAAACTCTATATTTTTATGATAAGGTTAATTTCTGGGGATGTGAATTCTAGTCAACTGACATTTGATGATTAAGTGTATCAAATAATGTTACTTTACTACTATCACTTTATTGGTAGAAATGCCATTTGACAAGAATTGGTCACATTATAACCAATTATTACTGACTTCAAAAATGTTTTACTTTGCTGAAAATATCAGTCCTTTGTCTAACCTCTTTCCTCTGCCCTTAACATGGCATTGAAAATATTTGAGAGGCAATAAGGTAGTTTTCGCTACGGTTTTTGAGTGCCAGCGCAGTTTACTAAACAAAGGTTTTGAAGTACTCTCATGAGAGATTAATGTTACATTTTGTTAACATGCTTTGGATTGCAAAATACCAAAGCAAAGACAATGTTTAGATAAGCTTTAAAATAAAAACTCAACAAAAGAACAATTCTAGAAGTAGCAGTCATGTTTCTCAGTAAGTACCTCTTCTCCATATCTCTTTTCTAATGAAAGTAATTTGGACAGCTTTTTCTCATAATGCAAAACATCTATAGCATAACATTTTATGTAGTTTTTATTGCTTTGCTGCAGCATAATGCATTTTGATGCACTATTAATCATAGCTCTACTGTATATTGTTATCTTACCAGGGACTTACAAAAAGAAAACAAGTGTGGTTTTTGGTGAGTGGGTAGATTCCCAGGGTCACATAATCTGACTCTTTAGTAGAGTATATCTTGTCCATGACATTTATCATACATCAACAATAAAATATGCTAGGATATAGGGAGAATTGCAAGCAAAAAAGACATTAAAAAAGGCTTTTGAACAGCATGTCCCAATTGCTGATCTTACCCTGGGTGATGGTGCTTTATTGAGAATATATTTACCTGTTATGACAAATCAAGGTTTTCAAATCAAGAATAAGGTCAGAAACATTTGGTTGGCACCATTACAGAAATGCTGCAGTAGAACTCTTATGATAGGGTACCGTTTGCACCCCTTAGAACCTACTGGTATATCCTTAAAAGCTATGCCAATATGCCCCTTAGGGTGTACAGGTACATCCTGACTTTGTTGCAGCAGCAGGAACAACTCACTGCAGCTATGCAGGACATCAGGCTGTCTATTGACAGCCAGAACTCTCCCCTGCTTGCAGAAGCCGAATGATATTGTGTAATGGAGCTCTGTGGGAGCGGCACTACACCGTTATACGAGAAGGGGCATTTCCTTCCAGCCAGTGTCACTGTTGACAGCCACGAGAGGTTTACTGGAGAACAGGAGATACTCTGATTTCTCCCCTAGTGGCTGATCACAATACGTGCTATGCTTACTGAGGAAAGTCTGATCAGCACAGACAGGTCAGAGGGAGGAGAGACATAAAGCTAAGAATATATAATTTTTAAAAAGTGCCCCACTATCTGTTAGGCCTACCACTACAAGTAAAGACCACTTAAGCTAGTAGTATTAATAAATGTGTAATATAGGGTAATATGTAAAGTAAGAATATTACCATCTTGAACAAATCACAGATACGTACCGTATTTTTCGCTCCATAAGACGCAGTTTTTTTCCTCCCAAAGTAGGATGAAAAATCAGCCGCGTCTTATGGAGCGAAGATGCATGCAGGCAGGCAGGCAGGCAGGCAGGCAGGCAGGGAGGGAGGGAGGGGGGGCAACGATATACCGTATTTATCGGCGTATAACACGCACTTTTTTAACTAAAATCCGGAGCTTAAACCCTACCTGCGTGTTATACGCCGATAAATCCGGGGTCGCAACTGAGGCAGGCGGCGGCGGCCGCCAGCAGAGGAGTCCTGGATTTCTGCCAGTCAGGGGGGCCCAAGGGGTGCCGAGCGGTTGCTGAAGACAACCGCTCGGCAACTCTCGGGCCCCTCTGCCTGACAGATATACAGGAATCCTTTGCTGGCGGCAGCCGCCGCCACCGCCACCGCCGCCTGCCTCAGCGCTTCAACTCCTGTGTTGGAAGCGTTTGTCTCGGGTGCCGGCGCTTTACGCTGGGCGCCGGCATATGACGTCAGACGCCGGCGCTCAGCAGTGAAGCGCCGGCACCCGAGACAAACGCCTCACGCTTCCAACACAGGAGTTTAAGGTAAGTGACCGGGGCGGGGGGGGGGGGAGATCCTGAGAAGGGGGGGTTAGGGAGTTAGAGGGGAGATCCTGAGAAGGGGGGGTTAGGGAGTTAGAGGGGAGATACTGAGAAGGGGGGTTAGGGAGGGAGGTCTTACTGTGTGTGTCTTACTGTGTTTGTGTGTGTGTGTCTTACTGTGTGTGTGTGTCTTACTGTGTGTGTGTGTCTTACTGTGTGTGTGTGTGTGTCTCACTGTGTGTGTGTGTGTCTCACTGTGTGTGTGTGTGTCTCACTGTGTGTGTGTGTGTCTTACTGTGTCTGTGTGTGTCTTACTGTGTGTGTCTTACTGTGTTCATAGCTTATTCAGTTATTGTAATAAATATTTTAGCCCATTTTTTAGCTCAAAATATTTTTTCCTTTTTTTTCTCCTCTAAAATCTAGGTGCGTCTTATCAGCAGGTGCGTCTTATAGAGCGAAAAATACGGTATGTTGGGTATTACTATATTCAGGGGATGTTGCGTAACATAAATTGGGTCATTGTTCAGCTGTTGCACCTACTGTGTAGAGGAAAAATTGCAATTTTCTTTCAGTATTTTAGTATAGTTTTTTACATATCATTACCAATTGGTGTGTTTTATGTATATCTATAAATGTAAAAGAAGACCCTACTTGTCCTGAACAAAACAATGTATAATTTGTTTGGGAACATCAAACTCGGAAAAGGAGAATCATGGATTAACAAACATATGGTAAAAATCACAAAAAAACTCTGGGTATTAGGGTATAAAAAAACCCTGGTCCTGAATAAATTAAAGGATTAATATTTGAATAGACTCAGGGTCAGATCAAGTAGAACATTCAGAGGTATATCTATGACCTATTACCATTTATTCCCACGGCACAGCTTATATCTGGAATTGTATAGTTAATCATTCCATTAACATTTTGTTAAAAAAAATAAAAGGACACAACATTTAAAGGAGATGTATTCTGCTTAGAACAGATGTATATATATAATCATGAAATGCTTTTGTCTTTACAGCCTGTGAGAACCGGTGATGGACGGAAATCATCTGTCTATAAAAAAAAAATCATTCTCTCACAGTATTGTACAGCTAGGAACAGTATTGTCCAGACCATTCAACGACATTTACCCAACCACGGTTTTACCTATTCCCATGTATAAGCTAGAAATCTCACATGGTAGAGAACTCACCTTGCCACTTTTCATAACAAAAATTGAGCAGAATAATTTGACATGACCTAAATCTGTACCGACTCAATTTACATAATGCGGCACCTTGTAAAATGCATTCCTGATTGATTAGCATGCCAAAGTTATAGATCAACATATCTACATCAGGAGGTTGTTGAGTTTCATTATCAAAAACATGCACTATCCTTCTACATGTGCACTATATTGTTTTATGATTTAATCCCTCATGTTGGAATAGGTCAAAGTGACCCTGGGAATGGAAACGTATTATCTCCCTGACAGGGGATGTTTGGTACCTATGTGAAAAATAATGGTAATAAATTATGGAATTAAATTAAAACAAGACGCACCATTGCACTACTGTACCAAATATTATATGCGGCAAAGTTTGAAAGAAAGGTTTACAACTTAATCATTAAAAGCTCCAAACTCTCCTCCCATGTGACACTAAATGGGTGGTCTCCAGGTTGAAGAAGTCACCAAAAAGGTGGTCTCCGTGAGTTAAAGAAGTCACTGAGGGAACTTTCAATTCCTTTTTCAGAAGGTCATATTTATATATATTTCATATTTATATAGGGCCATCGTCATATCTGGGAACTCTCCGGGTTTGACCTGGAGATTCCCGGGTGAGCGCTGCTCTTCCGGTTCTCCGGGTCAAGACCTGAATCCTCCAGGACGCGGGAGGGGAGTGTTGACACGCCCCGCTCCCGCCCATTTTTCCATCAGCGGGACCGCCCACCAACATCAGAGGGACCTCCCGCTGACGTCAGTGTGCCGTCCTGGCCGTGTCCCGCAAGGTATGGCCATCCTATACCACAGAGCTGTACAATGGACATCTGAAAAGGCATTAATTATTTTCTGGTGTTTTTTCTTCATTTTGAGAAATTCATTTTTAATTTAATTTTTGTAAACCCACTGGCAGTGTTTTAATGCAGTAAACTGTATGTAGAGGGAGTGCCCAGAGTGCTGCCTAGCAGCAAAACATCCGTAACCACGTTAAAATCCATTATTTTTCTTACATTATTGCATCTAAATGAAACATATCTATTAAAATACACGATTACACAGGAGAGGAGTTCCAACTGCATAAACAGAGAAGTGCAGAGAATGTTACTCATAATAAGCACCTATCCATAATCTCCATCCCGTTATTAATATATGTTTGCCTTGAGCAAAGTGACATAACACCAGTGGGAACGCAAAAGTACAGCTGGCATTATGTCAGTCAAACCTAGAGATTGTCTAACGCTCTGTGTGGATTATTATTACCAGATCTTCTATTCTCTGCACTGGCCAATATAGGGATACTATTAATATAACATGGAAATCCATTAATTGCTTTAAGGTATATTAAATATAAAAATACATTGTAGTCTACTATCACATTATATAATTTTGTATATTTTTCTCGGTCTTAAACCCTTAGGTGTATCAGTGTTACTAAAACCCTTCACAAACCCTGAAAAGAAGATACGTGAGATAAGCGCGCTGCAAGAGTACGCGGCTCCAATCCATGAAAGCCTCAAACATTTGTTTTTGATGGCAATTATCAAATTGCTATTTTTTTTTTTCATAGGATGCTGGCAGTTCAATAAAATTCGAACAACAGAAATCATAAATGCCTTAGAAAGATTGTAGAATTCAATAGTAGTATTGATCATGTATTGTAAATAGATGTCATTATTGGACTATTCCAAGTTTGACATACCCTTCTAAAACTTTCAAATAAAGTAGTTATCCACCTGAATGTTTTTGTGGAAAACAAGTACATTTCAAGCAGTGCTAAAATAGTTGCAAAATATTTTGTTTTTATGATCAATTAATGTTTCACATTTAAACTTGGATTAGCAAACACAGCGTGCCCCTGGAACACAGAAGTGATGGTTACTGATAAAGAACCAGCCATTAAAAATCATAAAAATCAGCTATTCCAGCTACAATAGTTATTTACAACATTAACAATATCTATACTGTATTTCTAATCCATTTCATTTGATTTTAAAGGACAAAATTAGCTTTTCTTTCAAAAACTAAGAATGGTAGTGAAGACATTTTTGATACCCTTCCCCCCTGTTACATATATTAGATAATTGCTAAGTAGTTCTACTTCAAGCTTCTTTTAACACAGACAAGTATCCTTGCCAAATGCATCTCTCAACTTTGCACAAACTTCCCAATATAGGAAGCATTACAGCCATAAATAATTCAGTGCTAACATTCTGATCCACAGTCGGTAGAATATTTAAATCCCGTGCCCTATTTATAGACTCGATATGCCCATAAAGTATTGTTAATATGATATGCCTTTAAATTGCAGACTCTTATGCAGACAGATCGCAGCCTTTCGCGTTTGAAGGTATGGTATGCTGTAATAATAATAATATGTAGAATGGATAGATTCGGTTAAATGTTGGAGTTATGGTATCCATTTCTAAATCCAGGCAACTTAATTTAGGATATCTTTACCTCCTGGCAAGTAATGTCTTTCACAAGGACCATTAGTAGAACCAGTTGGTTGCCACCATAAGGAAGTCACAATGAAATCTTTATGTTGGACTACTAACACTGTAAGTGCTGGGGGTAGAAACACATTATCCTCCATGAGACGCCTAGGACAAGTTAGGCTATTCACAGACCCCTTTTATGCCGAACCTTGCATCGCATAACAACATTTTGTGGTAAAAGCACAAAATCAATCAACAAAACATATTTTCCCTCCATATTTTTTCTCAAAAAACAAATAGTAAAAGTGCTAGAAATGAAATCGTTCTCTAAAAAGTTTATGAAAATGTAGGAAAAACCTTAGAAAATGTATCCAATAGAGGTGGTTATACATATAGGTAGACTTCACACGTAGATTGCAAATGCAGGGGACAGTACACAACATAACACAGTTAATGTCCTTATGGATAGCACCCATTTGGCTGCAGCTGTTTTTTGTATGCTTTCATCATTTTTTTGGCCGAGAAGATCATTAGATCTTTTGTGTCATTAAATGCAATAAATATATGTTTGTAAAAATGTTTTATTTTATATACATTGGGGGTGTTTTACAGTAGGGGGTTATTGTGAGGTCATAACCCCTAGGCCTTTTAGATTTTTTTGTTTCACTTCTTGTCCTGGCAGCAAGCAGCCTTAAACACTAAAGTTCAAATGTTTGGAGTCACTTAGACATTTCCTTGATTTTGAAATCCTGTCCATTAAAATAACATGAAATGGATCCAGAATACAGTGTAGACATTGTTCATGTTATGCATTGTCTTCGCTAATCCACGTTTAAGTTTAAAAGATATTTATAGAGCAGGCATTATTAAACACTCCTCTACATCCACCAGAAAAGCCAGAAAACTTGTGTTTCCCACAGAAAATGTGTAGTTCTACCACCACTGCAAGGGATTCTGGGTAGGCATATGCCTAACAATGATTATCTTTTTTTGCTTCTAGATGCACATATATATTTCGTGACCTGGGACCATATAACCACACAGTCTTGTGTTTGAAACACCACACAAGTTTGCATGCCTGATGAAATCTCAGTCCTTTTATTAACCCCTTCACGACAAAGCTCACAATGCATTGCCATTAATGGGTTTAACCCCTTCAATCCCAGGGGTTTTTGGTACCTCAAAGCCCAGAGCAATTTTGCCATTTTTGGGGTATGTCGGTTTAGCGATGATTCTCTTTTCCTGTGAATAGTGTACCCATATGAACTATGTATTGTTTTTTCAAGGAGAGATAGTGCTTTCGTTTGATACCATAGTTGGATGATTAGCTGAAAATTTAGAATGAGAAATTTAGTAAAAACTAGCGAAGATTAGAAAATTAAACTAATTTTTTTTCACATTTTCCCTCTGAATCCTCACAAAATTAGGTAAAGTGATGGAAAATCCCCTCCAATTTAACAATTCAGGTGTCCTGATTTCAGAAATACCTAATTTATATAGATTTTCCAGACTTTCCCAGCACCAGGGAGCATACTATAAGGTGTATAATTTTGTATAATTTTTATGCCTATGGCTTAACGGGTTTGGGGGTTGTGAACGGGGGCAGAAGGGTTATACTGGCTAGATGTTATGCTAGGGCAATGGGAAGTAAGGTTTTTTAATAATTTTTTTATATATATTTTTTTTATTTTTTTAAAATTTTAATTTTTTTACATTTTTTTTATTTTTTATATATTATTTTTACACAGAAATGGTTAGAGGTCCTCCTAGGGACCTCCTGAACATGCCAGTGATGTCACAATGACATCACAGCTCACATTATAATTTTTTTTTTTATTATATATATTATTATTTTAATGATTTATTTAATATTATTTTTTAAATGAATTAACTTTTTTTTTTTCTGCTTTTCTCTTTCAGGACGGGAGGGGGAGTGAGAGAGATGGTTTCTCACTCCCCTCCCCGCAATCCCCCTGCACCGATCACGCAGCGTCTCTGTGCCTCATTGGAGGGCAGGATATCCCCGCAGGGGATATCCTGTCGTCCGATGACCTTCCGGGTTACGTCAGCAGTGACGTAACCCGGAAGGGAATGCCCGATTGCGCGTTTGCAACTGCGCGATCGCGCGATCGGGCACTTTCAACCGTAACAGCTTACCGGCTTTCATGCCGGAAGCTGTTACGGGAGATCAGGCAGCAGAAAGCCGGCGATGCCGGCTTCTGCTGCCAGGGGGGAGCCAAGGCTGTCAAACGACAGCCTGGTCTCCCGTGCAGCGGCAGGGATGTGTCCCTGACGCTGCACGAAGGGCTGGACGTACCGGGACGTCCATAGGGGTTTCTTTGTGGGCGTTTTTTGGACGTCCCGGTACGTCTATAGGGGATTGAAGGGGTTAAGGACAGGGTTAGGTCTGGCAAACAAAACAATTTAAATAAAGAAGACAAAAGGTTTAGATGACTATAGTTTGGCGGCTTATCCTCTGCCAACAAAACCAGACTTTTTGGAGAGAAATGCAGCCTCACTCACTGCTTCTTTCCTCTCTCTCTCTCTCTGAATCCCTGCGTGATGCTGAATAGCCGTATATATATATATATATATATATATACTAGCTAATAAAGCCTTATTATTCTTACATATCAAAAAACTCTTTGTAAACAACATTTGGGGTATAAACTATTTTACTTGAGAGTTCCAAGCAACCCTGAAAGGTATGAACAATTTTCATCTTGACTACCTTTTCAGCTGTAGCTCTAGAAAAACTGACATTCAGTTGTCGTGACTAAATATGTGTCGGGGAAAATATATTCCATTCTTAGTTAAAGTGTGACCCTGAATAGGTCTAGGCAGGGGCGTAACTAGAGTATTTGGCCCCTGGGGTGGATCCTGTATGTGCCCCCCCCAAAAACAAAAAATACAGGCCCACGTTAGGCAGTTGTCGCAGCACCCCACTGATGAGTGGCACCCGGTGCGGACCACCCCCCTCGCCCCCTTTAGGTACGCTACTGGGTCTAGGGCGTGACACTTATTAAGCAGTGAAGTTTTACATTGAAGGTAAGTGGGTATTTTGCCTTTAATTTAAAAAGCTGTTAAAGCTGTTAACGAGCTCTTCCTTTTGAAAACAATGCAATGACATACTGCATTACTCAGTTACCCAAGTCTGTCTTATTTTATATATATATATATATATATATATATATATGTGTGTGTATATATAGGCATCTGACTTTAACAGAAGTCTTGGAGCAGCCAATAAGTGTCATGAAAGATCTCCATTGAAATCAAGACGAATGCCTGCTGCACGGGAAATAAATGGCCACAGCGTTCGCCGAGCCTATAAAGAATAGCTTGGTGTTAAACATCAAAAACACCCAATCCTAAACCAACATAGGCATACTGATACCGTATATTATTCTGTTTCAGTGAAATGTATTTCCCAGAACTCAGTTGTGGGCTGTGAACATCTCAATCACATATAATAGTTTACTGACGCAAAAGGCTTTGGTTCAGGAGAACAATATGTACTTTTTCTCTAGGCCACTGACTTCTCCACATGATCCTTGCCACAATCTAATTATTCTTGCTCAAGCAGTCCATCTCGTTCTATCTCATTCCCCCAAAGTCCTGATAAACTGAAAACTTGCAAGAGAAAGGCCTTCTTTTCCTTCTGTACCAGTAAATCTTAATATTATTCCCAATTTGACTGTTATTGTTAATTTTCCCTTTAACAGCGCAACAGAATCGGCTGCCGTTCTATAAAAAAAGTAATGTAATGTAAAACATATATTTAAAGCACATGTAGATCATGCCTTTCACATTTTTATTGGAGTACATAAAACACACATTATGCAAATAATAAAAACCAAATCAGGACCGATGTGAAAATAATTGATTTTGAAATTATGTTCATAAAAAAAGTTGTCCTAGCATGTATATAGTTATCTCCCCTTTAAATATTCCACGTTTGTATTTACTTTGTAGCCTTGGACGTGTTTTTATTTTATGGCAATATTAACCAGTTGGCTTCTGTAGATGTTTATTAACTTGCAATGAATGTTTCACATGCAATTAAACCATTCTTTAATTAGCCTTTTTTTTTTCTCAAGGTGAGGGGGTTTTTCTGTAGACTAAGCTACTAATATATTGTTAGATCTTTATTCCCACAGATTTATGTATTATATTCTTTAAACCGTTGTTTAAGAGTAAGTAGCAAGGTCTTCGAACATTTCAAATCCATGCCTTCACTATGCATTTTGAAGCGCCAATGGCGGTGAGGTTCCTCTCCTAGAATGGCCAAGGTGCCCTTGTATTACCTACAATTAAACTAAGGTAATTTTGACATAGTGCCACCTGTCCCTTTTTTACAAGGTGGGCTTACCAAGGTTTACTCTTAGACGCATATAATTAAGGTGAGTTGAAGCTCCCGCTTTAGTGAATAAATTCCCATGTAGGGAAGTCCATCCCTTTTCAAAGGTGAAGCTATGCAAATAGATAAATCATGAAAGCAGTTAAGTCACGTCGATGAAATAGTCCATTGCTCTTCATCTAACTGGGGTGTGTTCAATAAGCTTCTAGCTGGATAAACCTTTTGGTTTGGTCCATTATAATGCATAACTATAACTGGTAACAGGTTTAAAGCTCCTTAGACTTATCTCATTATTGTTCTTGTGATTTTCATAATTACCCCTCCCCACTAAGTTGACTCTTCCATATTGTTAAGTTTCTGATTCCTGTTGATTCATAGAGGCAGCCTTCACTGAGGATATACTTTATACTAATTTAGCCAATTTTTGCCACAAATTTTTCCCCGTGACAAAATACAACCTTATTTTAAAACCAAGTATATTTTCAAAACAAGCCGATTTACCAACAATCGGCAAACCCCTCTGTGCCTACTTTTCATGCTTTGCTGTGGACCCGGTGTGTACAGCAGGACACAGCAGAAGGAAGTGTGAGGTAATACGCGTGATGTCATGTTACCTCGCACATCCTGCTGCCGGTACAGCTCTATACACTGCATGAGCGACACAGGATGATGGTATGTATTGTCTGTACCCCACTCCATGTTTAACACAGCAAGTCACAGACATTGGAGGAAGGTTGCAACAAGCCTATGCATACATAACCAGCCGATAACACCAGAATCTAACAATATAATTGATTGTTGTTCGATGCAGTAGGATACGGATCATACGTAAGAACTATATTTTCTGACTGCTGTACCGAAGAATTGATAGCTACTATTTTTATCTGGTCGCCAATCCCTTTTATATTTAGGAATTGAATTGAACCGTTTGAATTTCCAAGCCCATTTAATATGTGTGGTTGTTTCGACTGATCGTTTAATTGCTGTATGAAGACAAAAGAAATTTTTTTTGGCCGCCTCTAGAGCACCTAAATCATTAATGCAATTTGGGAAAGTACTTTAATAGTAATATTTTAGGTAAGAATTATGCGTCGTGGGAGGGAAGCCATTTCTACAAATGCCTGGTGCAATTAAAGCTTGAATAATGTTTATTGTAATCAACATCCTCCTGTCGTTATGCAAACTATAACCCATGCATTGTTTCATTGTAGAGAAATATCATGTTGTAAGATTATTTAAAGTGGGTTTTTTTTTTACCAATGAGACCGATAAAAAGCACTGGTGAATTTTGTGGCTATCAGCTGTTCAGCAGCAACATCTAGACAATGTAAAATATAATAACCCACATATATCTTGTCTTTTATTACATCATTTTATACCTTGATATATTACCACCACCTTGACACTAGCACTGTTAATAATAATGCATTTTATTATAATGTAAAGGTTTATTGTTATGTTACTAGTTACAAAGAAAATGATTCCATCTATAGGAAATGTGTTTTAAGCTGGTTACAAATACATAAATATTTTTACAGGCTCTCATATCTGGTTAAACCGGTAGAGATACATTTTCCTTATACTTTTCTGCCACTATACAGGAGCACCGTGCCCAGAAAGTCCAAAAGAGTTCATAACGTATCTTCCACGTGTTCTGTTTTAAGTGGGAATGTCCAGATTTTTAGACACAGTCTAAAGATTTTGGAGGCAGTGGTGATCAGGGAGATTAGAGGACCACTCACTGAGCTGTAAAATTAATTAAAGCACCCATGTGGCCACCTATCAGTGTATTGAAGCAGAGTGTCCCAATATGATGCCATATCCTGGCGTTCTGTGTCAATACTTCACAAGGTTGCTGAATAACTATAGTTAGTTGTTGGTCCTGCTTTAGCCCCCCACTAAATATGCTGCCACACACCTCTAACTGTGTCTGCCCCACCTCTGACCATATCCTCAACAAAGGTACCCTTTTTTGGGCACCTGAAATGTTGGGGGTATGTCATATAAAATTGCTTCTCCAGGATGATAGAAAGCATAATTGTGATTTAAAACATCAAATGCGGAGATAGGCAAAGTGTCCATACAAGAACACCAGTGTCTGTGGCAAGGTCCATAGAACACCTTTAAATTGTCCACCACAGACCCCAGTAGATGTTCACCATGAGCATTGTTGGTGCCTACCCTCGGTCATAAGCTATAAAACATTTGATTCCAAATACCCCAAGTAACTCAATCTTCAAAGCAAATATCTTCAATGTCAAACACTTTATTGCTATGCACCTCCTTATTTATTTTACTAATTAAAGGACCATTACAGCCTTTTCTTTATGTTATATGCATATTGGCGCCCATTCGTTTCCTGCACATGCTTAACTGCACTACAATTCTAGCAGCTCCTATTGAGATCAGTCAAAGTAGCAGTAGCCTATCATGTTTGCTATCTTTGCTATCTGAACACCAATGATAAACTGGCATACATGTGATTGGCTGCTACTACTCCTGTTGATTTAAATTGGCACTCAGCTCCCAGTGACTTTAATGGGTGTGCTACTGAGGATGTGAATGAAGTGTACTAAAGTATGCTTCCTGTTTACACATCTTGGTTTCAACAGACGCAGCAGAGGAGGTAAACGAGAGACCATTTTTTTTAATTCCAATAATTAAGAAATATGTGCATTGATTTGCATGCATTAAAATACATTGATGTCCATGCACAATGGTCCTCAGTATGCATTAAAACATGAAATAAAATGTATGAGATTGTCCCTTTAACTTCCCAGTAACCCATGTGGTATCTGTACCACAGCTATGAAATACTGAAATAACCTCAACACAACCTTTGGAAATATATTAATGTAGAGCTCCAGTAATGCAGAATTACAATGTTGCTGCACCTAAAGTGATGTACACTGATGGTTATGAAATTATAAATGTACAAAGTTGTTCTCAAAGGTCATGTTATATGAAACCTAAAATATTTTTTTGGGTCATAGCTGATGATGCTATAACCCAGCAACTCAATTACTTCCTGCTTGGGAAGAACATTGATCCTCCCAGCTACCATACACTTATTATGTTTGTATATGTATATATGTATTCATATGTATACATACAAATACATATATACATATGTGTATTCATATGTATACAAAAATTAGCATGCATGGATGCACTATTATCTTTGTGGCGTTGCTTTCCATTTTGTTCCTGTGGAATGTATTTAGATTTCTCAAGTCAGGCATGACAGAGACATTACTCATAATCTACAGGGAATGAAACCAACTTTGCAAATGTTTGCTAAACAGCTTTATTCCTAAAGCGGAAATTAATGGATGACTTGACACTCATCGCATCGAAAAAGGCAGATTCTGGAAACGTATACATATTAACACACAGATCCCTCCTGCATGGTGATAAATATTTACATTTTCTTTCTGAAGACTTCCTGACCTTTACCATCTTTGATGACAACCTATTTTCTTAATCATTCTCTATAATATTTCATACACTTCTATTTTTGTTTTCTTTCTTCTTTTTTTTCCTGACCATTTTCACATAGTGGTTTTTTTCCACCAATTAATCATTACCAATTACCAATTAGTGAAGGAACCTCTACTTAAACTAATGCCTAACATTTTGAGATGCTTTTTATAAATGTCATTGTCTTCGAGTACAAGCATCCCTAGTTCCTGAAAAATGTTCTGTCTATCGCCAAAGGTCTACATTAAGATGTCCAGGCGTGCCTACAAACATTCAAACTGTTGAACCATCAATCCCCAAGTCAGTTCCCTATTTATGTAAAATTACCATTTTATGGGTTTTTGCTCCAGCTAAGGTAATAAAATCACACCGGATTGAATAGTCCCATAGGCCCTAATAAAACAGACTCCTTGGTACATTGGGAGCAATATTCTTTTTTTTTTTTTTTTTTAGCTATTTTCAGGAGTTTTCAAACTTTTAATTGGCATAAATTTTGTGAACAAATAAGGATTTAACTCAATAAGCCATGGCGCCAGATGAACTTTAAGTATAAGTGTTACTTAATTAAATTCTGTTAAATAGTTCCAGTAAGTCAAGGTTTTAGGGTCTCCTGCCGGGTGCCCTAAGAGTAATTAAAGGTGCTGTTAATGAGAGAAGGATGCTACTGTATCATGACAATATAGATGCTGAACTTTAATGACAGCGGGTTGTTTACACTTGTGACTTTTATTACAACGCATTATGCAGAAATGATGAGAATCACAAAGCATTGCCTACTTTATGCTACTGGCACCTGTTTTCAAAACACTTTCCTTAAGCACCATACAGCTGCTTGATACAGAAGACTGAAAGCACACGCTGTAGATAAAACTTAATTAGCCATTGCCAGCCAGATGAAATCAATTCCTCCAGCATCATATAAAACCTTTCTGGACAAGTGCTGGGAAATAAACTGATTTATCAAGGAGACATTTGTAAACTTTTTTTTTTTTCTTCTTCCAAAAACAGTAAAAACTTTCCAAGCTAGGCAAATGACATCAGGCAGCTTTTAAATCACATTCAAAGTGATGATGAAACAAAAAGTGTATCGCCTCCTTATTTCGTTTCATTTGGTTCTTTCTTTGGCAACCGTTAAATTTCTCCTATTGTAAATTTTGTAAAGTGTGACAAGAAGTGTGATAGATCATACATAGTGTAAAAACACTAAGCAATTTTATATATATGTGTGTGTGTGTGAGTGAGTAAGTGTGTGTGTTAAAACATATGCACTATAAATCTGTGTGTGTGTGGGTATATATATATATATTTTTAAATATATATATATATATATATATATAAACATACATATAGAAATACTATGTATCATCTATACTTATTGTTGACTTGAATCTTACATTGCATGACAGCAGAAATGTGACAGTTTACAATATTCGCCTCCGTGTCTTTCATAAAATCATGACTTTACGTCATGTTTTAGTAAAATCTCCAAATTGTCCACACTGCCTGGTGTCATTTTCCTTAACTTGGTGTTTTGCAACATATTGAAATCCACTTTTCCTTTTCATACATATGTATACAGTGTGGTTAGAAGAAAAGACTTGCCAAGGTCACACAGCTATAACTGAAGGGTCAGGGCATACCTAATGGGAGAACTCTGTATGGGGTCCAACTTAATATATATATATATATATATATATATATATATATATATATATATATTTAAATATATGCAGTATTTACAAGATGGATCGAAACATATATCAGTGTCAACCATTGAGAGTACAGGAATGCTGACATACAATGTAAGGAGTCCATATGTTCATGTGGCATATCGCTGCTCTCATTGCCTGTTTGGGCTATATTTATATATTTATTTGGTCCATACCGCCTACATACTATAAGTCTGTTATCTCACCAGGCAGGCGTTTAAAGAGTTAAAGTATTGCGACTTTACTAATAGCGCTGTATGATTATATTATAGCGTTCTGATGTGATCGCATTAGATCGCTTATTTTATGTTAGCGCTCGCACATGGTTTGATGACATAAAATGATTCCTCACCTCACTTTTTCTGGTAAAGTCGCTTCGCACAACGCTAACAACCGGTATGTGCAGGGTGGACGAGATGAGCTCCAGCTCCAGCATCTCGCCTTTGGTTTGGGGGAACGCCAGGATGGCGCTAACCCCCTGGACCACCACGGTATGGCAGACACTCTGAAGGAAGGACACGGGGTCGCTACTCCAAGAGGTGCTGGTTGAGGAGGAAAATGGGAGGATGGGCAGATCTCCTAGCCCGGCTTCTATAGCCATCACCACCTCCAGGGAGAGATTGTAGGGTAAAAGCCCCGGCACCCGATTGAGATTATCCACTGCCAAAAGTAGGGCATCTCTGGGAAACAGCAACTCATCTCCACCTCGGTAGCCAATAAAACTCCGTGGGCTATGGCTCCACTTTCTCCCCACCTTAGGTCCATCCGAGCCGCTCTTATCTTCATCCCTTGGTCGCCCATCCATCCCTTCAACCTCATCCGCATCTTGGCCACCGTTTGAGACCAGCTTCTGAAGCCTGGGGTCATTTTCGGTCCAGGCACGGGAGTTCTGGCTCGGAATGCCTCTGGTTCTCCAGGGCTGAAGCTGGACAGCGCCGATTCTTACCGTGTGCCCGATCCTTTTGAGGATCTGACAAGGCTGAGGGTGTGAGGATGAGCCAGGGACCCTGGCTAGCACCAGAGCACAAGGAATCAGCAGGCAGACCCTGCTCAGCGCCAGGCACCACCAACTCAGTTTCAACATCACTGGCATCGAAGAGAAAGGAGGAGGGCGAGAATGACCAGCTTTAGTAGAACAGTCAAGCCTGAGGTCCTGAAGCAGAAGACAAGTCTTCACCAGCAGAGCGCACAGGATTCCAATAACCTCATCCTCTCCCCAAAAGTTCTGAGCTTCTCTCTCGCTGGACGCCTCAGCAGCTCCAACAAACATGAGCAAATGAAAGCACGAGTAAGAAGGGGCTGAAAATAAAAGAATTGTGCCACTTCAAGGGGCTCTCTCTCCGCCTTTAGCCTCCGCTGAACACATTACAACAGTGTAGATGGCGATCGCAGCAAACTTCTCCTTTAAACGCCGGTTTTAGGAGCCGCACGAGTAAGGATCGCTACATGAGTAAGGAGCGCGCACGATCTCTTGCATCTCTGTCATATCTTTTATTTTCTTTTTTTAAAGCTTAAAAACAAGATGAATGGCAATCGATGCTCTTCCTAGTAAGACACGCACAGCGCATTTAAGTAATCGGATGTCTCCTTTTAGTAAACAGGTGTAAGAATCTTCCTTGACAGTCCAAAAGTTGCGTGCTGCCAGGAGCTTTCGCAGTTAGCTACGGCCGGTCGCTTGGCTGCGCTAAAATCCCACGGAAAAGCAGAGGAATCCCATGCTAGGAGGCGCTCCCTCCCTCCATCTGCTTCTGCAACGCAATGGTCACTGGGATTTGTAGTCCGTCGCGTTCAACTATGTACACTTAGGAAGAGCAGCAAAACTACATTACCCACAATGCTCCTAGAAAAGCCATCGTCTCTCATCTTGCTGCAGTAACCAGCCTGAGTAGAGCTGGTGTCTCCTGTTTTCTACAGATCACTGTCAATCAGTATTCCTTCACATAAGTTGACTACAAAATCTCCTTCACACCCGAACTACATTTTTATATAGTGTTTTAGCCCAGGAGTAATTTTGTATTGTTATTTGTATTATAGTGCTTTCAACATATATTATTATTATTATTATATTTTATTAATATAGCACCAACAATTTTCACAGCGCTTAATACAATACATATATTCAAGGGGTAGGACAAGATTAGAATTGACAGAGTAAGACAAACCGATACATTAGGTGGAGAGAGCCCTGCTCGCAAGCTTACAATTATTTTCTTTTGCATAATAAGATCGCTCTTACCTTAGATTACCACGGATTCCAGGACCATATCCTGGATGCTCCTTAAGACGTTGTATCAGGGGTGTGACCATGGGCGCGGTAGGCCAGTGATAGATGAAAGGTTTAGTGGAGCAAAAGGTGAGGAAAATAAAGAAAACAAGTAGAAGAGAGAGAATAAAGAAATAATGAATGTAGAAATGAGAGAAGAGAAACAGTAGAATAGAAGGAGAAAACAGATGGAGAAGAAAATGACTGGGGAGAGAGAAATGGCATGAGAAGAAAGAAAGAGAGAAGAGTGAGACAATAAAGAAAAGGGAGAGGAGAAAAATGAGAGGAAAGTGAGAAGGTGGGAAGGAGAAAAAGCTTAGAGAAGATATTTTAGAGTGTAGAGAGATGAAAGAAACAAGAAAGGATGGAAGAGAGAAAAAGAGAAAAGGTGTAACCGCTGACCCGTTGTTTCAATGGACAAAAATTTGGGACTTGCTTCTTTGTTTCAGGACTGTCCAGGTGCAACTGTACTCTTACTTTGCAAAGTATTTTTTCTTCCCAAACGCCAGGACAGTCCACTCATTTAAATATTTTGACCGTTTTAGACAACCGCACTAAACTAGCCACAAAAGAAACAAGCGGTATATTATTGAGGACATATTTTTCATCAAAGAATGTAATGAATACACTTGAAGTATATCAGGCAACAATTGCTCCATTAGAGAGAGAGGCATTCAGCTCCAAACTGGCTGAATTATATATAATTTGAATATAAAATAGCCATTGTTTGTACCAGGTGGTAATAGTCACAATTTTCTCGAAACAAAAGAATACATGTACATTCAGAATGATTTTATTTTCACAGAAAGGTTTAAAAAAATAAAACAATTTTAGTTTAAAGCTTTTTGAAATGTAAAACTATTTGCGATATCTTAAATAACTATGTTACTTTGCAGTATTATTTCCCGTGCATTGGGCTCTACTGTCATGATGCAGGGAAGGCTATTTCCATATAGTGATGTGCTTTATCCTGTTTTGTCGTGATAACTAAACCGCTGTCTGTCATAAGTCTTTGACTACTATTTCAATTTTAATTAACTCAAATAGGTCAGCCATTCAAGCTGTAAAAATGAAATGCATTCAATCAATATCAATATAGTTAAAATCATTATAAAGAGAAAAGCAAATAATTGGATGAGGGGACTGGCGTCTTTGCATACCTATATTAAAAAATACTTACTAGGACATTTTGGTGATGGGGACTATAAAATCGGAGGTCTTGTCACTATAGCAACCAGGGAAATGTTCCTGTGTTTTGGTCCATTCCTTTGGTTGCTCTGATTGTAAGACATCTATTCAAAGTCTAGAGGCATTTTTATATGTAATCCCTGGCATAGACGGATGGGTCCATATAATGTGAAGGCATGTCCCCAGTAATCTCCTGCTGCAGGACGCGCTTGGCTGGCCCTGTATAATGTATAGCTATATCAGTGAGATTCCTCAACTCTCATCACTAAATTGAGTTATGCACTTAGCAGGGCTAACTCAGCCCTTCTCGCTGGTGAAACATGTCAATGTTGGCCGAGGGAGGGCCGGCACCATCTGGCAAGGAGGCAATGGCCCATCGCACCACCCCGGTAACTAACATGCACTAGCACAGATATTTACACTCGTGCTAACACATACATGCTCATACTAACACACGTACAATAACACAAACATATATACTTACTTCCATACTAACGCAATTTTACATGTTAACACACATTAAGCTGACAAGGAAACTATTTTACGTCAGCCAAATAATGCAGGTCGACAAGTTTCCTGTTGAGGTGGGATGTACACTGTAGTCTGCTTTGAGCTTCACATGACTATTGGCTTGATATCTGAAAGACGGATAGAGGTTCAGAAAGTATAACCCCAGATTCTGTATGAATAGTCTGTCCCTTTGATATAGCTATTCCCAAAATATTATCTGGAAGGTTTGAAATTAGTATCTCAACCTTGAATATCTAACTTTTCCCTATTAGCGTTCAGCTTTGTACGTAGGAGCACGTCACCATCCAAGCCTTCTACCATGACACATCCCTTTGTATATTTTGTGAGTTTCCTTGGAATAATGATATCTGTACATGTCTCAGTCTGTCTAGGCCCTTCCAGTACACCCTATTGTCCCATTAAAGTGGAAGTCCCATATGCTGTCAGGCCCGTAATGTGGAGGACCCTGAAAAGCAATGTTGTTAATGTAGTGTGGGGCATTTTCCAATAGTTTAGCTCTTATCCATAGTTGAAAATGCTCAGCATCTGGCCCTGCCCATATATCCCTCAACCTATATAACCTAGTTGTGGAATCAGATAATGGATTTCAAATAACCCTGTTAACACACACTATTTCTCTTAGCAGGGCTAACTCAGCCCTTCTCGCTGGTGAAACATGTCAATGTTGGCCGAGGGAGGGCCGGCACCATCTGGCAAGGAGGCAATGGCCCATCGCACCACCCCGGTAACTACCGTATGTGCTCGATTATAAGACGACCCTGATTATAAGACGACCCCCCAAAATCTGAATATTAACTTAGGAAAAAAGAAAAAGCCTGAATATAAGACGACCCTAAAGGAAAAAAGTTTTACCAGTAAATGTTAATTCATGTAAACTATTTTTTTTAATAAAAGCTATGATTGAGAAAAATATTTTTTTTGTTTTTATTTCTTGTATTTTCCAGCCTGTCCCCCAGTTACGCACATCTGCCCCCAGGCTTGCCACACCAATATGGCACTGTGGCCCATGATATGCCTTTTAACCCTCTATATGCCACTGTGCCCCATGGTATGCCTTTTGACCCCCTATATGCCACTCTGCCTCCAGAAATGCCTTATACCCCTATATCCCATTCTGGCATTTAGGGGGTTAAAATGCATATTATGGGGCAGAGTGGCATATAGGGAGGTATAAGGCATTTCAGGAGGCAGAGTGGCATTAAGGGAGTTAAAAGGCATTGTATAGAGCACTCTGCCTCCAGAAATGCCTTATACCCCTATATGCCACTCTGGCATTTAGGGGGTTAAAAGGCATATTATGGGGCAGAGTGGCATATAGGGAGGTATAAGGCATTTCAGGAGGCAGAGTGCTCTATTAAATGCCCCCTTAACGCCACTCCAGAAATGCCCTATGCCCCCATTTAACTAACACACACACACACACTCTCTCCCCCCCCCTCCCCTCCCCTCTCCTCTCTCCTCTCTCCTCTCTCCCCTCTCTCCCCTCTCAGCCCTCTCTTACCGGTGCTTCCAGCCGGGGCAGCGGGTTGACGTCGCCTTCTGCTGCAGCCGGAAGGAGGTGGAGTTGGCAGCGGGGGTTTGTATGCGTCCGTCGCGTATACTTTCCCCGGCTGTCAGAGATCAGAGATCTCTGACAGTCGGGGAAGGTCTACGCGACGGACGCAGACAACCCCCGCTGCTAGCCACACCTCCTTCCGGCTGCAGCGGACGTTGTCTACGCGGATCGCGTAGACGTCAACCCGCTGCCCCGGCAATACAGCAGGAAGCACCGGTAAGTGTGTATGATGGGGGGGGGGGTGAGACAGGAGGATCCAGGTCCCCTGCAGCGGTGCGGGGGATCTGGATCTTAGTCTCCTAATCAGACTCTATTTGAGGTCTGATTAGAAGACGACCCCGATTAGAAGACGAGGGGTATTTTTCAGAGCATTTGCTCTGAAAAAAACCTCGTCTTATAATCGAGCAAATACGGTAACATGCACTAGCACAGATATTTACACTCGTGCTAACACATACATGCTCATACTAACACACGTACAATAACACAAACATATATACTTACTTCCATACTAACGCAATTTTACATGTTAACACACATTAAGCTGACAAGGAAACTATTTTACGTCAGCCAAATAATGCAGGTCGACAAGTTTCCTGTTGAGGTGGGATGTACACTGTAGTCTGCTTTGAGCTTCACATGACTATTGGCTTGATATCTGAAAGACGGATAGAGGTTCAGAAAGTATAACCCCAGATTCTGTATGAATAGTCTGTCCCTTTGATATAGCTATTCCCAAAATATTATCTGGAAGGTTTGAAATTAGTATCTCAACCTTGAATATCTAACTTTTCCCTATTAGCGTTCAGCTTTGTACGTAGGAGCACGTCACCATCCAAGCCTTCTACCATGACACATCCCTTTGTATATTTTGTGAGTTTCCTTGGAATAATGATATCTGTACATGTCTCAGTCTGTCTAGGCCCTTCCAGTACACCCTATTGTCCCATTAAAGTGGAAGTCCCATATGCTGTCAGGCCCGTAATGTGGAGGACCCTGAAAAGCAATGTTGTTAATGTAGTGTGGGGCATTTTCCAATAGTTTAGCTCTTATCCATAGTTGAAAATGCTCAGCATCTGGCCCTGCCCATATATCCCTCAACCTATATAACCTAGTTGTGGAATCAGATAATGGATTTCAAATAACCCTGTTAACACACACTATTTCTCTTAAACTTTGGGTACCCTTAGCCCATATGTGGCAGGGCTTCTTGTCACTTAATTCAGAAGGAGCTTCTTAAACCTGTACTACAGAATCCCTAGTCAGATATAACAAAGAAAATGAGTTGGCGTTATCAAGTTTATCTGCAACCATACTATGGGGTTGAAGCAGATACTCCCCAGTCCTATTGCTTCACAACTGATTAACATGACGCCATCACATAGGAGCCAAACCAACAAACCTTCCCCAGGGTGTTGTCAGAACTTGCAAATAAATAGGGTTTATTGTTCCAAAAGGCATAAAAATAAATCTCTCTGGTAGGTTCACTAAGTGTGGAGAAGCGGTTTCAGCATGAGCCAATGTCTACAGTTAAGCGTACAGGTTACTGGACACCCAGTAACTTGTTCCGGGAGCGCTTCGAATGAATAACTGCACAACAGGTTGTTTTATACTCTCCAGATAAGGTGGTGATACCACGTGCCTATAAGAATGGACAGTGGGACGCAGTCCAGCAAGCGCTGTCCGCAAACACTGTGCCTGTGTGCAAATGGAATAGACACTTGTGCAAAAAAACAAGGAAAGCAAGGAGGAATATAAAAGAATGAACTAAAGCCAAACAGCTGCATGAGCACTGAACAGCCGTAGAAGAGACAACTCCCATCACACACACGCTAATACATACACACTCATGCAAACACATACACACTCACGCTAATGTACATATATACATATATACTCACAAAATCATTCACCCACTTAGTTTGCCTGGAACTGTGAGGGCATCCACACTTTTACCACAGCTCACATTACATCGCCTTTGAGAGTGGGCCATTCCATGTCCCCTGTTTGAAGAATTGTGGTCTGGCCGCTGGGGCATTTGTCCCCTTGCCTGATTGCCCCTGGTGGTGGCCTTTTATAATGAAGTGAGCAAGTCAAATCCACAATACTCCTGCCAACTCTCCTTTTAGTGAATAGACCATAGAGTGTTTCGGACAAATATTTGTTTCCCTTAATTCCTCAGTAAAGGTTGCATTGGATTACTACTATAAACCCAAGTAGTGTAGTAACAAGTAGTAACAAGCTTCCTGTGCTATGTGTGGATTATTTTAGTATTTTTTTTACAATTTAAGCTAAAAGCACTTTCAAATATGATGCAGCAGCATAGTGGCAACTACAAAAATACTTTATATTAATATTTAAGTGCAAGAAAAAAAAACATACTAAATATTTTATCATGAGACTATGAGACTCAAGATAATAAGTGATGTGATACTTTTCCGTTTCCATATTCTGAGCTGTAAAACATAGGATTTGGAAAAGTGACAAGAAACGTGTAAATAAAGAATGATTTTGGCAGTTGTGAGAATTAACCTTGATGACTTCTTGTTCTACTGCAAAGATACAAAGACATATTTTTCTATGGGTATAATGGATTTCTACACATAATTTAGATTTGACTTTATTTAAACATTATTAAAAAAAAACATGCAAAAAAACAGAATGTTGCAGAATCTTGTAATACCTTTTTTATTGGACTAACAGTATTTAAAATAATAGACGAGCTTTCGGGAATCCTCCCTTTATCAAGTCAAAAGCATTTCTGACCAAGCAAGTGAAAAACACAGTTTAAAACTGACCAGTACATGTTCTGATACAGGGTTAAAACAGGGGTTAAAACAACACGGTAGAGAATTTGCAGACAAAAAACTAAGAGGGTCGTAAATAGTAAATAGTGGCATATACTGCACAGATAAGGCTAGAGGGGGAGCAGGGGTGAGCGTGTAGGAGAGAGAGAAGAAGAGAAAAAAAAAAAAAGCACAGGTTATAGGAAGTTTTGATAGTGTGCTAAGAAGCTCAAATCCACATTAAGTCCTCTGTTTTTACAATCATAAAAATGTATCATTTTGGCTTCAAATGTCTTTCTTTCTTGGGTGTTTTTGAAATTACCTCTCAGTGTTTTGATTTTAAGGTCATGTATGGAGTGACCTGTTTGGGTGAAGTGGTGCCCAACTGGAGTGCAAAGGTTTTCTTCATCATGATGATTGATGGAGTATCTGTGCAGATTCATCCTTTTATTGAGTTGCTGGCAGGTTTCACCGATGTAACACCCTATAGTACATTTGGTGCATTGAATCATGTATACAACATTTTGTGAAGTGCATGAGTACGATCCTTTAACCCCTTAAGGACCGGGCTCATTTTTCGTTTTGTACCCTGTGGGACCGAGGCTGTTTTGACACTTTTGTGGTGCTTGTGTTCAGCTGTAATTTTCTCCTCACCCATTTAGTGTACCCACATAAGTTATATATTGTTTTTTTCAGGACAAGATGGGCTTTCTTCAGATGATCGTATCATCTTATTTACTATAAAAAAATTAAAAAAACATGGTGAAAAATTGAAAAAAAAACACATTTTATGACTTTTATTTGAAAAATCTTTTACTCACCTAAAAAAGCAAGTAAAAAAACTAGCTAAATAGATTCTACTACTTGTCCTGAGTTTAGAAATACCCAATGTTTTTATGTTTTTTTGCTGTTTTTTGTAAGTTATAGGGCAATAAGTACAAGCAGCGTTTTATGATTTCCAAATCTTTTTTAACAAATCTGGTCAGTCTGCCTCCATCTCCTCTTTGGAACATCTTTGAAGCCGGTTAACTCAATTTAACCCATTCAAACCATATATTTTTGAAAACTAGACACCCCAGGGTATTCCAAATGCTGTTATTGTAACCCTTTCCATGCACCAATTATACAACTACACTTTGTCAAACTTTGTAATAGTAATTTTTTTTATTTTTTTTTCCACACAAATTGTACTTTAGTTATAGATATACAGGTCCTGGTATATGCCACTGTTAAACAACACCCCAATGTGTGTTCAGGAACATCTCCTGAGTGCAGTGATACCCGACATGCATGGGTTTGTCGGGTTGTTTCAGATTTAAAATGCCACATTTGGGAAGTGCGCTTTTTTTCTCCATTTTGGTCAGTCTGTACCTATGCCCTATCTTTGAGCTAGGCCACTCCAATTTACCCCATCAGCCATTTTTTTTATATATTAGACACCCCTTGGGTATTTGAAGTGCTTTTATTTTAACTCTTTGTTGAGATTTTTGAGAAATTTTAGCACTTGCTCAAAATAATAAACTTTATTTTTTAATTTAATTTAATTTTTTTAATACTTTTTTTATATTTTTTTTTACACATTTTGCTGGTACTGGATGGTTCATCTAGTGACATCACTGCATAATTATTTTTAAATGTTAGCACATTTTTTTTTAAATTTTTTTTCCATTTTTTATTTATTTTTATTTTTTTTTAATATTTTACTAATCACATAGTGATTAGAAAGCTGGGCTCCATTGACTTGCATGGTTGAATGCAGTACCTGTATTCAACCAGCAAGTGGAGCCAGTTCTCTAGAGGGTCTGGAGACCCTCTAGCGAACTTTTTCGTCTTTATTGTTTTATTTCCCGGGCCGCCGCCATCTTGCTTGATGGCGAAGATCACCGGCAGCGGCGGCTGTGACCGCTCTCCGGAGCGGTCACAGCCCACCCAGAGGTAAGTGTTTGGTGTCGCTGGATGCCTCCTGATCGAGGCATTCCAGCTTTTAAAACGGGCGTCCGCCGCCATACAATGTGAGGCGGCTGTTGACGCCTCGGGGAGGGGCCAGATATGGCCCCCGATGCCGATCTCGGCCTTGTTGAATGCCTCGACATCGAGGCATTACAGTAACGCCGTTTAAGCGAAGAAAGTGATCGTTGATCACTTTCTAAGCTTATTTTACTTTTTGACGGTTCAGGACCGTCAAAGGTCATTTAGTGACCTTCATGTCATGACGGTCCTGAACCGGCAAAGGTCGCGAAGGGGTTAATATTGTATGTCTTGTTGTTGTGGGTGGCTGTGTTGCTGGTACAGATGTGTTGGCAAAGTTTGCATTTGGCTTTGTTGCATGGTTTGCTTCCATTATCTGTGTGTGTAGTTTCAGTATGTAGTTTGCTACTCACCAGCTTTTGTTTGAGATTAGCTGGTTGTCTGAAGGCAGTGGCGACTCTAGAAACAATATATAGGGGGGGCACACAAGATACCACAGTCAAACTGGGGGGGGCATTAATAATTTCCACCATTAAATCATACCACTGAAAAAACACACACATATATATATATATATATATATATATATATATATATATATATATTGCCAAAAGTAATGTGCTATGGAATTATACTTTTGTTATTGGCCAATACAATACTTGTACATTCAACATGGGAAGCCTGAAGCCACAATTTAGTAAGACTAATCCTTGAAATCCTTTAAACAACACAATACCTTAACTTTTGCACTAAATTATTTCAGGGCCTAATATTAGATCCTGCTGCTGATATATATAAATATTAGATCCTGCTGCTGATATATATAAATATTAGATCCTGCTGCTGATTATATTAGCCCCTGCTGCCCATATATATTAATATTAGCCCCAGTTGCCAATATATATATTAATATTAGTCCCTGCTGCCGATATATTTATAAATATATATATAAATATTAGACCCTGCTGCCGATAGCAGGTATAGATCAACACATTAACACACAAACCCAGCTTTGCATGTATAGATCAATTGAAATTCACTTGTGATCTCAGCACTGAAGGTATATATCAAATAAACTGAATCAGACATACAAATCCTGTATTTGCAGGTATACAATAATAATATATGAAATGTAGCATTGCAGGTATAGATCAAATAAATACATGGAAAAAGCATTGCAGGTATTAATCAACTGAACAAGACATACAAACCTGTATTTGCAGGTATACATAAATAATGTATGGAAACATAGCATAGCAGATATGGATCTACAGAAGAACACACAAACCCAGCTTTGCAGGTACAGATCAATTGGAATTCACATAAAAACACGGCATTAAAGGTATATTTAAAACCCCTAAATTACAGGGATAGATCACAGGTTGCACACCCCAACCACGCTGCCCACATAGAACCTGGTCAGCACCCAGATAACACACATAAGATTTGCCATCTTGGTCCCCAAGGCTCAAACATCCTGCTATTGCCATCTTTGCCCTTACACAATTATACATCTATGATACACACGAACACATTAACTCATGCTCTCCCTCATTCAGACAGTTCATCCACATATTAACTCATGCTCTCCCTCATTCAGACAAATCATCCACATATTAACTCATGCTCTCCCTCATTCAGACAATTCATCCACATATTAACTCATGTTCTCCCTCATTCAGGCAATTCATCCATTCTAAGAAACTACACCCCTTGGAGCTTCAAATGACGGGCTACATGTATTTCTAGGACAAAAGCTGAGTGCACAAATAATGATGGAATATCTCGCTTTGGCTAGAAAATATGTTTTTTAACCATAGCGACATGTTCATTTTTGTCTTGCGCACTCCAGGTTTGTACTAGAAACACATGCAGCCCCTCATTTGATGCGCCAAGGGATATCGTTTTTGCAAATGTGTACTTTTTGTGCCATAATTTTACTTCCTACGTGAGCAGTAATGCCACGTCAAGGCTTTAACCCTAATTACTGACCATTCACACGCCTTTCATATCTCCATTCACTCGCAGAAGCACACACCATTCTTTCCCGTTACAATCCCAAAGAAATGATGGTAAAGGGAGAAAAAAAAAAATCACTTTTACAGCAAAAATAAGTTTTGCAGTAAAAATGCAAGGCGCTCCAGGGATGAGATGGTTACTCACGTACCGCACGGGCTAAATGGCTGATTTTAATAATATTTGCAGTTCATCAGGATTTCAAAAATTGCCTCCCTCTACCGTTGGCTAAATTTAACCCCATGATCAAAGGCATAATAGGATTTAAAATTAGTATCGGCCATTTTTAAAAAGGGAATGTAACTTTTTATAGCTATATGATCACTGTGGTAACATTGGCTACCACAGTGATCATTTAGCTAGAATACTTAAACTTTTTTTTTTTTTTAAAGTTAAACTACTTTATGTTTAAATAATATAATTTGGGGGTCTCTAGGCAATTTTGATCTTTTTTTATCTGCCTTTAGAGACCCCCAAATCCATTTTTTTTACATTTTTATTTTTTTAACTTAATATTTTTTATTCTTTTTTTACAATCTATAGGTAATCGCCTCACCTTTCCAACGGTATATGTTGGGGGTATGTAGCTGCTTAGATGCCTGAGATACAGGCATCTAAGCAACAAGCCCCCATACCTCTTTAACTGACAATTGTCAGTTGTTAATAAAGTTGCGCGGTGACGTCATCGCGTCATTTCGCGAGACGGCACCGGGCGGATTGGGTGGCCCCGGTGATGCCCTTCAGTTTCAGGGGCAGATCGCCGGGGTAGGTGGTGATGGAGGTCCACAGACCTCCATCAAGGTAAGGTAGTGCTACTGACGGCAAGGTGCCGTCGTTAGCACCTGACTGGGACTGTCCTGGGTGGTTACAAATCCGGCGGGGGGGGGGGCAACAGGGGGGGCAAGGAATAACCTAGGGGGGGCAATTGCCCCCCCTTGCCCCCCTGTAGCGACGCCAGTGTCTGAAGGCCAAGATGGGGGGTTCAGGGAAAATTTCTTTTAACACCACATCCTCTGCTAGCATTGGCTGCAGATCCTTGATGATTTTTCGGATTTCTTCTAGGGCAGGATTGTATGTGGCTACTAGAGGTATGCGTGAGGGTGTTTGTTTGTCTGTGTATTGCAACAGGTGTTCACGTGGTGTTTGTAGAGCAGAGTTAATTTTCTTATTGATGATCCTAGGTTTGTATCCCTTTTGTTTGAGTGTCTCAGACAGTGTTTTTAGATGCATGTCTCTGTCATCAGTGTTGGAGCAGATGCGGTGGTACCTGGTGGCTTGGCTGTGGATGATGCCTTGCTTTGTGTGGGATGGATGGAAGCTGGATTTGTGCAGGTAGTTGGATCGGTCTGTAGGTTTTCTGTATAGGGATGTATGTAGTGTGTCCTTGTTTATTGTGACAGTTGTATCCAAGAAGTTTACACTTTCTGTGGAGAAGTCCATTTTGAGTTTGATAGATGGGTGAAATCTATTAAATGCGTTATGGAACTCTCTGAGGTTTTCTTTTCCGTCCGTCCAGACAATGAAAATATCATCAATGTAGCGATAATATTTGTAGGGTTTGTGAAGTTGTGTTTCCAAGAATCGTTGTTCCAGGTCAGCCATAAATAGATTGGCATATTGTGGTGCCATTCTCGTCCCCATGGCAGTGCCCATGGTTTGCAGATATATATTGTTGTTGAAACTGAAGTAGTTGTGTGTGAGGATGAATTCTATGAGTTTAGTAATGGTTTGAGGACTGTATTTCTGGTTATGAGTATGTTCTGAGAGGAACAGAGAGCAGGCCTCAATTCCATCTACGTGTGGGATGTTGGTGTATAGAGATTCCACATCCATGGTTACAAGTATAGAATTGGCAGGCAAGTTTGTAATTTGACTGAGTTTGTTAAGGAAGTCAGTGGTGTCTTGTATGAAGCTCCTAGTGTTTTTAACAAAGGGTTTTAAAATATTTTCCACTAAGCCTGAAATTGGTTCGGTTAGTGCGTCCATACCTGTTATTATAGGTCTGCTTGGGTTCCCTGGTTTGTGGATTTTCGGAAGCATGTAGAATGTCCCTATGTTGGGATTGGTGGGTATGAACGTTTCCAATCCTTTTTGCTGTTCCTCTGGGACAGATCTGATCAGCTTCCTCAGTTTGGCAGTGTATTCCTTGGTGGGGTCTTTGATCAGTTTCTTATAGTATGTGCTGTCTGATAATTGTCTGTTTCCCTCTTCTATATAATCTTGGGTGTTCATAATAACGACTGCTCCTCCCTTGTCCGCTGGTTTGATGGTTTGATTATTCCTTAAATCCTTGATTGCATCTCTTTCTATTGGTGAAAGATTAGCTCTGATTTTATTATGGTGCTGCTTTGTGACTAAGGATGCAGTTCTTAGCCGGAAACTTTCAATGTAACTGTCCAATTTGCTGTTGCGTCCTGGTGCTGGAGTGAATTGAGAGTTCATTTTCTTGATATTGTAATCCGGCGTTGTGGTTGTTTTCTCTTTATTGTGAAAGAACTCTTTTAATCGTAGTCTCCTAAAAAATTCTTCCAGGTCTGAGTACAGTTCAATGTCATCTAATTTTGTACTTGGACAAAATGATAATCCTTTGGAGAGGACAGATATCTCAGGTGTGGACAGTACGTAATCTGAAATATTTATAATTCCTGAGCTTCTCCACAGAAAGTGTAAACTTCTTGGATACAACTGTCACAATAAACAAGGACACACTACATACATCCCTATACAGAAAACCTACAGACCGATCCAACTACCTGCACAAATCCAGCTTCCATCCATCCCACACAAAGCAAGGCATCATCCATAGCCAAGCCACCAGGTACCACCGCATCTGCTCCAACACTGATGACAGAGACATGCATCTAAAAACACTGTCTGAGACACTCAAACAAAAGGGATACAAACCTAGGATCATCAATAAGAAAATTAACTCTGCTCTACAAACACCACGTGAACACCTGTTGCAATACACAGACAAACAAACATCCTCACGCATACCTCTAGTAGCCACATACAATCCTGCCCTAGAATAAATCCGAAAAATCATCAAGGATCTGCAGCCAATGCTAGCAGAGGATGTGGTGTTAAAAGAAATTTTCCCTGAACCCCCCATCTTGGCCTTCAGACAACCAGCTAATCTCAAACAAAAGCTGGTGAGTAGCAAACTACATACTGAAACTACACACACAGATAATGGAAGCAAACCATGCAACAAAGCCAAATGCAAACTTTGCCAACACATCTGTACCAGCAACACAGCCACCCACAACAACAAGACATACAATATTAAAGGATCGTACTCATGCACTTCACAAAATGTTGTATACATGATTCAATGCACCAAATGTACTATAGGGTGTTACATCGGTGAAACCTGCCAGCAACTCAATAAAAGGATGAATCTGCACAGATACTCCATCAATCATCATGATGAAGAAAACCTTTGCACTCCAGTTGGGCACCACTTCACCCAAACCGGTCACTCCATACATGACCTTAAAATCAAAACACTGAGAGGTAATTTCAAAAACACCCAAGAAAGAAAGACATTTGAAGCCAAAATGATACATTTTTATAATTGTAAAAACAGAGGACTTAATGTGGATTTGAGCTTCTTAGCACACTATCAAAACTTCCTATAACCTGTGCTTTTTTTTTTTTTTTTTTCTCTTCTTCTCTCTCTCCTACACGCTCACCCCTGCTCCCCCTCTAGCCTTATCTGTGCAGTATATGCCACTATTTACTATTTAGGACCCTCTTAGTTTTTTGTCTGCAAATTCTCTACCGTGTTTTTTTAACCCCTGTTTTAACCCTGTATCAGAACATGTACTGGTCAGTTTTAAACTGTGTTTTTCACTTGCTTGGTCAGAAATGCTTTTGACTTGATAAAGGGAGGACTCCCGAAAGCTCGTCTATTATTTTAAATACTGTTAGTCCAATAAAAAAGGTATTACAAGATTCTGCAACATTCTGTTTTTTTGCATTCTTATACACTGGACTAATACGGCTACCACAAACTACAGTAAAAAAAAACAAAAATAAATAAAGAACTAGCATACATTTTACTTTTAAAGTGGGTGTAGTATATACTATGTGGTCAGAACTATTGGGACACTTGACCATTACACCGACAGGGACTTTGATGACATTGCATTTTAAATACATAGACATTAATATGTAGCTGTTCCCCCTTTGCAGATTTTGGAGTGTTTCTGTGAGAATGTCTTCCAATTCATCCAGTAGAGCGTTTGTGAGGTCAGGCACTCATGTTGGACGAGCAGCCCTGGTTCTCAATCACTGTTCCATTTCATCCCGAAGGTGCTCAATGGGCTTGAAGTCAGAGCTCTGTGCTGACCAGTCAAGTTCTTCCACAACAAACTCATCCAACCATGTCTTTATAGACCTTGCTTTGTGCACTGGGGCACAGTCATTTTGGAACAGAAAAGGGCCTTCTCCAAACTGTTCCTACAAAGTTGGAAGCATAGCATTGTCCAAAATGTCTTGGTATGCTGAGGAAGATATATGAACAGTATACTAAATAAGCATATGCAATTGCAATAGCATATGCAATGCTATTAACAATATATATATAACAATATATATTGTATTACAAAGTAGTATTATTGTTCTTATGATCTGTATGACTATTCCTCCCCGTTACCTGCCCCCCTGTTGTTCAGCTGTCAGTCTTTCCCACAGCTAGGGTAAAATATTCCCTTACCTTTAAAAACAAATATCTCCATAACAGTTACACTGATTGAAAAATGAAGTGCAAGCTATACACTCTTTCCATATATAAATTCAATTATGTTATACGGAGGTTCCCTTTCATCCAGCTGCAAAGCTCAAACGATTGGTATATTCTGTTTTATTCTTTTATTTATTTTTACAAGATTCACAAATACTAATTATACATTATTTTCCGCCTGCATGCAGCAATATTATTTTTGGTTAGAGTGAAACATGTAGTACTGCTGAACAAACAAAACAAAATAATCAGAATTCACAATAACGGAGTTGTGTATATGTGAGATTACTGTATCCATGACCTGAATTTCCTCACAATACACCATCTCATCTTGGTATTGTTAGAACAAAGAATATTGCCCTAGGCTTACAAAGAGTAGATTATCCATTTGTTTAATGCAAGCAGCTAGCACGAAACATAGCCCCAGGTGAGTTTACAGTAAGTCTATCATTTTACTGAATTTAGCCTCTCAGAATACATCTTCCTACTTTTATCAGAGATAGTCTAGTAGTTTAAATTCAAATACAATTAGGGTTTACATATTACTACTTTTTTGTTATTAACTTCTTTCAATTTCAATTGAGCAGTTCTATTAAAGCTTGGCCACGTACAGAGATGTATACAGGTAGAGAGGTGAGTATTTTTATTTATTTAGTTGTATTGATTTGAAGAATCTTTGTAGCTATTTCAATGACCTCACATTTTTCCTATTGACCTTATCAAACCTGTGAATGTTTCAATTTACAATTACAATTTGCATACTGAACAATATGAAAACATAGATTAGACCTACAGAATGTTAAGGTGTCTTATCTTCTTAAAGCAAGCCCTTGGTGGATTGTCTGAAAACAATATGTTATGCTATGAAGTCGCTTAATATAATGTATTCAATCATACCGGACTAAGATGAAACGCTGGGAAATTACTGCGTAAACAGTAAAGTGTACCAGGGCTGGTCCAATCTTCATAAGTTCTTGAGGGAGATACAGAAACCTGTTTTTTAAATTTATTGTGTAATTTACATTAACTCTACATATAACCATGAAAGACGACAATAAATATACATTTACCACTTTGCGTTGAATAATATTCTTCCAAGAAAGTGGCTTCATAATTGGGTGGAGCTAGCCCTAGACAGCCTTTAGTAGGAATAAACTGGGCGGGGAGTAGGGGAAAGTAGGTGGGGTTACACAAAACATGGTCGAGCAGCTGTGTAACCAAATACCATTCTCCAGCCAAAAGAATGAAGAACATGACCCAGAGACCCAGGGCTTCATTTATGCCAAACTCAAAACATTTGCCAATTCCTTAAGTGAAATATAAAAAATCTTTCAAGACAAGCCTAAATGACATTGTACTACAAAGATTGATTTACAGTAAAAGAAAAATTAGGCTTGTATTTAAAATTTTTTGTATTTTATGATCATAAATTATTTATGATGAATATCAAGCCAATGTATGAAATGTATCCATTAGTGAATATAAATCTGAAGTAAGGATATCTACTTTATAGATCTTTAATAGATATATAATAAATACAGTTGAGAATACATACCTTGATCACTTACTTAACCCGAGTTTCCAATGATAATTACTAAATCAGTAAATAGCTAGAAATATTTATTGAAACTGCTTTTGCTGTAGTTCTGGGTCCAGATGAGTAGTTGCGTTCAAGTACAATATCATTTGGAACGTTAACAAACAAAAAATCTTGCAGAGGACTGTAAAATGACACAATTAACAGTAACAGTAATGTCACAATTAACATTATGATTTGCCGTATGTTGTTTAAAGAACAATAGACTTTGCGTTTTTAGAAATGACAAGCGTTACTATGGCCAATTTTGTTGGAGAGCTTTATTTATTGATTTTCTTTTTGCCTGCTCTTAATGTATTGCAGAATGCCCCATCTGTTCAACTGCATTACATGCCAACCAGATATTTGGAATGAAATCCGATTTTTTTTTTAGAGTTCTGTAAATATATATACATTATCTTAAAGATAGGTACAGATTGTGACAGATAGTAAATGGACTAGGAGATAAACAGATGATAGATATTACTTTTTATTACTTGTTGCCAGATGTCTGTGTGTGCTAGGTATCTTTCCCACAGTGTCCAGAACAGTACTTGTGCAGTAAGAGATTTTTATGTCACTCTTTTTTTTTTCAAAATGTATTTTAAAATAAACAGTATGTGTGTATTAGAAGCTAACTTTAAATTTAGCAGTCTATTTAGCCTCTTTATCTTAGGGTTATTCTTCCCCGTTGTTGAAATATATAGAAAAACAGGTTCTCCTTGAACCTTAAATACACTGTATATACAAAAATGTAGTTTAACATTAACAACAAATTTTGTTTTGATCAAATTAATGTCCTTGGGGTTGACATAAAGTAAAGTATATCAAGATTTAGTTTGCTACTCCATAGTATAAAGGATAGGGGAATGATAAAACTCCCTTTATTTTACAATTTATTCTTTGATTTTTTTAAAAAAAGGCTCAACAGAGGAAAGGAAAACAAAGAAATGCTATCCAAGAGAAATGAAACTAGAAACTCAGAATTGTAGTTAAGTCATGTGACCAAACGTAACAATAAAAAAAATTATAAGGCAAAGCCTAATTGCTATTTATATTGTCATTTTTTGTTTCTCCTTTCTGTAATGAGATGTTTTAGAGCTGATGTATGGCTGGTGGAAATATGGATTTCCCTTTATAATGTATTCTCTCGGTATAGCAGTGATAAGCTTTGAGGACATATTGAAGACAGATCAGATTATCCTGCTTGAACATGCATCTCACATGAAAAGCATTCTTACTTTTGGTTCAGATATGGACATTACAAAAAAAAAAAGAGCAGAAACCATAGAATCGCAATGGGTTATATGAACCTTAAAGCTCTAAAGAAAAAATATTTCTAATCTCCATTAAATAACAATGTTAACAACAATTTCTCTTTTTTGCAATATACCTTTTTTCTTAATTGAGTTTTGGCCCAAGATCAAGCTAAAACTAGTCCAACACTTTATTCATTTAATATTGTCTTTTTCGAGATGAACTGTCTGTACTAATGCTTAACGTTTGGCATTGTTGCATTGCCAAAGCCGTTAATATTAGGAGAGTGAGACCCAGCCATCAAGAGGTTACTCTATTGCATTGAGTTTCAGTGCAATGCCATTACAATCATAGATGTACAAAGTGTGTTAAAATAGGAGGGTGGCACTGCAAGCTGTGTTACAGGACTCCCTTTTCTTGTATCTACCCTATTGTGGATATGAGTTTGTCATTCCACACACATGTGCAGTTGGAACTCAATTATTTGCACTTATAGGTCTACAAATCTCTTATAGGTCTACAAAAGTGCCAAATTTATCACATAAATTATCCACTTATATGATAACAAACATATTGCACATGACTGGTAATGAATCGTTAACACGATTCATTAGCAGCAGAAGTCATTAGTGCCAACATTGAAGGATCCACTTGTGCCAGAAGGCTTTGGGGACAACTTAAGACCTGAGGCCTCTTACATGTTGTGCCCTGGTGGGTATAATTTCCCCTGCCAGTGTTAACAGTGGAGTGTTATTAGCAATGAGTCATAGAGTGAGTCATAAACGTGATAGTAAATAGTAGACTTGTGCATTCGTCTTCGGGCGAACATTAAAACGAACACGAAGAGTGCGTTTTCGTGTTTGTTCCGAAGACATGAAGAAGAGAAGACAGTGCCGGTAAAACGTAGGCGAAGACGAAGACTCACACACGAAGAATCTTCGCCTTCGTCTACTATTCTCCCCGGTCCCTTCCCCATCTAACTTACCTTATCTTCACAGCATCGCGGGAGTTGACTGAAGTGGAAATCCGCAGGTTCGTCGTCAGGGGTTACAGGGCAGTGTAAGTGAGCCTATTGGTCACCTGCAGGGTCTTCCTCTGGCATCAACCAATTGGTTGATGCCAGAGGAAGACCCTGCAGGTGACCAATAGGGCTCACTCGCACGGCCTTTTTAACTCCTGATTTCCGCTCCCGTTAACCCCTGCGATGCTGCGTTGGATAACGGGAGTAGAAATCCATAGGGTAAAGGTCTGTGCAAGCGACCAATAGGCTCACTCGCACGGCCCCTTACCACTAGTTGCTAGGCAGAAAAAAAAAATCAACCTGGGACCCTGCTGCAACAGTTAAAAGTCCGTGCCAGCGACCAACAAAGTCGCTGGTACGGACATTTAACTGACACAGCAGGGACACCAGTGGTCTCCCCGCTGTGTCAGTTAAATGTCAGTGCCAGCGACCAACAAAGTCGCCGGTACGGACATTTAACTTAGCATAAATAACTTACTATAACTCCGGACACAATGCTGCCCTCTGTTGGTTTTACATTAAGTAGCATATGCTTGAAATCCAAAGTTATTATGCTACTCAGTGTAAAACCAACAGAGGGCAGCATTCTGTCCGAAGATATATAAGCCATATGTGGCAGTGTGTTCATTTTCATTTATTAATTATTTAAATAAAATATATCCCCATGATCCGCTGGTCTCCCCGCTGCAACAGTTAAATGTCCGCACTCGCGGACATTAATTCTGTCGAACTTGCAAACTCTTTTTTTCTATTTATTTTGGGGTTTTTTTTGTATTAAACCATTACACGAAAGGATCATGGGAATATATTTTATTTGAATAAATGCAAATGAGCACACTACCACATATGGCTAATATATGTTCGGACAGAATGCTGCCCTCTGTTGGTTTTACATTAAGTAGCATTGTTCCATATGCTTGAAATCCAGTTATTTATTATGCTACCTAATGTAAAACCAACAGAGGGCAGCATTCTGTCCGAAGACATATGGCTAATTTATGTTCGGACAGAATGCTGCCCTCTGTTGGTTTTACATTAAGTAGCATTGTTCCATATATATTAGCCATATAGGTTCGGACAGAATGCTGCCCTCTGTTGGTTTTACATTAAGTAGCATAATAACTTTGGATTTCTTTCAAGCATATGGAACAATGCTACTAGACAGCCCAGGGTATTCCAAATGCTGGTATTTTAACCCTTTCCAAGCACTTATTCTACCATCAGCCTTTGTCAAACTTTATGGTAGTAATTTTTTTGCATTTGTTTTTTCACACACATTTTACTTTAGGTATGAATAAACAGGCTCTGGTATATGTCACTATCAAAAAACACCCCAATATGTGTTTAGCAACATCTCCTGAGTACAGCGATACCTCACATGAATGATTTTGCCTGGCTGTTTGGGGGCAAAAGGGCCACATTTGGGGCATGCACATTTTTCAATGTTGAACTTTGGCATTTGGGGATCCACTGCCCATGCCCTATTTGGTACATCTTTGAGCCGGGCCATTTCAGTGTGCCCAATAAAGCTATATATTTTTGAAAACTAGACACCCCAGGGTATTTCAAATGCTAGTATTTTAACTCTTTCCATGCACCATATCTACCACCAGTCTTTGTCAAACTTTGTGATAGTCATTTTTTTGCATTTGTTTTGTCACACACATTTTACTTCAGGTATGAATTAAAAAGTTCTCGTATATGTCACTATCACAAAACACCCCAATATGTGTTCAGCAACATCTCCTGAGTACAGTGATACCCCACATGCATGGGTTTGTCATTTTTGGGGGGAACTAAAAGGCCACATTTGGTACGTGTGCATTTTTCTAATTGGAAATTAGATGTGTGGCCATCCTTCCCCCCGTGTTAATTGGGACCTTGTTGAACCCGGCTTTTAAAAGTAGACACCCCATGGGCATTTAATATGCCAGTATTTTAACTCTTTCCATGCGAGAATTGTTTTAAGCTAATGTGCTAATTTTAGGACTTGCTCACAAAAATATATTTTTTATATATATATATATATTTTTTTTTAACATTTTTTTTCAACTTGAAGGTTCCCCAGAGTTCTCTAGAGGGTCTGGAGACCGTCTAGCGAACTTTTTAGACTTTATTGTTTTTCTTTATTGAATTTTCCCGGACCGCCGCCATCTTGCTGATGGCAAAGATCGCCGGCAGCTGCGGCTGTGACCGCTCTCCGTAGTGGTCACAGTCCATCCCTAGGTAAGTGTTTGGTGTTGCTGGATGCCTCCTCATCGGGGCATTCCAGCGACACCATTTAAGTTTAGGAGGCGATCGTTGATCTCCTCCTAAACGCTTTTAAAACGGGCATCCGCCGCCATACAAAGTATGGCGGATGTTGACGCCCCGGGGAGGGGCCAGAGATGGCCCCTTTGTGCCGATAATGGCGTTGCTGAATGCCTCGAGGTCGAGGCATTACAGCAACGCCGTTTCGGTGCAGAAAGCGAAAATAGATCGCTTTCTGCACCCGTTTAATGACGTGCCGGTCCTGGCACGTCATTTGTCGTTATCGACTTGAATTTCCGTGCCGTGCCCGGACCGGCAATTGTCATCAAGGGGTTAATACAAAAAAACCCCCAAAATAAATAGAAAAAAAGAGTTTGCAAGTTCGACAGAATTAATGTCTGCGAGTGCGGACATTTAACTGTTGCAGCGGGGAGACCAGCGGATCATGGGGATATATTTTATTTAAATAATTAATAAATGAAAATAAACACACTGCCACATATGGCTAATATATCTTCGGACAGAATGCTGCCCTCTGTTGGTTTTACACTGAGTAGCATAATATTCTGCCCGAGAATATATTAGCTATATATATGGTAGTGAGCTCATTGGTCCCCAGCAGGAGGCCCCCTGCTGGCGACCAATAGAGTTGCTGATACGCACATTTAAACTACTGGCGCCAGAGCTGCTGCTGTAAGCGTTAACCCCGTATTAACCCCTTAACCGGAAAAAACGAAGAAAAAAACGAATATTCGCCCGAAGAGAAGACAGGAACGGGTGAATATTCGCGGAATACGAAGATTTTTTTTGTTGACGAAGACGAGCACGAAGACGAACACGAAGAGCCCCCTGGTGCCCAAGTCTAGTAAATAGCTGAAATGTTTTAGGACATTGATGTGGAAAATGATGGTTGCACAGTGTTAACTGTAATAATGTTTCTTGGAGCATCTTTACCTCTTCCTTACTCACACATACTTAACAACACACTCACTGTTCATTGTGTGTGATGCCGACATCTCAATCTCCTACTATTAGGTGGGAAAGTCTCTTTAATACAGATGCGTATGCACATTACGCATAGGTTACGTGACCTGTTGGCAGTCATGTTAAATTTCAAGACTTGACACAGTCCCAAAACAAGACTGTCAGGTTCACAGTATTTCCTCATGGTCACATTAGACTAAGCTGGTCAATACATATAGCCACCATGGCCTACGTGTAGTTTATAACATCCTACACGCAAAATGAACTTCAACAAATAAAAACATAGACTATAACTTTTTAATGTCGTACCCATTATTTCACGGGTTGTCTTGGTATTTACTTGTACATAGACTAGCTATTTTGCATTTAATCAGTGTAGGCTAATGATATCTTTGGTCCACACCAGCAAACCTGTTTAGCATATCTGTTGATAATCTGTTTATTTCAGCAGAGAAAAATTTCAGATTAAAGTACAGTATATAAATAAAAGCACACAGATATTATTTTTCTCTTTAATTGTAGTTGATGTCACATTCACAGTAAGCCGCCCCTATTTTGTTGATTCAGCACTGAAAAGGATATTATTCTCTTGATGTATTATAGTAATCTACAGCTACCTTAAAGTATGTATACTAAGCATCAATTATTGGTGCTTTTTATACACTATTTGTGCACTCTTAAGCAGCATAACGGGTGCCACATTGGGTATCGCTTGTTACTAGTGTGATCTTTCTAATACCTCTGAGTGCAAATCTTTGAAGACTCTAAATTGAAAAGATTAGTTTGCTCCAGTTTATTATGTGTACAGTAATTGCTTTAAAATTAATGTACATACAGTATTGTGCAAACGTTTAAGCAGGTGCAAAAAAGAGATAATGCTTTCAAAAATAGACATGTTAATGGATTATAATTATCTTTTTTTGGGGGGTAAATCTAATTTTATTGTATTTTCAAATAGTATAGGGAGGGGATACAGAAAGGAAAAATTATAATTATCTTTTAACAAAATGCAAAGTGAGTGAACAGAAGAAAAAACTAAATTACCATTTGGTGTGACCACTCCTTGCCTTCAAAACAGCATCAATTCTAGATACACTTGCACAAAGTCAGGGATTTTGTAGGCATATAATGAGGTGTATGATTAAAAAATTATACCAAACAGGTGCTAATGATCATCAATTTAATATGTAGGTTGAAATGTAATCAATAACTGAAATAGAAACAGCTGTGTAGGAGCAATAAAACTTGATGAGGAACAGCCAAACTGATGACAAATTCATACACTATGGCAAGCTTGAGCACAACAAGACACAATGTAGTTATACTGCATCAGCAAGGTCCCTCCCAGGGTGACATTTCAAGACAGACAAGGGATTCCACATGTGTTGTCCAAGCTTTTTGAAAGAAACACAAAGAAACAGGCAATGCAGAGGACCGTAGAAACAGTGGTCAAAAAAGGATACTTTGTGCAGCAGTTAACACAGGGGTGTCCAAGTTTTTTCTGCAGTGGGCCACTTCATCAGAATTGTATACGTGCGCGGGCCGCACTCATTTTTCACTGTGAGAAAATATGGCCTTTAATAAAATAGATTAAAATAAAGTAAACGACACAAAACCTTTACTTTTCCTCTCACTGATTTCTGGGACTAGAAAGTTTTGTGACTACAAATTCAGGATTCTGGATAAGTAAAAATAAAATAGTTCTATTTATTTTAGGGATGCACAAAAATGAAAATCTGGACCAAAACCGAAAATTCAGGGTTCACTTAGCCGAAACTGAAAATGACCCCCCACACACTTTTAATAAAAGTAAGTTACACACCAAAATTGTACAAAAAAATTATATATTATGATTGTTAAAAGCAATCTCAGGCATACCCAGATTCCAGCATGTACTGGTTGGCTGGGCATTGTATTTTTTGTCCAATTTTAGTGTGTAACCACGCTTTTATTAAAAGTAACACACCACAATTGGACAAAAAAAATCAACAATATGACTTGGCATGATAGGAGTGTGATTGCTAACAGCAAACACACTCTTTTTATACCCAGGCAACCAGTAAATTCTGGAACCTAGGTTCAAACCAAGTGCAGACCCCATACTGCTGGCAGCATCAATACACAAGGGGGCAGCTAGCTAGGTTTCAGCATGTACTGGCTGACTTGGCATGATAGGAGTGGGATTGTTAACAGCAATCACAGTCCCATCATGCCTAGGTTCCAGCACTTACACATCCATGCTATCACACACACACAAATTCATTCATTCACAGATTCATTCCCTCAATCAGGCATACTCATTCAAACACCCTCCCCCACCCCCTTACCTGCTCTACAGCTCTCGATGCCGATCACAGACTTCAGCAGGGGGCGTGGCCTCCCTCGTTCTCCCCACAGAGGAGGCAGGACTGGAGCAGAGAATAGACCCTCCCACAAGTAACCAGCAGGGCTCTTGTGATCCTGGCTGCCGCATGCTGGACGCCCCTGAATTAACATATCATGCTAACCTCCCTTGGCAATCAGAAGATGTCCAGCAGTGCCATCAGCTCAGCATTTTCAGAAAACAGTGGAGCCCTGGTACACCCATCTACTATGTGAGAAGTCTGGTCCTAGGTGGTCTTCATGGAAGACTTGCAACCAAAAAGCCATACCTGATGTGGAAACAAGGCCAAGCAACTCAACTTTTCCCAAAAAACACAGGAAATGGGGTGTAGAAAATGGCAGCAGGTGCTCTGGCCCGATGAGTCAAAATTTGAAATATGTGTGTTCGCCGAAGTGCTTGAGAGTACAAGAATTAGTGTTTGTAGGTAAAAATGAAGCTTGCTGGAGGTTCCTTGCAAGTTTGCAGTTGTGGATTTGGTCAGGATTAATGGTCTCCCTAAATGATGCAAAGTACATCCAGATATGTATCAATCCTACAATAGAATTAGGGAGGCATCTGATTGATCCTAAATTTATTTCACAGCATGACAAGGACTCCAAATATACAGCCAAAGTCATTAACAATTCTCTACAGCGTAAAGAAGAACAAGGAGTTTTGGAAGTGATGGTATGGCCCTCAGAGCCCTGGTCTCAACATCATCGAGTCTGAGGAGAGAGAAGCAATTGAGGCTGCCTAAATCCACAGAAGTACAGTGGTTAGTTCTTAGATCTTACCTGCTAAGTTCTTAAAAAAAAAAAAGGATGGTCACGTCAAATATTGATTTGATTTAGATAATTTTTCTGTTCACTTGCTTTGCATTTTGTTGCTGTACATGCTAAAAATAACCTTTTAACGTTATAACGAAATTAACGTTCTATTTTTGAAAGCATTCTTACTTTACAGCATTGTTTCACATTTGCCTAAAACTTAAAAAAATGCACACTATATATATATATATATATATATATAGGAGAGGAAGAGAGTGATAATAAACATACATTTATTATTACATGGTGTTATAATGATGTTAAATCCTGTGTAGCTGAGCCTACAAAATAATTAATTTTCGACTACACAGGTTGGCTCCCACCGAGCAGAATACAGTATGCAGTACAGCGCTGGACAATTAATCCAGTAACAGGAACACAAGGAACCAGAGGTAACAGGGTCCTGTGCTTCAGGAAGCTCTATTAGGCCTCAACAGATACCAACAAATGAGTTTCAGTTCCTTGCTGTTGCGTTTAAAAATAAAATAATTAGTATTATAAATTATGGTCCAAATTTCTGAGGTGATGTTAACAACACTGTTGAAATAATAAACTTCAAGACCTGTCCTAATAATTGGTCGCATTATATATGAGAAATATAATGAAAAATATTAAGGGAATTATGAATAAAAAAAATAATCATTAAATGCTAGAAGTAGAAGCTAAATATACTGCAACATAAATAGCGGCAAGACATTTGGCACTATACCTTTAGGAATGTTGTATGTCTGTCGTTAAAAGTCCAATGAAAAAATAAATATATTCCTTTAACCTCTTAAGGACCAATGCTTTTTCTACACTACAGGATAGCAGGATTGTTTTGTGTTTTATTAAGTCTCTCTTCAACCGTAACATCTCTCTTTAGTGAATGTATTGTATGTTGGGTTTTTTTCAGGACAATTAGAGCTTTCTTGTCTAGGGACAATGGGGAAGAAATTATCCATTTTGGCAATTATATAATTTTTTTAAAACTCAATTTTTTCAAACTTTTTTCAAACGCTAACTTTAATAGTAGCCACAGATATCAAAACCACCCCATAAAAACCATATGTTTTTTGTGATTTATTCCCGTAGTCCTTAGTCGGGTTAAACATAATATGCAGCTCTGTATACGGTAATGTAGTTTACCTTCCAGGAAAAGCGAGATATAGGTTTAAAAAAATAACATAGCATTTGATGATAGACCATTCAGCCCATCTAGTCTGCCCATTTTTCCTGATGTAAAGACTCAGACCTTAATTGGCCCTTGATCTGTTCTTAGATTTAGGATAACCCTATACATGTTTAAACTCCCTGTATTAGTGTCTATTACTTCTGTTGGGAGGCTTTTCTATTCACCTACCACCCTATCTGTCACGACCCGCTACGGAGCTCGTCTCCCGAGTACTCGCGCCTAGCGGGTACTCGGCACTTACCACAGCCACCTCTGGGTGTTCACGAAGACTCCTTCTTCTGTGCAGGTCCTCTTCGTTTGCCAGGAGGAAGATAGAGGACACGCGCGCTCCCCACGCCCCCCACGCCCCCCTCTTATTCCTTTGCCTCCATGGCGACGGAAGGACGAACAGTGCTGGGCAGGTTTAAAACCGCTGCAGGTTTAAAACCGACCACTGACTGACATTCAGTGCTCGGTTATGGTGTTTGCTGAGCTCACTGTTGTGAGCAGTGTATTTCTTAAACCTCCATTGCAGTCCTGCTATTCTGGTTACTTTGCATAGTTACCTAGCGTACCTGTTCCTCTGAAGACCTGGTTACCTAAATGGCGCTCATCCACCTGTCCTGTTCTGTTGCTGAATAAACCTGATATTGAACACCATTCTCTGCATCCTGGGTTCCTTCTCAGTTACCAACGTTACACTATCAGAAAAGTAAACATTTGCATTAAAACATAAGACGAGTAACAAATAAAGTTTAAGATTTTTACATCAAGAGAAAATGGGCAGAGTAGATAAGCCGTCAAATTCTGTTTCCTTCAATGATCCATTAGTGAAGGCTGTCTTTTAGTCCTGTTGTTAGCCCATATCAGACACTGTAGCATACATCTTGGCCTCTGCCTACAATGTTTTAGCACACTTTGCATGAGCCTTTAGTGCTGTAGGTTGTTTAATACTGTGTAGGTTCTCTGTTTCGCCAAACACATTTCCCTGCCCGTGATATACTTACCTTCAGTCATCTCCAGCGCTGGCTCAGTGAATGCTGTGGGCAGAAGTCCATTCAGGACGACTGCAGCTTCTACCTCAGGTAAGTGTCTTTTTTTGTTTTGAAGAATGCATATTAGAGCACTCACATAGTACTTTAATATGAATCCTTGTTTAGTGGGGGTGTCAAGGACATTAAACTGTCCTTTTAACTTAAATAGTTTTTTTCTGGAAATATATTGTTATATTAATCTATGTGGTGTTTTTCTTTTGATTGATTGAAAAAGTCAGTAAAAATGAAATATATCAAATGAAAAAACACCAGAAGATACTTAATCTTTATAAAAGTTTTAGAATTGCTCTAATTACCGTGAAAATATAACCAAACAATGTTATGTGTCACAGAAAGTAATGTTTTGGTACCTTGAGACCCTTAAAGGCAACTCTGCTGTACACTAAATGTGTAGTGTCATTTTGTCAATTAGCATTTATCATGCTCCATTCTTGTGTTGTTTGGGGTGCTTTTAAGATTTTGCTAGGTCAGCACAAACGTTTAACAACACAACAGAATATTTTCATGAGAGAAGAACATTGGTTAAAGAAACCCTGATGTAACAGTCGTTATTAATAGTTAACATTAGCTAATATTATAGTTTCCATCTAGATAATGCTTACTCAGGTAACATTCCCTATTTAATGCAGGTATCATACTGTCTCCTTTGGCGTAAGTCTGCCAGCATGAATGAATGAACTGTCAAACACTGATTAATGGTAGAACCTGCGGAGGTGAACCTGACCATGAGATTATTCTGAGATCATGCCTCCAGCTGCTCCTGTTAATGCAACATAAAAAAAATCCCCATAAGTCTACATATTGATTTCTTTACAAATATCTACACAACATAAAATGTTCAAAAATGTTTCAGCATTCCTGAATTTATTTATTATGCTCTAACCACTATATACCATGCCAATATAAAATAAATAGTTTAGATTAAGAGGATGTAAGAGGTTTTGTATTCAGATTGTATTCAGAAACAAATCTTTTTCAATCTGATATGACTGCTCTCTACAGAGAGAGATAAAGAAAGGATTATACATGTTTTTCTATAAATTATTTGAGAAATAAAAGCAGATAGGATGTGTTAATTTGATGCATGCAATATGTAGAAGAATATGACAATATAGGGCTTTCAATTGTAAAATTGAACACTAGTCCTATTTTAAAGCCTGGGGTATGGTGGGCATTTCTTTCATTATAATACAAAATATCAAAAACATTACAATTGTTTTAATTGTGTTTACTAAAATTGCAGGTAATCAATTACTCAATAAATCAACTAAATCTAGACTTTTAATCTGCAAATAATTTCATAACATTACAATTTGCTAACTTTAAATGCTTTCTAAGACTTATTTATCTCCCCACTATATATTTAAACGTCTTGATATTAACTTGGTGGATGGTCAAAAAGATGCCCAACTATACCATATACCAGTGACTGCAAACCAAAACGACTTATTTTTTTTCAAAGTGCCAACACTGCAATTAAACCTGAATAACGAGGTTTTAGTTTAGAAAAAACAATTCGTACAGTTTTTCAAACTAATTAACAGCTTTTGTTTAAAAAGAAAAACACAATAACAGAGCTTTCCATTAACCCCTTGATGACAATTGCCGGTCCGGGCACGTCACGGAAATTGAAGTCGATAACGACAAATGGCGTGCCAGGACCGGCACGTCATTAAACGGGTGCAGAAAGCGATCTATTTTCGCTTTCTGCACCGAAACGGCGTTGCTGTAATGCCTCGACCTCGAGGCATTCAGCAACGCCATTATCGGTACAAAGGGGCCATCTCTGGCCCCTCCCCGGGGCGTCAACATCCGCCATACTTTGTATGGCGGCGGACGCCCGCCTTAAAAGCGTTTAGGAGGCGATCAACGATCAACTTAAATGGTGTCGCTGGAATGCCTCGATCAGGAGGCATCCAGTGACACCAAACACTTACCTGGGGATGGACTGTGACCGCTCCGGAGAGCGGTCACAGCCGCAGCTGCCGGTGATCTTCTCCATCAGCAAGATGGCGGCGGTCCGGGAAAATTCAATAAAGAAAAACAATAAAGTCTAAAAAGTTCGCTAGACGGTCTCCAGACCCTCTAGAGAACTCTGGCTCCACTTGAAGGTTGAATATAGGTACTGCATTCAACCATGCAAGTCAATGGAGCTCAGCTTTCTAATCAGTGTGATTAGAAAAAATAAATTAAAAATAAAATAAAATTAATAATAATTAGAAAAAAAATAGTAAAAAAACAGTAAAATGTAAAAATAATTTCCCACTGATGTCACTATCAGGGGAACCTTCAAGTTGAATTTTTTTTTTTTAAAAATGTAAAAAAAAGGCAAAAAAAATATATATATATAAAAAATATATTTTTGTGAGCAAGTCCTAAAATTAGCATATTAGCTTAAAACAATTCTCGCATGGAAAGAGTTAAAATACTGGCATATTAAATGCCCATGGGGTGCCTACTTTTAAAAAATGTATGATTTGATGGGGTAAATTGAATTGGCCGGGTTCAACAAGGTCCCAATTAACACGGGGGGAAGGATGGCCACACATCTAATTTCCAATTAGAAAAATGCACACGTACCAAATGTGGCCTTTTAGTTCCCCCAAAAAATGACAAACCCATGCATGTGGGGTATCACTGTACTCAGGAGATGTTGCTGAACACATATTGGGGTGTCGTGTAACAGCGGCATATACCAGGAGCTGTAAATTCATACATAAAGTAGGTGTGTGTGGGAAAAATACACACACAAAAATACTACTGCAAACTTTGAAAAAATGCTGGTGGTAAAATGTGTGCATGCAAAGAGTTAAAATACCAGCATTTAAAATACCCTGTGATGTCTAGTTTTCAAAAATATATGGTTTTGTTGGGCACACTGAAATGGCCCGGCTCAAAGATGTACCAAATAGGGGATGGGCAGTGGATCGCCAAATGCCAAAGTTCAACATTGAAAAATGTGCATGCCCCAAATGTGGCCCTTTTGCCCCCGAACAGCCAGGCAAAATCATTCATGTGGGGTATCACTGCGCTCAGGAGATGTTGCTGAACACATATTGGGGTGTTTTGTGATAGTGACATATACGAGAACTTTTTAATTCATACCTGAAGTAAAATGTGTGTGACAAAACAAATGCAAAAAAATGACTATCACAAAGTTTGACAAAGACTGGTGGTAGATATGGTGCATGGAAAGAGTTAAAATACTAGCATTTGAAATACCCTGGGGTGTCTAGTTTTCAAAAATATATAGCTTTATTGGGCACACTGAAATGGCCCGGCTCAAAGATGTACAAAATAGGGCATGGGCAGTGGATCCCCAAATGCCAAAGTTCAACATTGAAAAATGTGCATGCCCCAAATGTGAGGTATCGCTGTACTCAGGAGATGTTGCTAAACACATATTGGGGTGTTTTTTGATAGTGACATATACCAGAACCTGTTTATTCATACCTAAAGTAAAATGTGTGTGAAAAAACAAATGCAAAAAAATTACTACCATAAAGTTTGACAAAGGCTGATGGTAGAATAAGTGCTTGGAAAGGGTTAAAATACCAGCATTTGGAATACCCTGGGCTGTCTAGTTTTCAAAAATATATGATTTGATGGGGTAAATTGCATTGGCCGGCTTCAAAGATACCCGAAATGGCACATGGGGGGAAGAATTACCAGATTTGGAAAAAATGGCTTTGAAATAGCAAAACGCTACCTGTACTTATTGCTCCATAACGTGCAGAAAAAAGCAAAAAACATAAAAACATTGGGTATTTCTAAACTCAGGACAAATAGTAGAATCTTTTTAGCAGTTTTTTTTATTACCTTTTATAGATGAGTAAAAGATTTTTCAACTAAAAGTTAGAAACAGTCATTTTTTTCTAAATTTTTCACCATATTTTATACTTTTTTTAATAGTAAATAATATGATACAATCAAAACAATGTCATCTAAAGAAAGCCCTTCTTGTCCTGAAAAAAACAATATCTAATGTGTGTGGGTTCAGTAAACAGGAAAAAAGAAAATTAGCGCAGAAATGTTAAAACGGCCATTGTCACGAAGGGTACAAAAAGTAAAATCAGCCTTTGTCACGAAGGGGTTAAACATTTTTTTATTGAAAAAAACAAAAAAACAAAACAACAACTGTACACGTGCATGTATTTTTTTAAAGACGCCTTTTGTGGGCACAATTAATGTGATTTTTGCTGTTGTATGCATGCTGATAACTTGTCAAACCTTGGCTCATACTCTGTTAGTTTAAGAGCAACACATACAGCACTGAGTTCATCTGTTAGTCTATTTCTGGCATCACATTTGATATAATTCAATGCTGAAAAAGCAATCCCAAGTGTTTTCATTGACTTAAAATTATTTGGCAGAGAATTCCACACTTTAAGGATTTCATTTTCCGAACTAGCAACTGTGCTGTCCTCTGTTATCCCTTCACACTCCATCTTCTCAAGTGTTGCACGCAGGTCATAGAATTTATTTTTCCAGATAGAGCTTTCTTGAAATTCCAGTAGCTCCATTTCAAGATTTTCTAAATCTAACCAGTGTAAGCAGGAAAGATCAAGTTCTTCACATTTGGCTTTATCTGGAGACGTAAGAAAACACAGGGTTGTCTACATCTTACGGAACTGTAAAAATCTGTTACTAAAATTCTCCTTTGCAACTGCTATAATGCTAGAAAATTCCTTGTAGATTTCATGATGGTTTGGATTGTCTGTAAATGTTGTAGAATTTTCCAAATACATTTTTAGATTTGGAAAATATTTCAGCTGCCCACTTTCAAGGTCTCGTTCAAAAACCTGCAGTTTTCTCTCAAATGTTCTGATATCAGAAAACATCCTTTCTGCTGTTTTCCCTAAACCTTGCAGTTTTTTGTTCAGTACGTTGAAGTGTATTGTAAAATCAGTAAAAAAAAGGTTGGTGAGCCAGGTCATATCAGTGAGCTGTGGATATTCCTGCCCCTTTTCATTCATAAACAGCCTAATTTCATCCAAACAGGCTACAAATCTCTGCAAGACCCTTCCTCTGCTTAGCCACCGTACATTATTGTACATAAGTAAAGTATTATACTGTGCCTGTACCTCATCAAGAAGTGCTTGAAACTGTCGACAATTAAGAGCACGAGCCATGATGTAATTCACCATTTTTGTGACATCCTTGAGAATATCGTCTAATTTTTTGCTGCTTTCCTTGGCACAAAGAGCTTCTTGATGTATAATACAATGAAATTTAATGACTGGATGCTATGCTTCTTTAACAAAAAACTGTATGAAACCAGATGTTACCCCCACCATGGAAGGTGCCCCATCACTAGTAACTGAAACCACTTTTTCTGGCCTTATGTCTTGTGACAAAAAAGCCTCCATCACAGCATTGTAGATACCACTTTTATGGTTGGTATCAAAATGACGTCTGACACTTGATGTGCGAGATACAACACTTTCACTACACAGAACACATAACGCTTTCCCATTGCGTTCAATCACTCCAAATAACTGTGTCCAGGCCTCTTGGAATGATCTTCCGCTATCTGTTTTTAATTTTGCCTTCTTTGATGTACTCATTTTTGGGTGTTCAAGTCTACAAAAAACACAAAATTTTTAAAATAAAGACGGATGAAGCACCCAATACAAATCTATCCCTACCTACCTATACCAAAAATATTATTGCAACATTTCACAAAACAGGTACATAATAAACACAGAATTGTAGAAGAGCAACTCACAGTTTTGTAGACAGATACACATCGGCCAATGTCCTGTGAAACCGCTGACACCGCTCTGCTGGGTCTGAAAGCCGCTGTAGATACAAAGGGCTGGAATGAAAAACAAAATTGTTGTCCATAGGCCAGGACACGGGTTCAAATAACTACCATATGTTATATATAGCGCCACCTTAAGGTGAATTGGACTCCAAACTGTGGCCCGGGAGCCAGATGTGGCCCTCGGCTTGCTTTTATTAGGCCCATGGGGCACTGATTTATCCACTGATACTAACAATAGGTTATAATCCCCCCACTCACACCAATAAGGGGGCACACATTCCTCCCAATGACTCCAAAGATAGGGCCACAATTCCCCCCCAATGATGTTTCCCAATGACACCTAAAATGAGCCCTTTTTTTTTAGATAGAGCAGCGCCGCTCTAAGAGTAGTAAGTTAGTTAAAAAAAGGCTTTATTCAGTTTATGGCAGAATACTGCAGAGTATGGGCAGAATACTGCAGAGTATGGGCAGAATACTGCAGAGTATTGCATAGAATGGGCAGAGTATTGCACAGCATGGGCAGAGTATTGCACAGCACTGCATAGTTTGGGCAGAGCATTGCATCTCTCTCTCTTCCCCTCTCCCCTCGCACTGTAGGGCGCGCGGGAGCAAGATTCTCCCCGACCGTGCTGTAGCCATCTTTTGGCTATGGCCCGGTCGGCAATTGGTTATAAAACTTACTTGATTTGCTGGAATCGGTGTGGGGTCAGTCCCCAGTCGCTCCTGTGATGTCCGTGTGTCAGGTGATAACCCACGCAGGTGCGTCAGATGTTTGAGAGCAGGGGGCATGGCTTCAGTGTTCTCTGGGGAGGGTTCTCCCCAGAGAACTGTGGGAGATGTAGTCCGCGGGAGCCGACGCCGTGACTACAGTGTATGACTGTAGTCACGGCGTGCCCACAGAGACGGCTCGGCGTGCCAACAGCGGCACGCGTGCCACGCGTCCGCCATCACTGCCATATAACATACTGTGGCTGGATCAAAATACACTTCAATACACTTAGAACTGATTCCATTTAGTCACAAGAGTAGCTGTTACATTGTAGGCTGAATTATGATTATGAACAATTTGTGACTTCATCTTGCAGAATCCCTGCTCAAAAACGCCCAGAAGAAATCAATGTGAAAATACGTACAATAGTAACGATATACTGTATATACAAATGTCCATATGTATATTTATGAAAAATGGACAGTGCTAAATATAAAATAATTAATACAAATATAAAAGTACTTATAATTTTGATAAACATATTTTATTACACATAAATCAATAAGCAAACAAATGCTACAAACAGTAGTGGGTAAGTAAAAAATAAGAATACCAATTGGTGTATAGAATATCTACAATATCTTAATAAACAAATTATTCAATATCTTAATGTTGAAGCTTGTGTGAGTGTCATAGCAAGTACAGAGAGAAAAAAAACTCTACATATATAGACAATGTTGCTTTAGATGGAGTGTAAATTTAAATAACTCACTTGAATAGGAATAGTGAATCAATAAGGATCTGGCCACGAAAAACTTTAGTTAAAAAGACAGATCTATGTTAAATAACAAAAAGAGAAAAATATTTCACAAACAGATTTTTGTTTCTATCTCTCTTATCCTTGGCATGTGTTCTGTGCACATCTCCTCATTCCTAATTGAACAAGAAACATATTCATTCACATCAGTATATGCCAAAACAAATAGTTTCACAATGTGTGAGCTGACATATGTTTTAGTTAGCACGCTGTGAACATTTTTGTTTCGGCAATTTCTGATGTGAATTAATATTTTTTTTGTGTAATAAGGAATGTTCTTATACTTATTTTTTATATATTATTTGAGGTTAATGACAGCAGATAAGAATCATTTAGCCAATCTAGTCTGTCCATTTTTCTGATGTAAAGACTTAGACCTTATTCTGTCCTTGGTGTCTTCTTAGACTTATAACAGACACATAACAAAGCACCTATATAAGGCATAAATATTGGGGATTCTGTCACACTACAATTTTGGCTCATCCTATCCTATCTGAACATGGCTGTCTTGCTTGTTAAGAAGCTGAATCAATGGAACTGCACTACCCTTTAACCCACTGTGACTCTTCTGCAATATAAAGTCCTATCTGTAAACCATTTATGAGGCTTCTATGTGGTAGGTGGGGGGATTTACCCAGAGGCTTGGTTACAACCTACAGATATATACAAAAAATACAAGAAGGGTGTCAAGGCTGAGTTGGGATTGGAGCGCAGCGCAGAGAGACACCGGGTGCAAGGGAGTGAAGTAAAGGGTAATCCAACACACAAAGTCCAGAATATAGCCAAGGGTCAAAAGTCCGTGTAATCAAATCAGAAGGTTCGCAGTACAACAAGGGTAATCCAAAAACAAAGGCCAGAAATCCAGCCGAGGTCAAAAGTCCGTAATAATCCAAAAACAGCAACAGGGTATAGGAATTCGGTAGGGAACTTGAACAACCAAGTACTGAAGGTACAGGGTTGCAGGTTTAAATAGCCCGCCTAATTGTTGCTCCTCCTCTAACCCCTCCTCTCTCTGTGGCTGTCAATTAGTCCCTAATCCCTCCCCCCTGCGGTTAGACCGCAGGACACGCCTCCCCTGGCTGTCAGGTCTGGGACCGCAGGACACGCCCCCCCTGGCTGCCAGCAGCGGTCTGGGACCGCAGGACCCGCCCCCCGCCATACTCGTAGTCCTGGCGTGCGGCTGCCGCCGCAACGGAGACCGGGGACGCGGCCCGCGGCACGGAGATGCCGTTCCGTGCGGCCGAGGATGAAGCTGCCCGGCGGGGACTCCGCCGGGTGAGGACCTCCGTCGCCGACGGGTTGGGACCCGACGGACACATGGCCGAGGACGCCGGAGACGCCACCTCAGGGGGCGAGTGGGTGCAGGTTTGGAAGGATGTGCCAGATGGAAAGCACGGATCTTCACGGGAGCATGGAAGTTGGAGGCAGATTCCCACGTACGTTCTTCTTGGCCGTAGCCTTTCCAATGAACCAGGTATTCTATACGTCCATACCGATGACGGGAATCCAAGATACCGTCCACTTCGTACTCGTCCGCACCCGACACTGAGACCGGGGGAGGTGGAGGAGCTTGTGGTTTTCTTTGGTGCGTATCGGGGAACCATTTCTTGAGGAGGGATACATGAAACGTGGGGTGTACGCGCCATGTGGTAGGGAGATCAAGGCGAACGGCCGAGGGACCATAGAGGGCGGTAATGGTGAAAGGCCCTAGGTATTTGGGACTCAGTTTCTTTGTTGGTCCCGGTAATTTGATGTGGGCAGAGGATAGCCACACCTTGTCTCCGACTTGATAAAGGGGTGCTGCTTGTCTTCGTTTATCAGCATGCCTTTTCTGATCACGTTGTGCCTTGTGCAAGTGGGTCTGTAGGGTCTGAAACCCCTGTTGTAGGAGTTGGAGTCGGTCAACAGCTGGGGGAACCGTGGCCGTAGGAGGTATGTCCACATGGAACTGCGGGTCGTACCCGTAATTAGCCCGAAAGGGCGTCATCCGAATCGAACTCTGTACCTGGTTGTTGTATACGAATTCAGCCACTGGTAACAGAGGGCACCAGTCGTCTTGGAGGTGTGACACATAGCAACGAAGGTACTGTTCTAGGATCTGGTTTATTCTTTCAGTTTGCCCATTGGTCTGGGGGTGATATGCAGATGAAAGAAGTCTCTTGAGACGTAACCCTTTACAGAGTGCAGCCCAAAACCGAGATGTGAACTGCACCCCTCTATCGGATAGCACCGTCTTAGGGATGCCGTGGAGACGAAAAACGTGACGGATAAACAGGGCAGCGGTTTGTGCGGCAGTTGGCAAGCGGTGCACAGGAATGAAGTGTGCCATTTTTGTAAGCCTATCGACCACTACCATAATGGTATTGTGTTGTTGGGATACCGGTAGGTCCACTATGAAATCCACCGCCACTTCTTCCCATGGTCGTTTAGGTATGGGTAGTGGTTGCAAGAGACCAGTAGCCTTGACTGGGTGTTGTTTAGTTCGGGCACATGTATCGCACGATTTGATGTATGTCACGATGTCCCGTTTCATCGCAGGCCACCAAAAGGACCTCTTGGCCAATTCATAGGTTTTCCGAACACCACCATGTCCGGCTAGAGGATGATCATGTACGGCGTTGAGGATGTCGGGTTTGACTTGATCTGGCACGTAAAGCTGGCTGCCTCTGTATAGGAGACCATCTTCAGAGTGGAGAGGGACGTCACACACAGGGGATGGTTGAGAGGTACTGTGGGTTCGGAGCTTCTGGAGTAGAGACGTCCGGAAAGCAAGAAAGACGCCAGCAGGGAGGATGGTGTTCTCGGCCTCTGTGGTCTTTTCTTGTTCGTCGTGTAACCGGGATAAAGCGTCCGCTTTTCCATTGCGGGCGCCTGGTCTGTATGTTATGTGTAGGGGAAATCTAGTGAAAAACAGAGCCCAACGAGCCTGTCTAGGACAGAGTCGGCGTGCCGTCTGGAGGTATTCGAGGTTCCTGTGATCCGTAAACACTGTGACAGGATGTTGAGCGCCTTCCAACAGGTGGCGCCATTCCTCCAAAGCCATCTTGATGGCCAGTAGCTCGCGATCACCTACGCTATAATTGCGTTCGGCAGGGTTGAGGCGCTTGGAATAAAAGGAGACAGGATGCAAGGAGTCTTTCTCTCCGTGTCTTTGTGACAACACCGCGCCTCCTGCGGTTTCAGAGGCGTCTACCTCCAAGAAATACGGTTTTACTGGGTCAGGCAAAACGAGTATGGGTGCAGTCGTGAACTTTTGTTTCAAGAGTTCAAAGGCATGTTGTGCTTGTGGTGTCCACTGAAAACGGTATTGTTTGGTGGTCAACTGTGTGATAGGACGGATGATCCGGGAGAAACTGTTGATGAACCGCCTGTAATAGTTGGCGAAACCCACAAACCTCTGTACGGCTTTGACCGATGTTGGCGTGGGCCACTGTAATATGGCTTCAACCTTTTTGGGGTCCATTTCAATGTGACCAGGGGTTATGATGAAGCCGAGGTATTCAATTCTTGTTGTGTCAAAGGTGCATTTTTCTAACTTTGCGTACAGTTGGTTCTCCTGTAGACGGTTCAAGACCTGTCGCACGTGTTTCCGGTGTTCCATCACTGACGAGGAGTACACAAGGATGTCGTCTAGGTATATTATGACGCAGGTGTCCAATAAATCCCGAAAGATGTCGTGGAGGAAATGCTGGAACGTGGCGGGCGCGTTACAAAGGCCGAATGGCATGACCCTGTATTCGTAATGACCATAGCGGGAACGAAAGGCCGTTTTCCATTCATCCCCCCTCCTTATACGCACCAAATTATAAGCCCCTAACAGGTCGATCTTGCTGTAGATACACGCCCCACGTAGCCTATCCATCAGCTCAGGTATGAGAGGAAGCGGGTATTTGTTTTTAATGGTGATTTTATTCATTGCACAGTAATCCACACATGGTCTGACTCCACCGTCTTTCTTACCCACGAAAAAGATACCAGCACCCGCAGGTGACGTTGAAGGCCTAATGAAGCCCTTGCGTACACTGCTTTCAATATAGTCCTTCAAGACCTTGAGTTCCGGTTCAGACAGGGGGAATATCCTCCCGAAGGGAATAGCGGCACCCGGTATCAAATCAATCGGACAGTCATATGTCCTATGTGGTGGTAATTGTTCCGCTTCCTTTTTGTCAAAGACCTTAGCGTAGTCCTGGTAGGGTATGGGTATCTTGGGTGACGGGGCGGACACCGTGGATGAAAGAAAGTGGGGTGTAGGTGAACGAGCATCGAGAAGACAGTGCCGGTTACAGTGTGAAGAGGAGAAAGTCAACGCACCAGCAGTCCAGTCAATACAGGGGTTGTGACGGCGAAGCCACGGTAACCCCAGGATTATGGGAAACAAAGGAGACGGTGCCAGGTTGAAACATAGAGTCTCTTGGTGTCCGGTCCCAACGGTGAGGGAGACCGGTATGGTTTCGTTGGTTACTGGGCCTGACTTCATTGGGGTGCCATCCACGAGATGGATCGTGAGTGGTTGTGCCTTGGATTGGGTTGGGAGACCTGAAGCACGTGCCAGCGCAAGGTCCATGAAGCATTCGCTGGCTCCGGAGTCAATGATGGCCTTCTGCTGGATACTTTTTCCGTCCCACTGTAATGAGACAGGGATGGATAAGTGGCTAGACAGGCCCCCAAACAAAACAGGATACGCAGGTGGAGAACGCTTACCTCTGGAGGCCAGGGCAGGGCACTGGTAGGAAGTATGGCCCGGACCACCGCAGTAGAGGCAGAGGTTAGCTTTTCTCCGTCTTTCTTTTTCTGCTTCAGGTAACGGCCCACGAGCCATGCCTATCATCATAGGTTCCTCTGTTGTTGCTGGAGCGGAGGCAGGAGTAGCATGGTAAAACGGTATAGGACGAGGAGGACCAACAGCGGCGGACCGTTCCGAACGCCGTTCCCGAAAGCGCCTGTCCATCTGTGTCACCAGTCGAGTCAGCTCCTCCAGGGTCTCTGGTATGCCTACTCTGGCTAACTCGTCTTTCAATTGGTCAGAAAGTCCCAGGCGGAACTGATGCACAAGGGCTGGTTCATTCCATTGAGTCTCTACAGCCAACCCACGGAATTCCGCTACGTATTCCTCCACATGCCTCCTTCCTTGCTTGAGGACTCTCAGAGCGGTCTCCGCTGTGGCGGTTCTGTGAGGGTCGTCATATAAGGCATCCAAGGAGCGTCGGAAGTCCTCCCAGTTATTCAAGGACGGATGTTCCACCTGCAGAAGGTGGTGAGCCCAAGACATAGGGGCTCCGGTAAGCAAAGCAATGACGGTTCTCACTTTCACGAAATCCGTGGCATAGGCCCTGGGTTTAAGGGCAAACAGCAGTTCACAAGAGGTAATAAACGCTTTGTACTTGGAGCGGTCCCCGGAGAACCGGTCAGGGAGCGGTACGTGAGGGTCAGGTGCCTGTGCGGCTATGGCGTCAGCAATAGGAGGAGGGGCAGGAGGTGCAGGTGGAGCCGCGGCCATGGGAGCCGCTTGTAGGGCTTGCACCTGGGCTTGCAAGGCCTGTTGATTCTCCTGCAGCCCTTGCATGGTGTGAGCCAAAGCTGCAATCTGCTGCGTGAGTGCCATGAAGGCATCGGTGACTCCTGCAGGCTCCATATGACTTGGTTGTTATGTCATGGCTGAGTTGGGATCGGAGCGCAGCGCAGAGAGACACCGGGTGCAAGGGAGTGAAGTAAAGGGTAATCCAACACACAAAGTCCAGAATATAGCCAAGGGTCAAAAGTCCGTGTAATCAAATCAGAAGGTTCGCAGTACAACAAGGGTAATCCAAAAACAAAGTCCAGAAATCCAGCCGAGGTCAAAAGTCCGTAATAATCCAAAAACAGCAACAGGGTATAGGAATTCGGTAGGGAACTTGAACAACCAAGTACTGAAGGTACAGGGTTGCAGGTTTAAATAGCCCGCCTAATTGTTGCTCCTCCTCTAACCCCTCCTCTCTCTGTGGCTGTCAATTAGTCCCTAATCCCTCCCCCCTGCGGTTAGACCGCAGGACACGCCTCCCCTGGCTGTCAGGTCTGGGACCGCAGGACACGCCCCCCCTGGCTGCCAGCAGCGGTCTGGGACCGCAGGACCCGCCCCCCGCCATACTCGTAGTCCTGGCGTGCGGCTGCCGCCGCAACGGAGACCGGGGACGCGGCCCGCGGCACGGAGATACCGTTCCGTGCGGCCGAGGATGAAGCTGCCCGGCGGGGACTCCGCCGGGTGAGGACCTCCGTCGCCGACGGGTTGGGAGCCGACGGACACATGGCCGAGGACGCGAGAGCCCCCGCCGACGACCGGTAGGGTCCTGACAAAGGGTAGCAGGTGTGCAAGCAATTATCATTACATTATTATACGCCTATTTATACTTACATGCTTATTTTTGTTTTTATCTTTTTTCGATATTAATAATTGCAAACTCTGTATGTAAAACCGTTTCTGGATTTGTTACCCAGGAAATACTTGAAAAGGAGAAAAATCCCAATGTCTTCTTCCTTGTTAAACCCTTTCTAACTGAAGAAACCTTTTAGAAACATTATATATTTCAATTAGAGAAGGTAAAGATAACAACTTTTTTTTGTTATATACATTTTAACAATGTGAGAAACATGATTATAAATACTCATATATTTCAATACTTAAAAGTAAATTCAGTTGCAGAGCTTTGAATGGAATGTCTGCGATTTACATGCTGTAGTATTTTATAACTAATAAAAGCTTTACAAGGAGCCTCATTATTTTTCATGTTTAAGTTCCCTCCTGTAATAATGCATATTATATTCAGTAGTTTAACGGAACACAGGAACAAAAATACAGTATGATATAAATTATGTGCTTTTTAACAATATGTATAGATGGGCACATCTCTACAATAGGTGAAAGGTTTCTAATTTGGCACTCATTTTAAATAAGAATTACTGTGATTGTGCAAAATTAGGCTACTCTGTGTTCTCTCTGAAAAACACCCACATGTGCAGTGAATACATTGCAGTGGAAACGAGTCAATGCTTTCCCGCAAGGTATGATTAGCTTAATGTGTAGCCTACGTATAGATTCTGTTGTGTGTTTAAAGATCAAATGTGTATGGCCCGGCTTATTCAAAATGTTCAGGCGCATTAATAAACTTCTATAAATGGCTAACATTAAAAGCATTTTTAATATGCTTCATTGTCCATGCTATGTGTCTTTTTGAGTAGTATGATGATGCCCCCCCCCCACTTTCTAGTGAATTCTGTGTAAGCTATGGCCAACCCCCCTTCTGTAGGGTCTGGTAGAAGTGAAGGGCCCCATTGAGGATGAGTGAGTTGGCCAATGTATAGCAACAAGCCAGGGTGCCCACAACTGTGATTGGCACATGAGCTGACCTTGTCCAGCAGATATGAAGGAGGCATTCAGCTCCAACTTATATGTTTAGCATTACTAAAATGTCCTGTGTGCAGGCTCAAAACTATGTCAATTTGAACTACACCATACCTACGGGTTGATGATCAAAATGGACTAGTTGTATTTTAATGAATATTTATTCACAACAGTTTGTTGGACTATACATTAGACCTGTGCATGTAGATTCCTACAAAATGTATGTGCAATTAATTTTTCATTTGTGTCCGATTGTACAAATCCCCCATAACAAGGAGGGCTCCCAGCGATACAAGCGAAAAGCAATCCTTTGCCTCCAGTAGCTGAGTCACTCCTTTGCCTCCAGTATCTGAGTCATCTCTCCCACTCACACATTTTCTGGGATACTTGTTGTGAGTTATATAGAAGACTTTACTTTTGTTGGAGTCAGACGGGTAATTGGCATTTTGGCAATGTTCTTAGAGGTTCAAGATGGGTACATGTGTTAGGCTTTCATGAGTCCAATAAATAAACAGGTGCTGCTTATTAAGGAGTAGCAAATACAAACTCTTCAGGGCAGGGTGAAAGAGTAAAGAGAGAAGTGCAAAAGAAAATAAAAATCTCAGGGAATCTACAGATCTCAAGCTACTTGCTGGAAGGCTGTTCCACATATCCACCACCCTCTCGGCAAAGTAAACCCGAGATGTTATATTAAGTAAAAGTAAATAAAAGTAAGGGGTTCTGTGGACTTCAATCTATTGGAATGAAATATTGGTCTGTGCTACAGCTTTGAGGGCAGCACAAGGTTCCCCCAAATTAACAATCAGTAGTTTGAACAGAAAACTAATGTTGCCCTATTCAGGTGCAGTAAAATATGATTTAAACAACTAACAGTGATCCCAAGTGAAGTGAGGGAATTTAAACATGTGTGGGATATGCATATGGCTGCTGAATCTAAGACAAGACGAAGGACTGATTAATGTTTGAGTCTTTACAGTAGATACAACTAGCAGCCTAATCCCAGTTACATCAAATTACATATTATGGCTATTATGCTCTTTCCTGAAATAAATCAACAGCAGTATCTAGTTTTGCTCTAGCCTTTTATGTAAGTGTAAGTGGGGAAGGATGGATTTTCTCCAGTTGGCGCTACATAAATAAAAGTTCATAATACAAACACAATAGGTGATAGAGGATAGAATCCCTCCCCCCAAAAAACACACAACCAAACATAAAACTAGGACAAGATAAAATGAGGGTGTTTGAGATGGATACACAAACAGAAAAGTGCATTAATTTAGATTTTGAACTAAAAAATGTTATTTAAATAAATAATGCCACTTATGAGTAATTAGTTATGATGATTCACAAGCTATGATACACACAATATGTTAAACAGAATAAACTGATTATTAATATAGCTCACTGTACTATTGGACTAGCACAAATAATATAAAAAGGAGACATTTTACAGAGATGAACAAATTAGATGTATTTATTTATTCAGCAATTCTTGATTGTCTATCGTCTAAGATTTCTTTTTGTGTTGTTCACATCAGCAGATGCATCTTGAGAATAGTAAACTCAAAATGTTTGAGTGATTTTCTTAGGTCAGAGTAGGTCTAAAACACACATTGAATCCCAGTTCATTGATGGGACTCCAGGTTTGCCAACTCCTCAATCCAATTAGCTTTTATTGAAGTCATTAGCCTAGGGGATCCCATACTTTTTCCAACCCATGCTGTGAATGCTTGAATTATGTATTCAATATGGATAAGAACAACACTGTGTTTGTTACTAGTTAAAACAGATTATGTTTGTTCATTATTGTAACTGAGATTAAGATCAGGCCATAGTTTAAGACAGATTTATACATAAATGCTGGTAATTTCTTTATTTCCCATTTTTTTCCTTTTTTAAAACAATAAGACAGAGGTATACCACACAGTATACATACATATAAAAACTAAATACAAATTTACAAACATATTATAAAAGTAACATAATTGAAATTACTGTATATTCATCCATATGAGCCACACAAAAAAAACCCAAAAAAATAAAAAACAACAAAAAAAAACAACAATATATATATAAACACAGGTTGGAGACAGAGTAGTGCACGCAAATAGTCAGAGTTAGAGGTAGACCCTTTTTTAGTTCCATCTGCTACATATTCATATGGTCCAGTTTTTGGAGACATTGATCCCAAATATATATTTTCTTAAAATTTGTTTTTTAATAGCCGGGAGACTTCTCTTTCCATTGTTAATTGAGTCTTCAATTGGTTCTCCAAACAGGACCAATCTAAGTCTCTATTTTGTTTCCATTCCCTTGCGATTATTCTTTTTGCAGCTAAGCAAATATGTGTGGTCATATTTAACTGAACCTGTGACATAGTTGGCCAACCAATGTGTAATAGAAAAGAGGATGGAGACATATTTAGGGTAATATTATCGACTTTTAAAAAAAATTCCAGGATCTTTTTCCAGAATTTCGCCACTATCGGACATGACCACCAAATTTGGAGGAATGTTCCCTCCATCTGGCCACATCTCCAACAAAGTTTTGAACTATTTGTATACATATCTGCAAGTCTAGTTGGAACAAGATACCATTTGTTCAAAACTTTAAATTGGGTTTCGAGCAGAGAAAGATCATGAATCCTAGAGCTCAGTCTGTTAAGTGTGGTTAGCCATTCTTTTGTTGAGATCGTTATATTTAGCTCTTTCTCCCATCTTATTATAGGTACCCGAATATATTTATCTCCCTCCTTTGTTCTTGTATATTCTAAACATTTAGAGTAGAGTTTCCCTGAGTGGTTTAAATTAAAAATTTGAGCTAACTTTTTAATTGGTTAAATGCTGGTAATTTCAAAGGGTTAACTTACTTTTTCTTGAAACTGTAGATGAAGCCAGGTATATGCATAATCTTACAGTGTGTAAAATTAGGTCAGACAACGTACACCATCTTTCAAAACTATTTTGAGGGTTTTTTTTTTTCTACAGGCTCCTTTGTAGATACAGTTGTTTTAATAAAGTGATGCACATAAGAGTTTTTATTGTAGTACAATAAACTGTATTTAACTATAATATATACGAGCAATACATAGATCTACAATATTCAGCTAGTTACATCCAATTTATTGAACAGTATATTATTCATAACTTTATTTGAAAAATGGCCGAGTTAAAACAAAATAAAATTCATTGTTACATTTAGCTTTTCAACAAAGCTTAAAGCAATGACATGCAAATTCAAATGGAAATAATAATGACCTGAACAAGCACCTCATAAAACTGTAATAGTGGTATTTCAAATGTAATCAAATTCTTCGTACATTAAACAGGACTGATTTTTGAATAGTACTTTTTCATGTAATGTTATGTAAGCCATTGCTTTCATTCAGCTGTATTGGATATTGCTAAATTGATAGAGACATTAAAAGACAAACTGGAGAATAAGTTTTCTTTTTAAGTTCTCAACTTTGTAGTGTGGTCAATGAGAATGCTTTTACACAAAAATCACTGAATGTCAACTTGTCCCCATTTCTGTGGATAGAACCTTTTGAAGGTCCACTAGTCCAGGCAAATAAACCTCATTATTTTTAACTTTAGCATGGCTGCTTTGAGACCATAACCTCTGGGATCAGACAACAATCTGTATCCTACAAGTATGTTTTTACTCTATTTGCACTGCCACCATGAATTTTCAATTTCACATTATGGTTTTGCACAGGATTCAGGAAAATGGGTGAAATACTACTTCTCTGGAACTCTTGGCTACTTTCTTCACAGCCGCACCGGAGCCAGCCAGCCCTTTTCAGGTTTGTTAATGACAATAGTACGGTGCTTAAAAGTGTCAATGGTCACTGCACTTAATTAGCGTTTCTAAAATCATGCTTGCCGTATCCTCTTAAACATATGATTACTTATAAAACAGTATTAAGATTAACAGTCTAGATATGATGCAACTTGCAAGCAGATATATTAGCAAAGAAGTAAATGTAACCAATTATATTCATCAAGGCTAAGTGTCAGCAATTCTAATGCAAAAGCAATTACTCTAGAAAACAACAAAATATACCCACTTATTAAAACTAAATTAGAACAGCGCATTTCCTTTTAATGAAGATGAATAATGCAAATTCTGGGAGTAATAGGTTAATATCCACAGATCATACAGGAGTATTCATATACATTACTTATTTTAATCTCTATGCACATACCATTGAGTGTTTTTAACTATAAAAAAATATTTTTAACAGTGACTGATCTATTTTAATGATATGACAGCAGTTTGTTTTTTCAGGCCCAGACTGGCCAAAGGCCACTCCTCTTCTTCATTGTGCAGCACCCTGGTGGCTGCGTGCTGAGATGCTCACTTGTCATTTAGCAACCGCTGGCCTTAAAGTGACAGAGCCTAATCTAGAAACATAGAATTTGACAGCAGATAAGAACCATTACCCCATCTAGTCTGAAATGACGTGGATGGTTTTTTTAATAAAATATAATATATAAGTTGAGGAAAGTAAGCATAATTAGGAATTAGTAAAGACTTACAAACACAGTTACTAATTTAAAATTTAGAAAAAGCATTACTCTATAGATTTATACATACTTAATTATCTTGTGTCTGAGGGGTAAACAGAACACTCAAAACCTTTTAAAACCTTTCTATAACAGATTTTAAATATCATACCAAAGACACTGTGCTACAGGTTACATGATAAACCGTATCATGCAAGATTACTAACTTGATTATGCAGCGCTCTTCTTGCTAGTAAATAAGCCATATGTAGAAACAGCGTATGTAATGTGGTTGTTAATGAATCAGTCATAGTAACAGCTGGATGAAGCAGGTGCAATAAACATCCTGTAATATTATTTCCATATTAAATTGAATAAACATTTCATTCAGTACATCAGAGAGGATCATCAAATTTTTATTAAGGTGAACATCTTTTACACAGATATAAAAAAAATATCTAAACTATTCAAACAGCAAGCTCAACTGTTCTTCTTTATAGCCTTTCACCGTTAAGGACCAGGAGTTAAAGACAGGTTTCAAATCAAATAATGTATTTTATTTTGTTATTAAAATTTAATTATGGAATTACAAAAAGAAAACATTTGTTTTAAGACTTATACCACCACACTTGATCTGTATAAAACCATCTCAATAAACCAAAGTCTTCCAATTCATATTATTTTCTGAAATATAGTGTTACAGGATTATTATATCTGTTGTGTTAGAAACCTATGTGTGTTTTATTAGATTTTTACTAAAGAGTTTAAAGCAAGTGTTTACTATATCTTTCAGAATTGTATGTAAATCATATTATCCATTAACTTTTAATTATATCACTTCCAGAAATGTTGCTAATCATTCTTATTTCTTATAAGTGTTCCTGCAATACTGTGACCAGTATTCCAGTGTTTGCAGGCACAGTGCCTTTTTTGCAACCAAATGAGAAACATAGAAACATGGACTTTGATGGCAGATGAGTGCTGGACATGCACAAAGACAGGCAAGTTAAATGGGTAGAGCATGTCACATAGACGCCACATAATATTAGCAGATCATGATGTTACAATGCTGTTTTGTAATCTTGAAGGAATGTGATGGCATCCTTAACTACACCTTATGTCACTGTTACATTTATGTATAACCTGCTACAGTAAGCCAGTAAAAACCCCAAGAGTGATTCTGGGTAAAGGTTTTGATGCACTTTGCCCATTTTCAATAATTTAAAGACTTAAAGAAAGCAAGACAGCAGCATATGAGAAATCACTACTAATGTCCTAAACCAAATAATTACTGTATTTGCTTGATTATTTCCAGAGCAAATCAGGGAGGCAGAGTAGCAAGCATGGAGGCAGATTGCATAACTGGGGGGCAGGTTGGCAAATAAAAGGAAATAAAGACAAACTAAAATGTCTCAATCATAGCTTTTTTAAATAGTTTACATGAATTAATATTTACTAGTAAAACTTTTTTCCTATAGGGTCATCCTATAGTCAGGCTTTTTCTTTTTTTCCTAAATAAATATTCAGATTTTTTTGGGGGGGGGTCGTCTTATAATCGAGCACATACAGTATTATTATTAGTGGCAGTAAGAAACTTGCACTAAATTCGAAGCACTTGTGATTTGGCTAAAAATGGAAAGCAGCAAACTGGGATGAGTTAAACAAAAGTCCAACATGCAAATTTACTAAAGGTAACTTCTAGCTACTACTCTCTGGATTATAATTTATTTTTATAAAAATATTATTTTTGATGTTCTATACTAATAAAATTGGTTTCTAGAGGGAAAGTGTAAGTTGTTTATAAGGTTGACACCTTAATATATAGATAGCAGAAAATTTTTTTTCCATGACAAAGAATTAAACTTTATGGGGCATTTAAAATATATTTATATAGAAAGGGTCATACCCTTGTGGTCCGGACTTCACATCTCTCACCACTTGGATTCCTGGAGTACACATCTGCATTATGGTATACATATACAGGAAATAAGACAATTCTTGAAGGTCAGTTGAGCGATGTGACAAGACTGGTTGACCTACTTGATTGCATGTTGCAAAAATGTCTTATATGTCTTCAATAAAACTTCAGCAATACGCGATCTGAAGACCAAAATGTACGTACAGGTAAGTCAGTCAAAATGAAAGGTTTGCTGAATTACTTCGTGTGTTGGTTGTACATCAATAAAAGCTTGACCTCCTATTGATTAATTAAACTTTATTGAAAAGTTCAATCTTGGTGTACACTTGGGGTGAATAATGTATGCCTCTTTCTATTAAAGTTTTGAATTGTTTTTACTACCAGGCTATCCTAACCATGCTCAGAAAATACTCTTGACACTTGAGCAAATAGCTGTATCATGTATTTACAATACAATGCTAGTGAGAATGTGTTGGCATTGAAATATTAAATAAAAAGCCTTATTGAATTCCATTTGCTTTCACGTTGTCATAACAACCAACCTTTTAGCAAATAATTCTATAATATATCTACCGCACAATGTCGGAAAGAGTACAAAGACTTTGTTACTGCTGATATTACCCTTGCCACCTCTCAATGGAATTCTCATCTCACTCTTATTCATTAGCAACTTGTAGTTTTCTCATACAGAAAACCTGTCCAAAGGTTTAGTAGGATCATGTTCCATAAAAGAATAGACATTCCACATATGTTATTGATTCAGTCATGTTATGTGATCTATTTTCTTTTTATGGATGTTTTTGCACAAGATTCCTAAACACAGAACCATATGCACACCGCCATGCACTCAGTTTGCTCTGTAGGACTTCTGCTTTGAATATTAAAGACCTTGCTAATGAGAAATAAATGTATCATTCAATGAATATTTCATCATCTTAAAGTAGTACATATATGTCACAACAGGGTTTCAATTGCTCAGCTGAATTATTTAATTAGTAAATGCCCTCATAAATCAGGCAGACTTTAAGATCTAAAACTTCCTGCTGATAGCAGCAATATACATAAGAAGCATTTGTAGAACTGAAATGGTATAAAGAGTGCTACTTATACTAGACTCTGTGACATCTTATTTTAACATGTATTTTATTTATACAAGGAATACCTTATTCAAAGGAACCAAAAACTGTCATCTTGTTTATTATTTGTAGAGATGAACTATAGATGACAACATTTCACTTGTAGGTAATACTTAAGAATGATCCTGAGAAATAGACCAACAAGGTCCTTAAATTCTCAAGTTAAAAGAAAGTTGGTGTATTGTTGAGTGACAGTTTACTATCAAACTAATAAGTGTTTCTTGTTGTGATCTTATAGTCATGTGCACATTTTGAAGCCTCTAGAGGCTTCACCTGACAGTAAAAAGGTGTTCAAGGCATGAAACATTTGTTTTTAATTCCTACACAGATACCAACTGTATCTTACTGAGAAGGCCCATGTGGAATGAAACATAAATCTGTGTTTGCTGTTTCTCTTTTTGTATAGTGGAATTTTATGTCAGGACTGTTTTTTGAATTGTGTACAGAGATGTATTTACCTAGGCATGGCCCCCAGCCGCCCCTTCCATTGCCGTTGTCCTCATACAAGGATATGCACAACATCCATAGTGTAAATGGACCGGTTGGGGAGATCAGAAATTTCCTTGTTGACTGCCCCTTTGAGCAGTGGCACACCAGGGGGCCTTATCACCCCAGACAGGGTGATCCACCCCCTTTTCTGCAGCAGGGGGTTGTCTGGGCCAACTAGGACCTGCCTCATTGGCCCAGGTCAGAATACATTACTTGTGTGTGCGTGAATGTGTATATGTAAATGTGAGTGTTAGCAGGAGTATGTAAATGTGTGTTGCATGTGTGTGTATGTGGAAATGTTTGTTAATATAAGTATGTATATGTGAGAGTCTGTGTTTGTAAATATGTGTGCGTATGTGACTGAACGGCAGGAGAGGGTGGAAACATAAGGGGCCGATGGGGCCACTTGGCCTAACCTGCTACCCCCCCCCAGACTAGAAAGTGCCAGCACCCCCCTGGAAGTGGTTGAACAAACATATCATACAAATGTAAAAAAAGCTGTCAGGAACATTAAACCCTTTAAGACCTACTTTTGGTGGCTATGATTGCCAAAATACTAACAAGTATAATTTATTAGTGGTAATGCATAACACAACTAAAAAATGGGAAATAGGTTGTTACAATACAATACAAACTAATTGGCATTCAGTCCAAGAACTTTTTTTGACATATCTAATAGAACAATGTCTAAATAGCTTTAAAAAATACATTTTAAACGGCTTGTCGGTTTTTACATGGAAAACATTTATTTATATATTTCCTAAATCTGTGCAAAATGTAAACGAATAACTAGTGTCAAGCACCAAATGTGACACTTAAATAAATGCATATATATTCATTGTTAAACTAAAGCAAAATTAGAGATACCACTAAATATGCATATTATGCAAATTGTTTCATCGTTTTGCACGGCATGACTCAATTAATAATATCTTAATGTTATGCTTTAATTGAAAACAGCAGTTAGCACCGAATCTAAAAATATAAATCCCTAAATTAACTAGGGAGGTGCAGAAAGCGTGAAATTTTATTTTTAAAACATAGTTATGAAGATACAGTTACGATTAAGATATTTCTTTTCTTTATCTAGCTCAGATTATCTTTAACATATCAGGTAAATAATGGTTATTTGCTTGACTGGTAATTGCCTTACTGTATGGCATTTAAGTAAGTAATAGTCCATTAGTTGGCACCCACTGGAAAGAGAAGAACCACCATCATTCTACAAAATTATTAGTACCACTTGGTGAGACGTGTTAATCAGTATTTTCTATTTTGGTTCCAAAGTAAAAAAAAAAAACGTTAACTGTGTGAACACATGAATAAAGTCAAATACATATGCAAAGAAAAGAGACTCCTTATATAGTTAACAGCGGCCAAAAACATACCCCTTGTCCTATGTAGGCCAAACACAATGCAAGTCACAACGGGGAGTGTATTATCACCACAAGCGTGATTCCCACTAAATATAATGCACTTGCAGGACAAAGTCATTTTCTATGGCCGTAGATGCCCTCACACAGATAGGAAGATGCCAATTATCTCCTTTGTGCCTCCTACCAGCATGTTCCAATCTCCAAAGTATAGTTTAGTTAACCTGCTGGCAGTGAGTGTCAAGTGAAGATGAAAGAGGTGCAATCTTTTCCGTTATACGGATTATTCAAAGAAAACTAACATAATTTTAGATTTAAATGTATTTTCATGAAATAGAATAGTTTGGGCTAATGTCAACAATGTTCCACTTTCCCAAATGGGTTTAGATGTTAAAAAGAGTTAAATGGCTTAAGCAATGGCTGGTGACAGAGGGTTGTATCTGGTTTAGATATTTAACCCCTTCATGACAAGGCATGTCCGGGCACATCACTCGAAAACGAAGGGTTAACGACAATTGACGTACCAGGACCGTCATGACTTTAAACAGGTGTTGCTGTAATGCCTCGACCTCGGCCATTGTCACAAAGGGTATAAAAATAAAATCAGCCTTTGTCACGAAGGGGTTAAATGAAGGTGGAGTTATTAGTGGAGTCTGTACTGGGGTCTATTTTTTTTCTTTTTCCTTTTTGTAGACAATACAATGATTTGCAAAAGGGTGGACATCACTGGGGCAGAAGGCACGTGACAATAGATAAAAGTGTGTATGTATTTAATGATTTTAAATACAAAATAATATGGGACATAACATTTCTTAGGCACAATGTAGCCTTACAATTATTGTACTATTAGGGAATAGGGATGAATATTGAAGGCCTAATTCTAAAGCTCTTACAGCATGATATCATAAGCTATGCCTCAAAGCAAAGCCTGCAGTCTATGAGCAGAGTCCAGAATTTCAATATAAATGACTACTTGCAATGTATGTTTATATTATTGTTATTATTATGATGATGATTATTATTATTATTAAGCAAATACATCTAAGAAGCTGTTTTGCAATAGAAAATGTGGGCACCTGACTCTCATACCTATATGAGCTTGTTGGACACCTCATTCCAGAACTATGGGCATTAGTATTATATGGCCTCCTCTTTGGGGCTATAACAGGCTCTACTCTTCTGAGAAAGCCTTCCACGAAGTATGACTCATGCTACTGCCTGAGTATTTTTATGGAAATGGCTGCCTATGTGCTTGATGTTATTCACCTGTTAGCATTGATTGTGGCTGGAACAACTAAACCCATTAATCATGAGGAGTGCCCACATTCTCTTTAGTGTATACCTATGTTACACAGAAGCTGTTAGTAACAGGTGACATACATGCCAGGTTCAAAGGACCCAATTTTAAATCAACAGGGAGATGTTCACTTGCTTGGATGTAAAATATAGTCATTAAGTCTTCATGGATGCCCCTTTAGTGTCACACTCCTATCATGCCAAGTGAGCCAGTACATGCTGAAACATAGCTAGCTGCCCCCTTGTGTATTGATGCTGCGAGCAGTATGGGGTCTGCACATCACTTACAGCCACCCTGTACCAGCATGTACTGGCTGACTTGGCATGATAGGAGTGTGATTGCTAACAGCAATCACAGTCCCATCCTGCCTAGGTTCCAGCACTTACATATCCAACAAGTACATGCTGGAACCTAGGCATGATGGGACTGTGATTGCTGTTAACAATCACACTCCTATCATGCCAAGTCAGCCAGTAATGCTGAAACCTAGCTAGCTGCCCCTCTTGTGTATTGATGCTGCCAGCAATATGGAGTCTGCACATCACTTACAGCCACCCTGTACCAGCATGTACTGGCTGCCTGGGTATGATAGGAGTGTGATTGCTGTTAGCAATCACACTCCTATCATGCCAAGTCATATTGCTATTTTTTTTTGTCCAGTTGTGGTGTGTTACCTACTTTTATTAAAAATGTGAGTTTTTATTATTATTTTTAAAGGTGGGGGGTCATTTTCGGTTTTGGCTAAGTGAACCGTGAATGTTTTGGTCCAGAATTTTAATTTTGGTGCATCCCTAGAATAAATAGAACTATTTCATTTTTAATTATCCTGAGTCCTGAATTTGTAGTCACAAAACTTTCTAGGCCCAGAAATCAGTGAGAGGAAAAGTAAAGGTTTTGTGTCATTTACTTTATTTTAATCTGCATATTTTATTAAAGGCCATATTTTCTCACAGTGAAAAATGAGTGCGGCCCGTGCACGTATACAATTCTGATGAAGTGGCCCACTGCAGAAAAAACTTGGACACCCCTGGGGGCGATAGGGAGAGGGTAGCTAGTGAGAAGGGAGGGTAGGGAGAGGGTAGCTAGTGAGAAGGGAGGTAGGAAGAGGGTAGATAGTGTGAGAAAGGAGGGTAGGGAGGGGGTAGATAGTGTGAGAAGGGAGGGTAGGGAGGGGGTAGATAGTAAGAAAGTGTGAGAGGGGGGAAGATAGTGTGAGAGATGGGGAGAAAGTGGGGATCTGATGGGGGAAAATGCCGTCCCCCCAGATTTTTAGGGGTTCCTACGCCCATGCTTGCACATACCTTAAGGTAGGGCAGGGAGCAGATCTGTGTTGACATTGGTTGCATTCAGATAAAGGCTTATTTTATTATCCCCTTGCCCTGGTCTTAGGGACTCCCTTTATTTTTTGCAAATTAATTTCTTTATCCTATTAAGAGGAGGGAGTAATATCTGTATGTATTTGCATTTTAAAGAAATGGCATGCAATTGCAGCTTAGTGAATATACCCCGAAGTTAAAAAGCGATTGGGTGCATGTAGTTCTTGTCGTTACACTTGCTCCGAGTCCTTTTGCCTGTACTACAACCCTTAAACAGGGCTTATCTCCCCCCCCAAAAAAAGTGTGTGGCGTGCTGGTCATAGGCTTGTACCTGGAGGTGATTGTTGTGGTGTTCAAATAGCTTTCTTATCATAAGTGGCACATCTCATGGACACATATTTGCTGTGATTTGCATACATTTGGCATATTTGCTAAATATGTTGGTATTTCATCTAGAGATGGCCAGTCCTATACCAAGTGGCACACCAGACAAAAATATTCTGTGAAGCAACCCCCATTTTTTTACATAGATGGCAATATTTTTGAAGCCTAGCAGCATTGGCTCATACACTCAAACACTATTTGCAAACACATAAACTAAATCTAACACAATATTCTAACACAAATTGTAACATTATACACTGACACTCAAACAATGCACACTAACACTCTAACACAGAGACCAAGTCTACCACTGAATTTTCACATTTACTCTAACGCTGTATACAGACAACCAACATAGTCTAACACTATACACTTACACACCACACTGTACACTAAATATAACATTGATACCACACACACACTCACTCTAACACCATAGACTGTGTTGGGTGTTAGTCTAACACATTCGTTTTAACACTGTACATTAACACCTCACACAATCTAGCATTGTACATTAACACACATACACTGATTGTAGCATTGTATGCTGACACATTTTCTAACACTGCCACTGCACAACTCACACACAAACACCATACCCTGACACACACAGTCTAACACTATAGACTGATACATAGTTTAACTTGTACATTGCTAAACCCCACACACACTTATTGTAACCCTTTATACTAACACACACATATTTTAACCCTGTACACTAACACGCTCACACACTCTATTTACACAGATTTTCACAGTTGCTGGTCTCAGCTGACACTATGATAGTTTTTTTTAATTTAAAATACTAAATAGTGCCCCAGAATTACTTTGAGTTAGAGTAAATTAGTCTAATAACTTTAGGCACTTTAGCAATAGTAATGGATAGACTGTCAAAATACATACAATAATATGTTTGCCCTTACACACAAACTTACTGGCTTCCAGTTGCCCTTGTAGCCACACACTTGCCCTAACATGAAAACATTTTCAAAAGACACACACTCCCTAAGTTTTCTCATTATTTTTACCTTTGTGTTTTCTCTCTTGATCTCTCCTGCTCTTTATCTCTCCCTATCTCTCATCTTCTCATTAACTCTCCCCTTTTTATGATCCTGCTTAATTCTTATTACTTCTCCCCATTCTCATTATCTCCCCCCTTCAGATTATCTCCCCTTTTCATTACCCCCCCTTCTCCCCATATATCTTCTTGTAACATGCAAAGGCATTCAACTTCAGTTGAGGATAGACCTTAAACCTTAACTTGACTGACCACTTGACTTCCCGTTTGTGGACCTGGCTTGATATTGTTTTTTTTTTATAATACATTTTCATTTTATTTTAGATTTCTTTAGACTGTGCAATTAAACACCTATATTTAAATAGTGTGCAATTTGTATAGATATAAACAATTTGTACACATCATCAACAGATTCTACTATTACATCCTGTAAATGGGAACCCTTACTGTGTTGACATTCACCATACAATGCTGCTTTTGGCTTGATATGTACTTGTAATTAATTACTCTTGTTTTCTCGTTAGGTTATTGATGAATGAATACAAGTGAAGCAGGTTTGTGAGTTGTTCTTCTGCCAAAACTATTGATGGTTAAATTATTTACCACTTTTCAGGAGAAGATAGTTATTGATGAAGGGTGATATTTATGGATCCTTATACCCGTTTATATTTGTACATAAACTATTCTGTGTTTTTTAAATGAGCAGGTAAATTGCTTACAGTTACACATAATTTATACTTATGTGTTTCCAGATACAGAAATCTATTGAGGCACAGCTGAAGCTTGATTCAAAGTTCAATATGCAATGTGAATAATTGTAGATGAACTGCGGATGAATCGATGATACATGTAATATATTAACATCAATGGCCAGTATAATATTATATATTAACTATAATGGCATTTGGTCTATTAGCAAAAAGTGACCGAATGCGAGATGGCAATCCAACTCCGATGCCCTCCTTTTTTTAACCACTAATAAGATTGTGAGTTGTAAAGAGGAGTCTAGGTGAAACATGATTTGAACCTCTTTACACAAGTTAAAATAGGTAACTCCCTACTAATTGTGTGTGTGTGGGGGGGTCTCATAATTTCCCTTTAAGAGACTACCAATGCCCCCACCTTCATCTCTTATGGAGTAGGAATGGTGAATTAAAATACGAATGCAAAATCCTTAAGAGAGTCAAGAAGTACACTCATGTTTTCCCTTTTGCACCCCAAGCTGGGATGGAGGGGGTTAACAGTTAAATGTTTAACAGTTAAATGAGTAAAAAAAACGATTTTTTAAAACTTACCCGGCTACCTTCCTCAAACTCTAGCAATCCAATGCTAACTTTGGGTGCCAGGCAGGTGGACAGTAAAAAAAACCCCTTGGCACTCAAATGATAAAGCCTATAAAAGAACACACAATGTAAAGAATGACCTTGAATAGTTCAAAGTATGTTCAGAGGCAGAGCACTGGGGCAGACATGAGGACTGAAGGTCATTGCATATATATATATATATATATATATGCAATGACCTTCAGTCCTCATGTCTGCCCTAGTGCCCTGCCTCTGAACATACTTTGAACTATTCAAGGTCATTCTTTACATTGACAAATTCAGTATATCTATACACTTTGAAAATGCCACCTACTGTACCTACTGATGCATGCCTCCAGTCAGTATTTATCTTATGATTATGTACTTGTGCTGAAAGATTTTAATTGTCATTAGTCCATAATAAATGAATGAAGTTCTCATTTGTCATTGATACACATGCTGCATCTTTAATTGGAATTTGTAAAAGGCTTCCACCAAATTATAATTGACGTGAGCCTTGTATAACAATTCCCATTACATCTAATTACTTTAGAGATCAATTTATATCAGCCACATGTCAAGATAAGCGCTGAATCAAATTATATTTTTTGAAAGATAGAGTTAGATTGCGACTAATCTCAAAATGAAAATCTTTGATCTCCATGTTAATATTGGAAAATTCAAAATAAAAAGCATTATTTTATAAATTTCTATTTCCAGTGAGAGGCAAGAATTAGGCTATTGCATCACATATAACAAAGTAGCATTCCGGGAATCCCTTCCTGTGTAATTAAAATGAAACGTAATGCTATCATCGCTAACATGACGTTAACATGACGTTACTAAACAAAAAAAATATATATTAATAATATACTAAAAAAACAGAACACTATTAATAAATTAACTCACTGGCCTCAAATGTCAATTTCCACATGGAAGAGGTATTTATTTTGTTTTGTTTTATTACACCAAGCTAAAAATTCCCCACGGAAAACAAAACCAGAACTAATTACACATGGTACAATTTTTTTTTAAAAAAAGGAACTTTGAAGTTGTAAGCAAACACAAGTGATGGCGGTGAATGGTTGAAATGGTTATTGAACCTCAGACGACTCTAATTCAGATATAATGAGGTCCCACAAGCTTGCGTGTCTCATAATACTTAGAATAAATGAAAGACGATGCTCAGCATGGACACAGATGATCAATTATTTTCCCTCGTGGTAGAGACCTACTCTGATGTTGCTGTTCTGCTGTTGTTCACTGACATTGATGTGTTTTTGTGTTGATTTTATTGTTGGCAAGGATTTTCAGCGTTTACCATGTCAATCCTGCACAATGGTGAATGGCATCTCAAAAGTGAGCCATTACCATTGGTTTTAAAAAAAACCCATATATTATTATATACCATTAAATCAAACGCCTTACTGCAACACTCTCAAGTGAAGTGAAATCAGCATATATTAAAACAAATACAACTTAACAACCATTCAACTTATCTTTACCATGAATGCACAAATATGTGCTTTTATTGTGTTAAGCGACATGTCTAAAAAATCAATACTCCCCTAAATAAATTAAAACGCGTTAAAGAAAATAGACAAGTGTTGACATTTTAATTCACTCAACTGTTACGTATGCTATGAAACTCCATTCCTTAATGGATTTGGGAATTTCTTCACCAAGCAACTAAGGATATCGGTATGAAGCTGACTTACCGTCTTACATTTTACATTTGTTTCCTTATCTTGACAATTTGTTCTCCCGAGCTATTATTTTTTTTAAATGTATTGACGCTCCCAGATAAACAGGGGAAATAACCTGTAAGATATTAAAAGTGTTTTAAACAAAAGATCTATTTAAAAAAAAATATATATATATATTATATTCCTTTTTTGCTTATCAAAATCCATAAATTATAGGGTAAATTATGAAGGTGATCTTGCATGAATTAACCAAAGTGAAGTAGCTGATATTTTTCTTACATTTGTTATAGTGACAGATAATGGTGAAATAGTGGGTTTGACAAATGTACTGTTATCTAAAGGTTACAGAAAGATGAGTCATTTATCAAAGGCTATAGTAAGACAAATGAGGTAAATGGCTGTAATTTGCCGCAGCATATTGTACAGTGAAGCCACATAAAGTGTTCTTACCTTAAACAACCTTTGATTGACCTATAGTACTGACTTAGTACTTAGTGTTCTGAGGACGGTGCGTTAACCATATAGAAAAGCTGAAACCTAGAATAGCAAATATTAATCAGATCTTGGGGGAAAAAAATTCTCTCCATTTCTGTACACTTTCCAATGGCTAAATAATTTACCTTCACACTGTGTAATTGTCCTTTTAGTTTTGTTCTGATTGATTTAATGATTGACACCTGTTGTTTCTGTAAGTCAAAGTGTTATGTTACATACTACTTGTTATGTCCTGTCTACCCATTGTACAGAGCTTCGGAAAATATGATGCCGTAATATAAAACAATAAATAATAATGAGAATATCGACCTTTGACTATTATCCATGTAGGTGATTCAAATGATACAATCGGATGTGATTGCTTTGGATATAGACTTATGGTCGGATACAGAACACACAGACAGCTTGGCCAATGATTCCTATTTAGAGCCCCAGCCAATTACACACAGTAAGATCTAGCTCTTTAATCCATTGTTATACTGTAATTGATCATCACTCTGTATGGTTGTGACGTTAATGTTACAGTCACAGAGCAAGGGTATGGCTTTTTATTTATAGATGGTGGATGTTCATGGAGAAAAATATTCCCGGACTGTTCCACAGATGGAAAGGATCTAGAGAAGTTTGTTAATTCTTGAGGGAAACCACAATAATATGCTAGTGTCACTGAAGTCACTTCTAGAGTGGAAATTAACCTTATAGATGACTCCACACCAGTGTGACATATGGTCATATCTAGGAACTTCCAGGGTCAGGCTGCCCGGAGCCCTTCCTCTTCATGAGAGTGGCTTAGCGAGAGATAGGGCTTGTAGCGCATGTGGGTGGAGTGGGACCAGCCACACAAGGTGCCATTGTTATATTGAAGTCGGAGGGGAATTGGGCTAAATATCTCTTCCGAGCCCTGGAAAAAAGAGCTATGTATTTAGGCTGCTAAATTCCCCAAACATCCTCAAAAAATAGGTGTAGTTGGAAAGGGAAAATGTATAGGAGTTAGGGAAATGGTTAATGTCTGCTATGTAAAATATTACACATATCAGCTTTGTGTGGTTACTAATTTAATACACACACTTAAAATGGATGTGTATGTAAAACAGTTTACAGCATGCATTTCAACAAAATAGCTAAACAATACACAATTATTAAGAATTAAAGCTATAAAGATATACTTATACAGTTGCAGTGCTAAAAAGTGATGAACATATACTTAAATTATTCGGTTTGAATAAAGAAGCTATAACTTCCAGTCACCTTAAGATGATTACATAGAGGCAGTCCTACAGATTGATAAAAATGCTACCATGATGAATCTAATAGGGTATTTAGATATGTATTTGGAATGATTACTTGGGAGTTTACTCAATAAATAGAAGTTTGCAAATTAAGTTGGAGAAGAGCAACAATTTCAACATTGTGATTTACTAGGTATTTTGCAGAGAGGGCTGAGTTGACCCTGCACAATGCATTATTAAATTTGAATATATTTCATGCATAGCCCACTAAGCTATCTAGGGTTTTCCCTTCATAATGCATAGTGAAGTTGATCATTGAGTGGACATGATCGAAAACCACTTCCCAGGTCAATTTGTACTGTTAATCTGTAATATTGTTTTATTAATGCTTGTAAATCATTTCTAAGATGAAATGCCTTGACACATTTCTCTGATGTGCCAAATAAGTTGACCGTATATACAACCTAAAAAGTATAAAAGGCATACATATCCAGATTCCTAGATTGCTGCAAGAATAATAACGACCAAAAAATATATAAAACAAAGCAAGAATTCAGCGCATGCCCAGCAAATGCCATTCAAAAATCACTAAAGCATAAATATTGGGGATTCTGTCAGACTATATGGCCATATAGTGCTTATCTCAAGTCCGGCAAGTCCTCTGTAATTTTGTTCTGGCTGTATCGCTAACCGAGGAGCTGAATTAGAGGGACTGCTTTGCATTTTAACCCAAACAAGACTTTCAAGCAATTTAAAGCCTTCTCTGGACACCAATAATGAGGCATCAATGTGGCAAGAGGGACTACTCAACCCTAAGGTTTGATAAAAAACCTGTAAATTTCCACTGAAAAAAATAAATGCATAATAGAGGTGCACATGTTGTAATAAGCATAAAAGCATAAACATTGCAGTTCCTAGGTTGCTGCTAGTATAATAATGACCGTTAGGTACTTGCCCTGCATAATGCATTATATTATTAAATCAGTAAGGCGACAATTTGAATATATTTCATGTATAGCCAACAGAGCTTACTAGGTTTTTCCTTCACAATGCATACTAAATATGGTCAAATGAAACCATTAGAGAGCGGGCATGGTCAAAAGCCGCCTCACAGGGCATCAGTTTCAGGCTCTGTATTAATCTGTAATCTATACTGTCAAAAAACTGTGGTTTTTATCAATGCTTGTAAATAATTTCTAAGATGAAATGCTTTGACATTTCTCTGATGTGCCAAATAAGAAATTCCAGATTCCAGCCTAATTTGACCAAAGATGGGTTTGAAGAATAGCTTATGATGATGATGATAATGATTTATTTAACAATGTAAAGAAGCTATACTACAAAATGCACAACGCACAACTTTTCACAATATTTATCTTTTTTTTCATGATTTTTGCAATCATGATGATAAACAACTGTATCTTTTATATTGAAGGTCCTCTTTTGTTTTCTTATCCGAGGCATTTCTATTATAAATGTTCTGCTGATATTAGAGTACAAAGGGTGCTTTGCTACTGATGCCACAACATTTATATTCATGAAATGCTGTGAATTGGAAATGGAAAAAAGGCATTTCTGTGTACTCATATTGTTTTTTAATTTCCATGATTTGTAGTATATTGTAAGATTTGTAGTATATTGATGGCACAATAAAAGTTATCCTGCAAAACAAATCAATAAATGCCTTTTTACTCTTTGCAGTATTTAAAGAAGAAATTCAGTGGGACTATGCATCAAAAAACCTCACCAACTATGAATGCATGTTAAAGTATATAGTGGGTACTTTAGTATGCATCCGATAACTAAAGCAATACCTTGTTAAAAGGTGAGCAACGCGAAGGCAGCCTTGCGGGACTGCGCAGGAAATCTGCAGTTCAGGTAAGGGGGTGGGTGTGATTGACCACATATGTGCAGGGATTGGACACATATGTTGTGGGAGCGGGCAGGAGTGGAACACACACATTACCGGAGCAAGCGTAAAGGTCACAAAATCAGCAGGAGCGGGCGGGATTAAAAAGTCCTGCGCAGGGCTCTACCTCCCTGCAGTCACACTGATGATTGACTCCACCTCTTTCCTTATAGCGTCCACACTGCTCAGCACCTCATCTAACAGTAAGTATAAAATTAATATTTGGGCTGCTGAAAGTTATGGGAGGTGGGGTTTAATTTAAGGTCAGTTATGGTTAATGGGCGTTTATGGTTTATTTAAGGGGCAGCTGTGGTTAATGGGGTGTTTAGGGTTAATTTAGGAGAAGTTACGGTTGATGGGGTCTTTAAGGATAATTTAGGGGCAGTTATGGTTGATGGGGTGTTTAGGGTTCATTTAGGGGCAGTTATGGTTGATGGGGTGTTTAGGGTTAATTTAGGGTCAGTTATGGTTAGGGGTGGGTCAATTTTAGATTAGGGGGGTGCCCGAATTTAGTCTTGCCTAGGGCAGCACAAAACCAAAATACACCACTGTCTCTACCTGAAAATCACTGTTCACAACCTTGGCACCCTAAAACTATGAAACACAGTTGATGTTTATTTTTCATAAGTCACAGGGACCCATTGAAGTGAAAGTAGCATTAATCACATCCTTTAACCACTTGGGCTGAGAGTGAAAGGGTGTTCATTTGCAAGTCCTCCACACAACAAACAGATATTTTCTTTTTTTTTTTTTTAGTTAAGCCCTTTTTCTTGGTCTGGAATGACTTTGCTTGACAATGCTGGATGGACATTAAAAGGTATTTGTTTTCACAATTTTTACTGGCAAGCCCTCTGGCTCTTGGCAAACTTTTGTGAGATTTCTAGGGGGGTTAATAAAATCCCCTGGAAAATGAAGATCTCAATGGAAATAATTTGAGGGTGATATGCTATCTCTCTGTAGGTGTAACTGTATAGAGTCACGGTCACCCCTTCATTGCTGCACGTGCACATGCAGAGAACTGCTCGCGCATGGCGGTTGCCAAGTTCCCCTATCACCCCTTCGGTACCGCATGCGCGCATACAGAATTCTGCTCATGCGCAGCGGTCACTGAGGGTACCCATTAACCCCTCCGATGCGCGTGGTCGGGAGTCCGACCACCGGCAACGAGGACGGAAGTCGGGAGCTGGGAGTCTTGCTTCCGACGGGCATCATACAGCCCGACGAAGCAGTGACTCCCAGTATTCTGTACTTACCCGCGCTCGGTCCGGTGGCATTCCTCCTGGTAGTATGAAAGGGGGTGCGGCCGGTCTGCTTCGGAGGCGGGATTCTGGGAGATCTTCCAGAGCTACTTGACACGGGCTGGGGGCAGAGCCTGTGATTTGGCGCTGGATTTATAAACCCTGGATATGCTTTGTCTGGTACCCTGTTGTGGTCTTCGTTGCTGTTGATTCCTGTCGTCTTGTTCTCTGTGTATCTCCGGATTTTTGACCCTTTGCCTGCCTGTCCATCCTTAGCCTAGCGATTTGGTACCGTGTCCTCTGTCTCCTGGTTTCCAGTTTTGGCTCGTCTGACTACCCGCTGCGTTACTGACCCGGCTTGTAGGACTACCCGCTTTTGTGTTTTGACCCAGACTCCCTGACCATCCTGTCCGTTATTTCCCTGGAATTGCTGTACTGGCTCCTGGCTTCTGCGTTTGCTGTTCCTGCTCCTTGCATCCAACTCACTCGTATATTTATCCGCTTGCACCTGGCCTCCTCACTGTTGGGATCGTCTAAGTCCCAGCTCCATGCCACTAAGGGTTTCCTTTGGTGGTTGGCTTCTGGGCAGAAGAACTTCTGCGGTGTGCGCCGTTGTGTTAGTGGTCGTGACATATAGATGTAGCATCCTTGAAAGGAAAGTGTTATTTCCCCCCCTTACAGGGAAATAATGCATATTAAGGTACTTACCCCCACAAGGTTGATTTATTACTCTCAATTCCGCACTGGCAGACCTTCAAACTAGGTTCCTATCCCTTCAAACCTTGATTCTGTCCATGTTGGAATGGACCATTTGTATTTGTGGTAAGGTAATTTCTTAATGTATTCCTTTTCAGTCTTCAAATCTTACCAATGAACTAGCAGGCAATATGAAATTTTACAAGATTATACAATTATCCACAGCAATTACTAATTTGTGAGAATGCTCTTTGTGTGAAGCACTAGGCTAGTCCATGTATATGTGGAGGAACATCAATGTAAGACAAGGGCTGCTCTAACTATTCTGAAATTTCAGATACGGAAGAACAGGTTTATTTCTTTCTTCCTGTAGGGTTGGATCACAATCTGCAAGAATCCCTGGTAGAAGGTCAACTTCTGAAGTATGACCCCTGCGCTATGTGTTTGTTATTGTTTGGTTTCTTATAGATTTCCTCACTCTGCATCTGAAACAGACTGTGCACATAGTCAGGTCACATTTAAGTTTTTGCTCTTGAAATTTGTTTCTGTATTTGTTGTTTTCTTTGTGTTTTATATGTAGAAAACAATAAATAGATTTTCAAAAAAATGGAGTATTATGTTAGCGTTTCAGTCCTCAATTTTAAAAATCTATCAAGATGATTTTTACTTTGATAAAAATCCCAAAGAACATTTCAAATCTAATTATTATTATTAGTAGTAGTAGTATTAAAATCCCAGCTTTGCTTATCCTTGTATTCTGCATCCATGTTATTGAGTAGTATCTTGTGCATCTATATTAGAATAGTGTTTATGGAGTACATCGATCAGTGATCCTGGTTGAAAGTGCACAAAGTTGGGACCATGGTAACATTGTTATACCCAATGGCAGAATGGTTCATGATGTACATTAAGATGGGTTTGGCACATACATCAATGAAAACAAATAGTGGATTTTTTTTCTCTAGTATAACTAAAAGAAAGATCTTTTTGGGAATTTGTTGGAAAGTTGTATCGGTATGACCTTTCTTTTGTTTCTTAGCATTAAACATTTCTTTTTTAGTTATCTTGTGTCAAAAGTTATGCCAACTAATAAAATCTGTAATATATAATTGTTAACTGTGAGGGATTACTTCCCACCTTTCATAAGGTGACCTCTTAAGCAGCACTTAAAATTAAATCGCAATAAATATCCTTTTGTATGTCTCAAGATGTTATGCAATTATCTAAACGTAAAAAAAAACAGTTAAATTAAATATTTATAGTGTATATGCCAGAATAGTGCCTCTGTTTCTACTAAATGATATAAAGTGCACCCTGGAATCAGAACATTAAATATGGAGGCTAAATTAGAAATAAATAAATATATAAATAAATGTTCTAATTGTTTCAAATGTAAGAATAAACTAAATTATTATTATTATTATATATTATATAAATTAATATTAATACTTACTGTGGCATCTGTTTACTAGAATTTTAAATGTCAACAGTTGTTTATGCTTATAGTGGGTCAAAAGTGACAAAAGCCCTTATTGTACTTGCACAGCAAATTAAAAAAGGAGAATATCAATATGAAAATTTCTAGAAGACAGACACACAAACACAAGGTATGTCACTTTCTGCATATACTTAATGTTTTAGACGCAACCTTTTAGTACCGCATTGGGTTGGAAGTGCATTAGTTGAGTATTCTACTGATAGACAGACTTTGGATCTTTTTAGATATCCAACAATTCATTATGCTTATGGTGGGTCAAAAATGACAAAAGCCGCTGTACCATTCAAGTTTGTCAATCAGCCAACCAAACAGCACATAGTCATTCGAGATTCACGATGTGACGTTATTACATGCAAGTTAATCCTTACAGTCAAATATGTGTAAATTGAAAGTTGACTTCAAATGAAAATAAACTCAAAAGATATTCAAATCTGTCCAATTTCAAATTCTCCAAAATGTCCTTGAGTGTAATCAGTAATGTCTCACTCAAAGCTAGTTGACACAATAAAAAAACAAAACAGAAATTTGAAAAGGGGGGTCAAATACTGTATGGTCTGCCCAAAAGATTGAATTTAAATATAACATAACATAGTAATTTGTTTTAAATATTTTTTACCCCAAAGTAAAGAGAAATTTAATTTTTTCATATATATGTATATATATATATATATTGGTGCAGTGAATAAGAGCTCTATGTTACGTACCTGGCTGCTGGTCCCTCGGGGTCCTCGGATCGGCAGCCGCCGCGGAGAAGAGGGAGACCCCCCGCCTCGTCACAGCAGCCTCAACCCCCGCGGAGAAGAGGGAGACCCCCCGCCTCGTCACAGCAGCCTCAACCGCCGCGGAGAAGAGGGAGACCCCCCGCCTCGGCACAGCAGCTGCAGCCACCGCGGAGAAGGGGGAGACCCCCCGCCTCGGCACAGCAGCTTCAGCCACCTCGGAGAAGAGGGAGACCTCCCGCCTCCGCAAGACAGCTTCCGCCGCCGCGAGGACGGGGAAGAACCCGCACCTCTACGCGGCAGCCGCCGCCTGCTGGAGTCAGGTCCGGTCCTGCCGCGTGCACTCGATCTTCTGCACGCCACCTAGCGGCGCCAGCCGGTACTACCACTCCTTTTAGAAATTTGCGATCTCGCCAATCACAAGATGGCCGCGGACCGGAAGTGACGTAACGGACTTGTTGAAAATTGGCGGGAGAGTCTATTTTGGCGCCAAATTCATCCTCCTATTTAAGGGACTCAGAAACCTTCCAGCTTTGCCTTCTGATGGTCGTACCTATCTTGATAGTGTCTTTTCCTCAGTAAGCGTTCCTGTTTTGATTCCTGTTACCGACTCGGCTTGTTCCTGTTCCTGTTTTCCTGGCGTTTGACTCTGGCTTCCTTCACGACGATCCTGACTTCTGGCTTCCTGACCTCGGCTTGTTTTTCGACCATTCTGCGCTGGTCATCTCTGATATCTGTCTATTGGACTTCGCCCGTGCTGTGCTACCTGACTACAGGTTCTATTGTACGCTGTGCGTGACACTCTATAGCAAAAATACAAAATATTTTACTTTAAAAATTCTACAAAATGTATTATGATTTAGAACAATTTAGAACAAACGCAATTCAAATTGACAAAGTTTTGCGTAAACCTCAATCTTGTTCCCCAATTTATATTCTTAATATGTTCTTTTGCTTTCAAAGAGTTGTTAAATTAAATCTGAGCTCATTTCAAACAAGTCCATATTTTCTCAGCCTTGTCCCTAGAAAGTCAATTTCAGAAGCAACAGACTAGTTAAAACTAGTGCTGTAAAAATGCATAGCATAATCTGCATCATAAGTAGATACAGGGAAATCTCAACTGCATCCACATTTTGAAATATTTATCTCACAAAATTGCTTAGTTTACTTTTTTTTTGCCAAGTCCCTATATTCTAGAGCTCAATCATTTATTTTCTATAAAACCTGGCAATGTCTACTTAATCTTTCCCTATCATACTTGCTTTCTACACTGGAGAGAAACAAAATAAAGTGTTTATATAATTAATATGTCAGAGATGTAAATAGATTGCATACAATTACATCAATGTTTAGAACTTGTACACCTAATGCCTGGTGATAGAAACGTAAAGTACCTCAACGACACAATTTAGGGCTTACTCTGCGAAGGAAAATGCTGAATAGGCTTAAACAACAGTGGCATTATTAAACTGTAATAATAACCTCATTAGACCATCAAATCCTAAATTGCTCTATAATTCAGGTTTATACTTACAAAGAAATGAAAAACGTCACCTTAAAACACAGACTTTGTTGATATAATTACATTTAAATGTTATATCTTCCAGAAATAATGCTTGTGCTTTGTTCTTAGAAAAAAAAAAAAAATAGGTAATTGTATTAAACATATTGATTTTATGATTTTAAGTTAATTAAGCCCAAGTCACCCAAGTCATCCCGAATCAATCATACACATTCAACAATACTCGTTGCGCTGTGTCCATTAACGTTAAAGTCTAACCAAACTTTTTTTTTTTTACTCTTAAGAGATCAAGTAAGCAAACCATACCAATTTATGTTAAAAGTAAGGTTTGCACAATTGTTCCCTTAAGAGATTAATCCCTTTTTACCGAGGACACTTTGTACTGAAAAAACTAGATTTTTTTGTGTGTTTTTACAATATGTTGGTTTAGCCATGTACCTCTTTTCATTTTTACTCCAACCATACAAATAATACATCATTGTTTCAAGGACAGACAGGACTTTAATTTGATACATCTATGTGCAACATTTATTATGCAAAATATATAAAGAATGACAAAAATGTTAACAAAGAAACTTTTGTATGATTTTGCTATGATCATTGTCACTAAAGTAGTTGAGCTGAACAAATTACCTAAAAAATATATTAATATAAGTGTTTTGAGTCTGTAAATAACTGTCAGAATTCCTATATTTTTGTGCCAATTATAGAGAATTATTAAAAGGTATACATTGCCGTATCCAAGTCTTGCATTATTTTCACAGTATACGAGTATGTAACAGTAATTATGAACAAATTAAAAAAAAAGTGAATATTCCTGTAAAGTAGGCAACGTGGAAGTTTTTAGGCTTTTGGCCACTAATTTAACAGCTTAGGTATTAAAGATACATTTAATCTTTAATTTTTCCAGTGAACCAACTTTAGTGGGCTACAACTCTCACCATTCTTATCAGCCTGGCTGAGGGTGATGGGAGTCATAGCCCACAGCGGGTAAATGTCCCATTTCTCAAAATGGATATATTAATAAAGTGAGGGTGTAGGGTATTTTTTTTTTATTTGTGATTCATTTATTGGTTTTATTTGCAAGGTGTGGGGGTGACTGGCTGTGGCAGCATGGGATCATCAGTGCACCTGTTGGCACAGTTTTATTTTGGTTTTACTTTTTATGGTAACAGGCAAAGATAGTGCCTGATCAATGCAATTATTGCTGCCTTTAGGCACCAATCATTTATTTTTTATTCTTTTTTTTACTTTTTTTGAGCCTGCATGACTGATCAGCAGCACTCACTCCCTTGAATGGAGCCCCCAATTTAGTGTAAACGTGAGGCTTCCATTCACAAAGGAAGACTTCCGGCGTAAGGAGGGTGCGAGGGACTGTTGGGTGGTAGTGTGCACAAGCACGCACAATGCCACTTTAATCATGACATTTCATGCCATGTCATCATGATAGGATTTTTTGTACATGTTTTCTTGATGGCATTAAATGACCTGAAGGCTTTAACGAGTTGAGAGTATGGGACATCATAAAGGTTTTAACAGGTTAAGAGTAATTCCCCCAACACCATCTACTTAGTTCCCAGTGCAAACAACCTCTTTTCTATTCTGTCCAGCTGGTCTCCTACCAAATAGGAATGAACTGTGTCCAAACTATGTAGTCAGATCCTCATAATTAAGGAACACGCCACTTATCACTTATATAATATATATATATAATATAATATAATTTCTTCTCTTTTCGTGCCACCCGTTTTTTCATTGGTTGATGAGCCACTGCATGCAGGTGTGGAGAGTTGATGGGGTGTTCCACTGCTGTGGAAATGTTTTTTTGTCAGATAAAGAATGAATTTTACTTACAAAGTACTTTAATATATATTTACCGATTGTTAGGCATGATGTGATGACAACGCTTTACAACAAAGCTGCACATTTAGAACCTGTGGGACAGCAAGGAGAAATTGATTTTAGGTCACATAAAAAGAAAACAATTTGCCAAAGGAGGTTTCATTCTTTTGAAACAAATTAAATTAGAAAAATAGTGGAATGACGACATTTAAAATATTGTTGGATAAAGATCTCCTACAAACTTAAGGTATTTTTCACAGTAAGAGCTGCAAATGTATGGAGGTGATGACTGCAGGTCTTCTGCAGGCCTCTAAGAATGAACTGGACTCATTCAAACCCAAAATGCACATTCTAATCTTAAAAGTGTTGATCCAAGCATTATTGTAAATGCCTTAAAGCCAAGAAGAAGGATTGGTTGAATCTAGTAGTCTTGTATATCTTAATGGTGTAACTATGTAACATTGCATTAACAGCAACTATGAGTAAGCAGCAGCACCAGCTGAGGCTATGCTGTGATCAATGAATAAGCAGAAACAGGACCAGGCTGAATGTGGCTAAGCGGCCTTGGCACTCGCTAGATATTCTCACAGCCGCTTGTAAAGGTTTTATGATGCGGCACATTGCAGCATTCAATCTCTCACTAGCATGGGACATACGTTGAGTGCGAAGCTCAGTCAGCCAGCAGCCTACCAGACAATCTGGAATGTTTAGTAAAAAAAAGACTGGCGATGTATATGTATTTTTCTCCATAAATTAAAACATGTTTTCTATGGAAGCATTCCTATATCCGTGTCATTGAGAATTTCCTTGTGGCTGCACTACCATTAGGCTAGGTTTCCACTTGGGTTTTTGTCCTGCATTTTTTTTCTTGATGAAAAACGTCTAGAAAACTGCCACTGCATTTTCCTGCGTTTTGGCGTTTTTTTCTGGAGTTTTTTCTGGCGTTTTAGCCTTTCTGTGGAAATTGCTTTTTTTGACCTTAGGCAGTTTTTCCAGCCTTTACAAGTTAGAAGTTTCACCCAGCTAAAAAAGGGATTAGGATAAATGGCAAGTATCTGCCCCCTGATGTCATTTACTTGGTAGAGTTCTACTTAAACGCCCCGGCGGACCCTTTTGTCACTTTTCTGTGGTTTGTAAGGCATGCTTTATTCCGAATGTCTGCTCCTCTAGGAAGATTGGCCCCAAGTGATGGTGCAAATTGTTTGCTGTTGCTTTTGGCACGCAGGATCCAGTTGATGCGTCGCGTATGTTTGTTTGTAATGGCATGTTTGTTCCAAATGGTGTAGAATTCAATATGAACTTTGTTTTGTGTGAAACTGTTTGTTTCCAGCCTATTTCTCGTAGGACACACAGATACTGGGTCCATCCTCTGCATTGTAACTGTGGAAAAAACGCCATAAAAAACGCCAAGGCAATAAACCCACATGGCTTTTTCATGGCGTTTTTTCTCTCCCATAGACTTCTGTTGGAGAAAAACGCCATGATTTCCTTGCAAAAAACGCCAGAGTGTCAACATGCTGCGATTTTGAAAAACTGCCACAGAGCCCAAAAAAGCAGAAAAACGCCAAAGAGGACTGAAAAAACGCCAAACAAAAAAACGCCAAGTGGATATGGCATTCTGCGATTTCCTATTGAAGAACAGCTAACTTCTGGCTGCAGCGTTTTTTCACTAAAAAAATGCCAGGTGGCGCTATTGGCGTTTTTATGGGCGTTTTTAGCAAAAAAAAACCAAGTGGAAACCTAGCCTTATAGAGGTTTTGGTGCAAAGTCTGAAAACCTCTAAAGTCAATATAACTATAGTTAAAGTGATGGGATTTAATATCTACAAAAAAACTTTAGCCATGTTCGTTGACATGGTTTTCTGAAATACATGATTTTTTTTTTTCTTCTATTCACACCATTACTTCATCACTTGTCGAGCCTTTATTCTCTACCGGATGCTGCCAGAGCACAAGCATAGAATATATCATTTAAAATATCATAGGTCTTAAATATATACGTTATTTTTGGAATTTGACAAGCACAATTCTTTGTAGAGATTATATTCCATCCTTCCTGATCCTGATGCATATTTTTCTTTGCTTGAATTGCTTTTGATACAAAGCAAATTGAAGGCCATATTGATAAACAACAGTAATGGAAGGAGAAGGACATGTTATTTAAAGTGTATGTTTTATAAATCCACAAAACAAAAGAGCTGTGAAACAAAATACGACGAGGTGGAGGCACATGAATGTACCTTGTCCATTATTTTCAAAAGTATTCAAAATATATTGGCGATCATAACAATACACACTTTCTTACAAAAAATGTCAACATCTACAAAGAAGTCAGAACGGTATGCCTGATAAAGACTTAAAACCTCAATGTTCAGGTATCGCTCACTTTCTGTTACTAACGGAAGTTAAGGGGTTGTGCACGAAAAACTTCTGGTATAAGTAGTGCACAACTCTTCGCCTATTCATGCCGCACCACAAGGCTTGCTACCGTTACAAACAAAAGTTATGCAAACAATGCATGCATGGGCGGAGGGAAATTTTATCTTAATTATAATCTCAAAAAAATAAAAAAACACAAAATCACACTTTTTAGAATAATGCAAAAAAATTGTGCTGAGATATTTTATGAAAATGTATTCACTAGAAAAGCAAAATACACAGAAACACATAAAACAGAAAATTATTAGGGCGAAAAATCACATACAGTTTACCTTGGGCCAGCTTTTGATGAACCTTATGTTTATTACATTATTCACTTTTTTACTTTCTGATTTAAGATGATGGTAGCTCATACAATAATATCCCAAAAACTGGAATATTTCATAATGTTTCAAATATTATTTGAAAATGTATATACATTGAATACTCTATAGAAATGCAAATTATTTCTGTATGATGCAAATGTAAAACAGTTTTTAGTGTTATGTTATGGATATCCATCTGTTACATCATGGAATTGCATAGGTGAAAAGTGTGGAACTAAAAGGATTTGCCCATTACGGTTCATGTCCCATCAAATCATAGAATTATTTATAAATGTAATTGTTAAGAGATTTCTTATGTGGAATACTGGGAATCGTTAAATAGCTTACTTATTGCCAAACTGCATGTGCGTATTCAGTACTTCACTGTTTATAATGTATGTAGTCAGGCCTGCCCTACCATGGGCATACAAAATATGAATGTCCATGATATGTACTTTCTGTATTCAAGCTTCCTAAAAGAATCATGTTTTCCATAAGTACAATTTTTGTTCGTTTAGAGGATTGCAAGAGGAATTTAATCACAAAAGAAAATGTCTTGCTTTAATGGTAATATACTGGATCTTAACCCTTTTCATAACCTTTTTGAACTGGCGAAAGAACAAGCTGGAGATGACATCTTGACCTTTTTTTAACACTTCTAAATAGTTTGTGATATTTTAAGACACAGACAGTTGGCCTCAGGATACAAGATTTCTAACATCAATACATTTCATCAAACGCAACTAAGGACCTTTTGGACTTTAACCAACAAAACCGTCTCTCTCCATTTTATTATGTGCAGGATTTGGGATCAATGCCCTCTAAATAATTGTATGTACGGTATGTACGGTATATTTCACAATATAAGACAAAGCTAATTACAATATGTACTAAACCTTATACCCTTCCAGTGCTATTGGTAAAATGATAAAAGCTCTTTATAAATGCCTAGTTTAGAGTGAGGTAAAAAGCTCCCCTGCACCCATTATGCATAATAAAAATAATACGCTTTTGTGGAAGACACATACACATTGGAATAAGGTAAAAATTAATAAATAGTAATATGAGGTATGGAAGTCCTCCTCCTGCACCTGCTCAGGACCTTATAGCCTCATTTTTGGCCCATGGAAAAAAAATATAAAAGGCTGAAGTTAAACAAAGAAAATCTTCCATTTCGCATGCCATAACAGTAGATGAAAAAGTATATTTCCATATGTTCATACCAAATGAAAGCCTTTTATGTAGGCAAACCAAAGTGGCTGCTGGAGTCTTTTATTCCGATCATGTCTACCAGTCGGTAGAGCCACATTTCACCACATGGCATATCATGGAAAACCCCATGCACAAATACCTATAAAACAAGAAACTCTTGTTTGTGGTACCTGTGGTAGAATGTGTCTAGGTTTTTTTTGTGATGCTGGACATTGGTGCATTGGGAGACTTTTAGAGCCTGAGATCTGTGCTGTATATTTGAAGCCATCCATTGCCAGGACCTGGACCACAGAACACCCAAGAATACTCCAGCACCCCCTTCACAATTTCACTTACGTCCATGTTTTGCCTTGCTGTGTTATCTAAACATAAGTGTGACATCTCATACGACAAGCTGGTTATAATCATTAAAATTAGATAAACCCTCACTAAAATATAAATGGTTTAATAATATAAAAATATGGGTTAGCAGAACCCTATATCAAAAAAGAGTGTGTGTGTGTGTATGCCTGTGTTCAACCACACCATATGCTGTGACGTTAATAATGTGAATGAATGTTTCTTTTAATGTTTTAATCAAATGCTATGTTGAGCATAAGATGAGTGATTATGAGGATCCAGCTAACAGTGACGGACTTAACACTTGACATATATGAGCAACTATTTTTTTTGCCCATAAAAATTATCACCATCCACAAGCAGCACTCATTGGAATGATGATAAATAGCCAGATCTTCTTCTGATGGAGGATACAATACCTTCTTTCACCACTTGCATGGGAGTACATAAACATGGTGCCGCTCAACCAACAGTCATTTTAGAGTGAATCTTTGGGTGAGAAGTGGGTTTATTTATTGCCATTTTCAGGCTTGCATTGGGGTTTCTGTATTATTTAAATTTAAAAAGCCATCCATTGTAGTGCAGCAAACAAAATGAAATGCATTTGTGGGATTCATCAGTTTTAGGCATATTGACTTAAGTGTATTTGATTTTGCTTGCACATACAGCCGAATATATAATCATTGCAATGAAAACACATTATGTGTGTATCGCAGAGGTACGGGCTTTGGCACAAACTAAACTGAAACATTAAATTGGACTTATTTGAAAAACATAGTTCTGTCTTTACATTGCTCTGAAACACATGAGAATGAAAACCATGTATAGACATTGCATTAGAAATCCATTAAAATGGTTTATTAATGTCAGCAACAACCAATAAAGCCAATACACAATCATAAAGAAAGGGTAAAGTGTGTCATGCTGTGTTAAATACTAATGTTTCAATTTGTTTCAGTAGCGTCATGTTTTTATAGTCATAGCCATCCATCTAAGTGAAATATTAGGTTCTCTTTATAACCACTTTATTCTAGGCTTCATTGGAGAATATTGAAAATCAAGGTAAACTAAGTAAATACACTTGGATGCAGTAGGAAGGTCCCATTTCACTTTCAGTGATGGTGTAAAATAGATGTTGGGCTTCTTCTATCATTTTCTGTCATTGTCATATCTGATCCGATATTTTATATTATTAGTATCAGATTGAAAATAAATTTTAGAAAATATTGTGCTTTTTAAAATAGCATATTTTTTTAGGATAGCCATTTGTATGTGTTCTAGCTCTTTTATCTTAGCCTAATCTCCTGACTGTTCATATAATTGTTCTGCTGGATCCTGTAATGAAAGTCCATGGAGGAACGAACACAGAATCAGCTCAGTGTGGTGGTTGTGTTGAGAAAGTCACCCAAACTACACAACTGACAACAATATGACCTCCAGGTCAGGAGATAATGGAAGTTTTGGTCAATTCTAGTCTAAATTACTGTATACGGTGCTGTACTTTATGCTCAAATTGAAAAGTATAATTCTCCATGGGTCTACTCCTTTAAAATGTTTGTTGTTATTCCTTATTTGGACAATGATTCTCTCGAGATTTGCTGAGGCGCTGCGGCACTTATGTATCCAGGAAAGGTAGGGGATAAACCAAGAGGGAGACAAAAAACGACCCTGCATTTATAGGAAGAATGTAAAAACAGTGATCAGGATAATGGTAAGGCAAAAATTAGAAAATTGTATTCTCTAAATAAATGTCTCTTAATTGACTTTAACAGAATATATATATATATGTTTGTGTATTGTATATATTTCACTTATTTTTTCCTCTGCATACCAATTTATATTTTTTTTCCTAAACTCCCTATTTATGTTGATATATATATATATATATATATATACATACATACATACATATATATATAAACATTCTCTGTACTTCCTATTTATATGAAATAATGTTTGAGCTGCAGCTTTAAGGCAGGTGACATGACAGCAGAATTCTGTGCTAGGGCTCGATGACGTCACCCACGCAGCACCTTGGAGCCGGTAAAAACAACTGCTTTGAATCAGGCTTTGCTTTCTTGAGCAAGTGTAAGTGCCAGTTTTTCCTTAGGGCAAATATCCTGTCCTTTATTGCCCTATATTTGCTTTTAGTGATGGATAATTATTTCTTCTTCCCTCTGTGCTGTTTCTCTCAACTTTTCTTTATTTTTCTGCTATAAGATTTGTAGTTTAACAGGACTGATTCTTCTATATGTATTTTCATCACTCAAACCTTTACTTCATCTGCCCTGCAAGAAGCTATATAGAGTCCTTAGTAAGGGTTTCTCTCCTATATTATTGTTGCTGCTTCATATTTACCTTATGGTGAAACTTAATGTGTGTTATTTGTGCTCTATCAGGATCTATAGAAGAGCATTTTATGGATTTTAAGTATATCAGGGGTTCACTTGGAGTTAAAGATTAATAATATATTTGATGGGGGTTATATATACATATAATTTATCTGGAATTAATATATATATATATTTCATCTGAGATACAAAACAACTTAATGATTTTTTTAATATGTGTAGGTTATTTGCAAAATTAATGAAAATGAATGAAATTCATAGGAAAATGGTGAGTCTTATTTTTTATTCTTTCATTTTGATTCCTGAGGGTTTTTTTGATTATTCAAAAAGCATCTTTTTTATCTGTCTTATGGAAGCTCATCTGGGTTATTATTATAGTAATTTAGTCCATAGGTATACAACCTGTGATCTGGCATATACTGGTATATACTGATAAATCGCCCTTTATAAATATAATAGTTTGGGACTAATTCTATAGTTGGTCCGGTTTATTGCTTATTTTGGAATATAATATAATCTGAGGCCCTATTTCCATTAATGTTTCACTTATTTTCTGATTTGATTTGTGTATTATTTATTTTCTGCTCTACGTTTTTCATACTATATTCTAATAATATAAACTATTCTGATAGATTAAATAGATGTAAATTAAAAACCAAGACTTTTCATTTGTATCATACTTCTCTTCTTCTAGAGTTTGACATTTTGCTTCATTGAAGGTATGTACCTCCACGTTCCAAAATCATGGGCCTCTTCATTACACGTAACATATAATGAGTGTCACGTGATGTCATTTAAATGTATCTGTTACATTCCCCAAATCATGCCTTTTACAGACGTATGAAATGGTGTTTATCATACTGAATATACTGTAGACTTATTCAAAATTAACATTATGTGTAACACACAAGAGACAATCCCTACAGATTTGATTTTTCCTCCCCAAAACCTTCTTCTTAAATTGCTTGTTATCGTTGCTAGATTGAGCCATGAAACCACTGTGAGGGAGATAAGTTCAGCAAACTAAACTGATTAGATATGATGATTTTGCCATGCTTTACTACGCATTTAAATATTACACGAATATACTCTGTTATTTTTAAACTAAACCCATTGAAATACATTGAAAAGAATCACTCTGAAGGAAATATTATAAATGTCCGTTTTGATAGATGAATGAAGGTATATATTAAAAGTTGTGATGACAACTGTGCTCCATTAAGTCATTATTCTTTAGTTAAGCCGGGAGTTTTTTGTCACTGAAGTTCTCCCTTCTTCACAATTCCCAGTAAGGGTCTGCTTTGGACACCTCTAATGTCGGGGGAGGGTCACCATTATTTTTCACATTATTTTCAATCACAATCAGAATAGTCATATGTACCTAAAAGTGGTTGTTTTTGTTATAAAATACAAAAAATGCAATTTAAGTGATTTTATTAGTTGTAATGTAACAAAATTGTTTGGTTTGTTTTTCAGAAGATTCTTCAGAAACCAGGTAAAATACAATGTTCCTTTTTAATGGGCATGGGAATAACGCAGCGCATCCAATCACAGACCATGAATAAAACCATTATCAAGCAATAATCTGGCCTCACTAGAAGAGGCTATTAAAATCGGCACCGCTTTAACCCCTTCATTCCCCTGTAGACGTACCGGGACGTCCAAAAAACGCCCACTAAGAAACCTCTATGGACTTTCCGGTACGTCCAGCCCTTCGTGCAGCGTCAGGGACACATCCCTGCCACTGCACAGGAGACCAGGCTGTCGTTTGACAGCCTGGACTCCCCCCTGGCAGCAGAAGCCGGCATCGCCGGCTTTCTGCTGCACGATCTCCCGTAACAGCTTCCGGCATGAAAGCCGGTAAGCTGTTACAGTTGAAAGTGCCCGATCGCGCAATCGCGCAGTTGCAATCGATGAGGCACAGAGACGCTGCGATCTCTATGCAGGTCTGTGAGGACCTGCAAAGAGATCTCAGTGTGATCGGTGCAGGGGGATCACGGGGAGGGGAGTGAGAAACCATGTCTCTCACTCCCCCTCCCTTCCTGAAAGAGAAAAGCAGAGAAAATGTAAAAAAATAAAAATTAAAAAAAAAATAAAAAAAAAAAATATAAAAAAGATAATAAAAAAATTATTAAAAAACCTTACTTCCCATGGCCCTAGCATAACATCTAGCCAGTATAACCCTCCTGCCCCCGCTCACAACCCCCAAACCCGTTAAGCCATAGGCATAAAAATTATACAAAATTGTACACCTTATAGTATGCTCCCTGGTGCTGGGAAAGTCTGGAAAATCTATATCAATTAGGTATTTCTGAAATCAGGACACCTGAATTGATAAACTTGGAGGGGATTTTCCATCACTTTACCTAATTTAGTGAGGATTCAGAGGGAAAATGTAAAAAAAAATTAGTTTATTTTTCTAATCTTCGCTAGTTTTTACTAAATTTCTCATTCTAAATTTTCAGCTAATCATCCAACTATGGTATCAAACGAAAGCTCTATCTCTCCTTAAAAAAACAATATATAGTTTACATGGGTACACTATTCACAGGAAAAGAGAATCATCGCTAAACCGACATACCCCAAAAATGACAAAAATGCTCTGGGCTTTGAGGTACCAAAAACCCCTGGGATTGAAGGGGTTAAAGGTAGAGATTGGGCGAGTATCAATAATAGCCACTAGGTTTAGCAGCTCTGCGTGTATAGGATATAAATTGCCACCATTCCCAAACAGAAGCATTTGGATAAGACATTGAGAGCAAAATTACCTAGAATTACACCCAAACTGCCCATTTCCTTAGAGAATATGAGAGACTAAATATAAAAACATCTTGAAGACCCTTGTGTTACTTAATATGCTTTTTATAATATGAGACAGACATTGGTGACAATATTGTATATGCAGGATATGCAGGTAGAGATGGCTTCATACAAAATCATTTTATAACGGTCCCCATTTAGGTTTCTGTTCACTAAACTCTGAGTACTTGAGTAACAAGTACAATTTGCTAATTACTAAAAGCCAATCGGCATTATGACAAAAAAATCACCAATAAACCCCAATAAACCTAACTGCAGGAGAGTCAAATTTTAAAAAATGTAAAAAAAAATATTAGAAATAATTTCCATTCAACTTGCCTTAAATCACAAACCTTAATGTTGCGGCCACAAGTTGTTTCTCCATTTCTGAGTTAATATACATAATAAATTCTGTATTCCAAGACAGACAGACAGCAGATTAGATCCATTCAGCGTTCTAGAACTTGTATTATACTCCGGAAAACTTTTATGGGATGGCCTCGTGTCTATAAGTGTTATGTTTATATATTTTAACCATAGTATTTCCCATCCTCACTGCGCACTGCATACAGGATCTGTATATTAAAGACACAATAGACATATAAAAATATATCTACACATAGTAGTCCTTATGTTAAAATAACTGGGAGTCGGATACCCCGTTTGGCATTCATCTCAGCTGGTATCATGGCAGACACACTGGAATCATATGTTAGATGATACTGCTCGCTTTTAGTTATTGTTCTTTTTGGTCAGAAATGGAAGCATATCATCTGTGAACATGAAGCGATTGGTGGAGAGACTCATACAAATATTTAAATCCAAGATTTCCCTGTATTTCAGAGTATTTCAGATTACATCCGTGAATTTTAGAATGAATTGTTATATTTTTGATGTCTCGTTTGTCTCACAGTGTCCCACAGCTGGATAAAGCAGTGACCTACGATCCGGTTTCTAGGTATGGACTACTATACCAAGGCATAAACCGTATGTTTCATTGTTGCCATGTTTTGATACTTAATAAAAGTGTAACTAAATCAAATCAATCGTAAAATGATTTTGTTTAATATTCACATTGTCTTCTCATATGTCTAACAGTTTCTCATACACCGAGGAGTTATATTCCTCCAGAGAAAAATATCCGCGTGTTCGCTGGTTCAGGTATGTATATTGCTACATGTAAACAGTACAGTAAATAAAGCATCTGATTACAGCCTCCATTGGCCTATCGCAAGGGTAGGCAATCTTCAGCTCTCCAGATGTTGCGAACTACATTTCCCTTGATGCTTTGCCAGCATTATGACTGTAAGAGCATTATGGGAGATGTAGTCCACAGCATCAGGAGAGCCGAAGATTGCCTACCCCTGGCCTATCGGGACCATGCCCAGAAATGGAGAGCAGCGTATCTTTACAGCTCATTATGTATGGGATGCATCTCAACCACCAAACTTAATGAATGTGCAGCACACCTAACTAGGACTTACAATCTGTAACCTGTTTTTGGGGGGATCCTCACCTATTTTTTTAGCCTTCATGTTGTGTTACATTTACGGCATTACTAAATCCATCAAAGCAGTTCCTAAAGTGTAAGGAAGCTCATATCTGTAGCTCAGATTATAATATGTTAATCTATTTCATAATTGTGATATCTCATTTGTCTCACAGAGTAACAGACCTTACAGGGGAGGTGGCCGAGGATCCTGAATATAGGTATAATATTATTGTACTATTGCATAAACCTTGTTTTTTTTCTCCATTGATTACAATAAGCAATTGAAATGGGTGGTTTAATTTTTGCTTTTTATGTTCTCCTGTGTCCAACAGTTTCCCAGACGCAGAGGAAGACCAGAGATACGCTGAAGATCAAGCTGTTAACTGGTATGTATATATAGCAGCGCATTTATTGTGGTAGCTATTAAGTAAATTAAATATCTGATTATGGTTTCCACTCTATAGAGTATTTGTTCAAAAATGAAGATACATTCTGTGATCAGGAAAAAAGGAGAAAGTTTTTGCTATTAAAAAATAATATATTTTTAACCAATAAATTCAAATACCATTTTATTAATATTAATGCATTACAATGAGTTTTGAAAATATTGTCCTCTATTTTCTATTATTCTACAGTTCAAGGTTTAAAATGTTATTATGTTTTAGCTGTCTTATCTTAGTCCATTCTACTATAGATACATTCTGGCTCCCTATCATTCTGGCCTTTTGGTACCTTAGTCACATAAAAAAATCTCATAAAACATTAAATGCTGTCGATTAGCATTAACATTGCTAGTCTTGCTTCTTGCTGTATTAGATTCTTTCTTCCTTTTATTAGTCATTACATCTTGTTGGGTGATTGAAAATCAACAATTCTACTCACTACAGTGCCGTATGATATGGAGTCAGGGAGTCTATCTAGTAGAATTGGCTAAGATAACACATAAAAAAACATACAAATAAAAATATTTTGCAAAAAAACAATACTTTTGAATGACACTATTCATGATGTTATGTAATTACTAATGACTAGAATTCCTCAAAGCACACCTTATAGTGCATTGATGCTGTTAAAGTTCAGGTTATGTTATTTTAACCTGTTTCTTAATGGTGGTGTCTCATTTGTCTCAAAGTGTCCAACAACAGAAAGAGGAGGTCACAACATATATGCATCATCATTTCTTAAAGTAGTGTTTATAACCCATGTGTTAATAGGTCGAGCAAAACTTAAGACAAGCAAAAAAAAAAAAAAAAAAAAAGAGAAAAAGCAATTTAAGTCTCAGTGTTCTTCTGGATAAGACCCCAGAGAAGCATTTTTTCTCTTGCAGAGGCTTGATCCTTTAAATGGTATAAATTCTCTTCATAAAAAACTATGAGTGCCGTAGGAAAGCCCCATCTATAACGGATTTTGTTGTCCCTTAATATTTGAGTAAGATTTTGAAAACTTTTTCTTAGAGTTCTTGTAGCCTGCGAAATGTCTGCATAAACTTGAATATTCTTGAATTGATCCGGTCTAGGTTTATCTTTTCTAAGCTCTTGCATAATAAGATTCTTAGTGTAGTAATTTGAAAACCTTACAATTATATCTGCAGAATAAGGGACATTCTGAGCTTTGAATGTTCGGAGTCTGTGAAATCGTTCAAATGGAAATGATCCTAATTCATGAGGTGTAATATAAAGCAGAAAAAAGTCTTTCAAGAATTGCTCCAAAGCGTGTGATTGTAATGAGTCCGGAATTCCCCTTATTTTTACATTATTCCTCCGAGACCTGTCCTCCATGTCTATAATTTTCAATTCCAGATCTTTAACTTTACTAGTTAATTCAGTATTTGCATGTTGCAATGTGTTGTTGTCTTCCTGAATTTTTTTAATATTCATTTCTTGTTTAGCCATTGTTTCAGAAACATGGAGAACCTCTGTTCTGATTTGTGCTAGGTTGTCTTCCAGGTCATGTTTTATTTTCCTATAGTATCCCTCCATTAGATTATTATTATTATTATTATTATTATCCTTTATTTATATAGCGCCAACAGTTTACGCAGCGCTTAATACAATACATAAATTCAAGGGATATGACAAGACAAGAATTGACAGACTAAGACAAACCGATACATTTGGTGGAGAGAGCCCTGCTCGCAAGCTTACAATCTAGAGGGAAATGGGGTGACAAACATAAGGCATAGAGAAAGGGTGAGAGGTATTGTGGGGGTTGTATCGATGACAAGGAAGTTCTAGCAGCTAAGATGGTATGCTTCTCTGAAGAAGTGGGTTTTTAGATGTTTCTTGAAAGTTGGGAGGGAGGGACAATGCTGAAGGTTCCTTGGGAGTAGATTCCAGAGATATGGGGCAGCTCGAGTGAAATCTTGTAGACGGGAAAAGGAAGAGGTGATGAGTGAGGAGGAGAGCCTTAGCCCATGGGAGGAACGTAGGGATCGAGTAGGAGAGTATTTGCTAATGAGGTCAGAAATGTACGGAGGAGCAGTATTATGGATGGCTTTATATGTCAGTACCAGGATCTTAAATTTAATTCTAAAGGTAATTGGGAGCCAGTGGAGGGTTTCACAGAGGGGGGAAGCAGAAGAGGAGCGACGTGCAAGGAAGATGAGCCTAGCAGCGGCATTTAGGATAGACTGTAAAGGAGAGAGTCGAGACAGTGGAGTGCCAACCAGAAGAGTGTTGCAGTAGTCAAGACGGGAAATGATAAGGGAATGAACGAGTGTTTTTGTGGATTCTTGGGTGAGGAATGGGCGGATACGAGAGATGTTTTTTAGGTGCAAGCGGCAGGATTTGGCGAGGGACTGAATGTGAGGGATGAAGGAGAGGTTTGAGTCAAGGATGACCCCAAGGCATCGGGCCTGGTTAGTAGGAGAGATAGTCGTGTTGTTAATGGTGATAGAGAATTCAGGTAGTGGAGTGGAGATGGAGGGAGGGAAGATAATGAGTTCAGTTTTAGAAAGATTAAGTTTCAGGTAGTGTTGTGACATCCATGAAGAAATAGCAGACAAGCAATTGGTAATACGGGACAGGAGAGATGGAGAGAGATCAGGAGAAGACAGGTAGATTTGGGTATCATCTGCATATAGGTGATACTGGAGGCCAAATGAGTTGATTAGTGTGCCAAGAGAGGAAGTATAAAGAGAGAACAGCAGAGGGCCAAGGACTGAACCTTGGGGGACACCAACTGAAAGTGGAAGGGGTGATGATGTCTTGCCAGAGAAGTTGACAGAGAAGGAACGGTTAGACAGATATGAGGAGATCCAGGAGAGAGCTGTATCTCGAATGCCTATAGAAGTAAGTGAGTGTAGAAGAAGGTGGTGATCAACAGTATCGAAAGCAGCAGAGAGATCCAGTAGAATTAGAATAGAGAAGTGACCTTTTGCTTTGGCAGAGAGCAAGTCATTGGAGACTTTTGTTAGAGCTGTTTCAGTAGAGTGAAGGGGTTTGAAACCAGACTGTAGAGGGTCAAGGAGGGAATTAGAGGAGAGGAAGTTAATGAGGCGGTTGTACACAATCCGTTCAAGCAGCTTAGAGATAAAAGGAAGCAGAGAGATAGGGCGGTAGTTAGTCAAACAGACGGGATCTGAGGAAGGATTCTTTAGAATTGGTGTGATTAGCGCATGCTTGAAGGCAGATGGTACAGTTCCAGATGATAGAGAAAGATTAAATAGGTGGGTAAGTGATGTACCAAGGGATGGATATAGAGACTTTGTGAGGTGTGAAGGGATGGGGTCGAGGGGACAGGTTGTTGGGTGAGAGGAAGAAAGAAGAGTGGCTATCTCTTCTTCGGTTGTAGGGGAAAAGGCAGTTAGTATAGTAGGAGTGGAGAGAGTGGTGTTGAGTGGTGTAGGAGGGAGTTGTAAGGAAGAGAGGTCTTTTCTAATAGTCTCGATCTTCTCTTTGAAGTGGGTAGCAAGATCTTGGGCAGTGAGAGAGGTTTGTGGTGTGGGTGTGGAGGGACAGAGAAGGGAGTTGAAAGTAGAAAAAAGGCGTCGTGGGTTGGAAGAAAGAGAGGATATGAGAGTGGAGAAGTAGAGCTGTTTGGTGAGAGAGAGGGCAGAGTTGTAGGTGTGGAGCATGAATTTATAGTGATTAAAGTCTTCGCTGGATTTGGATTTTCTGAAGTAACGCTCAGCCGTGCGGCAGCACTTCTGAAGAAACCGTGTGGTTTTGGTATGCCATGGTTGGCGTTTAACTTGTCGGGGGTAACTTGTAGTAATTGGAGCTATGGTGTCGAGGGATGAAGCAAGTGTGTTGTTATAAAAAGAGGCTGCTGTGTCTGGGCAGGAAAGGGTTAACATGGAAGGTAAGAGAGGTTCAAGTGAGGCTGACAGTTGGGTAATGGTATTGTCTGGTAATGGCCTACAAGTATGAGCTGAGCGCTGTAAGTATGTCTTGTTAGGGGTTAGCACTGGAGAAAAGGATAGAAGGTGGTGGTCAGACAGAGGAAACGGGTAGATGGAGAAGTCTGAAAGGGAGCATGATCTGGAGAAAACCAGGTCAAGTGAGTGTCCCTCGGTGTGCGTAGGGGAATTAGTCCATTGAGAGAGACCAGAGGAGGATGTTAGGGAGAGGAGTTTGGAGCTAGCAGAGTTGTTAGATATATCTAGAGGAATGTTAACGTCACCCAGAATAAGACAGGGGATATTAGGAGAGAGGAAGAAAGGGAGCCAGGCAGAAAGGTGGTCAAAGAACTGCGAGGTAGGACCTGGAGGGCGATATATGACAGCAATTTGAAGAGAGAGTGGAGAGAAAAGACGGATTGTGTGAGCTTCAAAGGAACAGAATGAGAGGGAGGGAGGGCTTGGTATATTCTGGAAGGTGCAGTGAGGTGAGAGAAGGATGCCTACACCACCACCCTTTCTGCCATCAGGCCTAGGAGTGTGGCTGAAGTGTAGTCCTCCATTAGATCTCTTATAAACTCCTGCGAGATTTTTTGATGTACCGATATCGGAGGAGGGGTAAATATATCCTGTTGCTGGGGTTCCATAGCTTTATGGGGTATTAATTCCCTTTGCTCAGCAGATAAAGATCTTCTATGGTCAGCTGATTGCATTTAGGAGAGCAGAAGATGTAAATTGGTTTGTTTCTTTCTTGAGTTTTCTCTCTGTCTTTCTTAGGAGGCATATTGATCCAGAGAGTAGGGCACAAGCTCAAAATTACTCAGCCTCTAATATTTCTCTGCTCGCTCAATATGACCGCTTTGGGCCAGTTAGGGGTTAAATAACGCACAACTATAAAGTAAATAATACCAAGCAGTAATGAGTAGTTGTGATTGGAAAATAATAAAGAATACTACTTATATAAATATTTTTCATTCTCCTTTGTTTGTTTTTTCTATTTCTTTTTTCTTCTACTTGCACTCTCTCCTCTACAGACTACAGAGGTCTTTCTCACATTATCATTTATTCACATATTTATCTATACACTTATCACATTTAAATATTTTTTCATTCACATAGTAGTTTCTTTAACTTTAGAGATGATATGTCCCTATGGACAATTTTTCACACTCACGACACTTTAAATATAATTTATACCCAATAGGGGAACACATTCATATATGACATTTTTTTTTTTTTTTTTTTTTTTCTCTCTCTTCTCCTTTTTCTTCTATTTTTTTTCTATCTTCTTATCGCAGGTTCAAATTTTAAATAACACATACACACTTATTTATCGAAATACTTGAAGCACGATAATTATTAACTTGGACGATATGTCCTCACGGATAATCTTTCACACATATGATACACTAAAAATAATCCACACCCTATGGGGGATCACATTTATATGACCCACTTTTTTAAAATTCACAAGATAATTTTTTTTTTTTATTTTATTTTCACCTCTTCTGGGGAAATAAAGATATATGTCAGATATAGTAGGGGGAACTAGATGGTTGATTATCTTTTGATATTATTATTATTTTTTATGCTTGGCTACACAGTGTATAAACTTTTTTTTTTTTTTTTTCTTCCTTTGGATTCCCTCCTCCCTCATGCAGCTCCTGTTGTGGATACAGGAATTGTTGGAGTTAGTAATATGGAAGAGTATGCTTTAACTCTAACGGTGTGGATGATATGGAATGTTTGCTGGGTTAGAATCTGTTTAGGGAGTGGGAGGCCTAAGGATCCCAGGGTTTTACATCGGTTAACTAAGTGGGATGTCCCTTAAACTATGCACTCTTAATGCCCAGGGTTTAAATTCTCCGTAGAAAAGGGGTAGACTCTATAAAATGCTGCAGGACAATAATATAGATATTGCATTTATCCAAGAAACCCACTGGACTAAGTCACATTTATATCTATGGAAATTCAGCAAATATCCACTGGTGCAATCAGCTAATTTAGTGGGCAACAAGAAGAAAAGAGGAGTGGCATAAATTTTTTCATATAAACTGAAGATAGAAATAATCTTTGAGGAGGTAGACACTAGAGGACGGTTTCTGATAAGTATAGTTAAAATTAACGATATTACGTATACTCTAGTTAATCTGTATGCCCCTAATCGAAATTCTCCTCGATTTTTGGAGACAATAATTAATAAAATAGATAAAGTCCAGACGGGTATCCTTTTGATTGGTGGCGATTTCAATCATATTCAGGATCCTAAGATCGATCGTACATATCCAAAATCAGATCTCAGAGCACGATCGAGACCCTATCCTGGAATTCAAGAGCTTCTGATGAAAAATCTTCTCTTTGATTGCTGGAGAACTTTCCATCCGTCTATTAAAGATTATACCTTTTTTTCAAATAGGCATCATACATATTCTCGTATAGACTACTTTTTGATTAATTCTAGATATCTGGAGATAGTAAAGAATTCCAAGATAGGGAATATTACGTGGTCTGATCATGCCCCAGTATTTTTGGAGATCGTTAATAATCCAGTTTACAATATTAGAAGAAATTGGAGATTAAACGAATTCATATTAAAGGATCCAGCAAATATACAGGAATTGAGCAATGAGGCCCAACAATTCTTGAAGCAAAACGATAATGGAGAAGTTTCTGATACCATATTATGGTGCACATTCAAGGCTTACATCAGAGGAATAATAATTAAAATGGGATCTAGAGAGAAAAAGCAACGGGGTCTCTCACTGTCGGAACTCTATATTAAATTAGCTAAACTAGAATTATCTAATAAAAACAACATAGTTCCTTCTATACTTCTGGAGATAAAAAATGTCAGGAAAGAAATAGATACTAAGGAACTGGATAAAATTAACTGGATGCTTTTTAAGCTAAAACAAAAATGGTACTACACTAATAATAGAATCGGGAAATCACTTTCAAATAGGTTGAAATCCAAACGTAAATCTGAAATTATCAAGACGATTATAGTGGGAAAGTCTCAGTTTTTAACCCCAAAAGCTATCTGGAATTGTTTTGCTAATTATTATGAATCATTATATAATCTACCCGAAACTATTTATTCTGAGCAGGAAATAGATCTATATCTACAAAAATTAAGACTCCCTCAGATTACAAGTCTCCAAAGGGATTATTTAAATCAACCTTTTGTATTAACGGAAATAACAAAAATAATTAACAACTTAAAGCCAGGTAAAGCACCAGGCCCAGACGGTTTCTCTTCCCCATTTTACGTCTTGCTACAGAAGCTCATAGCTCCATTATTATTGAGATTATTTACATCTATATCTCTAAAAGACCAGCTCCCTTTAGAACTTTTGCAAGCTGCAATAATACCGATCTTGAAAGAGGGAAAGGACCCTACATTAACGCTGAACTATAGACCAATATCATTAATAAATCTTGATATTAAAATCTACAAGGATCAGACGGGCTTTGTGGAGGGCAGAAGCGCGTCGGATAACACTCGAAAAATTCTAAATCTTCTATATAAGGCCAATCTCTTCCAAACTAAAACTGCTTTTATGGCATTAGATGCCGAAAAGGCGTTTGATCGTGTTAATTGGAGATTCTTAGAAGCTACATTAAGAAGATTTGGAATTGAGGGATTTTTCAGTGATTGCGTGATGCCACTTTATTCAAACCCTACTGCCAAAGTAGTGGGCTATATGCTTGACTCTGTCTGGTTCCATATTACAAATGGAACCAGACAGGGCTGCCCTCTTGCCCCATTATTATATGCCTTAAGTATTGAACCTTTAGCAGAAATTATTAGGCAAACGCCTGACATCTCCGGTATAGAAATAGATTCTGACTCGTTCAAGATTTCTTTATACGCGGATGATGTCCTCTTGTCTTTGACAAATCTATCCTCTTCTATTCCTTCATTATTTAATTTAATAAATCAATATAGTTCATATTCCAATTATAAAATCAACCTTGGGAAGACAAAGATAATAACGACAGGCCTTTCTCAGGTTGATTTAATAGAACTTAGAGCTTGGCGTAATTTAGACTGGCAAGGGCAAAAAATCGATTATTTAGGAATAAAGATAACAAAAGATTTTTCTTCACTTATAAATTATAATTACACAATATTAAAAGAAAAAACTAAGACACAACTTTCTGTATGGAAAAATCTTGAAATCTCATGGCTTGGACGGGTGAACTTGATTAATGGATATTTTCTTCCTAAATTATTATACCTCTTTAGAACAATCCCTCTGAGAGTATATCCACAAATTCTAAAACAATTCCAACAATCTATTGACCAATTTATTTGGCATAAAAAAAACCCCAGAATAGCCCATAGCATTTTAATTAAGAAGTTAAATAGGGGGGGAATTTCCTATCCAAATGTTATTAACCTTCATGAGGCAACCATGTTGACTCACTATCTGGCATGGGATAATACCTCAAATAACCTCCCCAGATGGATACAAATAGAGCAAGCAGACATCAGGAAATGTAAATTATATTCGTTATTCTGGGCCGATATTTCTCATGTAAAGGGGATAATTAAAACGAACCCAATAATCTATGACACATTAAAATCAATTGATAAACTTAAGAAGAAAGTAAAATTAAATTCTTCTTTTTCACCCTCTACCCCTATAGAAATTTTGCAACTTTATATTCAGGATATTGATTTATCTAAATGGATTAACGGAGGAATTCGATGTTTAGAAAATGTCTTTAATCAAGATTCACCTATATCCTTCCAGCAGATTAGAGATCAATATTCTCTACCTATTTCTGAATTTTTTTCCTATATGAGAATTAATATTGATATATGAGAATTAATATGAGAATTAATATTGATACAATTTTTTGCAGCAGGTAAAACTAGAAATAAATCCTGATATAGAACATTGGATAGCACTACATAAAAAACAAAAACAAATTTCAAGCACAATTACTTTAATGCACGGACTCTTGGTAGACGAGAAAGATCTACCACTTGTTAAGTGGGAAAGGGATCTTAATATCGAGATTGGACTAGAACACTGGCGACACGCTTTTAAATTGGTGAAAATGCATGTCCATTCGCTAAGTCTGATAGAGCTTTATATCAAGATAGTATATCGTTGGTATTTAGTTCCAAGTATACTTAAGAAAATTAGTACGAGAAATTCTGATAATTGCTGGCGATGTTCGGCACATATTGGAACCTTCCTTCACATATGGTGGGAGTGTCCTCAACTTTTTCATCTTAAGAAAAAATTATCGACTCTGATTGGCTCCCTTTTTCAGACTCAATTCCAATTGGCTCCCCAGATGTTTTTGTTTCATGTGGATTTAGATAAATTCCCATTAAAACAGAAGATCTTAACTGCCCATGTATTCTTAGCTGCTAAGATCATAATTGCCAGACAGTGGAGAAAAGAAGAACCAATTAGTTGGAATATAGTTCTTAACCAAATACAATTTCAATACTTAATGGAAAGAGGTTACTTTCTTAAAACTAATAAGATCATCAAATTTGATAAAGTTTGGGAACCATGGAAGGCAGCTTTGGCAGCCGGTTCAGACGAAACTGGTAACTAAAAAGTGTCCTAATCCTCTTCTAAATAGACTTTTTCTTTCTAATATTTCCTTCCCTGGGCGAATAGCTCATCTCACTGCTGTATTTAACTCGCCCTGATAGAATGCCTTAGGTCTTTCGCACGAGGATGTTTGATGGATGAATGGGTTAGAATGTTTGTTTAAACATGGTATTTAACTATGCCTAAACTAGCAGGATCTATTGATAACTTTTAAAGCCGATCATAATGCATTAGATATCCACTGTGTTATTACTATGTATACAATGGAGTCTACAAATGTAATGTATAATGTATCGTCTAAGGAACGGCTTGTACTCGAACTGCTAAAATAAAAATTATAATAAAAAAAAAAAAAAAGAAAGAGGAGGTCACCGAAGATCCTGTTTTTAGGTATTTATTTTACTATACCCCCATGTCACTGTGTCCCCTGTTTCCCTGTTCCATGTGTAAATCTAAAAATATATACACATAGCTGTAGTCATGTGTGGTGCGTGCGGTGATGCAATATCCAGTTTATAGGTATGGATTACTATAATAATGTATAAATAAACCCTACTTTCCATTGTTGCCTTTTTTCCTCCATTGATACTTATAAACAATTATAATGGGTGGTTTGATTTGTAAAACTCATATAACTATGTCAAATCAATTTCCACCACCAACTTATTAGAAATGGGGTGAGCTCAGTTGCTGTAAAATGATTTTGTTTAACATTCACATTGTTTTCTAATATGTCTTAACAGTTTCTCAAACTCGGATGAATATCCCCATCTTTGCTGGGATAGGTATGTATATTGCAATGTGATTTACATATATGATACAATTGTGCTACATTGTAACCAAATAAAACATCTGATTAGAGCCAAGTTGGCATATAGGGACCCTGCCCAGAAATGGGGGGCAACTAATTGTTTACACTATTTAGAGTTCATTACGTATGGGGTGCATCACAAACACCGGTCCCACTGGATGTGTGCCATAACTATCCATTATTTAAAAACTATAATGTGTTTTGGGGATTTTGACCTATCTTTTAGCCCTCATGTTCTCTTAGATGTACAGAATCACTAAGTCCTTATAAATTAATTGAGGCAGTTCCTAAAGTGTAGGGAAGCTCATATCCATAGGTCAGATTATAATGTCTTAAACTCTTTTATGATTGTGATATCTCATTTGACTCACAGAGTACCAGAACCTGAAGAAGAGGTGGCCGAGGATCCTCCATATAGGTATATTCCTATACTAAGGGATATGTGACCTTGTTGCAAGGTTTTTTTCCATTGATGAAAATAATATCTAATTGCATTGACTAAAACCCAGCTATAAAGACAGTGAATGAAATCACTATAAAAAGACATTTTGTGCACATATCTGTAAAGATTTAAGTCTTATTGGGTCCTTGGTCTTGTCTTAGACGTAGAATACCCATATGCCTTTTTAATTCATGTTTATATTCCCCATATTGTATTTTCTGCTACCACAATACCTGGAAGGTTGATTTACCACCCTCTCAGTAAAGAAACACTTCCTTAAAAAATCCAAGCCTCTGACCCTGTAGTTTTAGTCTATGGTATCTTGTTCTCAATGTTTTGTGTACCCTTTACAAACAGTAGAGATCCCTGGAGTAAAAAAAAATCCCAAATGTGAACTGTGGTGATGTTGCACCACAGTCAGATAAAGAGCAGTTAGAAAAGTTTAAGGAAAAAATTGTAAAATGTAAAAAAAAAACAAAAAACAAATTCTTCCTAGTAAAAATAGGATTCAAAGTATTTAATAGTAAATATTTGTTGGTATAATATGTTTTTTTTTTCCAAAAGTGTAATTAAATTACTATCACAAACTTTGAGAAAGCCTGTTGGTAGAAAGAGTGCATGGAAAGAAATGTTGAAATACTAACATTTGAAATACCCTCAGGTGTATAATTTTCAAAGATATATGATTGGGGGGGGGGGTTTACATTAAATTGGCCAGCTTTAAAGATGCCCCAAATAGTATTTAGGTACAAGATGACCAGCTGTCAAAATTCCAATTGTGATGCCTCACTTCTCTTACAGTGTCCAACAACAGAAAGTGGAGGTCACCAAGGATCCTGTTTTTAGGTATTTATTTACTATACTAAGGCACCGTGTCCACTGTTTCCATGTTCCATGTGTAAATATAAAAATATATACACATAGCAGTAGTCATGTATGGTGCATGGTGACACAAGATCCAGTTTCTATATATGGACTACTATTAACAAAATATAAACCCTACTTTTCATTGTCACTATGTTTTTCTCCATTTACACCTATTAACAATTATGAAGAGTGGTTGATTTTTAAAAATTTATATAATTACATTGTATTAATTTTCAGCCACATACCATTAGAAACTTGGTGGACTCAATAACTGTGAAATTATTTTGTTTAATAATTATATTGTCTTCTAATTTATATAACAGTTTCTCATACTGGGAGGATTCAGATTTCTCGGACGAGGAATATCCCGGTCTTTGCTGGGACAGGTATGTATATTGTAATGTGATATGAACATATATGATACAATGGTGCTACATTGTGAGCAAAAAATGATTTGATTAGCCTCTTTTGGCATACAGGGATCCCGCCCATAAAACGGAGGGCAGAGGATTGTGTACATTATTTACAGCTCATTATGTATGGGGTGCAGCACAAGCACCAGTCCTATTAGTTGTGTGCCATACCTATCCATCATTTAAATTTTTTTTTTGGATTTTGACCTGTTTGCATTTTAGCCCACAAGTTATGTTACATGTACGGCATTACTAGGACCTTATATAAATAAATGAAACTGTCCCTAAAGTGTAAGGAAGCTCATATCCATAGCTCAGATTAGAATGTGTTACGCTATTTTATGATTGTGATATCTCATTTGACTCACAGGGTAACAGAACCAGAAGGGGAGGTGGCCGAGGATCCTGCATATAGGTATAATATTTCTATACTAAGGCATATGTCTGTCTAATGGATGTTCATATCCCCTATATTGTATTAACCACTACCACAATTGCTGGGTAGTTGATCTACCACCATTTCCTTAAAGTAACATTTTCTTAAAATATATCTAAGCCTCTGACCCTTTAGTTTTAGTCTGTGGTCTCTTTTTTGAGTACGCTTTAGATACAGTAGAGATAACAAAATCAAGAAATCTAATTCCTAGTAGTATAAATAGTATCAAAAGTATTTGAAAGTGAATATCTGCTGGAATAATGTGGGTTTTTTGAATGTTTTGCCCATTTTTTTCTATTTGAGAATTCATAATATTATGTAGTTTGTAAGAACTAGGATTCCTCAAAGCAGGCCCTAAAGCGCAAGCGAGGCTTATAAGCAAAACTCAAATTATATTATTTTTGACCTCCCATTTGTATCACAGTTTCCTACAACACAAAGCGGAGGTCACTGAGGATCCCGTTTATAGGTAGGTCTTTTATCATTCTAAGGCATAAACCCTGTGTTACTTTTTCCATGTTGTGTCCAAAATACAAAAGTTCTAGTAGGAGGATCGCTTTTTAATTGTCATTTAATTACACAAAACTAATGTAATATGTGTAGTAATTTATCTTACAGTTATACATTATCAGAGGAAAACGAGTCATCTGATGTGGAAGATCCATCTGTTTCCAGGTAGGTATATTGCAGTATGAGGGATTCATAGATGGTGCTACATTATAAGCAGTTGGTGCCATCACCGGTCTAAAGTGATCCTGTTTAAAATTGGAGGGTTTTGAGATAATGAGTAACAGATCTGGTATATCACGGGTAAATGGGTAAATGTTGGTGCTGCTAGACAGGGTGGACCACAGGGAAAAACTGTCTGATGCGAGTCAGATGGCACCTCAGGTAGCAGAAGCCAGCATGGCTAGCCCGGTGTCCTGAAGAAAAACCATGTACAGGTCCTGCCACTGTCTCTAATATGTTCAATTTTGCTGATTCATCAGAAAAGCTAGAATGCTTTTAGAAATTTCAGCTTTTTATATTTCAGGTTTAAATGCACCTCCCCCAACACTTTAAGAAGGTTTTGGTAGCAGTATAAACTGCTTTGTGTGCCCACTATGTAGGAGGTGAGAGTAGGTTCTCACCCTATTGAGAGTGTGCCTTGACGTGGCGGGTGAGCTTAATTATGCTTTGGCCATTTCATATAACCAAAACCTCTCATTTATATTATGTTTATATATTTGTTGCCAACTTTATTAGGGTGAGAAGCGCAGACAGTATTTTGTTTTTTATATTTCAGCCTTAACAGATATTTTGTGATTTATGTGACTAACACATGCTGTATTATATTAACTTTTCTTAAATTTTTATGTTTGTCTCTCTTGTCTCACAGTATCCCACAGCAGGAAAATTCTACCAAAGATCCTGTCTATAGGTGTGTATATTAATATAAATAGGTGTGCGTATATTGGTTTTCTATTCCATAAACTCTATTGGTTTATAGAAGTCCAAATCACAAATTCATTTAAGTGGCAGTAAAATATAAAAAAATACATTGCTAACCACCAGCATAAAAGTAATAAAATAGTATACTGTGTACAGGAGAATGTCCACCTTACAATAACTTATGCATTTGGGTATTACTGTACCAGGGAAGGCTAATTAGATTGCATTTTTTCTCATTTATCAATTTTTTTATTTCAGTGGCAAAAAATATTATTTTAAAAGTACAGTTGGATAAATCATAAATAATTTTATTTTCTTGACTTATTACTAAGGCATAAACCATGTATGTTATTGCTACTTTGCTTTTGCCCTTTGGTACCAATAAAAATAGTTTAAGGTGAGTTTGCTGTTTAAATTGTTACACTATAAGCAGTTGTGTGAATAAATATGTATATGGACACGTGTATGCGGGTGTATGGATGTGTAGATATGCATATGTAGGTATGTATGTGTATGTGTGTGTATATATATATATCATGGTTTCTGTTAATACTAGTTAAATCAAGATGCATGGGAGGTGGCCGGGAATGATAAATATTTGGGAAACCTTTTATCTTAGTTTAGATAACACTGATATGCGTGATGAAGGGTGTGTGGAAGAAAGACAGGTTTTCTCATGAAATAGATTGAATCAGGTCAGGAGATCCTTGGGTTTTACTGCCCCATGATTGTAAAGACCCCAGGGTGTGGTGTTGGCCAAAGGGAATAACTTCAAAGGGTAACTACGGCAACCACAGGGTCCAATCAGGGATCTCCCAGTAGACTCAATTGGGACCCTCTAGTATATCAAGGGACAGGTAGTGAAAGAGGGGAGGAGGAGAGAAAGAAAAGAGACAAAGGAACATCACTAACCTGGAGCTCTCAGGGAAGGTAACTATGAACATGCATGTTTGAATATTGTAAATAGGAACTTATATATATATGTATTTGTTGTAAGTGTGTCATTTAATGTGGGGATTATTGTTATTGTACTGTTATTTGTATTGTTTTATATTTGGAACGTTCTAGTAAAAGTTTGTATTGTTGTATCATAGCCGCATTGTGGATTCTTGGATATCCTGTTGTTGTTTCCAAAATATTCTGTTGCATTCTGGAAGAAGCGAAAGTTTTCAGTTCAAACCTTAAAAGTTAGAAGAGATAGAACAGGGATTGTTTAACTTAATAAGCCAGTGGGTGGGTTTATCGGTGCATATTTCATAAGTGTATCCATATACCCATTCACCTGGATAAGTGTAGTTATTGTAGCTAGAAAACACATTAGCCTTCAGGAGATATATCCGAATACATATTGTGATTTCATTGGTATGTGTTTGGATGTATCTGTTGTTGGATCAGTTGTAATCTTAAGCACATAACACATTCATAAGTCTTTTAGATGTTATGCTGTAGATAAAGCATTAATCCATCTGATTGATATTTTAATAACACAATTCCCTAGTTCCCTCAAAAGAAAACTTAACAAAATGTTATATAATCATACTAAATCATTTTACATTGTCTATATGTGTCTTACAGCTTCACATACTCGGATGGAGAGAGCCCCGTTGAGGAAGAGCTCCCTGTTATTTGGTAGGTATTTTGTGAAATGGAGAATGGAGTGTTGCTTCGGTTTAAGTTAAGTAAATGTGTGTTTGGTGCCTCCACTGGGCGCACACACCTCACATTATATAGTGTATAACAGCAACTTTATTTTTTATTTATTGTGGTGTCTCCTTGTCTCACAGTGCCCCACAACAGGGAAATGATTACAGTAAGGATCCTGTTTACAGGTATGTAAAATAACCCCTTAACTACAATTGACGTGCTAGGGACATCACAAAAAAAATCCCTTTAAAGACAACAGACGTGCTTGGCACGGCAGGGGGATAGAGGAGCTTAGAAAGCACTCAGCGATTGCTGCGAAGCCTGGATATCGAGGCATTCAGCAAGAAACCAAAAATTTGCATGGTACCATACGATCGTTCTTCAGATTGATCACATTCACCATATGGAAAAGCAGTAGATGTTTCCGAACAAAAATTGGGTCATTGTTAAGCAAAGGCAATACTTTATGCTACCTGAAGCACAATTGTCTTCCACCTTCTCTCTTAGGTCTGTTACAAGGCTTAAGCAATCAACAAGAGTAAGAGTTTGTTTGAGAGTGTATTTGAGTGAGCAAGTGAGTGTGTGAGTGAGAGTGTGTAAAGTTGCAGAGCACAACATTTTTTTTATTGCAGTGGCACCTATCCTATATATGAAATCTTGATAAATGCTTTTCTTTCCATTTTAAGTAATTTTATATTTAGAGCTAATAAATATTATTTGATATATAATTAACTACATTTTGTAGACTTACCTACATTGTTGCTATGCTTTTGTCCTTTGCGACTCAAAAAGTACAATGGGAGTCTGCTATTTAATTATTATGTGTAAGGGAGAAATTGTTCTCTATCAAATAAAAATATTGCTACATACATTGCTAAAATACATAGCATTTTTGTAGTGGCAACTATCCTGTATCTAACATCAAAAGCTAAATCACATGTTTTTCACATTTACTTATTTTTTATATTTTAGTGTCAATAAGTATTGTTTTACAAGTACAGCTGTGCAAATAATAAATACTTACAATAAACAAATACAAAAGTGTTAATGGGAAGTTTGCTGTTTAAATGTTAATTATATTATTATTATTATTATTATACCAGATTATATTGTGTACTACTTTGTCTCACAGCTTCACATACTGCGAAGGAGACCGCTCAGATGAGAAAGAGCCCCGTGTTTCCTGGTAGGTATATTTCAAAATGAGACAGTGTTGCTACAGTTTAAGCAAATTAAGCATCTGATTGGTACTTCCCAAGGCAAGATTAAAGAGCCTTGAGCCCTGGATCTTCTTCCCCTTTTTTCGTTATTACATTATCCTGTTAGATACCTTGATAAACTTGTCCCCTCGATGATGGTATGCTATTCAGGTCCCATGGAAGCAAAGCAATGCCAAATAATGATGCTCTTTCCTCTGTACCTTACCATTAGGATGATGTTTTCATGTTGGTATGTGGTACTCTTTTTGTGCTGTATGTATCGTTAGATGTTCTTTTCAAACAATTCAACCTTACTTTCATCAGTTCTCAAACAAAACCCTAGTAGTGTTGTGAGGTGTCAAGGTGCTCTTTGGCAAGGTTCAGGTACGCAGCAATTGTTTTTGGAGAGCAGCTGTTTCATTTGTGGCTCTAAAATACACATTGACTCCTGTTTCATTGAATGGACTCCAGGTTTTCTAACTTCTGACTCCAATTATCTTTTGTTGAAGTGATTAGCCTATTGGTTCACATACTTTTTATAACACACACACTGTGAATGTTTGAATTATGTATATCTACAAGAACAATACAATGATTTGTGTGTCATTAGTTAAAACAGATTGTGTTTGTTCATTATTATAACTTAGATGAAGATCTTATCATATTTTAGGACACTATATATATATATATATATATCATATGTAAGTGTCAGAGTAATTATTGATTTTGCATATTGATTTGTCTAACAGTATCTCAGAATTGGAGGAGAGAGAGAACATGTTGGAAACATCATGTGTGCAAGATCTTCGTGGAAACCGGTATGACACATTGTAAGCCAAACAAATGTCTTGGGACAATGTAATTGGAGTTTAGGAACAATCAGTACAAATGATCACATGATCAAAATGCTAATTTTTATTTAATTTCTGAACTAAACAAAAATGTAATTATTAATTATGGTTTGCAGTTTTAGAGCAAGACCACCAGTGGAATCGAGGAGAGTCTTCACTCACCTGCAAAACAGACTGGGCTTCCTAATAACACCTGGGAAAAGGTGAGTGATTTAAAGAAATGGTACTCTCCGAAATCACGTACTGTCCAAGATTAAAAAATGCTTCCCATACGTTGTACATCGCTGACTACAAAAGGCTTGTAAACTTTTTTTTTTTGATGGGTTGTTGAGCACCAGCTTGGCTTTGTCTCCTCTACTATTGCTGTAAAAGGTGTTTGAAATAATAATACTTAATCCCTTTTCCATACCACAGCACGTTCACTATGAGGTTTCCCATTTACTTAAATGGGCCCCATTGACTTTAATTTGGTCCACAGACTTGGATAAAGGAGACTTGGATTTGTAATTACAAACAAACTCATAAGTTAATGAAGTTTTTTGCTTTTTCAATTGCATCAATGCAACTCTGCTACAATAGAGAATATGCTGAGTGGGTTTTTTAGGGTAGACGTTGGCTTTAGTGAATTTGCAAGTTGCATTTTTGTCATACATTAATTCTGTCAGCTAAAGACCATAAACAGCCATTAAATACCTTAAAGTACATTCATTAAAACTAAGGGAACATATAACTATTTCCTATGAAAACATTTATAAAATGCTGTCCCAAAGGTTGGTAAAACTTTTCTAATTTTGCCTTTATTTTCTTAGTTATTTCTCATTCTCATTTGAATAAAAATACATTTTCACCATATGAACTAAATGATCCTAAATGGAAGGGGTGGATGGAGATATTGAACCTGGTGAGTCCATTATATATGTAATTTATGTGCTATGGAAAACATATATAATTCTCGTAAATAGAAGATGTGAATCTTAATGATATTCACTAAACACTACAGCATTGATGGTAAATATTGTCTAATAAAATTCTACAACAATGTCTCTTGGAGCTGGGAGCCCATGTACCTTATCTGTATATTTTAAGTGGGCTTACCTTGGGACTAATCGTGTATCCCTGGCTTTTTATTTAAGGCTCCCACTGAAAGATATATATATATATATTGGTTTAAAGGAAATATTTTTCTCCTTGTATTTAACAATAATTTTTTTTTCTTAAGGCACAGAAGATATAAGCAGAGGTAAGTAATACTAAAATTATTTTTATTTAGATTAAAAGCTCCACTAAGGAATACACAACCTACAGATTGATAGTAATTGACCTAACAAATCTCAGCTCAAGATACACTCCATAAAACAGTACACACCAACAGATCAAATGGATATTACAAACCTCAATATACTAAGGGCAGAATGGCAAGTACTCATACGTTGTAATTTCTAAAGTTAGTTACCCAGATTTTTGGCCGAAACATGCCAGGATGACAACCTACTTCCTGACAAACACCACTCACCAAGCAGGGGGCCCTGTTTAAAGCTGAGTGATAGCACAAAACTCTTTCCCGTCCCTGCGGGAAAATTAACAAAATCACTATATAACATTTACTACCCGTTTTATTTCTGTCTGTTTCACCAGGCGCATGAACACCTACCCCACGTACCTGAAAACAACAAGATCCAGGTAACTTTAAATACAAATGCAAGTTGTTTTTAGTGAATTTGCAACTTGCACTTTTTGTCCTTTTTGGTTACTTAACAATTATTAATGGAACATATAACCATTTCACATAAAAAACGTTGATAATGTGCGGTTCCGGAGCCTTATAAACCTTTGCTAATTTTGCTATTTTTGCGGTTGATGTTGTGTTAGGGCAATGGGATGTAAGTTTTTTTTTCTTTTTTTTTATTATTATCTTTTTTGTAATTTTTAGGGACCTCTTGAACATGTTTTTAATGCCAGTGATGTGACAATGATATCACTTAGCTCACTTTATTGTTTTTTTGAAAAAAAATATTATTTATTGTATTATTTTAGTGATTTTTTTTTTAATCACTAAATATTTTTTTCTTCATTTCATTTTTCAGCATGGGAGACGAGTGAGAAACATGGTTTCTCACTCTCCTCCCTGCGATCCCCCTGCACTGGTTCTCCAAATAAAATATTAAACAATGAAAGAGATAATTGTAACTGAACCAGGTGGACCAGAGGTATACAAAGTTTTGAAAACCTGAGATGTCAGTTTTGAAAACCTGAGATGTCTGGGTTATTCCTAATAGTCCTTTATAAGAGGCTCCAGGGTGAGTATAAAGAGGAGGGGGGACAACCCTGCCTAGTACCAACCGATGTGTACCCTAGTGGACAGGGCAGCGTAGAGGGAGAGAACCCAGTAGAGCAGACCCCTTGCCAAAACCCATGTGGGTCAGCAAAACCCTCATGAAACTGCACTCTATTGAAATAATTCCAGTGTCTGTGGATAGCAGAAGGAAGTCATGATCAGAAGAACGGGACAGTTGCATTAGGTTAAGGGCTCTGATAATATTATCTCTGGCATCTCTTCACAGGGTGAACCCCACCTGACAAGACTGATCCTGGAAGCGAGGACCCCGCAAAAATCTTTAGGTCTACATTAAGCAACGAGATCGAGTGATAGCAGGAGGGCAGCCCTGGGTCCTTCCTTTTCTTCAGGAGTAAAGTAATATTAAATGCAAGGGAATGTGAGATGGCATTCAAAAGAACCAAACCCTTCGGTTCCTGGGCATTGGTGAACTGGAGTCATTTAAGTGAGGCTATTTCGTTGGTTGTAATGCGGAGCTGCATTCCTTAGCCCCTTTCCGGGTCGATAGTTTTATGCACATGAGCCTCTAAATATGACCGAATGTCCACTAGCCTTCCCAGGTTGTCACTTGTATGTGAATTATAGAGGGTTGAATTGCAGAAAGTGTCTGAGATGTCTTCCAGTTCATGGGTGATCTTCTCCGAAGCAGTCAATGTACAGATGTTGCTACAATGGAGGAACTAGTGAGACTGATGGAGGACAAATATGACTATTATAGCTACCTGACTGCGCTGGGCATAATTTACTGCCTCCAAGTTTTGCGCTCTGTTGGTGCTGGGTCCCAGTTAAGGTGGAATTCTTAATAGTAGAAATTCACAAAGGGGGTAGTGGTTGCGCTTCAACAATAAAAAATAGAAAAAAAAAAAGTAGCACAATGGTGTAGTATGTTTATGTTCCAGGTATATATATAAAATAAAGGAGCTATCCTAAATTAATGCACATTATTATTCAATATAAGGAGGGACTTTTAATGCACATTATTATTCAATATAAGGAGGGACTTTTAATGCACATTATTATTCAATATAAGGAGGGACTTTTAACTAAAGTCAAGTCTGATGTCAATGAGGTCCAATCTGCTATACTTTAATTTAAAGAAATGACTATGTTTAAGGGACTTGATATGAAGCTTTCCAAATTTAAGGATAAAATGTGGATGGAAAAAAAGAGTACATTTCAAGAAGACAAACGGGATTATATGGAGGGCCATGTTTATAAATGGAATACTTATCAAAAAAGCCTCAATATCCCCCTAAAAAATCTATTCTCAAGAAACCACAATGTTCAGCCCCATATGCGGGTTCTGATGGTTTCACTTCTGATTCAGAAGTTCAGAACCACCTTCTTTTTCCTGTAACTCTTCTTGTTTCAGTAATTCACAGGATGGGAGATCATTTAGAGCAGCAGTCACCTTTTCAGATGAAGAAACAGGAGCATGTCCAAAAAATGGTCAACGACAATTACGCAATTCCACTCGTCTAAAACGTTTCGACCAACAAGAAGAGGAAGGAAGAAACTACAGACTTCACAGACGGACCAAAGATTTTTCTTACAGGACTAAACTACAGAGAACAGCAATAGTAATGTAGTCAATCTGTCTAATTTTCAAATAACTACTAGTCAGATATCATTGCTAAAAAGAGGCTTGTCTTTTTGCCCCACTTCTCATTTTGATTTATGATAATTCTACTAATGTTATGTCTTCCCATGCTAATGATAAAGTAATGGAAGGTACTGAACACTCAATGCCAAATACTCATGCAGTTACTGATGAGGTTGCAGATTTATATTATGATGACTTTTCATATGAAAACTTCTCTATAAATGATCCCTCTGATGCTGATCTCTGTCTAGTGAATTCTAAATTTCTTGAAACACCTGAGATTGTTAGTTTCTCTGATAAATATGTTACGGTTTCCCTTGAATGTCTAGGTATTGTATCTTGAAAAACTATTTATTTAATTGCCTCTATTAACAAAGACAGCTTTAGTAGTAAATCCACTTTTTTCCCCTTTTCAGTTTAGCTGAGACAGTTTTTCTTTGTTCCAGAATGTAGTGGAACAGAAACTAATACATTTGGATAAAAAGTATAAAAATATAGAAATAATACAAATACTCTTTATAACCTTACATATGAGGAACATCAGGCTTTTAATAACATTCATCAAAATAAGGATATAGTTATTCGCAATGCTGATAAAGGGGGTGCTGTAGTCATTTTAAGTTATAGTGACTATATTATGGAGACCGAAAGACAACTTTATGATCCGGATACGTATAAAAAATTGAGCTTCCACCCCACAATGTCCTTTAATAAACAGCTACAGGATATAATAGAAAACAATATGATTTTTTATTTTACAAGAAAGCTATTGTTCCAGTCTTTCGTCGTCTTCCCAAAATACAGAAGAGTAATATATATCCACCTGGTCGACCTATTATAGCCGGTATAGGAGAAAATGTATCGAAATTTGTTGATTATCATTTACAACCATTAGTTAGAACTCTTCCTAGTTACATTCGGGATAGTAAACATCTATTGTCTTAACTTGCAAACACCAATTGGGAGAGGCACTTTATCTGGGCCACACTTGACGTGATATCCCTCCATTTCACTATTCCTCATGAAAAAAGTTTTGGCATCTGTTGAATTCTTCCTTCATCATTTTAGTGGTTATTCGCTTGATCTTATTGAATTTCTTATAATCTCTATTAAATTTCTACTAACTCATAATTATTTTATCTTTGAAGGATTATTTTTTCTCCAAATACATGGAACCGCTATGGGCACTTGCTTTGCTCCCTCATATGGCAACTTGTTTCTTGGCTGGTGGGAGAGGTTCCACATATTCGGCGATTAGAATCCATTTAGACAACACATCATTTGGAATGATAGATACATTGATGATCTGGTTTGTATTTGGTCTGGCTCTGAACATTTTCTTTTACAGTATGTAGAGCATCTTAATAATAATGATTTAAATTTGCATTTTTCTAAAGAAAAGATTGCTTATCTGGATTTATGGCTGTCCCACCATAATTGTGTAAAGGTTACTACAGCAGGGTATAGAAAACCTACAGCAGGAAATACTATGCTCTATCATTCTAGTTGTCATCCTACTCATGTAATACGTAATATTCCTTTTGGTGAATTTTTAAGATTATGGAGAAATTGTTCTGAATTAATGGATTCTGATATCCAAGCTTAACAGCTATTTATTAGATTACAAGAAAGAGGATACCCAGCAGATGTGCTTAATAAAGCGTATATTATGGCCAGACATATGGATAGACACATTTTATTAACTGACAAATCTAAGAGGCAGCAATCTAAGCACTTGTCCTATAATACCAGGATTGACTCTTTATATTTTGTCACGGAATATAGTTTGGAATTTAGTGATATAAAAAATATCATTCAAAAGAACTTGTCTATTTTAAAAACGGATATTATGGATAAGGGATGTCACGTCAAGTATGTGCCTAAAAAGACCTTTACTCTGCAAAAAAATCTTGGCCCCTAGCTGTCTTCCTTCAGAACGGTCCAGTACCAATACCTAGCTAAATTTAGTTGGAATGTTCCCATGTGGGGGTACAAGATGCATCTATTGTCAATTTGTTCATAAAACTAGATTTTTCATTCGTCCTTTAAAAAAAAAAATCTTTATTAAAGATTTCATTACTTGCAATACTAAAGTAAGTTATATATCTGATTACATGTTTAGCCTGTAATATACAGTACATGTATCATGTATTCTGTATTACATTATATGGAGTTATGAGGTGATCAAATCATGTATATATATATATATATATATATATATATATATCGTCTTGAGAAAGGACCGGAGGTGGGCCGAAATGCACTTTACTGCAAAGACCCGTGAGTGCCCATTTTTCTTTGGTTACATATATATATATATATATATATATATATATATATGTAACCAAAGAAAAATGGGCACCGTATTGGCCCGAATATAGACCGCACTTTTTCCCCCCACTTTAGGTCTTTAAAGTGGGGGTGCGCCCTATATTCAGGGTCTAGCGCCCGACGCCCGGGACATGCAGTTCCAGGCGCCGGGCATGCAGCAGGGTTAGGATAGAGATCCCACGCAGCGGTGCAGGGGACCTGTATCCTACTCTCTGATACGCCCAGACAGCCTCCCCTGCCAGCACTTCCCACGAGGGGAGTGCCGGCACCGGGAATTGTATATGCGTATTGCGTAGATGTCCCCCTCCGGCCCCGCAAGACACCCGGGAGTCTGCTCTGGTAAGTCGGGGGGGGGTCAGCATATCTCGAGGGGGGGAGGACAGAGTGGCAGCATATCGGGGCAGGACAAAGTAGCAGCATATCTCGGGGGGGGGACAGAGTGGCAGCATATCGGGGGGAGGGGGACAGAGTGGCAGCATATCTCAGGGGTGGGGGGGACAGAGTGGCAGTATATCTATTACAATACTTTTTCTTTAAAAAAGCACCAAACTTTTAGGATGCGGCCTATATTCGGATGCGGCCTATATCCGAGTCAATGCGGTATATATGTTTAGAAAGAAAATATATGAGAAAGGACCAGTGGTGGTCCGAAACGTTGCCGGGCTGATTTAAATAAATTGGTGTTAACCACACTTAACTATAAAGACACTTGAGTGCCCATCTTTCTTTGGTTATATATATATATACAGTATCTCACCAAAAAATATTTACAAAAATGTGAGGGGTGTACTCACTTTTGTGAGATACTGTATATATATATATATATATATATATATATATATAACATCCAAAAATAGTTACCGGCACTCCAGGGACTTCTTTAAATAATCACTCGAGAAACTCCAGTTTTCTAACCAACGGACATGTCCCGATGAAAGTCTAATAAACAGACTGAAACGTTGATTAGAAAACTGGAGTTTCTCGAGTGATTATTTAAAGAAGTCCCTGGAGTGCCGGTAACTATTTTTGGATGTTATATGATTGCAGCTACTTGGCACCGGGCTAAAAAAGTGGTGATTGGTGTGCAATTGTTAATTTTGGACTTTGTATATATATATATATATATATATATATATTCTAACCATTCTTTTTAAGCGGACACACTGCGGCTGTCCGAAGAAAACAGTCACAGACCAGCACTCCCCTCAATCATGAGACAGGACTTCATGCTTTGAGGTTAAAAACAGAACTCTCTTTATTACAAACACACAGAACTTATATACAATCTACATTCACTGCGCACCGAACCCAACCCCCAATCCTATCAGCCACATCCCATGACAAATCCCATCAACCACATCCCCTCACAAATCCCATCGGTATACAGAGGATGTATCAGGTGAGGGGATTAAGGGATACAATGGGTTCCCCCACCTGTGTTATCCCCCCTGTAGTGCGGGTGCCGTCTGGGCAGACAGGGCTGTGCTGGCTGATTAAGAGCCCCAGCCAGATTATAGGATCGTCTCTTTGAAGGCTGGAGCTGCAGCCACATTCAAACGGTACAAATAAATATAATAATAATAATAACAGTGAAGATCAGACATAGGTTCTTCACATTCATCTTATGTAAATTCAGCTGGGTTAATATTATAGTAAAGGTAGTCCAGATGTATACAACCTGTGATCTGGCATTCCTTTGAGGCTGATAAAGGTATATACTGATAAATCTCCCTTTATAAATACAGTTTCTCTAAAAATTACCCCTTGTCTTATATTTGAGGTTGTCTTATAATCAGACCTCAAATAGCGCTGCAGGGAACCTGGATCCTCCTCTCCGGCAGCCGCTGCTGCCGGCACTTCCACTGGGGTTTCTGTGACGGAGCGTCGGCATCACATGACCTTCTGGTGCTCCTCCATAGCGGAGTTTGTCTGCGCGCATCGCTCCAGCTCCCCCCACTAGACACCAGGAACTCTGAAGCAAGTCTAGGGATGCACTGGTAGATCAGGGGGGGGGACTGGCATATGGGGGTAGAAGGGATTTCTTGAGGCAGAGTGGCATATAGGGGTGTTTAAGGCATATCTGTAGCAGAGCGGCAAATAGGGGGTTAAAAGCTAAGTCAGGGAGGCAGAGTGGCATATAGGGGGTATAAGGCATTTTTGGAGGGTAGATGTGCATAACTGGGGGCAGGTTGACAAATAACAGGAAATAAAAACAACAAATTCACTTTTCTCAATCATAGTTTTTATTTAATATGAAAAAATAGTTTACATGTGAATTAATATTTATTAGTAAAACTTTTCTTCTTATATTCAGGCTTTTTCTTTTTTTCCTATATTAATATTCAAATTTGGGGGTCGTCTTATTATCGTGCAAATACAGTATAAAACTTTGGGACAGGGAAGGGGTGGTACCGACTGCACAAGTACCACAAGTACTAATTCTATAGCTGGTCTGGCTTATTTTGGAATATATTATCATCTCCGTGTATCATTTATGTTCAGCTTTATATTTTTGAGACTATATCCTACTAATATAAACTATTCTGGAAGATTAAAAAGATATGAGTTAAAAAGTTTTCATTTCTATCATTCCTCTCTTCTTCTAGAGTTTGACGTTTTGCTTCATTGAAGGTATGTACCTCCACGTTCCAAAATCATGGGCCTCTTCATTACACGTAACATATAATGAGTGTCACGTGATGTCATTTAAATGTATCTGTTACATTCCCCAAATCATGCCTTTTACTGACATATGAAATGGTGTTTATTAATTAACATACTGAATATACTGTATACTATATTCTAAATTAACATTATGTGTAACACACAAGAGACGACCCCTAAATTTCCTTTTCTCCAGATTTGATTTTTCCTCCTCAGTAATTTATCCCTTCTTTCTTATTGAAATACATTGAAAAAATCAATCTGAAGGAAATATCATAAATGTCCTTTTTGATAGATGAATTAAGGTATATATTAAACATTGTGTTGACAAATGTCCTTTAAGTCATTATTGTGATTTTAGTTAAGCTGGGGAGTTATTTGTCACTGAAGTTCTCCCTTCTTCACAATTCCCAGCAAAGGTCTGCTTTGGACACCTGGAATGTCAGGGGAGAGTTACCATTATTTTTACAATTAAAAAAGGAACACAATTATATATATAATTAATAAAAACATATAAACTATGATATTTCATAGTCATAGGTACCTGAAAGTGAAATGTGTCAAGTAGCATTTGTGTTTGTTATAAAATACTAAAAAATGTTATTTAAGTCATTTTATTAGTTTTAATGTCACAAAATTATTTGGTTTACTTTTCAGAAGATTCTTCAGAAACCAGGTAAATGTTCCTTTTTAATGGGCATGGGAATAAAGCAGAACATCCAAACACAGACCATGAATAAAACCATTATCAATCAATAATCTGGCCTCGCTAGAAGAGGCTATTAAACTCTGCACCACTTTAAAGGTAGAGATAGGGCGAGTATCAATAATAGCCACTAGGTTTAGTAGGTCTGCATGTATAGGATATACATTTCCACCATCCCCAAACAGAAGCATTAACATTTCCATCCCACAGTATGTACACTATGAGGTTTGCCATTTACTTAAATGGGCACCATTGACTTTAATTTGGTCCACAGACTTGGATAAAGGAGACTTGAAGTAGTTATGTATTTGTAATTGCAAACAAACTCATAGGTTAATAAAACTGTGTCAACACAACTCTCCTACATTAGAGAATATGCTGAGTGGGTTTTTTTTTTAGAGTAAACATTGACGCTGGCTTTAGTGAATTTGCACTTTTGTCCATTAGTCATTAATTGTCTGAGCTAAAGAGCATAAACTGCCATTTAATTCCTTAAAGTACATTATTCATTAATATTAATGGATCATAGAAATATTTTCTAAAAACATTTATAAAGTGCTGTTCCAAACTTTCCTAATTTTGCTTTTATTTATTTTTTTCATTGTCATTTCTATGTGTAGTCAATGAGCTGCCACCTATAGAGTATAAATGCAGTATTAAGGTTTCCTTGACAAAAGACAAACAGATGTGTACAAATTTCAACTATTAATTATAACATATTTGGGATTCAGGAGGAATAAGCACAAATGATCACATGGTTAGCATCATACTAACATATTTTATTTAATTCCTGAACTAAACAAAAATGTAATTATTTCTTATGGTTTGCAATTTTAGAATAAGACCATCAATGTCATCAGGTGGCTTCATCACCCACCAGCAAAAGAGGCTGGTATTCCTAAAAACACCAGGAAACAGGTGAGTGATTTTAAGAAATTACACCTATCCGAATTAACTTACTGTGCAAGATTGATATACTTCTTATTTGAAAAGAACAGTATACGCTCTACATCCCAGACTCCCACCATATCAACTAAATAATAATAATGTACCTTCTGTGATATGTATGCCCAATGAGTTGTCACCTGCAGAAGGTTTGTGAAAATAATTATCTTTCTAGTGTAAAGAAATCATATAATATCATACAGACAGAACATCAAAAAATATTACTTTCATAGTTAAATAAATTTAACAATGGGATTCCCTGAAAATGATCACACAATCAATGCCACATTAACATATATTTTAATTCCTGAAATATATACATTTTCCATTATTTCTTATGGTTTGTAGTGTTAGATTAAGACCATCTGTGGCATCAGGGGCCATCTTCACACACCTTCTAATGATGTTGGCCCTAAAAGCATCTGGAAAAAGGTGAGTGATATAAATAAATAGTACCCTTCAAATCCATTTAGTGTACTATTGCTGTAGAAGATGTATGGAGTAATAACGTTTAATCCCTTTTCCACAGCACATTCAGTATGAGATTTGCCATTGACTTAAATAGGCCTCACTGACTTTAATTCGGTCCACAGACATTAAGAGAGACTTGTTGGAGTTAATGGATTTGTAGTTGCAAATAACTCACAGGTTAATGAATCTTTCAACTTCAACTTAACTCTGTATGCTGAGTGGTTTTTTTTTTAGCATAAACATTTAAGTTGGAATTTGTAAATCTGCAAGTTGGACTTTTATCCATTAGTCATACATTAAACTGCCATTTAATACCTTAGAGTTCATTATTATTAATATTAATGGAATATATGACAATTTAGCAGAAAAAAAAACATTTACATAGTTTTGTTCCAAAGGCCTGTGAAACTTTCTTAGTTTTGCTTTTATTTATTTTTTATGGTTACTTCTCATTCACATTTAAATAAACAAATTGTCCCTCATTTACAGTTAAATGATAATAATTTACCTTCTGTGATATGTTTGGCCAATGATTTGTCACCTGCAGAAGGTTTGTGAAAATAATTATCTTTCTAGTGTAAAGGTATCATATAATATTATACAGACACAATATCAAAAAATATTACTTTCATAATTAAAAAATGTAACTATGAAAGTGTTTGGATTTCTGTGAAAAGAAATGAATCTTTTAAAATTATACAGACACAATATAAAACATATTACATTTATTGGTAAGTAAATTTAACAATGAAAGTTTAAGATTTAGATTAACATAGTTTTTAATTTCTGAAAGAAACTAAAGTGTCATTATTTCTAGTTTTTAAAGAAAAAACATCCTTGGCACCAGGGGGCATCTTCACTTGCCTACAAAAGAGGCTAGGTTTCCATAAAACACCTGGGAAAAGGTGAGCGATTTAAAGAAAAGGTTCCCTCCAAATTTGTTTAATGTATTAAAGATTTATAAATGCCTATTTGACAAGAACCTTGTAAATTCTACATCATTTGTGAAAAGAATTATCTTTCTAGTGTAAAGGTGTCATATAATATTATACAGACAGAATATCAAAAAATTATACTAAAATGTTATCTCCTTATCTAACTACTCTATTTAATTATATTAGAAATAATAAGACTTTTCCTAACGGTATGCTGGAGGAATCGATTCTTCCCATTTTAAAACCCGGGAAAGAGGCCTCAAATATGGCTAACTATAGGCCTATTTCTTTAATTAATGTAGACACAAAGATATATTCGGCTATTTTGGCCGAAAGATTAAAAATTATGAGTCCATATTTAATCCATAAAGATCAAACTGGGTTTATCAAGGGCAGACAATCGAATGATAACACACGGAAAATAATTGATCTCGTGGAATATGTATCTTCATATAAGATCCCCACTGTTTTTCTGGCCCTGGACGCTGAAAAAAGCCTTTGACAGAGTCAATTGGACCTTCCTTGAAGAGTCATTACGATGCTTTGGGTTAGGTGAAGGATTCATAGACTCTGTAATGTCCTTATATACAACTCCGATTGCTAAAGTATCAGGCCAAGGATTTAATTCTGTTTGGTTCAATATTAATAATGGTACCAGACAGGGTTGCCCCTTGGCACCCCTTCTTTATGTTCTAACTATAGAATATTTTGCGTCCAGGGTCAGAAACAATGTGGATATTAAGGGAATTAAGATAGGGGACATAGAAAATAAAATCGGCCTATATGCAGACGATGTTCTGATTTCTTTATACGATCCTGAGCTGTCCTTAAAAGCACTGCTCGAAGAAATTTCAGAGTTCAGTAAACTATCAAATTATAACCTTAATATGAAAAAGTCTCAAGCTGCGATGGTAGGCATTAATGACTCTACAAGAATGAAACTGGAAGCTGAATATGATTTCACATGGGAAAAGAGTAAGATTATCTGGGCATTATTATACCTTTAGAGATATCCAATATTATTGAAATTAATTATAACAAATTAAAAATCGAATTGCTAAAACAAATTGCAGCCTGGAAGGGATTATTTGTGTCCTGGCTAGGTTGAATAAATATTATTAGATCTTATATTATCCCTAAATGGCTCTACATGCTTAGAATGATACCGATTAGTCTTCCAAAATATTGGATACAATTATTTCAAAAAAATATTGAAAACTTTATCTGGGCAAACAAAAAAAGGGAGGCTTAAATGTACCCTCCCTGGAAAGATATGCACAGGCTAGTTTGCTCTTACATATCTTAAAGATCCAATACACTTACAGCAATATTGAAGCCTGGTACTGTATAGAATAGATAGATTTCACAGAATATTTAAATCTCTCCCAATTACTCTTAAAAACTCATTGGAATCTTGGTATTCTCTTAAATCGCAAATAGGCCTCCGTAATAAAATTATTCCCTCTGCTCCATTATAAATATTACAAACAAATTGTAATATTTGAATCTTCGGAAGTGGTGTAATCTCAGAAATAACAGAATTAAAGACTTATTAATTGGAAATAATATGAAATCTTTTACCCAAATCTATGAGGACTTTAACCTTAATAATACTGAATTCTATAATTTATTTAGGATTAAGCATTATTTATCTAAGCATTTACACATAGAAAATCTAAGTATACACATTAAGGATCTGCTCTCTCGAGAAATAGTGTTGAAAGGACTGAAGAGATGTTTTATGACTTTGGAAGAAATTGAGCCCTCATTACATATTAAAGCCCTGATTTCTTGGCAACAAGATTTAGATACTCAAATAGAGGAAACACAATGCATACATAGTTTGCTGGAAATAAATAAAGTTACCCATTGTTTAAATATGTCAGAACGCCATTATAAAATAATGCTCCGTTGGTATTTAATTCCTGTTAGAACTGCTAAATTCAGACATCATCCCCATGTGTTGGAGATGTAATCTATCTCAAAGCACGTTTAGACATATATGGTGGGATTGTAATAAAATCACACAATCATGGTGAGAATTGTTCGTATTAATTTCTGACCTTGTTAAAGTAACTATCACTCCGACTCCGGATAAAGCACTTTTGCATTTGGATTTAGCTAACATTTCCCTTAGCCAAAGAACTTTAGTAGTCCAATGCTTTTTGGCTATGAAGATAAGTATAGCAAGAAAATGGCTACAAACATCAACAATAAACATAGAGAATGTGCTTAACCCCTTCAATCCCAGGGGTTTTTGGTACCTCAAAGCCCAGAACAATTTTGCCATTTTTGCGGTATGACGGTTTAGCGATAATTTTCCTTTCCTGTGAATAGTGTACCCATGTAAACTATATATTGTTTTTTCAAGGAGAGATAGAGCTTTCGTTTGATACCATAGTTGGATGATTAGCTGAAAATTTAGAATGAAAAATTTAGTAAAAACTAGCGAAGATTAGAAAAAGAAACATTTTTTTTTACATTTTCCCTCTGAATCCTCACAAAATTAGGTAAAGTGATGGAAAATCCCCTCCAAGTTTATCAATTCAGGTGTCCTGATTTCAGAAATACCTAATTTATATAGATTTTCAAGACTTTCCCAGCACCAGGGAGCATACTATTAGGTGTACAATTTTGTATAATTTTTATGCCTATGGCTTAACGGGTTTGGGGGTTGTGAACGGGGGCAGGAGGGTTATACTGGCTAGATGTTATGCTAGGGCAGTAGGGAAGTAAGGTTTTTTTAAGAATTTTTTTATTATCTTTTTTTAATTTTTTTTTATTTTAATTTTTTTACATTTTTTTGTATTTTTTATATATTTTTTTTTACACAGTAATGGTTAGAGGTCCTCCTAGGGACCTCCTGAACATGCCAGTGATGTCACAATGATATCACAGCTCACATTATAAATTTTTTTAGTATTATTTATATTATTATTTTAATGATTTATTAAATATTATTTTTAAAGGACTTTTTTTTTTCCCAGCTCTTCTGTTACATATTGGGAGGGGGAGTGAGAGAGATGGTTTCTCACTCCCCTCCCCGCGATCCCCCTGCACCGATCACACTGTAATCTCTATTCAGGGGATATCCTGTCCTCCGATGACCTTCCGGGTTACGTCAGCAGTGACGCAACCCGGAAGGGAATGCCCGATCACGCGTTTGCAACTGCGCGATCGGGCACTTTCAAATGTAACAGCTTACCGGCTTTCATGCCGGAAGCTGTTACAGGAGATCGGGCAGCAGAAAGCCGGCGATGCCGGCTTCTGCTGCCAGGGGGGAGTCCAGGCTGTCAAACGACAGCCTGGTCTCCCGTGCAGCGGCAGGGATGTGTCCCTGACGCTGCACGAAGGGCTGGACGTACCGGGACGTCCATAGGGGTTTCTTAGTGGGCGTTTTTTGGACGTCCCGGTATGTCTATAGGGGATTGAAGGGGTTAAACTAATAAAGTACCAATGTTTAATGGAGTATGGATATTTTCAAGCACATCAAAGACTACATAAATTTAATACAATATGGAGGCCCTGGACTGATACATTTCCAATTAACCATGGTAGTACAAATTAATAACAAATATTAGATAGGAGCTCATACATTTAGGTGTGGTATGATTGTTGATGTCTATTTCCTTTTTTTTTTCTCTCGCTCCTTCTTCTTTCTTAATGTGGTAAGCCTAGGGGATAAATTGTTGAATATCCCGGCTTACTATTGTCGTAATTGTTATGATACTAGTGTCGACTTACAGATAACTTGTGAAGTTTATAGATAAACATTAGACGGTTTTTCATATCTGTATTACCATATTATAATATATTCTTGATATCTGTATTATTATATTATATTTTTCAATAAAAAAAAAATATATATATACTTTCATAATTAAAATGTAACTATGAAAGTGTTTGGAATTCAGTGAAAAGAAATGAATCTTTTAAATCATCTTTTAAAATTATACAAACACAATATAAAACATATTACATTTATTGGTAAGTAAATTTAACAATGAAAGTTTAAGATTTAGATTAACATAGTTTTTAATTTCTGAAAGAAACTAAAGTGTCATTATTTCTAGTTTTTAAAGAAAAAACATCCGTGGCACCAGGGGGCATCTGGGAAAAGGTGAGCGATTTAAAGAAAAGGTTCCCTCCAAATTTGTTTAATGTATTAAAGATTTATAAATACCTATTTGACAAGAACCTTGTAAATTCTACATCACAGACTTTACTGGCTTCATAACTATTGCTTGCTACAGGGTGAGCTCCTGAGCACCAGCTTGGTGTTACTATTGGTACTATTGCTGTGGGTGAGCTCCTGAGCATGAGGTTGACTTTACCTCCTCTACTCTCTCTGAAACAGCATCACATGTGTAATTGAAAACAACGTACAGGTTAATTAATCAACAAGTTGTTTTGTTTTTGTCATCTTGCATCAACTCAACTATCCTACAGTCAGTTTTATGCGATTTGTGAGTGATTTTTTTGAGTACATATGCAAGCTGATTTTTAGTGAATTTGCAGCTTCCACTTTATTAATTATAGAGTAGTTGTGTAGGATGAGTACATTATCAAGTACATTGCCAAGTACATTATCATTCATGTTATTATTATTACTGAAACATTTCCCATGAAAAACATTGATAAAATGCAATTCCTAAGCCCTGTAAACCTTGTCTAATTTTTCATGTTTCTTTTACAGTCAGATTCAAATTGTTTACCATATCAGCTAAATGATCATAATTTACGAAATGTGATGTGTGGTCAATTAGCCAGAGTATAAATGCAGTATCCTGGTATTTTTGACCCAGATTAGTGCATTGTGTATGTCATGTATATGCTATGATAAACCCATGATACTCGTAAATATATGATGAATAAGATTCATTGAACGTCTATGATGTGCACCATTAATGGAAAATATCAGCTGATCGGATTGCTGATAGAATTGGCTATTGGCTCCTAAAGCTGGTATCCCCGAACTTTGTTTGCTTACTTTGTATGGGCTTATGTGAATCTCAGATATTTGTTTGGTATTTAGTTTTTTTTGACAAAATATTTATTTCTTCCCCCTTAAGATACAGAGGATACAAGCAAAGGTAAGTAATACTAAGATTACTTTGACTTAGATTAAATTCACTTTTTCTGAATACACATCCTACAGATGCTTATCGATCTAACACAACTTTGCTGAAGGTACACTCCATGGAACATTACACACCAACAGATCAATTGTTTATATATCTGCAAATCTGGCCATAGGATTACAACTGAGCACTCCGTAATACATGAATTGTTTTGTGATTCTACAAAATGTGCATAAATGACTACTACAAACCTTTATATACTCTAATGTATCAACTGATAAGGTATTTTACATACGTTATATAAAATGATAATTTGTATCGTGCCAGGTAAACAGCCCACTTCCCTCCAGGGAGACACAACTCACCAAGCACGGAGCCCCGGCTCAATGCTGAGTGATAACACAAAACTGAGTGAAATTAATGCTGCAAATATCAGTTTGCAGCTGATCTTTTTTTGTCTACATGCCAGTATGCAATGCTAGACAACAGGCATGTCTATGTGAAAATCTTATAAAATAGATTGAATTATTGCAAGGTAATAGTAAAGATAAAATAGTAAAGATCAAGATCAATAGTAAAGATAAAATGTCTATCACCATACTGATAAATACATCATTCCTGTCATCAAGTTATGTATGTTGCCATTTGAATTATTAGGATAGGATAACCGGGTATATAAGACATTTATATATATAAAGATGGAGGCAAAACACACAGGTACTCCTTGCTTCTGTGTCTTTATTGAAACATACATTAACTGCTTCTCTTCCTGTTCAGGAGGAAGGAGGAGATAACAACAAAAACTTTATTTATACTTCTCTTAACCATAGGCTATAGCACTGTGAGAGCACTTTCAGATTATAGCTCAACAATGTGTTTTGTAGTGGAGTAATTACCTGGTTGTCTCATTTTGCATTGATTATTTAAGCCACTTCTGAAATTATAATTAAAATATTTTATTACATGAGCGTGTTAAAATATTAGGACCGAATTTCAGTAGCCTTGGCCAAATGTGACAAAGTGGTATTTGTGGTGAGGTTAATATTTATCTGCTGCTAACCATTTCTCATGAACTCTTGCCTGTTGTCCTTATCTATATTTAAAGTTAATAAAAATAAAACAGAACTGAGGTGCTTTTTACAGGATTGCATTATGATTTCTTCTGTTTTTTCAGATACTGTACCATCTGCTGCATCCCCATTTTAGGATGTAAATTTCAAATCTGTAAATCTGTTTAGCATTAATAAAGTTAATCATTTTATTTAATGTGTGTTAAACATATTGATTTTATGTTTTTAAGTTTATTAAGCCCAAGTCACTGTCATCCTGAATCAATCATATAAATTCAACAATACTCGTTGCACTGTGTCCATTAACGTTAAAGTCCCATCAAACTTTTTTTACTCTAAAGAGAACAATTAAGCAAACTATACCAATTTATGTTAAAAGTAAGGTTTGCACAATTGTTCTCTTTAGAGATTAATCCCTTATTTACAGAGGAGCAATCATTTATTTTTTATTCTTTCTTTTCTGTTTTTTACTTTTTGAGCCTGCATGACTGATCAGCAGCACTCAATCCCTTGAATGGAGCCCCCAATTTAGTGTAAACGTGAGGCTTCCATTCACAAAGGAAGACTTCCGGCGTAAGGAGGGTGCATTGGGTGCGAGGCAGTCCTCTGCACCAGGAACTGTGGGGTGGTAGTGTGCACAAGCACTCACAATGCCACTTTAATCATTACAATACATTATATTTATTTATAAAGCGCCAGCCAATTCTGCAGCGCTGTTACATTCATTGGAACAATTTATAAACACATACAATGACAAACTGGTGCAAAGGAGAAGAGGGCCCTGCTCTTGCAAGCTTACAATCTAGTCAATCATGACATTTTATGTCATGTCATCATGATAGGATTTTTTGTACATGTTTTCTTGATTGCATGAAATGCCCTGAAGGCTTTAAATGGTTAAGAGTATGGGACGTCATGAAGGTTTTAATAGGTTAAGAGTAATTCCCCAACACCATTTACCACCAGTGCAAACAACCTCCTGCACATCTTTTCTGTTCTGTCCAGCTGGTCTCCTACCAAATAGGAATGGAATGCGTCCAAACTGTGTGGTCAGATCCTCATAATTATGGAACATGCCAGCTATCATTTGCACTTATGCAATAGCTGTGTACCCTTTACATTGCAATTGCACAGATGGGTTTATCAGAAAGCTAGGGATTTCTTCTCTTTTCGCGCCACCCATTTTTGCATTGGTTGATGAGCCACTGCATGCAGGTGTGGAGAGTTGATGGGGTGTTCCACTGCTGTGGAAATGTTTTTTTCAGATAAAGAATGAATTTTACTTACAAAGTATTACTTTAATATATATTTACCGATTGTTAGGCGTGATGTGATGACAACGCTTTACAACAAAGCTGGATGCACATTTAGAACCTGTGGGACAGCAAGGAGAAATTGATTTTAGGTCACATAAAAAGAAAATAATTTGCCAAAAGAGGGTTCATTCTTTTGAAACAAATTAAATCGAGTAGAACGATGACATTTAAAATATTGTTGGATAAAAATCTCCTACAAACTTAAGGTATTTTTCACAGTAAGAGCTGCAAATGTATGGAGGTGATGACTGCAGGTCTTCTGCGGGCCTCTAAGAATGAACTGGACTCATTCTAACCCAAAATGCACATTCTAATCTTAAAAGTGTTGATCCAAGCATTATTGTAAATGCCTTAAAGCCAAGAAGAATGTCATCTATCACCCTTTTGGATTTGTTGAACCTAGTGGTCTTGTTTATATTAATGGTGTAACTATGTAACATTGCATTAACAGCAACTATGAGTAAGCAGCAGCACCAGCTGAGACTATGCTGTGATCAATGAATAAGCAGAAACAGGACCAGGCTGAATGTGGCTAAGCGGCCTTGGCACTCGCTAGATATTCTCACAGCCACTTGTAAAGGTTTAATAATGCGGCACATTGCAGCATTCAATCTCTCGCTAGCATGGGACATACGTTGAGTACGAAGCTCAGTCAGCCAGCAGCCCACCAGAATGTTTAGTAAAAAAACATTTTTTTTGCCATAAATTAAAACATGTTTTCTATGGAAACATTCCTATACCCGTGTCATTGAGTATTTCCTTGTGGCTGCACTACCATTATAGAGGTTGTGTAGCAAGACTAATCCTGAAAGTCTGAAAACCTCTAAATATGAAAAAACTTTAGCATTGTTCATTGACATGGTTTTCTGAATTACATGATTTTTTTTTCTTCTATTCACGCCATTACTTCATCACTTGTCGAGCCTTTATTCTCTACCGTATGCTGCCAGATCACAAGCATAGAATATATAATTTAAAATATCATAGGTGTTAAACATATAAGTTATTTTTGAAATAACATCAGTAATTCGTAAACAACAGTAATGGAAGGAGAAGGACATGTTATTTAAAGTGTATGTTTTATAAATACACAAAACAAAAGAGCTGTGAAACAAAATCCGACGAGGTGGAGGCACATGAATGTACCTTGTACATTACTTTCCAAAGATATCGGCGATCATAGCAATACACACTTTCTTACAAAAAAATTCAACATCTAAAAAGAAGCCAGAAAGGTATGCCTGATAAAAACTTAAAACCTCAATGTTCAAGTATCGCTCACTTTCTGTTATTGATGGAAGGTAAGGGGTTGTGCACGAAAATCTTCTGCTATAAGAAGTGCACAACTCTTCGCTTATTCATGCCGCACCACAAGGCAAGGCTTGCTACTGTAACAAACAAAAGTTATGCAAACCATGCATGGGCGGAGGGAGATTTTATTTTAATTATAATCTCAAAAAAATACAAAAGTGCAAAATCACACTTTTTAGAATAATGCAAAAAAATTGTGCTGAGATATTTTATTTTGTGAAAATGTATTCACTAGAAAAGCAAAATACACAGAAACTTATTAGGGTGAAAAATCACATACAGTTTACCTTGGGCCAGCTTTTGATGAACCTTATGTTTATTACATTATTCACTTCTTTACTTTCTGATTTAAGATGATGGTAGCTCATACAATAATATCCCAAAAACTGGAATATTTCATAATGTTTCAAATATTATTTGAAAATTGATATACATTGAATACTCTATAGAAGTACAAATTAATTCTATATGATGCAAAATGTAAAACAGTTTTTTGTGTTATGTAATGGGTATCCATCTGTTACACTAGATGAAAAGTGTGGAACTAAAACGATTTGCCCATAACGGTTCATGTCCCATCAAATCAAAGAATTGTTTATGACTGTAATTGTTAGAGATTTCTTATGTGGAATACTGGGAATTGTCACAAACCGTTAAATAGTTTACTTATTGCCAAACTTGTAAACACTAGTGTATGTACGGAGTGTGCGTATTCAGTACTTCACTGTTTATAATGTATGTAGTCAGGCCTGCCCTACCATGGGCATAAAAAAAATGTGTGCTTATAATATACCTTTCTGTATTCGATCTTCCTAAAACAAACCATTCTTTTTTTCCATAAGTACAATTTTTGTTCGTTTAGAGGATTGAAAGAGGAATTTAATCACGATTAAACATCAATACGTTTCATCAAACGCAACTAAGGACCTTTTGGACTTTAACCAACAAAACCTTCTCTCCCCATTTTTTATGTGCAGGATTTGGGATCAATGCCCTCTAAATAATTGTATGTACGGTATATTTCACAATATAAGACAAAGCTAATTACAATATGTACTAAACCTTATACCAGGCATGTCCAAACTTTTTTTGAAGAGTGCCAGATTTGTGTAAAGTGAACATGTGTGAGGGCCGACCATTTTGCCTGACATTCTTTGAACCATTAAAATGAAATACAAATTAACTATTTTATGCAAAGTTAATTGAAAACGGCATACTTTTCATTTTGTGACTTGGATGACAAATCAAACAGGTGTTAAATCACTCTGCCTTTAATATAAAAAAAAACAGATCTATATTTGGGCAACTTATCTGGGGGGGCCTTATCAGTCCGGAACGCGGGCCGCAATTGGCCCTCGGGACGGACTTTGGACATGCCTGCCTTATATCCTTCCAGTGCCATTGATAAACTATGATAAACTACCACAATTGACAACATGTATGCACTTATGTATCCTGGATAGGTAGGGGGTAAACCAAGAAGGAGACAAAAAATGACCCTGCATTTATAGGAAGAATGTAAATGGCAAAAATTATAAAATTGTATTCTCTAAATAAATGTCTCTTAATTGACTTTAACAGAATATATATGTGTGTGTATTTTATAAATTTCACTTATTTTGTCCAATTAAACATCCAATTTATATTTTTTCCTAAACTCCCTATTTATATTTTGTTTTTTTTTACAATATATATATATATATATATATATATATATATATATATAAATATATATGTATATTGTCAACAAAAAAAACATAAATAGGGACTTCCTATTTCTATGTAATTGAGCCTTCATTTAAAAGAAATAATGTTTGAGCTGCAGCTTTAAGGCAGGTGACATGACAGCAGAATTCTGTGCTAGGGCTCGATGACGTCACCCACGCAGCACCTTGGAGCCGGTAAAAACAACTGCTTTGAATCAGGCTTTGCTTTCTTGAGCAAGTGTAAGTGCCAGTCTTTCCTTAGGGCAAATATCCTGTCCTTTATTGCCCTATATATCATCTGAGATAGAAAACAACTTAATGATTTTTTTAAATATGTGTAGGTTATTTGCAAAATAAATGAAAATGAATGAAATTCATAGGAAAATGGTGAGTCTTATTTTTTATTCTTTCATTTTGATTCCTGAGGGTTTTTATTGATTATATCTTTTTTATCTGTCTTATAGAAGCTCAGCTGGGTTATTATTATAGTAAAGGTAGTCCATAGGTATACATCCTGTGATCTGGCATTCCTTTGGGGCTGATAAAGGTAAATACTGATAAATCGCCCTTTATAAATATAATAGTTTGGGTCAGGGAAGGGCTGGTACCCACTGCACAGGTACTAATTCTGTAGTTGGTCCGGTTTATTGCTTATTTTGGAATATAATATAATCTGAGGCCCTATTTCCATTAATGTTTCACTTGTTTTCCGATTTGATTTGTGTATTATTTATTTTCAGCTCCACGTTTTTCAGACTATATACTTATAATATAAACTATTCTGACAGATTGAATAGATGTAAATTAAAAACCAAGAGTTTTAATTTCTATTATTCTTCTCTTCTTCTAGAGTTTGACGTTTTGCTTCATTGAAGGTATGTACCTCCACGTTCCAAAATCATGGGCCTCTTCATTACACGTGACATATAATGAGTGTCACGTGATGTCATTTTAAATATATCTGTTACATTCCCCAAATCATGCCTTTTACAGACATATGAAATGGTGTTTATTGATTAACATACTGAATATTCTGTATACTATGTTCTAAATGAACATTATGTGTAACACACAAGAGACGACCCCTACAGATTAGATATTTCCTCCCCAATAATTTAGCCCTTCTTTCTTATTAAGTTACTTGTTATCGTTGCTAGATTGAGCCATGAAACCACTGTGAGGGAGATAAATTCAGCAAACTAAACTGATTAGATATGATGATCTTGCCATGCTTTACTACGCATTTAAATATTACATGAATATATTCTGTTACCTTTAAACTAAACCCATTGAAATACATTGAAAAGAATCACTCTGAAGGAAATATTATAAATGTCTGTTTTGATAAATTAAGGTATCTATTAACAACTGTGCTCCATTAAGTCATTATTCTAGTAAAGGTCTGCTTTGGACTCCTCTAATGTCGGGGGAGGGTCACCATTATTTTCTACATTATTTTTACAACCAGAATAGTCATATGTACCTAAATTTAAGTGATTTTATTAGTTGTAATGTAACGAAATTATTTGGTTTGTTTTTCAGAAGATTCTTCAGGAACCAGGTAAAATACAATGTTCCTTTTTAATGGGCATGGGAATAACGCAGACCATGAATAAAACCATTATCAAACAATAATCTGGCCTCGCTAGAAGAGGCTATTAAAATTGGCACTGCTTTAAAGTAGAGATAGGGCAAGTATCAATAATAGCCACCAGGTTTAGCAGCTCTGCGTGTATAGGATATACATTTCCACCATTCCCAAACAGAAGCATTTGGATAAGACATTGAGAGCAAAATTACCTAGATTTACACCCAAACTGAACATTTCCTTAGAGAATATGAGAGACTAAATATAAAAACATCTTGAAGACCCTTGTGTTACTTAATATGCTTTTTATAATATGAGACAGACATTGGTGACAATATTGTGTATGCAGGTTATGCAGGTAGAGATGGATTCATACAAAATCATTTTAGGTTTCTGTTCACTAAACTCTGAGTACTTGAGTCGGCAATTAACAAGTACAATTTGCTAATTACTAAAAGCCAATCGGCATTATGACAAAAAAATCACCAATAAACCTAACTGCAGGAGAGTCAAATTTTTACTGGAACACTGGAATCATATGTTACATGATACTGCTCGCTTTTAGTTATTGTTCTTTTTGGTCAGAAATGGAAGCTTATCATCTGTGAACATGAAGTGATTGGTGGAGAGACTCATAAAAATATCTAAAACAAAGATTTCCCTGCATTTCAGAGAATTTCAGATTACATCTCTGAATTTTAGAATTAATATTTATATTATAAATATTTATATTATATTTTTGATGTCTCATTTGTCTCACAGTGTCCCACAGCTGGATAAAGCAGTGACCTACGATCCAGTTTATAGGTATGGACTACTATACCAAGGCATAACTCGTATGTTTCATTGTTGCCATGTTTCGATACTTAATAAGTGTAACTAAATCAAATCAATCGTAAAATGATTTTGTTTAATATTCGCATTGTCTTCTCGTATGTCTAACAGTTTCTCATACACCGAGGAGTCATATTCCTCAAGAGAAAAATATCCGCGTGTTCGCTGGTTCAGGTATGTATATTGCTACATGTAAACAGTACAGTAAATAAAGCATCTGATTATAGAGTACCTTTACAGCTCATTATGTATGGGATGCATCTCAACCACCAGTCCTAATGGAGGTGCAGCACACCTAACTAGGACTTACAATCTGTAACCTGTTTTTTGGGGGATTCTCACCTATTTTTTTAGCCTTCATGTTGTGTTACATTTACGGCATTACTAACTCCTTATATAAATCCATCAAAGCAGTTTCTAAAGTGTATGGAAGCTCATATCCATAGCTCATATTATCATGTGTATTATTATAATGTATTATAATTATAATTGTGATATCTTGTTTGTCTCACAGAGTAACAGAACTTACAGTGGAGGTGACCGAGGATCCTGAGTATAGGTATAATATTATTGTACTATTGTATTGCATAAACCTTGGGGTTTTTTTTCCGTTGATTGCGATAAGAAATTGAAATGGGTGGTTTAATTTTTGCTTTTTATGAAACTACATCAGATCAGTTTCCAATACCATCCTATTACATAGCTGGTGGACTGAAGATTTGGTAAAGTATTGTATGAGACCCATCTTTAGAATCTGTGGACACAATGTGTCTCTGTGTTGATGATGTTTAATATGTTCTCCTGTGTCCAACAGTTTCCCAGACGCAGAGGAAGACCAGACATACGCTGAAGATCAAGCAGTTAACTGGTATGTATATAGCAGCGCACATATTGTGGTAGTTTTTAAGTAAATTAAATATCTGATTATGGTTTCCACTCTATAGAGTATTTGTGCGAAAATGAAGATACATTCTGTGATTTTTTTGCTATTAAAAAATAATATATTTTTAACCAATAAATTCAAATACCATTTTATTAATATTAATGCATTCCAATGAGTTTTTAAAATATTGTCCTCTATTTTTATTAAAACAGTTCAAGGTTTAAAATGTTATCATGTTTTAGCTGTCTTATCTTAGTCCAATCTACTATAGATACATTCTGGCTCCCTATCATTCTGGCCTTTTGGTACCTTAGTCACATAAAAAAATCTCATAAAACATTAAATGCTGTGCGCTACACAGTAATGTCGATTAGCATTAACATTGCTAGTCTTGCTTCTTGCTGCATTAGATTCTTTCTTCCTTTTTATTAGTCATCAGGGAGTTTATCTAGTAGAATGGGCTAAGATAACACATAAAAAACATACCAATAAAAATATTTTGCAAAAAAACAATACTTTTGAATTACACTATTCATGATGTTATGTAATTACTAATGACTAGAATTCCTCAAAGCACACCTTATAGTGCATTGACGCTGTTAAAGTTCAGGTTATGTTATTTTAACCTGTTTCATAATGGTGGTGTCTCATTTGTCTCAAAGTGTCCAACAACAGAAAGAGGAGGTCACCGAGGATCCTGTTTTTAGGTATTTATTTTACTATACCCCCATGTCACTGTGTCCCCTGTTTCCATGTGTAAATATAAAAATATACACACATAGCTGTAGTCATGTGTGGTGCGTGCGGTGATGCAATATCCAGTTTATAGGTATGGATTACTATAATAATGTATAAATAAACCCTAATTTTTATTGTTGCCTTTTTTCCTCCATTGATACTTATAAACAATTATAATGGGTGGTTTGATTTGTAAAACTCATATAACTATGTCAAATCAATTTCCACCACCAACTTATTAGAAACGTGGTGAGCTCAGTTGCTGTAAAATGATTTTGTTAAACATTAACATTGTTTTCTAATCTGTCTTAACAGTATCTCAAACTTGGAGGAATATCCCCGTCTTTGCTGGGATAGGTATGTATATTGCAATGTGATTTACATATATGATACAATTGTGCTACATTGTAACCAAATAAAACATCTGATTAGAGCCAAGTTGGCATATAGGGACCCTGCCCAGAAATGGGGGGAAACTATTTGTTTACACTATTTAGAGTTCATTACGTATGGGGTGCATCACAAACACCGGTCCCACTGGATGTGTGCCATAACTATCCATTATTTAAAAACTGTAATGTGTTTTGGGGATTTTCACCTATCTTTTAGCCCTCATGTTCTCTTAGATGTACAGAATCACTAAGTCCTTATAAATTAATTGAAGTAGTTCCTAAAGTATAAGGAAGCTCATATCCATAGCTCAGATTATAATGTCTAAAGCTCTTTTATGATTGTGATATCTCATTTGACTCACAGAGTACCAGAACTTGAAGAAGAGGTGGCCGAGGATCCTCCATATAGGTATATTCCTATACTAAGGGATATGTGACCATGTTGCTAGGTTTTTTTCCATTGATGAAAATAATGTCTAATTGCATTGACTAAAACCCAATTATAAATCACTATATAAAGACATTTTGTGTACTTATCTGTAAAGATTTAAGTCTTGTTGGGTCCTTGGTCTTGTCTTAGAGTACCCATATGCCTGTTTAATTCATGTTTATATTCCCTATATTGTATTTTCTGCTACCTGGGAGGTTGATTTACCACCCTCTCAGTAAAGAAACACTTCCTTAAAAAATCTAAGCCCCTGACCCTGTAGTTTTAGTCTATGGTGTCTTGTTCTCAATGTTTTGTGTACCCTTTACAAACAGTAGAGATCCCTGTAGTAAAAAAAAATCCTAAATGGGAAGTGTGGTGATGTTGCACCACAGTCAGATAAAGAGCAGTTAGAAAAGTTTAAGGAAAAAATTGTAAAATGTTAAAAAAAATTCTTCCTAGTAAAAATAGGATTAAAAGTATTTAATAGTAAATATCTGTTGGTATAATATGTTTGTTTTTTTCAAAAGTGTAATTAAATTTCTATCACACACTTTGAGAAAGCCTGTTGGTAGAAAGAGTGCATGGAAAGAAATGTTGAAATACTAACACTTGAAATACCCTGAGGTGTATAGTTTTCAAAGATATATGATGGGGGGTGTAAATTAAATTGGCCAGCTTTAAAGATGCCCCAAATAGAATTTAAGTACAAGATGACCAGCTGTCAAAATTCCAATTATGATGCCTCACTTCTCTTACAGTGTCCAACAACAGATAGTGGAGGTCACCAAGGATCCCGTTTTTAGGTATTTATTTACTATACTAAGGCACTGTGTCCACTGTTTCCATGTTCCATTTGTAAATATAAAAATATATATACACATAGAAGTAGTCATGTGTTGTGCATGGTGACACAAGATCCAGTTTCTAGATATGGACTACTTTTCATTGTCGCTATGTTTTTCTCCATTTATACCTATTAACAATTATAAAGAGTGGTTGATTTTTTAAATTAATATATTTACATCAAGTTAATTTTCAGCCACATACCATTAGAAACTTTGTGGACTCAATAACTGTGAAATTATTTTGTTTAATAGTTATATTGTCTTCTAATTTATATAACAGTTTCTCATACTTGGAGGATTCAGATTTCTCGGACGAGGAATATCCCTGTCTTTGCTGGGACAGGTATGTATATTGTAATGTCACATGAACATATATGCTACAATGGTGCTACATTGTAAGCAAAAATTATCTGATTAGATCCCACCCATAAAACCTATTGGATGTGTGCCATACCTATCCATCATTTACATTTATTTATTTTTTTGGATTTTGACCTGTTTGCATTTTAGCCCACAAGTTATGTTACATGTACGGCATTACTAGGACCTTATATAAATAAATGAAACTGTCCCTAAAGTGTAGGGAAGCTCGTATCCATAGCTCAGATTAGAATGTGTTATGCTATTTTATGATTGTGATATCTCATTTGAACCAGAAGGGGAGGTGGCCGAGGATCCTGCATATAGGTATAATATTTCTATATTAAGGCATACGTCTGTCTAATGGATGTTTATATCCCCTATATTGTATTAACCACTACCACAATTTCTGGGTAGTTGATCTACCACCATTTCCTTAAAGTAACACTTTCTTAAAATATATCTAAGCCTCTGACCCTCTAGTTTTAGTCTGTGGTCTCTTGTTCTAAATGTTTTCAGATACAGTAGAGATAACAAAGGAAGGAACTCAAATTCCTAATAGTATAAATAATATCAAAAGTATTTAAAAGTAAATATCTGTTTGAATAATGTAGGTTTTTTGAATGTTTTGCCCACTTTTTTCTATTTGAGAATTCATAATATTATGCAGTTTGTAAGAACTACGATTCCTCAAAGCAGCTCCTAAAGTGCAAGGAATCTTATAAGCAAAGCTCAAATTATATTATTTCTAACCTCCCATTTGTATTACAGTTTCCTACAACACAAAGCGGAGGTCACTGAGGATCCCGTTTATAGGTATGTCTTTTATCATTCTAAGGCATAAACCCTGTGTTGATGTTTCCATGTTGTGTCCAAAATACAAAAGTTCTAGTAGGAGGATCGCTTTTTAATTGTCATTTAATTGTACAAAATGAATGTAATATGTGTACTACTTTGTCTTACAGTTTTACATTATCAGAGGAAAACGAGTCATCCGATGTGGAAGATCCATCTGTTTCCAGGTAGGTATATTGCAGTATGAGGCATGCACAGATGGTGCTACATTATAAGCAGTTGGTGCCATCACCGGTCTAAAGTGATCCAGTTTAAAATTGGAGGTAATGAGGTAATGAGTAACAGATCTGGTATATCACGGGTAAATGGGTAAATGTTGGTGCTGCTAAACAAGGTGGACCACAAGGAAAAACTGTCTGATGCGAGTCAGATGGCAGGTCAGGTAGCAGAAGCCAGCATGGCTAGCCCGGTGTTATAAAGAAAGGCCATGTACAGGTCCTGCCACTGTCTCTAATACGTTCCATTTTGCTGATTAATCAGAAAAGCTTGAATGCATTTAGAAATTTCAGCTTTTTATATTTTAGCCCTAACAGATATGTTGTGATTTATGTGACTAACACACGCTTTATTGTATTGACTTTTCTTTACTTTTTATGTTTGTCTCTCTTGTCTCACAGTATCCCAGAGCAGGAAAATTATTCTACCAAAGATCCTGTCTATAGGTGTGTATATTATTATAAATAGGTGTGCGTATATTGGTTTTCTATTCCATAAGCTCTATTGGTTTATAAATTGGCAAAAATGCAAACTAGCATGAGAAGGGCAAAAGTCCTACAAATTAATTTAAGTGGCAGTAAAATATAAAAAAATACATTGCTAACCATCAGCATAAAAGTAATAAAACAGTATACTGTGTACAGGAGAATGTCCCCCTTACAATAACGTATGCATTTGGGTATTACTGTACCAGGGAAGGCTAATTAGATTGCATTTTTTCTCATTTATCAATTTTTTTATTTCAGTGGCAAAAAATATTATTTTAAAAGTACAATTGGATGAATCATAAATCATTTTATTTTCTTGACTTATTACTAAGGCACACACCATGTATGTTATTGCTACTGTGCTTTTGCCCTTTGGTACCAATAAAAAAACATTTTAAGGGGAGTTTGCTGTTTAAATGTTATATAATCATGCTAAATCAATTTACATTGTGTATATGTGTCTTACAGCTTCACATACTCGGATGGAGAGAGCTCCGTTGAGGAAGAGCCCCCTGTTTTTTGGTAGGTATTTTGTGAAATGAAGCATGGAGTTTAAGTAAATTAAATGTGTATTTGGTGCCTCCACTGGGCGCACACACCTCACATTATATAGTGTATAACGGCAACTTTATTTTTTATTTATTGTGGTGTCTCCTTGTCTCACAGTGCCCCACAACAGGAAAATTATCACAGTGAAGGTCCTGTTTACGGGTATGTATATTAACCCCTTAACTAAAATTGACCCCTTACGAAAAAATTACTGCAGTTTTTCTGGAGTAATACTGCTGTTTTTTGGACATGAAAAAACGGCAATACTGCACTTTTACTGCAGTATTACTGCACATTTACTGCAGTTGTACTGCATTTGTACTTCACTGTACTGCAGTTGTACTGCAGTTATTTTTGTACGGAAGTACAAATGCAATAAAGCTGCAGTACATTGAAGCACAACTGTAGGTTTGCAATATAAAAAAAAAAGTGCAGTAAATGTGCAGTAAAACTGCAGTACAGTGAAGTACAAATGCAGTACAACTGCAGTAAATGAGCAGTAATACTGCAGTAAAAGTGCAGTATTGCCATTTTTTCATGTCCAAAAAACAGCAGTATTACTTCAGAAAAACTGCAGTAATTTTTCGTAAGGGACGTGCTAGGGACATCACAAAAAAATCCCTTTAACGACAACAGACGTGCTTGGCACGGCAGGGGGATAGAGGAGCTTGTAAGGGAGAATTTGTTCTCCTTCAAATAAAAAATGAATTGGATACTGCTAAACACAGAATTTTTCACAGTGGCAACTATCCTGTACATCAAAAGCTAAATTACATGTTTTTCACATTTACTTATTTTTTATATTTTAGTATCAATAAGTATTGTTTTACAAGTACAGCTGGGCAAATAATAAATACTAAGAATAAACAAATACAAAAAATTTATTGGGAAGTTTGCTGTTAAATGTTAATTATATTATTATTATTATTATACCAGATTATATTGTATACTGCGAAGGAGACCGCTCAGATGAGAAAGAGCCCCCTGTTTCCTGGTAGGTATATTTCAAAATGAGACAGTGTTTCTACAGTTTAAGCAGATTAACCTCTTAAGGACAATGGGCGGTCCCAAAACCCATTGCAAACAATGCATTTTGAGCCCGTACATGTACGGGCTTTGTCCTTAAGGGGTTAAGCATCTGATTGGTACTTCCCAAGCAAGATTAAAGAGCCTTGAGCCCTGGATCTTCTTCCCTTTTTTTCTTTTATCTTGCTTGTCTGGTTTTAAGTGTTCCCTCTTACTGTATACATCTATTTTGCACCCTCCAACCCATACATATACACACATGCACACATACACAGTAGATATGCACATACATACATATACACATAGTACTTACTGCACCCTCCACTTCCCTCCTGTACGCTCCTTGTAGTGTGTACCACCCTATCTAGTACAGCGCATTTGGAAACAACATACATTATCCTGTTAGACACCTTGATAAACTTGGGAATTCCTTGTCCCATTGATGTTGGTATGCTATTCAGGTCCCATGGAAGCAAAGCAATGGCAAATAATGATGCTCTTTCCTCCGTACTTTACGATTAGGATGATATTTTCATGTTGATATGTGGTATTTGTTTGTGCTATATGTATCGATAGATGTTCTTTTCGAACAATTCAACCTTACTTTCATCAGTTCTCAAACAAAATCCTAGTAGAGTTGTGAGGTGTCAAGGTGCTCTTTCAATACACATTGAATCACGTTTCATTGAATGGACTCCAGGTTTGCTAACTTCTGACTCCAATTATCTTTTGTTGAAGTGATTAGCCTATTGTTTCACATACTTTTTATAACACACACACACTGTGAATGTTTGAATTATGTATTCAATATCTACAAGAACAATACAATGATTTGTGTTAAAACAGATTGTGTTTGTTCATTATTATAACTTAGATGAAGATCATATCATATTTTAGGACACTATATATATATATATATATATATATATATGTATATATATATCATATATAAGTGTCAGAGTAATTATTGATTTTGCATATTGATTTGTCTAACAGTATCTCAGAATTGGAGGAGAGAGAGAACAAGTTGGAAACACCATGTGTGCAAGATCTTCGTGGAAACCGGTATGACACAGTGTAAGCCAAACAAATGTCTTGGGACAATGTAATTGGGAGTTTAGGAACAATCAGCACAAATGATCACATGATCAGCAACATGCTAATTTTTATTTAATTTCTGAACTAAACAAAAATGTCATTATTAATTATGGTTTGCAGTTTTAGAGCAAGACCACCAGTGGAATCGGGGAGAGTCTTCACTCACCTGCAAAACAGGCTGGGCCTCCTAATAACACCTGGGAAAAGGTGAGTGATTTAAAGAAATGGTACTCTCCGAAATCACGTACTGTCCAAAATTAAAAAATGCTTCCCATACGTTGTACATCGCTGACTACAAAAGACTTGTAAACTTTTATTTACTGCTTGATGGGTTGTTGAGCACCAGCTTGGCTTTGTCTCCTCTACTATTGCTGTAAAAGGTGTTTGAAATAATAATACTTCATCCCTTTTCCATACCACAGCACGTTCACTATGAGGTTTGCCATTTACTTAAATGGGCCCCATTGACTTTAATTTGGTCCACAGACTTGGATAAAGGAGACTTGGATTTGTAATTGCAAACAAACTCAAAAGTTCATGAAGTTTTTTGCTTTTTCAACTGCATCAATGCAACTCTGCTACAATAGAGAATATGCTGAGTGGGTTTTTTAGGGTAGACGTTGGCTTTAGTAAATTTGCAAGTTGCACTTTTGTCAATTAGTCATACATTAATTCTGTCAGCTAAAGACCATAAACAGCCATTAAATACCTTAAAGTACATTCATTAAAACTAAGGGAACATATAACTATTTCCTATGAAAACATTTATAAAATGCTGTCCCAAAGGTTGGTAAAACTTTTCTAATTTTCTTTTATTTTTTTACGGTTATTTCTCATTCTCATTTGAATAAAAATACATTTTCCACCATATAAACTCAATGATCAAAATATATCTTTTGTGATACATGTGGCCAATGAGTTGCCACCTGTAGAGTATATATGCAGTATTCTTGTTTTATTGACTGAAGCCAGACATATGTCTTCAAATTTCAACTATTATAACATATTTGGAATTCAGGAACAATCTGTGTAAATTATTACATGCATTATATTTATTTAATTCTTTAACCAAACAAAAATATACTTATTAGGGTTTGCAGTTTTAGAGTAAGACCATCAGTGTCATCAGGTGGCTTCATCACCCGCCTGAAAAAGAGGCTGGGCCTCCTAGAAACACCAAGAAACAGGTGAGCGATTTTAAGACATCGTACTCTCCGAATTCATTTACTGTGCAAGATTGATAAATACTCCCTGTTTGAAAAGAACAGTATACGCTCTACATCCCAGACTCCCACCGTATCAACTAAATAATAATAATGTACCTTCTGTGATATGTATGCCCAATGAGTTGTCACCTGCAGAAGGTGTAGGTATCATATAATATTATACAGACAGAATATCCAAAAATATTACTGTCATAATTAATAAATGTAAATATGAAAGTGTTTGGAATTCAGTGAAAATAAATGAATGTGTCATTATTTCTTATGGTTTGTAGTTTTAGAGTGAGACCATCTGTGATCAGAAAAGGCATCTTCACTCCAAGAGACTTGGACTCCTAAAAACATCTGGGAAAAGGTGAGTGACAGTCATGGTACCCTTCAAATCCACTCACTGTGTAAAATGTATGAATACTGCCTATTTCATAGGAATAGTGTAAGCTCTACAATAGGTACTGGCTTGGAAACTATTATTTACTGATGGGTGGGTTGCTGAGCACCAGCTTGGCTCTATCTCCTCTACTATTGCTGTTGAAGATGTTTGGAATAATAACGCTTATTTCCTTTTCCACAGCACGTTCTCTATAAGGTTTGCCATTTACTTAAATGGGCCCCATTGACTTTAATTCAGTCCACAGACTTTAAGGAAGGCTTGACGTAGCTATGGGTTTGTAATTGCAAACAACTCACAGGTTAATGAATCTGTAAAATGTGTTGCTTTTCCAACTCCAGTAAACTAAAGTAAACATGCAAGTTGGCTTTAGGTGAATTGGCAAGTTGCACTTTTGTTCATTAGTCATACGTTAATTGTCTGAGCTAAAGAGCATAAGCTGCCATTTAATACCGTCAAGTAGATTATGTATTAACATTAATGGAATATACAAATATTTCCCATGAAAACATTTATATAGTATTGTTCCACTTTTGTAATTTAGCTTTGGCTTATTTTTTATGGTTATTTCTCATTCACATTTAAATGAACAGAAATTGTCCCTTATACTAGCTAAATGATCATAATTTACCTTCTAAATGTATGTATGTTATGTATACCCAACAATTTGTCACCTGCAGAAGACTTGGGAAAAGAAGTATCTTCTTTTTAAAGTATCATAGAATATTATACAGAATGTAAAAAAATATTTTATTCATAGTCAAATAAATGAAAGTATGAAAGTGTTTGGGATTCAGTGAAAATGATCACACGCTCAAGGCCACATTAATATATTTTTTCATTCCGTGTCATTATTTCTTCTGGTTTGCAGTTGCAAAGAAAAAACATCAGTGGCATCAGGCTTCCTAAAAACATCTGGGAAAAGGTGAGTGATTTAATGAAATGGTACACTTTTCATTTGAAATGGTACGTTTAACTAATTGAAGAGGGAGGGAGACCAGTGGGATGTGCCGGGTAAGTTGCAGCATTGAGGTTTTAAAAGTCTGCATGAGCGACCAACAGAGTCGCTCGTGCAGACTTTTTAAACCCCAATGCTGCAACTTACCCTGCCGATGCCACTGGTCTCCCTCCCTGTTCAATTAATTAAATGTCCGTACGAGCGACTTTTCCCAAAGACGAGCACGAAGACGAACACGAAGACACCCCCTGGTGCCCAAGTCTAGTGTAAACTCTACATCGCAGACTTCAATAAGTACTGGTTTGGTAACTATTGTTTCCTGCTGGGTGATCTGCTTAGCGCCAGCTTGGCGTTACCTTCTGTACTACTGCTGTACATAATGTTTGAAATAATAACTTATTTAACCACTTTTCCACAGACCATTCATTGTGAGGTGTACCATTGGCTAGAAAAACATTTATATACTTCTTTTCCTAAGGCCAGTGATCCTTTTCTAATTCTGAAAAATGTCATCCACTATATCAGCTAAAAGATCATAATTTACCTTCTGTTGATATGTTTGGCCAATGTGTGGTCACCTGTAGAATAGAAGATTAAAGAATCATATCCCCAGTTTAAATGTATCATATAATATTATGCAGGCGGAATATAAATCGTATATCCTGGTGTTTTTCCCAGCGGCCGAAGGGCTACAAATTTAAACAACTAATTATAAAGTGTTTGGGATTCAGGAACAATCAACTTAAATGGTCACATAATCAATGTCATACCAACATATTTTTATTTAATTCCTGAATTAAACAAAAGTGTCTTTTTTTCTTATGGCTTGCAGTTGCAAGGAAAACACATCTGGGGGCATCTTCTCTCGACTACGAAAGTGGCTACGTTTGCCCAAGAGATCTGACAGGTGAGTGATTTAAAATGATACCCTCTAAATCCACTCACTATGTAAGATTTATAATTATTAGGAAGGGGTGGAGATATTGAACCTGGTGAGTCCATTATATATGTAATTTATGTGCTATGGAAAACATATATAATTCTCGTAAATAGAAGATGTGAATCTTAATGATATTCACTAAACACTACAGCATTGATGGTAAATATTGTCTAATAAAATTCTACAACAATGTCTCTTAGAGCTGGGAGCCCATGTACCTTATCTGTATATTTTAAGTGGGCTTACCTTGGGACTAATCGTGTATCCCTGGCTTTTTATTTAAGGCTCCCACTGAAAGATATATATATATATATTGGTTTAAAGGAAATATTTTTCTCCTTGTATTTAACAATAATTTTTTTTTCTTAAGGCACAGAAGATATAAGCAGAGGTAAGTAATACTAAAATTATTTTTATTTAGATTAAAAGCTCCACTAAGGAATACACAACCTACAGATTGATAGTAATTGACCTAACAAATCTCAGCTCAAGATACACTCCATAAAACAGTACACACCAACAGATCAAATGGATATTACAAACCTCAATATACTAAGGGCAGAATGGCAAGTACTCATACGTTGTAATTTCTAAAGTTAGTTACCCAGATTTTTGGCCGAAACATGCCAGGATGACAACCTACTTCCTGACAAACACCACTCACCAAGCAGGGGGCCCTGTTTAAAGCTGAGTGATAGCACAAAACTCTTTCCCGTCCCTGCGGGAAAATTAACAAAATCACTATATAACATTTACTACCCGTTTTATTTCTGTCTGTTTCACCAGGCGCATGAACACCTACCCCACGTACCTGAAAACAACAACATCCAGGTAAGTTTAAATACAAATGCAAGTTGTTTTTAGTGAATTTGCAACTTGCACTTTTTGTCCTTTTTGGTTACTTAATAATTATTAATGGAACAGATAACCATTTCACATGAAAAACTTTGATAATGTGCGGTTCCGGAGCCCTATAAAGCTTTGCTAATTTTGCTTTTATTGTTTTAGTTTTTATTTCACAGTCATATTCAGAAAAACAGATATTGTTCACCATATCGGGTAAATGGTCATCAATTACCTACTGTGATATGTGTGGACTATTAGCCAGATTATAACTGCAGTATCCTGGTATTTTTGAGCTGGATGAGTCCATTGTGTATGTCATGTATATGCTGTGAGGATCCAGTTATGCTTGTAAATATATGATGAATGGGAATTAATCATCAATGTTGTGCACCATTAATGGAAAATATTGTAAAACTGGATACTGGCTCCTAAAGCTGGGATCCCCTGAACTTTGCTTACTTTGTACGGGCTTATGTGGGTTTACTATCGGAATGGGTGTGTATATCAGGCTTTTTATTTATGGCTCCCACTACATCTCATATATTGGTTTGGTATTTCGTTTTTAATGAAGGGAATCTAATTTCTTTTTTTATTATCTTTTTTGTATTTTTTTTAAATGCAGTATGGTTAGAGGTCCTCTTAGAGACCTCTTGAACATGTTTTTAATGCCAGTGATGTCACAATGATATCACTTAGCTCACTTTATTGTTTTTTTTTTTTTAAATATTATTTATTGTATTATTTTAGTGATTTTTTTTTAATCACTAACAATTTTTTTTTTCTTCATTTCATTTTTCAGCATGGGAGAAGAGTGAGAAACACTCTCCTTCCTGTGATCCCCCTGCACTGGTTACACTGTGATCTCTATGCAAGTCCTCACAAACTTGCATAGAGATCACAGTGTCTGTGATCTGTGCCTCATTGGAGCGATCGGATATCCCAGCAGACCCTGCAGGGGACATCCTGTCCACCCGAGGGTTGTACTCACTTTTGTTGCCAAGGTTTAGACATAATGGCTGTGTGTTAAGTTATTTTGAGGGGACAGGAAATGTACACTGTTATACAGGCTGGACACTCACTACTTTACATTGTAGCAGAGAGTCATTTCTTCAGTGTTGTCACATGAAAAGATATAACATATTTACAAAAATGTGAGGGGTGTACTGCTAACCATTTTTATGAACAGTTGCTTGTTGTCCATATCTATATATAAAGTTAATAAAAGTACTGAGGTGTAGAAATGCTTTTTTTTTTACAGGATTGCATTATGATTTCTTCTTCTTTTTTTCAGATACCGTACGATCTGCTGCATCCCCATTTAGGATGTACATTTTCATGTTATTGTACGTAGTTTAGTATTAATAAAGTTAGTAGTGCAATGTAATGTGTGTTTTTTGAGTAGGGTAAATAATGGATAAAAAACCTTACAAACAAGAACATGTTTACAGGTATTGAACACCATGCTTAGTTCTACCTAGAGGGAACTTGGGATGGCTGAACCTTATTTCCTAACTTTGTGAGGGTGTTTATATGATGGTATCTGGGATGAGGTGCACTGGGCTTTTCCAGCTTAATATAGATATCATATTTGAGGGCTTACAGACATGCTGACATTGCAACAAAGCAGAAGAAAATGGAAACAACATGCTGTAGCCCCCCTTTTCTACTTTGTCCATGGTAAAGGGAATAAACCAGATACATTTAAAATACAGTATATCTGTAAATAACCCCTTTACCACATAAAGAAATCCCCCATGTCATTCCCAGCGGGATAAGGGGGTGGTTAAATTAAAATAAATACCATTTGGAGAGGCCCTTCCTCCCCACACATCTGCCCACTGTGGTTAAAATATCGAAATCCCCTTTGAGGAGCACAAACCCCACCCTAAGCCTCCCCATTCCATTCCCTATCACTTCTTTGTGGGATGGAGAGGGTTGTAAGAAAAGAACATTACAAATAAACCTACCTATCATCTGCAGGGAATAGGATGGAGTAGTAGTAGATGTAACATTTTGGCCATCACAGCCAGGGCAAAATTGATGCAAAATACATACTTGTTGAGGGCCTTCATAAACCTTTTCTATTAGCGAGGGAAGCTGTTTACCCCTAGATATCCTATATATCTTAAGTGCATCATTTTGACATTTTGACATGAGCTTGGATGCATTGGTAAAAAAAGTTGCAAGCAACTTATGAGTTAATGAATCTGCAAGTGAAGACTCTCCTGCAGTTGAGTGTATACAGGTAAAGATGGGAGATCTATTGTGAATTGCCAGCTGTGAATATACAGGTCTAACTTGTGCAATTTTTCTACTTGCACAAACTTGCATTTCACTTGAACTTGAATCTGATTGCTGTTTTTTTCAACTTCTGACACTTCTGCAGTTGAGGGTTAATTTACTGTATGTGAATAGAAATACACGTTGGCAACAGTGAAAATGCAAATCCTTTTGAAATTGTGTTCATCTTTTGGTGAATAGACCTGAATTTGTATTGGAAGTAAAAAAAAATCCAATTAAAATATTAAACAATGAAAGAGATAATTGTAACTGAACCAGGTGGACCAGAGGTATACAGAGTTTTGAAAACCTGAGATGTCAGTTTTGAAAACCTGAGATGTCTGGGTTATTCCTAATAGTCCTTCATAAGAGGCTCCAGGGTGAGTATAAAGAGGAAGGGGGGCAACCCTGCCTAGTACCAATCGAAGGGGTGAGGTGAGACAGAGACCCGTTGATGTGTACCCTAGTGGACAGGGCAGCGTAGAGGGAGAGAACCCAGTAGAGCAGACCCCTTGCCGAAACCCATGTGGGTCAGCAAAACCCTCATGAAACTGCACTCTATTGAAATAATTCCGGTGTCTCTGGATAGCAGAAGGAAGTCATGATCAGAAGAACTGGACAGTTGCATTAGGTTAAGGGCTCTGATAATATTATCTCTGGCATCTCTTCACCGGATGAACCCCATCTGACAAGACTGATCCTGGAAGCGAGGACCCCGCAAAAATCTTTAGGTCTACATTAAGCAATGAGATCGAGTGATAGCAGGAGGGCAGCCCTGGGTCCTTCCTTTCCTTCAGGAGTAAAGTAATATTGAATGCAAGGGAATGTGAGTGGAATTGGGAGCTCTCTGAGATTCAAAAGAATCAAACCCGTCGGTTCCTGGGCATTGGTGAACTGGAGTCATTTAAGTGAGGCTATTTCCTTGGTTGTAATGGGGAGCTGCATTCCTCAGCCCTTTTCTGGGTCGATAGTTTTATGCACATGAGCCTCTAAATATGACCAAATGTCCATTAACCTTCCCAGGTTGTCACTTGTATGTGAATTATAGAGGGTTGAATTGCAGAAAGTGTCTGAGATGTCTTCCAGTTCATGGGTGATCTTCTCCGAAGCAGTCAATGTACAGATGTTGCTGCAATGGAGGAACTAGTGAGACTGATGGAGGACAAATATGACTATTATAGCTACCTGAGTGAGCTGGGCATAATTTACTGCCTCCAAGTTTTGCGCTCTGTTGGTGCTGGGTCCCAGTTAAGGTGGAACTCTACCCAGGGGGTAGTGGTTGCGCTTCAACAATAAAAAAATAGAAGAAAAAAAGTAGCACAATGGTGTAGTATGTTTATGTTCCACGTATATATAAAATAAAGGAGCTATCCTAAATTAATGCACATTATTATTCAATATAAGGAGGGACTTTTAACTAAAGTCAAGTCTGATGTCAATGAGGTCCAATCTGCTATACTTTAATTTAAAGACATGACTATGTTTAAGGAACTTGATAAAAAGCTTTCCAAATTTAAGGATAAAATGGAGGCTGAAAATGTGGATGGAAAAAAAGAGTACATTTCAACAAGACAAACGGGATTATATGGAGGGCCATGTTTATAAATGGAATACTTATCAAAAAAGGCCTCAATATCCCCCTAAAAAATCTATTCTCATGAAACCAAAATGTTCAGCCCCATGGTTCTGATGGTTTCACTTCTGATTCAGAAGTTCAGAACCACCTTTTTTTTTCCCTGTAACTCTTCTTGTTTCAGTAATTCACAGGATGGGAAATCATTTAGAGCAGCAGTCACCTTTTCAGATGAAGAAACTGGAGCATGTCCAAAAAATGGTTAACGACAATTACGCAATTCCACTCGTCTAAAACGTTTCGACCAAAAAGAAGAGGAAGGAAGAAACTACAGACTTCACAGACGGACCAAAGATTTTTCTTACAGGACTAAACTACAGAGAACAGCAATAGTAATGTAGTCAATCTGTCTAATTTACAAATAACTACTAGTCAGATATCATTGCTAAAAAGAGGCTTGTCTTTTTGCCCCACTTCTCATTTTGATTTATGACAATTCTACTAATGTTATGTCTTCCCATGCTAATGATAAAGTAATGGAAGGTACTGAACACTCAATGCCAAATACTCATGCAGTTACTGATGAGGTTGCAGATTTATATTATGATGACTTTTCATATGAAAACTTCTCTATAAATGATCCCTCTGATGCTGATCTCTGTCTAGTGAATTCTAAATCTCTTGAAACACCTGAGATTGTTAGTTTCTCTGATAAATACGTTACGGTTTCCCTTGAATCTCTAGGTATTGTATCTTGAAAAACTTTATTTAATTGCCTCTATTAACAAACAGCTTTCCCCTTTTCAGTTTAGCGGAGACAGTTTTTCTTTGTTCCAGAATGTAGTTGAACAGGAACTAATACATTTGGATAAAAAATATAAAAATATAGAAATAATACAAATACTCTTTATAACCTTACATATGAGGAACGTCAGGCTTTTAATAACCTTCATCAAAATAAGGATATAGTTATTCGCAATGCTGATAAAGGGGGTGCTGTAGTCATTTTAAATCACTATTTTAAGTGACTATATTACGGAGACTGAAAGACATCTTTATGATCCGGATATGTATAAAAAATTGACCTCCCACACCACAATGTCCTTTAATAAACAGCTACAGGATATATGGTAATAGATGATGCCTTAGAGAAAAATATAATTTCCAGGAAACAATATGATTTGTGATTTTAGAAGAAAGCTATTGTTCCAGTCTTATATATCCATCTGGTAAACGTATTATAGCTGGTATAGGAGAAAATGTATCGAAATTTGTTGATTATCATTTACAACCATTAGTTAGAACTCTTCCTAGTGACATTTGGGATACTAAACACCTATTAGCTCTTGCAAACACCAATTGGGAGAGGCACGTTATCTAGACCACACTTGACGTGACATCCCCCTATTTCACTATTCCTCATGAAAAAGGTGTAACAGCTGTCGAATTCTTCCTTTGATCATTTTAGTGACTATTCGCTTGATCTTATTGAATTTCTTATAGAGAATCTCTATTAAATTTCTACTAACTCATAATTCTTTTATCTTTGAAGGATATGGAACCGCTATGGGCATTTGCTTTGCTCCCTCCCATGGCAACTTGTTTCTTGGCTGGTGGGAGAGGTTCCACGTATTCGGCGATGAGAATCCACTTAGACAACGCATCATTTGTTATGCTAGATACATTGATGATCTGGTTTGTATTTGGTCTGGCTCTGAACATCATCTTTTACAGTATGTAGAGCATCTTAATAATAATGATTTAAATTAGCATTTTACTCTTAACTTTTCTAAAGAAAGGATTGCTTATCTGGATTTATGGCTGTCCCACAATAATTGTGGAAAGGTTACTACAGCAGGGTATAGAAAACCTACAGCAGGAAATACTATGCTCTATCATTCTAGTTGTCGTCCTACTCATTTAATACGTAATATTCCTTTTGGTGAATTTTTAAGATTATGGAGAAATTGTTCTGAATTAATGGATTTTGATATACAGGCTTAACAGCTATTTATTAGATTACAAGAAAGAGGATACCCCTGCAGATGTTCTTAAAAAGGCGTATATTAGAGCCAGACATATGGATAGACACATTTTATTAACTGACAAATCTAAGAGGCAGCAATCTAAGCACTTGTCCTATAATACCAGGATTGACTCTTTATATTTTGTCACGGAATAGTATGGAATTTAGTGAAATAAAAAATATAATTCAAAAGAACTTGTCTATATTAAAAACGAATAAGGATATTATGGATAAGGGATGTCACGTCAAGTATGTGCCTACTCTGCAAAAAAATCTTGGCCCCTAACTGTCTTCCTTCAGTAAGGTCCAGTACCAATACCTAGCTAAATTTAGTTGGAATGTTCCCATGTGGGGCTACGAGATGCATCTATTGTCAGTTTGTTCATAAAACTAGATTTTTACCACAAGACAGGAGGCTTCATAATTTGCATAAACCTTCTTTACTGTACCACCAACAGCAGCAAAGAAAACTCAAAACAACAAAGAAATATAGCCAATGAATGACCAACATAGCATATATAATGTCCCAACTGTCACTCCTCTTCCTCTTCTTTGCTGCTGCCACCAGCAAGGTCAGGTCAAAATTTTCACATTACTCTATTCCATTCATTAATTATTATCCAATTGTTATTTCATTATATTATATATATATATATATATATATATATATATATATATCATACATGCAATTTATTGCTTTCATTTGTACATTTTCTCTATTTTATTTCTTTATTATATATTTTTCCTACATATCTGGTCTCCCTTTGGTACAACTGGGTTTTGGCTGCTTACCTTGCCAGCAATTTGGCTCCCTATTTAGGCCGTGATCGCGCTATTTAGCGTGTGGCCCTTTTTCCTCCCCATTCTTATCCATTAGTTTTTCCCTTTCTTTTTTGGCCATCCCTGTTGGCCTTATCTCTCCCCTCCTCTCCCTCTCAGTTCTTACCATGTCTGATGGTCCCTTGTCTTCCTCTGCTTCTTCCCTCCTCATGTAGTCCGTCTTTAATTATTTATTTCCCTACCGCGTCTTTAATTTTATTTCAAGACACGGAGGCTCATATTGTGCATTAACCCTTTCTTTACTCCCAACAGCAGCAAAGAAAAAACAACATTAGTTAGAGAAAAAATTCAAATAGGAGTGTACAACAATAACCCCTCCCACATAACAATATCCCATAAAAGGGCTGACATATCCATAATACTCCTCTTTCTTTGCTGCTCCCAGACAGCAGATAAGTACCTTTTTGTCTTTCTATATATTGTGCCTTGTTTAACTGGTGTGTGGTGCCCTTTTGGTCCTCCCTCATGTTGGTTCCTTTTTGTCATCTATTATTATTTATAATTTTTTATGTTCTATGTTCACTTACCTTTATTTAAACATTTAAATATTTGTATTTATAGTTTCTGTGTTTCCCCTTGCCGTGCCCGTTTCCTTCCTTACCGTCCGGTCCTCCTAGTTGGGCCGTTCGGTCCTCTGTCTCCCGTGCCCCCCCCCCCTTGCGGGGTCTGTGCCCCTCCCTCGTCTTACCCGTGCCGTTCGGCTTTTCGGCCGCTCGGTGCGGTCTTCGGGCTTGCTCCCCGTGCTCTCCATGGTCTCCGGACGTCGGGACTGCAGGATCTCTTTCTGCAGCCGACGTCCACTTGGTCCTCCGGCGTTTCGCGCGTAAAGTTGTGGCAGCTATTCTCCATTAAAGGGGCATATCCCTATTTCGATTTTGCTTGTTTTTTCCCTTCAGTTCCCGTACAGTCCGTGCTACCAGTTGTTTTTTCTTAAAGGGGACATATCCCTATTGTGTTATTCATTATGGCTGGGCACCAATCTCCCTCTGGGAGTTTATCTGACCATGAAGCTTCCTTAAGGGAAGATCTTCTAGCTAGCATTCCTCTACTGATCCTTTAAAGGACTTAAATAATTCAGTATCCCTGGCTATTGCCTCAGCTATATCTTCAATGACTTCTACTCTGTCTGCATCTCTGACTGAAGCTATCCAGAGATCCATGTCTGGCCCATTGCAGACTTCTGTGGCCCCAGCTGACCCTGTTCCTCAGACATCTGGGGGTAAAAAAGCCTTATTCAAATCGCGTCACACCAATATGCCAGCCTCCAGAACTGACTTGACTGATGAGGTTAATCCCATCCTTGATAGCGTTCCTCCGAAACGCAAAATAGCCCTTACCCGCCGGGCAGAACAGGCGCGGAAATGGAAATGCGCTAAAGCGCAATCCTCTACTTCGTCCCATTCGGAACCGGATTCTATAGAGGAGGTTTGGGAGGTGTCTGATGCTGACTCCAGTATGGGGGATCAGGTTGACAATGATACGGTCCATCCCTCGGAAACTGCTGCTCAGGCAGGGTCCTCTCAAGCTGATTTAGATATTTTTGGCCCCTTGACCAAAATGTTCCAACTTATAGAGGACTGGGTGGAGTCAGGAGCCCCCCCTGATTCGATGGTCCTTCGGGGTTGGGTGCAAAGGGCTATTTGCATAGCCAGAAGCACTAACGCCTCTCTGTCTATTGAAAGGCGCAAGGCCATTCTGTTCAAGTTGGCCATCTTAGCTCTTACGGAAATGGGCAGTGAGGCCCAAGGCTTATTGTTTGGAGATTACGCGGACAAGATCAGCCTGGACGATCAGACCAGGGCAGAAATTCGTTGGTGGCTGGTCAACATGTCTGCCTGGAACGGCAAGGCTATTTTCGGCATGATGCCGGATGTCTCCATAGATTCCGACGCCAGCCTTCACGGTTGGGGTGCGCGGTGTGGCGAGATTTCCACGGAAGGCCCTTGGTCACGGTCGGAGACCGGCCTTTACATCAATTGCCTCCTTCGCCATCAAGAGTTTTTCCAGGGACTGCGTCAATTCTTGCATCAAGCTCCGCATGGACAATGTGTCTGTGGTGCACTACGTCAATTGCCTTGGGGGCACTTGGTCTGCTACTCTGGCGAATCTGGCCAAAGACCTCTGGTCATTCTGTCTGGACCGCAACATCATGGTGCAGGCAGAGTATATTCCCGGTCTTTCCAACTCAGTGGTGGACTGGAATTTGCGCTATCTTTCGGATGCCAGCGACTGGACCCTGGCGAGGGGCGTATTTTCATCTATTACGGCTCTGTGGGGTCCGCTCCGCATAGATCTCTTCGCTTCTCGCTTGAACACCCGTCTCCCGCTCTTTTTCAGTTGGCGGCCCGACCCGGCGGCTCTGGCGGTGAACTCCTTCCTTCAGGACTGGTCCGGGGAACGCCATTACGCTTCCCCCCCCTTTGCTATGATCCCCAGGACACTCCTGCAGACCCGCCGACATCAGGCCTCCTTGGTCCTCATAGTCCCGTTTTGGACCTCCCAGTCTTGGTTTCCCTCCCTGCTGGACCTGTTGGTGGCGATACCTCGTCTGCTCCATTCGCCGGGCCCTCTTCTTCGGGATCCCTCCGGCGGTCCGCATCCTCTCATCCAGGACGGCAGCCTTTCGCTCTTGGCGTGTTTGGTTTCCGGGAGTCCGGGCCTGCCTCAGGCCTTTCGGTCTAGGCTCGGCGGCTCCTGTCACGAGCTTGGGCTCCAGGTACCCACAGATCTTACCATTCAGCCTGGTAGGTTTGGGCTTCTTGGTGCCTGCAACGGGATCTGGATCCCTTTTCAGCCCCTTTGACTTCCGTGATTCACTTCCTTACTCACCCTTTCGACCTGGGTCGTGCTTACCGGATGGTCAACCTGTATCGGTCTGCCATATCGGCGGCACACCAAGGTTTTGACGGCGTTCCGATCGGCCAACACCCCGTTGTTTGCCGCCTGCTGAAAGGGGTGCGCTTGTCCAGACCTCCTCGACCCCGGTACTCCTCCACGTGGGATGTTACTTCGGTGTTGAGTTTGTTTCTGGCTTGGCCTCCCAATTCGGATCTCTCCTTACGCCAGTTGTCGGCTAAGCTGGTTATGTTGTTCTGTCTCATGTCTTGTAAACGTGTTTCGGACGTTCGGGCGCTGGATTGGAATGCCAGGTCCTTTGTTCCGGAGGGGGTGCGTTTTGACATCTCGCGGCGCACCAAGACGGCGATTCGGTCGGTTACTTACGGGGCTTTCCCGACTAATGTGGCTCTCTGTCCCGTTGCTTGTCTCCGGGAGTACGAGGCCCGCACTTTGCGGTTTCGGACTGGGGATTCTCCTCAGCTGTTCTTGTCTTTTCGCTATCCTCATCCGCCTATCTCTTCGACGACTCTGGCGCGTTGGGTTAAATGGGTCATAGGCCTTGCGGGTGTGGACACCTCTAGGTTTGGTGCTCACTCTGCTAGGAGTGCGGCGGCGTCCAAGACCTTGTTGTCGGGTGGCCGTTTGGAGGATATTCTTCGTGCGGCGGATTGGTCTTCGGAATCCACCTTTAGGGAGTTCTATTTTAAACCCATCGAACACCTTTTTTCTCCTTTGCTTTCCCAGCTTTGAACTTGCACAATATGAGCCTCCGTGTCTTGAAATAAAATTGATGGATTTTACTAAAACATGACGTAAAGTCATGATTTTATGAAAGACACGGAGGCGAATATTGTTCCCGCCCTCTTTTTGTTATGTGGGGTGTTTTGGTTTGTGTGGGTTTTTTGTCTTTGCCCTCCCTTCTGTTTTCGCTGGGTTGTGTTTTAATTTTTTCCTACGTTTGTGGTATCCTGTTCTGTCCTTTTTTCCTTTATGGGTGGTTCTTCGTTGTCTCATGCTGTACGCGTTGGGATTGCTTGCCTTCCGTGCTGTTACGGTTTCCCGTCATTTGTGGTTTTCAGGTTGATCTTCCCCGTGTCCGGCTGCGGTTTTACAGATCAGTTGCTGCGGTTCGTTCGTCCGTCCTCCGGCGTTTGGTTCCAGTGTTCCTGAGTTGATGCAGTCTCGGGTCCTTCTGTTGTTGGTTTCTGGACGTTTCCTTTGCTGAGTTTGGTTCCGTCGCAGCCAAGAAAGAGGAGGATTATGGATATGTCAGCCCTTTTATGGGATATTGTTATGTAGGAGGGGTTATTGTTGTACACTCCTATTTGAATTTTTTCTCTAACTAATGTTGTTTTTTCTTTGCTGCTGTTGGGAGTAAAGAAAGGGTTAATGCACAATATGAGCCTCCGTGTCTTTCATAAAATCATGACTTTACGTCATGTTTTAGTAAAATCCATCAATTATTTATTTCCATCGCGTCTTTAATTATTTATTTTCGCGTGCTTTCTCTCTGGAGTTCTCCCTTGTGCTCCTTCAGTTAACCCCTCCCTTGCTGCAGCTGTTCCAGGCTGCCAGTCTTCTTATAAATAAACATTGTTGTATTTATATGTTTGGTCTCTGGATTTTTCTCAATAAGTTAGTTCTCTTATTGTTTAATTATTTATTTTCTTATTTTCATCTTATTCATCTACTCTGATTTGCTTCAACTCAGACCAAGCCACCTGCTGGTCCAGTGGTTCAGTACTGTGTCTCTCAGAGACGAAGTTGCTGGTACAATACCCAGTGGGGCTAGATACTTAAAAAAAAAAAATAAAAAAAAATGTTTCTTTTTATGTTCAAACTATTTTATTTTACAATAGCTGAAGGCTTGTCCCCTGCTTCACACTGTCAATCAGTAGCGTGATCCATACAAAAGTATTTACGTATACTACAATTACTAAGGCTCGTCCCCCGCTTCATACTGTTAATCAGCAGGGTGATCCATACTAAAGTGCTTATGTATACTATTTATATATATATATACACACATATATTCTTGGCCCTTGTCCCCATTTGGGTGATTTATCAAACATATATTGGGCCAGTCAGTATAGCCTTAACTGACCTCAGCCTCTACCGCCACCTTGTGGTTTTGTCGTTGTGCTCTGCACATTTATGATTTATTACTTCATTTCTGGTGCCATCAACCATAACTCTGTTCTCTTACAGTTGTGAGACAGACATACTACTAAATATCATGGCAGACGATACCGGCACACCTTCGGCCGCAGATTTTGCTTCCTGGCTCTCTGCAGCCAAAGCCTCATTTGATACAGCCCTCCAACAGGCTTTGACCTCCATACCTCAGACTCCGGCTATTCCTCAGGCTTCTTCCTCCGGGGTACGCCGCAATGATGAAGTTACCCTATCAGACCCTGATCCTGAAGGCTGTGTTCACAAGCGTCCTCGTAAAGGAGTTGTGTTTGGCACCAGTAAGGGGAAACATCATGCTACACGTGCCCCCGTTGGCTCCACCCCAGAGCTCAGTGGGGTTAATCATAGTTCCTCATCTGAGGATGACGAGGCTGCTGGCTCCTATGCCCTAGTAGACGAGTGGCAAGGAGACTCACACGACTCCAAATCTGAATACGATGCCCCTGACCTCCCTACCTCTCGCATGTTCGGCGAGACGGCTCACTCATCCAATACAGGCAATCCTACGGTCACAGGAGACTCCGCCAACTTGGATGCTGCAGGCGAACCCTGGTTTGACCCGGAGCTAATCCGACATCCTCGCTCCGCCCAATGGACGCCCCCGGAGAACATATCCAATTTCCTTGTGAAGTGGATTTGGAACCTGTGGAGAGGGAGGTATGAAATAAGCTTCGGACGGAATGCTCAAGACCGATTATTTCACACAAGGAGCTTAACAAACATGTCAATATTTTTACATCCTTCAATAAGGCTGAGACCTCCATCAGGAAGGCATTTTCATCGGGCCAACGTTTTTATGGCAGGGCTGGACGAACGAGGAGCCGGGCCGTCAGCCGTTCCGCCACCAGAGGCTTCTGAGCTTTCTACCAGACTCGTCAACCCGCCTACCAAATCCGGGCTCCTTTTCCATCATCCAGAGGAGCCTTCAGGAGAGGTTTCACCAGTTCCTCCCGGGGAAGAGCTTCTAAATGTAAGTCCTTTACTTTCAAATCTCTCTTTCCCCTTAAAGATTGCGGGCAGATGATCTCTCTTTTCCCACAACTGGCACCTCATTTCTCAAGACCCATGGGTTCTTCAATCTGTCCTAGGTTTCATGATCGACTTTGTCATGCCGCCTGTCCAGGTGTCTCTTCCCGAACCCCTCCGCCTTTCTCTCAACAGGCCCTAGTGGAGTCCGAACGGCAACTCCTCCTCCAGAAAGGCGCCATAGAACCCGTCACAGGCCCACCAGCCTTTGTCAGCAACATCTTCCTAGTCCGCAAGAAATCTGGAGAGTTCCGTCCAGTCATCAACTTAAGGAACCCCAACGCATTCGTTTCATACCGGCACTTCAAGATGGAGGGCATCCATCTTCTCAGAGATCTTCTGTTAGAAGGTGACTGGCTCACGTGCCTTAACCTCAAGGACGCCTATCTGACGGTACCGATCCACAACAACCATCGCCAGTTCCTCCAATTCTTCTGGAACGATACTCTGTGGCAGTTCACCTGCCTTCCATTCGGCCTCAGCTCACCAAACGTATGAAACCCGTCATGGCTTTCTTTCGATCCCACGGAATTCGATCAATCGTCTATCTAGACGACATTCTCCTCTCCTCACAAGATCGATCCCTCGCTCTTCAACACACGGCATTCGTCACCTCGTGGCTCCAAGCGTTGGGTTTTGTGATCAACAAACAGAAGTCAGCGCTCATCCCAACTCAGGTGATCCAGTTCCTGGGATTCGAGATAGATTCTGTAGCGGCAGTTCTAAAGCTCCCTCCTTCAAAAATTACGGCGATCAAGAAGGAGATTCGCAGAGTACTTTGAGTCAAGGTGATACCTCTTCGCGTTTTGGCTCGCATTGTGGGTCTCCTGTCCTCTTCAATCCAGGCGATCTTCCCGGCACCACTCCATTACCGTGCACTACAACGCCTGAAGACAGAATATCTATGCCAATGTCCATCTTACGACCAGACGGTTGTCCTCTCAACAGAGGTGAGGATAGAACTCTTGTGGTGGCTTCGTCACATGGAAGCCTGGAATGGTCGAGCTATCTTTGGTTCCTTACCAGACCATGTACTGGAATCCAATGCCAGCACTCTTGGATGGGCTGCTGTCGGACCTACGGGAGCGACAGGGGGTCGCTGGTCAGCGGAGGAGAGACAGTTATATATCAACTGTCTGGAGCTGATTGCGGGCCCTTTCGCCATCAGGAGTTTGACTGCGGGTCTTTCCAATTGTCCATCCGAAGCAGGAGGGAGCAACATCTCAGCGGTGCAGTACATCAATCGACTAGGGGGCACCCGCTCTCGCTTACTCACAGACCTTACCAAAGACCTTTACGATTATTGCTTGACCAATCACATCACCCTCAAGGCAGAGTACCTTCCGGGCAACGACAACATGGTAGCGGACTGGTTCTCCCGCCACTGGAGAGACGTCAGCGGGGGGCAGCGGCCTCCGGTGCTATGTCACTTGGCGCCTCCTTGACTGATGTTTTACGATCGGCAGATTGGTCCAGAGTGTCTACTTTTCGCACCTTTTACTTTCGTCCGGTTTCACATGCCGCATCCTCTTTAATTGAGCGTTAAAACTGCAAATTATGAAGCCTCCTGTCTTGTGGTAAAATTTGAGATTATGTTAGCCTCGGTGAAGGCATAATCTAAATTTTATTAAAGACAGGAGGCGAATAATTCCCCCCCCTCCCTTTCCCTGATATCTTTTATGGGGTAACCTTCAGTTTATTTATTTCTGCTGTGTCAGGTTCTGGTCTTTTCTTTTACTCATTTTGGTGTTTTTCTGCCTCTATTACATTGTTCCATTATTTGTGCGCTCCTACTGTATTGTTTACCACTGGTTACTACTGCATTGTTGACAACTGGTTATTTTTACATTTCCTTATCTTCAGTTACTGTTATAGATTCTCTTTCTTTCAGTTTAATGGCCATCATCCGGCTGGTGCCTAGAGTTTCCGGCGGCTGTTTGTTCGTGTTCAGCTGCGGCTGGTTTCGTTGGATTTTCAAGTACCATTTGACTGTGGTTTTTGCATCAAAGAAGAGGAAGAGGAGTGACAGTTGGGACATTATATATGCTATGTTGGTCATTCATTGGCTATATTTCTTTGTTGTTTTGAGTTTTCTTTGCTGCTGTTGGTGGTACAGTAAAGAAGGTTTATGCAAATTATTCGCCTCCTGTCTTCACCGAGGCTAAAATAATCTCAAATTTTCATTCGTCCTTTTAAAAAAAAAACTTTATTAAAGATTTCATTAATTGCAATACTAAAGTTATATATCTGATTACATGTTTAGCCTGTAATATACAGTACATGTATCATGTATTCTGTATTACATTATATGGAGTTATGAGGTGGTCAAATCATGTATATATATATATATATATATATATATATATGTTTAGAAAGAAAATATATGAGAAATATACCAGAGGTGGTCCGTGCTGATTTAAATAAATTGGTGTTAAACACACTTAACTATAAAGACCCGTGAGTGCCCATCTTTCTTTGGTTACATATATATATATATATATATATATATATATACATACAATATCTCACAAAAAATATTTACAAAAATGTGAGGGGTGTACTTACTTTTGTGAGATACTGTATATATATATATATATATATATATATATATATATATATTCTAACCATTCTTTTTAATTATTCAAAAAAGCATCTGGTATATCCATCTTATGTAAATTCAGCTGGGCTAATATTATAGTAAAGGTAGTCCAGATGTATACAACCTGTGATCTGGCATTCCTTTGGGGCTGATAAAGGTATATACTGAAAAATCTCCCTTTATAAATACCGTTTCTCTAAAAATCACCCCTTGTCTTATATTCGAGGTTGTCTTATAATCAGACCTCAAATAGCGCTGCAGGGAACCTGGATCCTCCTCTCCGGCAGCCGGTGCTGCCGGCACTTCCGCTGGGGTTTCTGTGACGGAGCGTCGGCATCACATGACCTTCTGGTGCTCCTCCATAGCGGAGTTTCTCTGCGCGCATCGCACCAGCTGCCCCCACTAGACACCAGGAACTCTGAAGCAAGTCTAGGGATGCACTGGTAGATCGGGGACGACGACTAGCATATGGGGGTAGAGGGGATTTCTGGAGGCAGAGTGGCATGTATGGGGGTTAAAAGGCATATCAGGGAGGCAGAGTGGCAAATAGGGGTTAAAAGGCATATCAGGGAGGCAGGGGGGCATATAGGGGTGTATAAGGCATATCTGTGGCAGAGCGGCAAATAGGGGGTTAAAAGCCAAGTCAGTGAGGCAGAGTGGCATATAGGGGGTATAAGGCATTTTTTGGAGGGTAGATGTGCATAACTGGGGGCAGGTTGACAAATGACAGGAAATAAAAACAACAAATTCATTTTTCTCAATCATAGTTTTTATTAAATATGAAAAAATAGTTTACACGTGAATTAATATTTAGTATATTTAGTTTAGTAAAACTTTTCATCTTATATTCAGGCTTTTTCTTTTTTTCCTAAATTAATATTCAAATTTGAGGGTTGTCTTATAATCGGGGTCATCTTATAATCGTGCAAATACGGTATAAAACTTTGGGACAGGGAAGGGGTGGTACCGACAAGTACTAATCCTATATTTGGTCTGGCTTATTGCTTATTTTGGAATATATTATTATCTCTGTGTATCATTTATGTTCAGCTTTATATTTTTGAGACTATATCCCACTAATATAAACTATTCTCGAAGATTAAAAAGATATGAATTAAAAAGTTTTCATTTCTATCATTCTTCTCTTCTTCTAGAGTTTGTTTTGCTTCATTGAAGGTATGTACCTCCACATTCCAAAATTTTGGGTCTCTTCATTACACGTGACATATAATGAGTGTCACGTGATGTCATTTAAAGGTATCTGTTACATTCCCCAAATCATGTCTTTTACAGACATATGAAATGGTGTTTATTAATTAACATACTGAATATACTGTATACTATATTCTAAATTAACATTATGTTTAACACACAAGAGACGACCCCTAAATTTCCTTTTCTCCAGATTTGATTTTTCCTCCTCAGTAATTTATCCCTTCTTTCTTATTAAAATAAATTGAAAAAATCAATCTGAAGGAAATATCATAAATGTCCTTTTTGATAGATGAATTAAGGTATATATTAAACATTGTGTTGACAAATGTCCTCCTTTAAGTCATTATTGTGATTTTAGTTAAGATGGGGAGTTATTTGTCACTGAAGTTCTCCCTTCTTCACAATTCCCAGCAAAGGTCTGCTTTGGAGACCTGGAATGTCGGGGGGGGTCACCATTATTTTTACAATCAAAAAAGGAACACAATTATATGTGTAAACTATGATATTTCATAGTCATATGTACCTGAAAGTGAAATGTGTCAAGTAGCATTTGTGTTTGTTATAAAATACAAAAAAATGTCATTTTATTAGTTTTAATGTCACAAAATTATTTGGTTTACTTTTCAGAAGATTCTTCAGAAACCAGGTAAATGTTCCTTTTTTAATGGGCATGGGAATAAAGCAGAACATCCAAACACAGACCCTGAATAACACTATTATCAAGCAATAATCTGGCCTCGCTGGAAGAGGCTATTAAACTCGGCACCGCTTCAAAGGTAGAGATAGGGCGCGTATCAATAATAGCCACTAGGTATAGCAGCTCTGCGCGTATAGGATATACATTTCCACCATCCCCAAACAGAAGCATTTGGATAAGACATTGAGAGCAAAATTTCCTACAAGTTCTACAAGTTGAACAAAGAGCCTTTATAAGTGTTATGTTTATATATTTTAACCATATTATTCCCATCCTCACTGCGCACTGCATACAGGATCTGTATATTAAAGACAAAATAGACATATAAAAAGATATCTACACATAGTAGTAGTCCTTATGTTCAAATAACTGGGTGTCGGATACCCGGTTTGGAATTCATCTCAGCTGGTATCATGGCAGACACATATCATATGTTTGGAAAAACAGAACAAATTCTGGGGATACAGCTTTAGTTGTGCCACACTCACAAGATTGTAGTAGGTACTGCGCCTTTAAGATAACCTGTATCTTAGGAATTCTGGAGGTTTGCTGGAATTTTTAAAACCACCTCAAAGTTTGAAAAAACGGTCATCTGCTGGATACAAACGAATGGCAGGCAGAGTATCTTCCAAAAGTTCTTTATTTACAATTGCCCATTAAAAATGCTTTAAGAAACTAAGTCCAACGTGTTTCGTCATATACTGACTTCATCAGGGACTAGTTATAATGCATCAAGATTTGATGCTTGCAGAGATGGCATGTGATTAAGCCCTTTTCTAGTCTATAGCTACCCTACCTAAAAATATCTTAGAAATCTCTTAAACCCCTTTGCAAGAATGACAAAATGACCCCTAGTGCATGTGTCATACAAGGTACAGTATTTCCCCATGTATAAGACACACCATAATTTTGGGGCCCGAAAATTACACTTCTATCATGCCCAGGTTCCAGGATGAGTGTGATGTTAGCTGTGCTGGAATCTGGGTATGCCTGGGCATGATAGGGGTGTTATTGCTGTTAGCAAAAAAAAATCTACAACCACTGTATAAGACGCACCCTGTTTTTACACCCCAAATTTTTTTTCCCATGAAAAACATTGATAAAACGCAATTCCTAAGCCCTGTAAACCTTGTCTAATTTTTCATGTTTCTTTCACAGTCAGATTCAAATTGTTTACCATATCAGATAAATGATCATAATTTACCTAATATATATCTCAGGTATTTGCTTGGTATTTAGTTTTTCTTGTATGTGACAAAATATTTATTTATTCCCCCTTAAGATACAGAGGATACAAGCAAAGGTAAGTAATACTAAGATTCCTTTGACTTTGATTAAATTCACTTTTCCGGAATACACATCCTACAGATGCTTATCGATCTAACACAACTTTGCTGAAGGTACACTCCATGGAACATTACACACCAACAGATCAATTGTTTATATATCTGCAAATCTGGCCATAGGATTACAACTGAGCACTCCGTAATACATGAATTGTTTTGTGATTCTACAAAATGTGCATAAATGACTACTACAAACCTTTATATACTCTAGTGTATCAACTGATAAGGTATTTTACATACGTTATATAAAATGATAATTTGTATCGTGCCAGGTAAACAGCCCACTTCCCTCCAGGGAGACACAACTCACCAAGCACGGAGCCCCGGCTCAATGCTGAGTGATAACACTAAACTGAGTGAAATTAATGCTGCAAATATCAGTTTGCAGCTGATCTTTTTTTGTCTACATGCCAGTATGCAATGCTAGACAACAGGCATGTCTATGTGAAAATAGATTGAATTATTGCAAGGTAATAGTAAAGATAAAATAGTAAAGATCAAGATCAATAGTAAAGATAAAATGTCTATCACCATACAGATAAATACGTCATTCCTGTCATCAAGTTATGTATGTTGCCATTTGATTTATTAGGATATGATAACTGGGTATATAAGAAATTTATATATATAAAGATGGAGGCAAAACACACAGGTACTCCTTGCTTCTGTGTCTTTATTGAAACATACATTAACTGCTTCTCTTCCTGTTCAGGAGGAAGGAGGAGATAACAACAAAAACTTTATTTATACTTCTCTTAACCATACAATTGTATCACATAGGCTATAGCACTGTGAGAGCACTTTCAGATTGTAGCTCAACAATGTGTTTTGTAGTGGAGTAATTACCTGGTTGTCTCATTTTGCATTGATTATTTAAGCCATTTCTGAAATTATAATTAAAATATTTTTTTTTATGAGCTTGTTAAAATATTAGGACCGAATTTCAGTAGCCTTGGCCAAATGTGACAAAGTGGTATTTGTGGTGAGGTTAATATTTATCTGCTGCTAACCATTTCTCATGAACTCTTGCCTGTTGTCCTTATCTATATTTAAAGTTAATAAAAATAAAACAGAACTGAGGTGCTTTTTACAGGATTGCATTATGATTTCTTCTTCTTTTTTTTCAGATACTGTACCATCTGCTGCATCCCCATTTTAGGATGTAAATTTCAAATCTGTAAATCTGTTTAGCATTAATAAAGTTAATCATTTTATTTAATGTGTGTTAAACATATTGATTTTGTGATTTTAAGTTAATTAAGCCCAAGTCACTGTCATCCCGAATCAATCATATACATTCAACAATACTCGTTGCACTGTGTCCATTAACGTTAAAGTCTAACCAAACTTTTTTTACACTAAAGAGAACAATTAAACAAACTATATCAATTTATGTTAAAAGTAAGGTTTGCACAATTGTTCTCTTTAGAGATTAATCCCTTATTTACCGAGGAACAATCATTAATTTTTTATTCTTTCTTTTCTTTTTTTTACTTTTTGAGCCTGCATGACTAATCAGCAGCACTCACTCCCTTGAATGGAGCCTCCAATTTAGTGTAAACGTGAGGCTTCCATTCACAAAGGAAGACTTCCGGCGTAAGGAGGGTGCATTGGGTGCGAGGCAGTCCTCTGCACCAGGAAATGAAGGGTGGTAGTGTGCACAAGCACGCACAATGCCCCTTTAATCATTACAATACATTATATTTATTTATAAAGCGCCAGCCAATTCTGCAGCGCTGTTATATTCATTGGAACAATTTATAAACACATACAATGACAAACTGGTGCAAAGGAGAAGAGGGCCCTGCTCTTGCAAGCTTACAATCTAGTCAATCATGACATTTCATGTCAAGAACAGCCCCGGAGGGAAAGAATTGGACAAAGGGGCCACATGAATTTGTGCGGACGAGGTACCCTTGGTCAAGCCTGTTTAAAGGGTTAAGGCATGACTAAGCAAAATTTTGCCGCTGAAAAGCTGAGGTATTTGGTGGCACGTGCAGGGCCAGAGGGGGAGGGGGTAATTAGTTAATTACCCTCCCTAGGGGGGTATATAAGGAAGGGTCGTGGCCTATAGTGGCAACCATTTTCAGAAAAATTTTACCTTTTGTCTTGCAGGTTCCTGATGGCATCCAGTATGGAATCCCTGCTTCAAGAGCTTCAGGAGGCTGCCGGTGGTGATGTGGAGTGGCTCCGTGAACGACTGTCCGGGGTCCTGTCGTCCTCGCCGGTTCCGGGGTCCTGTCGTCTGCTCCGGGGTCATCTAGGTCCGCCCGGTCCAGGGTCTCCCGTCCCCCCGTTCGGCTGAGCCCGGAGGTGTCCGGCCGGAGAGTGGCTGCTGCGTCTCCGGCCCGCACTGCGTCCCGTGCAGGACCTACCAAGCGCCGGAGTTCCCGTCCGGCGAGATCCGGGAGGGCTGGCAGGCCTCGCCCGGAGGTGCAGCCGAATCGCCCGTCCCCGCCGCAGTCTCCATCCAGCTCCGGCGGGGTTGTCAGCTCCGTTGCCGGTGCGTCCAGGGCTTCGGGAGCCGCCGGTGCGGTTTCCTTACGGTCCGGCGGTACAGGCCGCGACCGCGGCATTGATTTCAGGCGCCCCAGTGCTCGCGCCCGGGTGCGATGTTCGCGGGAGGCTGCTTCATCGCCGAGAGCTCCAACCCCTACGCAGGCCGTGTCGCGGCCTAGCTTGCAGGCCGGTGCTGAGTCCCAGGGAGTGCTGAGTGGCTGCAGCGAGGCTGGAGGAGCTGCTGCTGGCCGTCGCTCAGTTGCTCCACGCACTGAGCCAGAAGATGATCTGCTGGACACTCCTACTGTTTTCCGGCCTGGTGCTTCTGCTGCAAATGTTCCGGAGGCTATGCCTTCTACATCCACTGCTGGGAGCGCTGCATCTCAGGGTGAGCATATTGTTTCATTATTTTCTCCTCTTTCTTCGCACTCTGCACCTGTTAGTGGGTTGGCTGGGAGTAGTGGGAGTTCTTCTGTTTTGATGGGGAACACACCTGCTGTTTCTGGGGATAGTTCGGCAGTTGCGCTCCAATTGCTTTCAGTGTTTCGGGATCTGGTGGCGACTTGTGGTTTGGGGGGTCAGGGTGCGTAGCTGGCGCAGGTTTGGGGTTCGAGTGGTGCGCCTGGGGCTGGTGGTCTCAGTGCTTTGGGGAGTGGTAGTGTAGCACCAGCTGCGCCTGTCGCTGCGCCTGTTGGCGCTAGCAGCGTTCCTGCCGACTCGGCCGCTGGGGGTTCGCGCACTGACGTTGATTCCGTTCGGCTAGCTGACGCTGCCCGTGGAGAGGTGTATGTTTGTTTTGAGGCTCCATTGGGTACGCATTTGAAGCAAGAAGTGCGGGACAAGATTTGGAAGGGGGAATATGTGGAAATCTTTTCGCTCCTTCCTCTGGAGAAGTTTAATTTGGATAGGCCGTCTAAGAATGAGGCCACTAAAAAGGAGGACGAGGAGAAGCGGCGATACCGTTTGATTCCTCGCACCTTTTCTAATTGGCTGCAGGCTTTTGCAATTTTGGCCAGTGTCATTGGTCAGAAAGCGCCTGAGCATTGTTCGGGGTTATTTTGCTACCTTGACTCGATTGGGGAAGCGTATCGGGTTTATGGTGGGCAGGCGTGGCTGCGGTATGATGAGCAGTTCCGTCAGCGCATGGCGGTGCGTCCTGGGGTCCATTGGGACCATTAAGATATAGCACTGTGGCTGCGCGTTATGACGCCGGGTCGTCCTGGGTCTCAGCCTTTTCAGACGGGAGCCGGCACTTCCGGATCAGGGGTGTCGGCTGGGCAACAGAAAGGATACTGCTGGAAGTTTAATGAGGGGCAGTGCAAGTGGGGCACATTGTGTCGCTTTAAGCATGAGTGCTCCGGCTGTAGTGGCGCACACCCGCTTACTAAGTGCCTCAAGCGGCAGAAAGGGGGTAAGGCTGGTGCTGGCAAAAGGGGAGACTCCGGTGCGGCTGGAGATGATGCTGCCGTGGCTGATTAAATACCCCGATCGGGATGCTGCCCGGTTGCTGGAGGAGGGTTTTCGGGAGGGTTTTCGCATCCCGTCTAAAGTTGAGGGTTTCTCTGCTCGGTCGCGTAACCTTAAATCGGCGCTTGCCAATCCGTCTGTTGTTTCTGACAAATTGCTAAAAGAGGTGCGTTTGGGCAGGATGGCGGGTCCGTTTCCTTCCCCCCCTTTCCCTGATTTGCGGGTGTCCCCGTTGGGCCTGGTCCCCAAAAAGGAACCAAACAAGTTCCGATTGATCCATCATCTGTCGTATCCGAAAGGGCAGTCGGTGAATGATGGTATTGACCCGGCTCTGTGTACGGTCTCGTATGCGTCTTTTGATAGGGCGGCGCATTGGGTGAGGGTGTCTGGTAGGGGGGCGTTGTTGGCAAAGGTTGATATTGAGGCTGCCTTCCGTCTCCTTCCTGTTCATCCGGAAAGTTTTCATTTGTTGGGGTGTTTTTGGGGTGATGGGTTTTTTGTTGACAGGTGCCTCCCGATGGGTTGCTCCATTTCTTGCTCGTACTTTGAGAAGTTTAGCACGTTCCTGGAGTGGGTGGTTAGGGAGGTTGCGGGTCTCCCTTCTATTATTCATTATTTGGACGATTTTTTGTGTGTTGGTCCGGCGGGTTCTTCTCAGTGTGCGGTTTTGTTGGCCACGATGCAACAGGTGGCGCGTCTTTTTGGTGTCCCGTTGGCACCTGATAAGACTGAGGGGCCGTGTAGTTCCTTGTGTTTCTTGGGTATTGAAATTGATTCGGGGGACATGTCTTATCGGCTCCCTGAGGCGAAAGTGGTTGAGCTTCGTTTTTTGGTTGCGAGTTTTCGGCGGCTGCACAAGGTCACTTTGCGGCAATTGCAGTCCTTGTTGGGAAAGTTGAATTTTGCGTCTCGGGTTATGCCGATGGGCAGGGTTTTTTCGAGGCGTTTGTCTTTAGCGACTGCTGGTGTATCAGCCCCGCATCATTTTGTGCGGCTTACGAGATCCCTGAAGGAGGATCTTGAGGTGTGGCATTTGTTTCTGCGTGATTATAATGGTCGGACGTTGTGGATGGAGGAGCCGGTCACTAACGCGGACCTGGAGTTGTGGACGGATGCCGCGGGTGCAGTGGGGTTCGGTGCTTATTTTGGGGGTAGTTGGTGTGTGGGGAGCTGGCCGGCCAGCTGGGCTCGTGCGGGTTTAACTAAAAATTTAACTTTCTTGGAGTTGTTTCCCATTTTGGTGGCGGTGGAGGTGTGGGGTGATCGTCTTGCTAATCGCCAGGTTCGTTTTTGGTGTGACAACCTTGCCGTGGTTCAGGCAATTTCTAATCTCACCTCTTCTTCGGTTCCCGTGTTGCGCTTGTTGCGGTGCTTGGTGTTGCGTTGTCTTCAGCTTAATATGTGCCTCAGGGCTTCTCATGTTCCTGGTGTTGACAATTGTATAGCTGACTCCCTTTCTCGTTTGCAGTGGGACCGATTCTTCGCTTTGGCGCCCGGGGCGGACAAGGTGGGCACGGATTTTCCGGCTTGGATGTGGAGTCTGGGCGAGCTGGAGTAGAGGTCCTTCTGCAACGTTCTCTGGTCCCTGCTACTCGGGGTTTTTACGATCAGGTTTGGGGTGAATGGACTGCTTTTTGGGCCGAGGCGTCCGCCTTGGAACAGGGTCTTAGTAGGGCGGAGTGCCTGTTGTGGCTGGTGGGTTATTGGTTTAGTAGTGGGGTGTCTGTTGCGGGTTTGGGTCGCCGGATGGCGGCGCTTTCTTTTCATTTTAAGGCTGGGGGTGAGCCTGATTTCACTAAAAACTTTATGGTCCGTCAGGCTCTGCGGGGGTACCGGCGGGGTGCTGCTAGGCGTGATTCTAGGAGGCCGGTTTCCTACCCTATGCTGTTGGATTTGGTGGCGTTTCTAGACGGGGCTTGTGTGTCGCGGGAGGAGTTCTTGTTGTTTCGGCTGGCGTTTGTCCTCGCCTTTTTTGGTGCCTTCCGTATTGGTGAGCTTGTAAGCCCCAGCAAGTCTGTCCCTGCTGTTTGATGATGTTTTGCTGTCCGGTGGGGGGGTCCGGTTGGGTCTTCGGAGGTCCAAGACGGACCAGGAGGGCAGGGGTCGTTTTATTGTTTTGCAGTCTCTTCCCGGTTCTTCGGTTTGCCCGCACGACTGTATGGTGGCTTATCTTGCAGTGCGGCCTCAGGTTGGGGGGCCTTTGCTGGTGCATATGGACGGTTCCCATCTGTCCCGGTTTCAATTCATTGCCTTGTTTAAGCGTGCCCTGTCGAACCTCGGTTTGTCGGTTAATGAGTATGGGTCCCATTCCTTCCGGATTGGGGCGGCTACGGAAGCTGCGCGGTGGGGGTTGCGTCAGGAGGTGATTATGAGGTTGGGCAGGTGGGAGTCTAGCTGTTTTCTGTCCTCATTTGCTGTGAAGGTTGGTTTCTTGACGTTTGTTTTCTTTGTTTGTTTTTTAGGAGCGGTTTGGATCCTGGGGCACTCCTATGTTTTCTGGGCGGCGAGGCGGGCTGCTGTGCGTCCGCATGGGAGGCAGCTGGGTCTCGATCCCGCGCAGTTGACGGTCCGCTGGTTCGGTTTCCGAGGTATGCGTTGGGATCGTGTGTCCCGGGAGGTGTCTCGCCACGTTCGGATCCATGGGGTGCCTCGGATCCTGCTCCTGCATGTCGGTGGGAATGATTTGTGTTCGGTTCCTATCCGGGCGCTGATAGCTGATATTAAGGCAGACCTGCTTCAGCTTTGGGCCGCTTACCCGGAGACGGTGTTTGTTTGGTCCGAGATAGTTCGCCGTTTGCGTTGGCGTGGTGCCAACTCGTTGGCTGGCATTGAAAGGGCGCGCAAGCAGGTTAATAGGTCGGTTTCGCGTTTTGTGGCTTTTCGGGGGGGTATTGTGGTTAGGCATAGGGACTTGGAGGGTGACGTTGCGGGGTTGTTCCGTGACGACGGTGTCCATTTGTCTGATATTGGTTTGGACATTTGGCTGCTGGATGTTCGTTCCGGTCTGGAGAGGGCCGAGGCTGTGTTGGGGAGCCGGTGAAGCGCAAGGGGGTCGCGTTCGCCGGCCTTGGCCGGGTATTTGGGTTTTAAGCTGGTACGGTGCAGGAGTTAACCATCTAGGTATGGTTATTTGTGGTGCACAGAGGTGTAAGTGCAGGACACTCCAGGGGCATGCGCCCCTGTGAATCGTATGGTCATGTGACTGCCGCGCTGGGGACGCCGGCAGTTCCAGCAGGGATACAGGTGGTCACGCCCATACCAGCAGGTTACTGATTTGTTTATTCGGTTATTAAGTGGTTATTAAATGGTTACAATTGGTTATGTTTGCTTTCATTTTACAATAAATTATTGATTTTATTGTGTCAAATTTGTTGGGTTAATAAGATTTGACACTGTGTAACATATAATAAAAGTTTTGTGTCGCGGTGCTGAAGTTATTTTTAGTCCGCACCGCGGACAAATAATTCCATATCTGACGTTTAATAAAAATTTTGAAATAAAGAAGTGTTTCTTGTTTTATTTGTAAAAGAGGTACAGAAACTGGACGCTACTACATTCATGTCACCATGATAGGATTTTTTGTACATGTTTTCTTGATTGCATGAAATGCCCTGAAGGCTTTAATTGGTTAAGCGTATGGGACGTAATGAAGGTTTTAATAGGTTAAGAGTAACTCCCCAACACCATTTACCACCAGTGCAAACAACCTCCTGCACATCTTTTCTATTCTGTCCAGCTGGTCTCCTACCAAATAGGAATAGACTGCGTCCAAACTGTGTGGTCAGATCCTCATAATTATGGAACACGCCAGCCATCATTTGCACTTATACAATAGCTGTGTACCCTTTACATTGCAATTGCACAGATGGGTTTATCAGAAAGCTAGAGATTTCTTCTCTTTTCGCGCCACCCGTTTTTGCATTGGTTGATGAGCCACCGCGTGCAGGTGTGGACAGTTGATGGGATGTTCCACTGCTGTGGAAATGTTTTTTTCAGATAAAGAATGAATTTTACTTACAAAGTACTTTAATATATATTTACCGATTGTTAGGCATGATGTGATCACAACGCTTCACAACAAAGCTGGCTGCACATTTAGAACCTATGGGACAGCAAAGAGAAATTGATTTTAGGTCACATAAAAAGAAAACAATTTGCCAAAGGAGGTTTAATTCTTTTGAACCAAATTAAATCGAATGGAACGATGACATTTAAAATATTGTTGGATAAAGATCTCCTACAAACTTAAGGTATTTTTCACAGTAAGAGCTGCAAATGTATGGAGGTGATGACTGCAGGTCTTCTGCTGGCCTCTAAGAATTAACTGGACTCATTCTAACCCAAAATGCACATTCTAATCTTAAAAGTGTTGATCCAAGCATTATTGTAAATGCCTTAAAGCCAAGAAGAACATAATCTATCACCCTTTTGGATCGGTTGAACCTGGTGGTCTTGTTTATATTAATGGTGTAACTATGTAACATTGCATTAACAGCAACTATGAGTAAACAGCGGCACCAGCTGAGACTATGCTGTGATCAATGAATAAGCAGAAACAGGACCAGGCTGAATGTGGCTAAGCGGCCTTGGCACTCGCTAGATATTCTCACAGCCACTTGTTAAGGTTTTATAATGCGGCACATTGCAGCATTCAATCTCTCACTAGCATGGGACATACGTTGAGTACGAAGCTCAGTCAGCCAGAGGCCCACCAGACATTCTGGAATGTTTAGTAAAAAAAAGACTGGCGATGTACACATACAATTTTTTTTTGCCATAAATTAAAACATGTTTTCTATGGAAACATTCCTATACCCGTGTCATTGAGTATTTCCTTGTGGCTGCACTACCATTATAGAGGTTGTATAGCAAGACTAATCCTGAAAGTCTGAAAACCTCTAAATTGACTCAGTCAATATAACTATAGTTAAGGTGATGGGATTTAATATCTATGAAAAAACTTTAGCATTGTTTATTGACATGGTTTTCTGAATTACATGATTTTTTTTTCTTCTATTCACACCATTACTTCATCACTTGTCGAGCCTTTATTCTCTACTGGATGCTGCCAGAGCACAAGCATAGTATATATCATTTAAAATATCATAGGTCTTAAATATATACGTTATTTTTGGAATTTGACAAGCACAATTCTTTGTAGAGATTATATTCCATCCTTCCTGATCCTGATGCATATTTTTCTTTGCTTGAATTGCTTTTGATACAAAGCAAATTGAAGGCCATATTGGTAAACAACAGTAATGGAAGGAGAAGGACATGTTATTTAAAGTGTATGTTTTATAAATCCACAAAACAAAAGAGCTGTGAAACAAAATACGACAGGGTGGAGGCACATGAATGTACCATTATTTTCAAAAGTATTCAAAATATATTGGCGATCATAACAATACACACTTTCTTACAAAAAATGTCAACATCTACAAAGAAGCCAGAACGGTATGCCTGATAAAGACTTAAAACCTCAATGTTCAGGTATCGCTCACTTTCTGTAACGGAAGTTAGGGGTTGTGCACGAAAAACTTCTGGTATAAGAAGTGCACAACTCTTCGCCTATTCATGCCGCACCACAAGGCTTGCTACCGTTACAAACAAAAGTTATGCAAACAATGCATGCATGGGCGGAGGAAGATTTTATTTTAATTATAATCTCAAAAAAATAAAAAACACAAAATCACACTTTTTAGAATAATGCAAAAAAATTGTGCTGAGATATTTTATGAAAATGTATTCACTAGAAAAGCAAAATACACAGAAACACATAAAACAGAAAATTATTAGGGTGAAAAATCACCTTGGGCCAGCTTTTGATGAACCTTATGTTTATTACATTATTCACTTTTTTACTTTCTGATTTAAGATGATGGTAGCTCATATAATACTATCCCAAAAACTGGAATATCTCATAATGTTTCAAATATTATTTGAAAATGTATATACATTGAATACTCTATAGAAATGCAAATTAATTCTATATGATGCAAATGTGAAACAGTTTTTAGTGTTATGTTATGGATATCCATCTGTTACATCATGGAATTGCATAGGGGAAAAGTGTGCAACTAAAAGGATTTGCCCATTACGGTTCATGTCCCATCAAATCATAGAATTATTTATAAGTGTAATTGTTAGAGATTTCTTATGTGGAATACTGGGAATTGTCAGAAATCGTTAAATAGCTTACTTATTGCCAAACTGCATGTGCGTATTCAGTACTTCACTGTTTATAATGTATGTAGTCAGGCCTGCTCTACCATGGGCATACAAAATATGAATGTCCATGATATGTACTTTCTGTATTCAAGCTTCCTAAAAGAATAATTTTTTCCATAAGTACAATTTTTGTTCATTTAGAGGATTGCAAGAGGAATTTAATCACAAAAGAAAATGTCTTGCTATAATGGTAATATACTGGATCTTAACCCTTTTCATAACCTTTTTGAACTGGCGAAAGAACAAGCTGGAGATGACATCTTGACCTTTTTTTAACACTTCTAAATAGTTTGTGATATTTTAAGACACAGACAGCTGACCTCAGGATACAAGATTTCTAACATCAATACATTTCATCAAACGCAACTAAGGACCTAAGGACTAAAGCCTGAAGTTAAACAAAGAAAATCTTCCATTTCGCATGCCATAACAGTAGATGAAAAAGTATATTTCCATATGTACATACCAAATGAAAGCCTTTTATGTAGGCAATCCAAAGTGGCCGCTGGAGTCTTTTATTCCGATCATGTCTACCAGTCGGTAGAGCCACATTTCACCACATGGCAAACCATGGAAAACCCCATGCACAAATACCTATAAAATAAGAAACTCTTGTTTGTGTTACCTGTGGTATAATGTGTCTAGGTTTTTTTGTGACGCTGGACATTGGTGCATTGGGAGACTTTTAGAGCCTGAGATCTGTGCTGTATATTTGAAGCCATCCATTGCCAGGACCTGGACCACAGAACACCCAAGAATACTCCAGCACCCCCTCCACAATTTCACTTACGTCCATGTTTTGCCTTGCTGTGTTATCTAAATATAAGTGTGACGTCTCATACGGCAAGCTGGTTATAATCATTAAAATTAGATAAACCCTCACTAAAATATAAATGGTTTAATAATATAAAAATATGGGTTAGCAGAACCCTATATCAAAAAAGAGTGTGTGTGTGTGTATGCCTGTGTTCAACCACACCATATGCTGTGACGTTAATAATGTGAATGAATGTTTTTTTAATGTTTTAATCAAATGCTATGTTGAGCATAAGATGAGTGATTATGAGGATCCAGCTAACAGTGACGGACTTAACACTTGACATATATGAGCAACTATTTTTTTTGCCCATAAAAATTATCACCATCCACAAGCAGCACTCATTGGAATGATGATAAATAGCCAGATCTTCTTCTGATGGAGGATACAATGCCTTCTTTCACCACTTGCATGGGAGTACATAAACATGGTGCCGCTCAACCAACAGTCATTTTAGAGTGAATCATTGGGTGAGAAGTGGGTTTATTTATTGCCATTTTCAGGCTTGCATTGGGGTTTCTGTATTATTTAAATTTAAAACGCCATCCATTGTAGTGCAGCAAACAAAATGAAATGCATTTGTGGGATTCATCAGTTTTAGGCATATTGACTTAAGTGTATTTTATTTTGCTTGCATATACAGCCGAATATATAATCATTCCAATGAAAACACATTATGTGTGTATCGCAGAGGTACGGGCTTTGGCACAAACTAAACTGAAACATTAAATTGGACTTATTTGAAAAACATAGTTCTGTCTTTACATTGCTCTGAAACACATGAGAATGAAAACCATGTATAGACGCTGCATTAGAAATCCATTAAAATGGTTTATTAATGTCAGCAACAACCAATAAAACCAATAAAAAATCATAAAGAAAGGGTAAAGTGTGTCATGCTGTGTTAAATACTAATGTTTCAATTTGTTTCAGTAGCTTCATGTTTTTATAGTCATAGCCATCCATCTAAGTGAAATATTAGGTTCTCTTTATAACCACTTTATTCTAAGCTTCATTGGAGAATATTGAAAATCAAAGTAAACTAAGTAAATACACTTGGATGCAGTAGGAAGGTCCCATTTCACTTTCAGTGATGGTGTAAAATAGATGTTGGGCTTCTTCTATCATTTTCTGTCATTGTCATATCTGATCCGATATTTTATATTATTAGTATCAGATTCAAAATACATTTTTGAAAATATTGTGCTTTTAAAAATAGCATATTTTTTTAGGATAGCCATTTGTATGTGTTCTAGCTCCGTTATCTTAGCCTAATCTCCTGACTGTTTATATAATTGTTCTGCTGGATCCTGTAATGAAAGTCCATGGAGGAACGAACACAGAATCAGCTCAGTGTGGTGGTTGTGTTGAGAAAGTCACCCAAACTACACAACTGACAACAAGAATTCTGTGCTAGGGCTCTATGACGTCACCCACGCAGCACCTTGGAGCCGGTAAAAACAACTGCTTTGAATCAGGCTTTGCTTTCTTGAGCAAGTGTAAGTGCCAGTCTTTCCTTAGGGCAAATATCCTGTCCTTTATTGCCCTATATTTGCTTTTAGTGATGGATAATTATTTGTTCTTCCCTCTGTGCTGTTTCTCTCAACTTTTCTTTATCTTTCTGCTATAAGATTTGTAGTTTAACAGGACTGATTCTTCTATATGTATTTTGATCACTCAAACCTTTACTTCATCTGCCCTGCAAGAAGCTACATAGAGTCCTTAGTAAGGGTTTCTCTCCTATATTATTGTTGCTGCTTCATATTTACCTTATGGTGAAACTTAATGTGTGTTATTTGTGCTCTATCAGGATCTATAGAAGAGCATTTTATGGATTTTAAGTATATCAGGGGTTCACTTGGAGTTAAAGATTAATAATATATTTGATGGGGGTTATTTATACATATAATTTATCTGGAATTAATATATATATATATTTCATCTGAGATACAAAACAATGATTTTTTTAAATATGTGTAGGTTATTTGCAAAATAAATGAAAATGAATGAAATTCATAGGAAAATGGTGAGTCTTATTTTTTATTCTTTCATTTTGATTCCTGAGGGTTTTTTTGATTATTCGAAAAGCATCTGGTATGTAAATTCAGCTGGGTTATTATTATAGTAAAGGTAGTCCATAGGTATACATCCTGTGATCTGGCATATGCTGGTATATACTGATAAATCACCCTTTATAAATATAATAGTTTGGGACAGGGAAGGGCTGGTACCCACTGCACAGGTACTAATTCTAGTTGGTCCGGTTTATTGCTTATTTTGGAATATAATATAATCTGAGGCCCTATTTCCATTAATGTTTCACTTATTTTCTGATTTGATTTGTGTATCATTTATTTTCAGCTCCACGTTTTTCAGACTATATACTAATAATATAAACTATACTGACAGATAAAATAGATGTAAAAACCAAGAGTTTTAATGTCTATCATTCTTCTCTTCTTCTAGAGTCTGACGTTTTGCTTCATTGAAGGTATGTACCTCCACGTTCCAAAATCATGGGCCTCTTCATTACACGTGACATATAATGAGTGTCACGTGATGTCATTTTAAATGTATCTGTTACATTCCCCAAATCATGCCTTTTACAGACGTATGAAATGGTGTTTATTGATTAACATGCTGAATATACTGTATACTATGTTCTAAATGAACATTATGTGTAACACACAAGAGACGACCCCTACAGATTAGATTTTTCCTCCCCAATAATTTAGCCCTTCTTTCTTATTAAGTTACTTGTTATCGTTGCTATATTGAGCCATGAAACCACTGTGAGCGAGATAAGTTCAGCAAACTAAACTGATTAGATATGATGAGTTTGCCATGCTTTACTACGCATTTAAATATTACATGAATATATTCTGTTACCGTTAAACTAAACCCATTGAAATACATTGAAAAGAATCACTCTGAAGGAAATATTATAAATGTCTGTTTTGATAGATGAATGAAGGTATATATTAAAAGTTATGATGACAACTGTGCTCCATTAAGTCATTATTCTTTAGTTAAGCCGGGAGTTTTTTGTCACTGAAGTTCTCCCTTCTTCACAATTCCCAGTAAAATTCTGCTTTGGACACCTCTAATGTCGGGGGAGGGTCACCATTATTTTTTACATGATTTTTACAATCAGAATAGTCATATGTACCTACAAGTGGCAGTCGCATTTGTTTTTGTTATAAGATACAAAAAAATGCAATTGAAGTGATTTTATTAGTTGTAATGTAACAAAATTTTTTGGTTTGTTTTTCAGAAGAGTCTTCAGAAACCAGGTAAAATACAATGTTCCTTTTTAATGGGCATGGGAATAACGCAGCGCATCCAAACACAGACCATGAATAAAACCATTATCAAGCAATAATCTGGCCTCGCTAGAAGAGGCACCACTTTAAAGGTAGAGATAGGGCGAGTATCAATAATAGCCACTAGGTATAGCAGTTCTGGATATACATTTCCACCATTCCCAAACAGAAGCATTTGGATAAGACATTGAGAGCAAAATTACCTGGAATTACACCCAAACTGCACATTTCCTTACAGAATATGAGAGACTAAATCTAAAAACATCTTGAAGACCCTTGTGTTACTTAATATGCTTTTTATAATATGAGACAGACATTGGTGACAATATTGTGTATGCAGGTTATGCAGGTAGAGATGGCTTCATACAAAATCATTTTATAACGGCCCCCATTTAGGTTTCTGTTCACTAAACTCTGAGTACTTGAGTCGGCAATTAACAAGTACAATTTGCTAATTACTAAAAGCCAATCAGCATTATGGCCGATTAAATCACAAACCTTAATGTTGCGGCCACAAGTTGTTTCTCCATTTCTGAGTTAATATACATAATAAACTCTGTATTCCAAGACAGACAGACAGCAGATTAGATCCATTCAGCGTTCTAGAGCTTGTATTATACTCCGGAAAACTTTTATCGGATGGCTTCGTTTGAACAAAGAGCCTTTATAAGTGTTATGTTTATATATTTTAACCATAGTATTTGGACTACTATACTTAATAACGGTGTAACTGAATCAAATCAATCGTAAAATGATTTTGTTTAATACTCGCATTGTCTTCTCATATGTCTAACAGTTTCTCATACACCGAGGAGTTATATTCCTCAAGAGAAAAATATCCGCGTGTTCGCTGGTTCAGGTATGTATATTGCTACATGTAAACAGTACAGTAAATAAAGCATCTGATTACAGCCTCCATCGGCCTATCGGGACCTTGCCCAGAAATGGAGAGCAGAGTATGTTTACAGCTCATTACGTATGGGATGCATGTTTTTTTTGAGGATCCTCACCTATTTTTTTTGCCTTCATGTTGTGTTACGTTTACGGCATTACTAACTCCTTATATACATCCATTAAAGCAGTTTCTAAAGTGTACGGAAGCTCATATCCGTAGCTCATATTATAATGTGTTAATTTATTTCATAATTGTGATATCTCGTTCGTCTCACAGAGTAACAGAATTTACAGTGGAGGTGGCCGAGGATCCTGAGTATAGGTATAATATTATTGTACTATTGCATAAACCTTGGTTTGTTTTTCTCCATTGATTGCGATAAGCAATTGAAATGGGTGGTTTAATTTTTGCTTTTTATGAAACTACATCAGGTTTCCAACACCATCCTATTACATAGCTGGTGGACTGAAAAAGCATTGGTAAAGCATTGTTAAGAAACCCATCTATGGAATCTGCGTGTCTCGGTGTTGATGATGTTTAATATGTTCTCCTGTGTCCAACAGTTTCCCAGACGCAGAGGAAGACCAGACATACGCTGAAGATCAAGCCGTTAACTGGTATGGATATATAGCAGCGCATTTATTGTGGTAGTTTTTAAGTAAATTAAACATCTGATTATGGTTTCCACTCTGTAGAGTATTTGTGCAAAAATGAAGACTGATAATTATGTCCCTTCTAATTTATGGCATAACAGTGGTACTATTAGACAGGGAATGTACCTGTTACTTAATGGGTGACTGTGCTGCCCAGCTGTTCTGCGTAGTGAGAATGCAGGGAATACAGGGAAAGTGATGCCTGATGAGAGTCTGGACTGTCATCTATTAGCAGGAGCCAACATCATTTGATTGACAATGACACATTTATTTTTAAACAATAAATTTAAATACCAGTTTATTAATATTAATACATTACAATGAGTTTTGAAAATATTGTTAGCATTAACATTGCTAATCATGCTTCTTGCTGCATTAGATTCTTTCCTCCTTTCAATAGTCATTAAGTCTGGTTGGGTGATTGAGAATCAACTATTCTATTGCTCACTACAGTGCCGTATGATATGGAGTCAGGGAGTTTGTCTAGTAGAATGGGCTAAGATAACACATAAAAAACATACAAATAAAAATATTTTGCAAAAAAACAATACTTTTGAATTACACTATTCATGATGTTATGTAATTACTAATGACTAGAATTCCTCAAAGCACACCTTATAGTGCATTGACTCTGTTAAAGTTCAGGTTATGTTATTTTAACCTGTTTCATAATGGTGGTGTCTCATTTGTCTCAAAGTGTCCAACAACAGAAAGAGGAGGTCACCGAGGATCCTGTTTTTAGGTATTTATTTGACTATACTAAGTCATAAACCCCATATCACTGTGTCCCCTGTTTCCATGTTCCATGTGTAAATACAAAAATATATACACATAGAAGTAGTCATGTGTGATGCATGGTGACAGTTCTAGATATGGACTACTATTATGCATGGTGACAGTTTCTAGATATGGACTACTCTTAACAAAGTATAAACCCCACTTTTCATTGTTGCTATGTTTTTCTCCTTTACACCTATTAATAATTATAAAAAGTGGTTTAATTTTCTAAATTAATATAATTACATCAAATTGATTTTCAGCCACATACCATTAGAAACTTGGTGGACTCAATAACTGTGAAATTACTTTGTTTAATAGTTATATTGTCTTCTAATTTGTATAACAGTTTCTCATACTTGGACGATTCAGATTCTTTGGACGAGGAATATCCCTGTCTTAGCTGGGGCAGGTATGTATATTGCAATGTGATATGAACTTATATGATACAATGGTGCTACATTGTAACCAAATACATGATCTGATTAGACCCTCCTTTGGCATACAGGGATAAAATGGAGGGCAGAGAATTGTGTACATTATTTACAGCTCATTACGTATAGGGGTGCAGCACAAGCACCAGTCCTATTGCATGTGTGCCATACCTATCCATCATCTAAAATGCGTTTTTGGGATTTTTTTTGCCCTCCTGTTATGTTATGTGTACGGCATTACTAGGACATTATATAAATGAATGAAACTGTCCCTAAAGTGTAAGGAAGCTCATAGCCATAGCTAACATTAGAATGTGTTAAGCTATTTTATGATTGTGGTATCTCATTTGACAGTGGTGGGATTCAGCCGGAAATTACCAGTTCACGCGAACCCTGTGTTGGTGTTTCCATGTTGTGTCCAAAATACAAAAGTTCCAGTAAAAGGATTGCTTTTTAATTGTCATTTTATTACACAAAACTAATGTAATATGTGTACTAATTTGTGTTACAGTTATACATTATCAGAGGAAAACGAGTCATCTGATGTGGAAGATCCATCTGTTTCCAGGTAGGTATATTGCAGTATGAGGCATGCACAGATGGTGCTACATTATAAGCAGTTGGTGCCATCGCCGGTCTAAAGTGATCCTGTTTAAAATTGGAGGGTTTTGAGATAATGAGTAACAGATCTGGTATATCACGGGTAAATGGGTAAATCAGGTAGCAGAAGCCAGCATGGCTAGCCCGGTGTTATAAAGAAAGGCCATGTACAGGTCCTGCCACTGTCTCTAAAATGTTCCATTTTGCTGATTAATCAGAAAAGCTGGAATGCTTTTAGAAAGTTCAGCTTTTTATATTTTAGCCCTAACAGATATTTTGTGATATATGTGACTAACACATGCTTTATTGTATTAACTTTTCTTTACTTTTTATGTTTGGCTCTTTTTCTCACAGTATCCCAGAGCAGGAATATTATTCTACCAAAGATCCTGTCTATAGGTGTGTATATTATTATAAATAGGTGTGCGTATATTGGTTTTCTATTCCATAAGCTCTATTGGTTTGTATGTTGGCAAAAATGCAAACTAGTATGAGATGGACAAAAGTCCAACTCACAAATTCATTTAAGTGGCAGTAAAATATAACAAAATACATTGCTAACCATCAGCATAAAAGTAATAAAATAGTATACTGTGTACAGGAGAATGTCCACCTTACAATAACTTATGCATTTGGGTATTACTGCATCAGGGAACGCTAATTACATTTTTTTCGGTGGCAATAAATATAATTTTAAAAGTACAATTGAATGAATCATAAATCATTTTATTTTCTTGACTTATTACTAAGGCATACATCATGTATGTTATTTCTACCGTGCTTTTGCCCTTTGGTATCAATAAAAACATTTTAAGGTGAGTTTGCTGTTTAAATGTTATATAATCATACTAAATCAATTTACATTGTGTATATGTGTCTTACAGCTTCACATACTCGGATGGAGAGAGCTCCGTTGAGGAAGAGCTCCCTGTTTTTTGGTAGGTATTTTGTGAAATGTTATTATATCCCCTATATTGTATTAACCACTACCACAATTGCTGGGTAATTGATCTACCCCCATTTCCTTAAAGTAACATTTTCTTAAAATATATCTAAGCCTCTGACTCTTTAGTTTTAGTTTTAGTCTGTGGTCTCTTGTTCTAAATGTTTTGTGAACATTTTAGATAAAGTAGAGAAAATGAAAGAAATCAAATTCCTAATAGTATAAATAGTATCAAAAGTCAGGGTTTGACACATTTTTTTAAAAATCTAGGAGCCAGCTAAAAAAGTTAGGAGCCAGGACTTTTTTTTTGCCCCAGCACTCACACTTTGCCCCAGCACTTTGCCCTGCACCCACACTTTGCCCAGCACTCAGTCTCACACTTTACCCCATCACTCACACTTTGCCCCAGTACTCAGCAATCACAGTCCTGCCCAGGCATACCCAGGTTCCAGCATGTACTGGCTGACTTGGCATGATAGGAGTACATGCTGAAACTTGGCTTGCTGCCCCCCCTTGTGTATTGATGCTGCACATCACTTAGAGCCCCCTGTGCCATGCTCCTTCCCCCCACTTACACAACCATGCTATCACACACACACTCATTCATATACTCATTCATACACCCTCCTTCACCCCCTTACCTGCACTGCAGATCTCTCACACGCAGACTTCCATAGGGGCCCTGCTGCTTCTCTCTCTGTCTCGCTGCACGAACTTCTCTTGTCCAGCCCACTGGGAGGAGGAATGGAGCAGTCATGTGACGTGAGATGAATTCATGTGACTCCTCTGGTTTCCTGCTTCCTGTGGCCAGCACAAGAGATGTTGCTTGCACAGTAAGACGCACAGTTAAGCAGTGCGGCCCCTGCGGGGGTTATTTTCGGCCGTTCTTTTTTTTTATTTAGGCATTTTGCCGAAGATGTGTTTTGACCACTGGTTTGGCTCACAAACACCTAGGCACCAGGACAAAATGATCAATCGCCATGGCGACCTGGCGCCTGGGATTTGTCGAGCTCTGTCAAAAGTATTTAAAAGTAAATAACTGTTTGAATAATGTGGGTTTTTTGAATGTTTTGCCCATTTTTTCTATTTGAGAATTCATAATATTATGTAGATTGTAAGAACTAGGATTCCTCAAAGCAGGCCCTAAAGCGCAAGCGAGGCTTATAAGCAAAGCTCAAGTTATATTATTTTTGACCTCCCATTTGTATTACAGTTTCCTACAACACAAAGCGGAGGTCACTGAGGATCCCGTTTATAGGTATGTCTTTTATCATTCTAAGGCATAAACCCTGTGTTGGTGTTTCCATGTTGTGTCCTAAATACAAAATTTCCAGTAAGAGGATTGCTTTTTAATTGTCATTTTACTACACAAAACTAATGTAATATGTGTACTAATTTGTCTTACAGTTATATATTATCAGAGGAAAACGAGTCATCCGATGTGGAAGATCCATCTGTTTCCAGGTAGGTATATTGCAGTATGAGGCATGCACAGATGGTGCTACATTATAAGCAGTTGGTGCCATCACCGGTCTAAAGTGACCCTGTTTAAAATTGGAGGGTTTTGAGATAATGAGTAACAGATCTGGTATATCATGGGTAAATGGGTAAATGTTGGTGCTGCTAAACAAGGTGGACCACAAGGAAAAACTGTCTGATGCGAGTCAGATGGCAGGTCAGGTAGCAGAAGCCAGCATGGCTAGCCCAGTGTTATAAAGAAAGGCCATGTACAGTTCCTGCCACTGTCTCTAATACGTTCCATTTTGCTGATTAATCAGAAAAGCTAGAATGCTTTTAGGAATTCCAGGCTTTTATATTTTAGCCTTAACAGATATGTTGTGATTTATGTGACTAACACACACTTTATTGTATTAACTTTTCTTTACTTTTTATGTTTGTCTCTCTTGTCTCACAGTATCCCAGAGCAGGAAAATTATTCTACCAAAGATCCTGTCTATAGGTGTGTATATTATTATAAATAGGTGTGCATATATTGCTTTTCTATTCCATAAGCTCTATTGGTTTGTATGTTGGCAAAATTGCAAACTAGTATGAGATGGACAAAAGTCCAACTCACAAATTCATTTAAGTGGCAGTAAAATATAACAAAATACATTGCTAACCATCAGCATAAAAGTAATAAAATAGTATACTGTGTACAGGAGAATGTCCACCTTACAATAACTTATGCATTTGGGTATTACTGCACCAGGGAATGCTAATTAGATTTTTTTCGGTGGCAATAAATATAATTTTAAAAGTACAATTGAATGAATCATAAATCATTTTATTTTCTTGACTTATTACTAAGGCATACATCATGTATGTTATTTCTACCGTGCTTTTGCCCTTTGGTATCAATAAAAACATTTTAAGGTGAGTTTGCTGTTTAAATGTTATATAATCATACTAAATCAATTTACATTGTGTATATGTGTCTTACAGCTTCACATACTCGGATGGAGAGAGCTCCGTTGAGGAAGAGCTCCCTGTTTTTTGGTAGGTATTTTGTGAAATGAAGCATGGAGTTTAAGTAAATGAAATGTGTGTTTGGTGCCTGCGCTGGGCGCACACAACTCACATTATATAGTGTATAACGGCAACTTTATTTTTTAATTATTTTGGTGTCTCCTTGTCCTTGTCCCTAAAGTGTAGGGAAGCTCATATCCATAGCTCAGATTAGAATGTGTTACGCTATTTTACGATTCTGATATCTCATTTGACTCACAGGGTAACAGAACCAGAAGGGAATGTGGCCGAGGATCCTGTATATAGGTATAATATTTCTATACTAAGGCATATGTTTTTCTCCATTGGTAAAAACGCAATCTAATTGCATTGAATGAAACCACACTTACAATGTCAGACATTTTTAAATATGTACTTATCTGAAAAAATTTAAATCTTAATGAATTCTTACTCTTGCCTTAGACTCAGGATAATCATATGCCTGTTTAATGCAAGTTCATATGCCCTCTATTGTATTAACCACTACCACAATTGCTGGATAATTGATCTACCCCCATTTCCTTAAAGCCTCTGATCCTCTAGGGTTAGTCTGTGGTCTCTTGTTCTAAATGTTTTATGTTCGCTTTAGATACAGTAGAGATAACAAAAGAAAGAAATACAATTCCTAATAGTATAAATAGTATCAAAAGTATTTAAAAGTAAATATCTGCTGGAATAATTTTGTAATGTTTTGTCCACTTTTTTCTATTTGAGAATTCATAATATTATGTAGTTTGTAAGAACTAGGATTCCTCAAAGCAACCCCTAAAGCGCAAGCGAGGCTTATAAGCAAAGCTCAAGTTATATTATTTTTGACCTCCCATTTGTATTACAGTTTCCTACAACACAAAGCGGAGGTCACTGAGGATCCCGTTTATAGGTATGTCTTTTATCATTCTAAGGCATAAACCCTGTGTTGGTGTTTCCATGTTGTGTCCAAAATACAAAAGTTCCAGTAGGAGGATTGCTTTTTAATTGTCATTTAATTGTACAAAACTAATGTAATATGTGTACTAATTTGTCTTACAGTTATACATTATCAGAGGAAAACGAGTCATCCGATGTGGAAGATCCATCTGTTTCCAGGTAGGTATATTGCAGTATGAGGCATGCACAGATGGTGCTACATTATAAGCAGTTGGTGCCATCACCGGTCTAAAGTGATCCTGTTTAAAATTGGAGGGTTTTGAGATAATGAGTAACAGATCTGGTATATCACGGGTAAATGGGTAAATGTTGGTGCTGCTAAACAAGGTGGACCACAAGGAAAAACTGTCTGATGCGAGTCAGATGGCAGGTCAGGTAGCAGAAGCCAGCATGGCTAGCCCGGTGTTATAAAGAAAGGCCATGTACAGGCATTTTTTCTCATTTATCATGTTTTTTTATTTCAGTGGCAATAAATATTTTTTTTAAAGTACGGTTGGATGAATCATAAGTAGTATATGTGTGTGTATATGTTATTATGTTGTTATATGTTATTGCTACTGTGCTTTTGCCCTTTGGTACCAATAAAAACATTTTAAGGTGAGTTTGCTGTTTAAATGTTATATAATCATACTAAATCAATTTACATTGTGTATATGTGTCTTACAGCTTCACATACTCGGATGGAGAAAGCTCCGTTGAGGAAGAGCCCCCTGTTTTTTGGTAGGTATTTTGTGAAATGAAGCATGGAGTTTAAGTAATGTGTGTTTGGTGCCTCCACTGGGCGCACACACCTCACATTATATAGTGTATAAAGGCAACTCTACTTTTTATTTATTGTGGTGTCTCCTTGTCTCACAGTGCCCCACAACAGGAAAATTATTACAGCGAAGATCCTGTTTACAGGTATGTATAGTAACCCCTTAACTACAATTGACGTGCTAGGGACATCACATAAAAACTCTCTTTAAAGACAACAGGCGTGCTTGGCACGGCAGGGGGACAGAGGAGCTTAGAAAGCACTCAACGATTGCTGCAAAGCCTGGATATCGAGGCATTCAGCAAGAAACAAAAAATGTGCAGATTGATCACATTCACCATATGGAAGAGCAGTAGATGTTGCCGAATATAAATTATTAAGCAAAGGCAATACGTTATGCTACCTGAAGCACAATTGTCTTCCACCTTCTCTGTTAGGTCTGTTACAAGGCTTAAGCAGTCAACAAGAGTAAGAGTTTGTTTGAGAGTGTATGTGAGTGAGCAAGTGAGTGTGTGAGTGAGAGTGTGTAAAGTTGCAGAGCAGAACATTTTTTTATTGCAGTGGCACCTATCCTATATAAGAAATCTTGCTAAATGCTTTTCTTTCCAATTTAAGTAATTTTATATTTAGGGCTAATAAATATTATTTGATATATAATTAACTACATTTTGTAGACTTACCTACATTGTTGCTATGCTTTTGTCCTTTGCGACTCAAAAAGTACAATGGGAGTCTTCTATTTAATTATTATGTGTAAGGGAGAAATTGTTCTCTATCAAATAAAAATATTGCTACATACATTGCTAAAATACATGGCATTTTTGTAGTGGCAACTATCCTGTATCTAACATCAAAAGCTAAATTACATGTTTTTCACAATTACTTATTGTTTATATTTTAGTGTCAATAAGTATTGTTTTACAAGTACAGCTGTGCAAATAATAAATACTTACAATAAACAAATACAAAAGTGTTAATGGGAAGTTAATTATATTATTATTATTATTATAATACCAGATTATATTGTGTACTACTTTGTCTCACAGCTTCACATACTGCGAAGGAGACCGCTCAGATCAGAAAGAGCCCCCGGTTTCCTGGTGGGTATATATTCAAAATGTGAAATACAGTTTAAGCAAATTAAGCATCTGATTGGTACTTCCCAAGGCAAGATTAAAGAGCCTTGAGCCCTGGATCGTCTTCCCCTTTTTTCTTTTATCTTGCTTGTCTGGTTTTAAGTGTTTCCTCTTACTGTATACATCTATTTTGCACCCTCCAACCCGTACACATACACACACATGCACACATACACAGTAGATATGCACATACATACATATACACATAGTACTTACTGCACTCTCCACTTCCCTCCTGTATGCTCCTTGTAGTGTGAACCACCTTATCTAGTACAGCGCATTTGGAAACAACATACATTTGCGTTATTACATTATCCTGTTAGATACCTTGATAAACATGGGAATTCCTTGTCCCATCGATGATGGTATGCTATTCACGTCCCATGGAAGCAAAGCAATGCCAAATAATGATGCTCCTCCCTCCGTACCTTACCATTAGGATGATGTTTCCATGTTGGTATGTGGTACTCTTTTTGTGCTATATGTATCGTTAGATGTTCTTTTCAAACAATTCAACCTTACTTCCATCAGTTCTCAAAAAAAAAAGGTGTTTGAAATAATAATACCTAATCCCTTTTCCATACCACAGCACGTTCACTATGAGGTTTGCCATTTACTTAAATGGGCCCCATTGACTTTAATTTGGTCCACAGACTTGGATAAAGGAGACTTGGATTTGTAATTGCAAACAAACATAAGTTAATGAAGTTTTTTGCTTTTTCAACTGCATCAATTTCCCACAACAAAAATGGAAAACTTCATTTGTGTCACTTGGAATGTCACTTTTAATTTGTAGCTACTTTGTATGCAGTATGATACAAGTCACGTTAAACGACGTTTGTACACTTTTCCATTGTTTTGCACTGTATCCTTAGCAGTTACATGAACACTATGGATGTGCTGTACTCTTGTTTTCTTTCCACTTTACTGCGTGACTTACTGACAATTTGTATTTTGATCTTTTTACCCAGTGACAATAAAAACGTTTCCCAAAAAAATAAAAAAAATAAAAAGTGAAAATAATTATCTTTCTAGAGTAAAGGTTACTATCATACAGACAGAATATAAAAAAAATATTACGTTCATAATTAATAAATGTAAATATGAAAGTGTTTGGAATTCGGTGAAAATAAATGAATGTGTCATTATTTCTTATGGTTTGCAGTTTTAGAGTGAGACCATCTGTGACCAGAAAAGGCATCTTCACTCGTCTGCAAAAGAGACTTGGACTCCTAAAAACATCTGGGAAAAGGTGAGTGACAGTCATGGTACCCTTCAAATCCACTCACTGTGTAAAATGTATGAATACTGCCTATGTGATAAGAATAGTGTAAGCCAGGGGTGGGCAATTAATTTTCCCATGGGGCCACATGAGAAATTGGAATGGTTTTAGAGGGCCAGACCTCTACAAACTACAAACTCCGAAGCCTTGTCCATTTTGTTAACTTATGTGCTGTTTAATAAAGTTATTCAAGCCTACGTCATTGGTAGAGGTGCTTGAATAAGTAAGGCCTGAATAACTATTAGCACAGCACAGAAGTGAACAAAATGAACAAGGCTTCGGAGTGCATACCGTATTTTTCGCTCTATAAGACGCACCTGCTGATAAGACGCACCTAGATTTTAGAGGAGAAAAAAAAGGAAAAAATATTTTGAGCTAAAAAATGGGCTAAAATATTTATTACAATAACTGAATAAGCTATGAACACAGTAAGACACACGCAGTAAGACACACACAGACACAGTAAGACACACACAGACACAGTGAGACACACACAGACACAGTAAGACACACACAGACACAGTGAGACACACACAGACACAGTAAGACACACACAGACACAGTAAGACACACACAGACACAGTGAGACACACACAGACACAGTAAGATACACACACACACAGTAAGACCTCCCTCCCTAACCCCCCTTCTCAGTATCTCCCCTCTAACTCCCTAACCCCCCCTTCTCAGGATCTCCCCCCCCGCCCCGGTCACTTACCTTAAACTCCTGTGTTGGAAGCGTGAGGCGTTTGTCTCGGGTGCCGGCGCTTCACTGCTGATCGCCGGCGTCTGACGTCATATGCCGGCGCCCAGCGTAAAGCGCCGGCACCCGAGACAAACGCTTCCAACACAGGAGTTTAAGGTAAGTGACCGGGGCGGGGGGGGACACCGGACTCATTGGTGAGTCACCAGGACACTCTTTGCGGGCCGGTCCGAGCTATTCAGCGGGCCGGATGTGGCCCGCGGGCCGTGCTTTGCCCAGGTCTGGTGTAAGCTCTACAATATTTACTGGCATGGAAACTATTATTTACTGATGGGTGGGTTGCTGAGCACCAGCTTGGCTCTATCTCCTCTACTATTGCTGTTGAAGATGTTTTGAATAATAACGCGTATTTCTTTTTCCACATTACGTTCACTATAAGGTTTGCCATTTACTTAAATGGGCCCCATTGACATCAATTCAGTCCACAGACTTTAAGGAAGGCTTGACGTAGCTATGGGTTTGTAATTGCAAACAACTCACAGGTTAATGAATGTGCAAAATGTGTTGCTTTTTCAACTCCATGAACTCTCTGCCGTAGAGTATATGCTGAGTGCAAGTTGCACTTTTGTCATTACTCATACGTTCATTTTCTGAGCTAAAGAGCATAAACTGCCATTTAATACCTTCAAGTAAATTATGTATTAACATTAATGGAACATACAAATATTTCCCATGAAAACATTTATATAGTATTGTTCCAAAAACCTTTGAAACTTTCTTAATTTTGCTTTTACTTATTTTTATTGTTGCTATTTCTCATTCACATTTAAAAGAGCAGAAATAGTCCCTTATACTAGCTAAATGATCATAATTTACCTTCTAAATGTATGTATGTTATGTATGCCCAACAAGTTGTCACCTGCAGAAGACTTGTGAAAAGAATTATCTTCTTAGTGTAAAAGTATCATAGAATATTATAGAGACAGAATGTAAAAAAATATTACATTCATAGTCAAATAAATGAAAGTATGAAAGTGTTTGGGATTCAGTGAAAATGATCACACGCTCAAGGCCACATGAATATTATTTTTTAATTCCTGAAAGAAACGTATGTGTCATTATTTCTTCTGGTTTGCAGTTGTAAAGAAAAAACATCAGTGGCATCAGGGGGCATCTTCACTCGCCTACAAAAGAGACTAGGCTTCCTAAAACCATCTGGGAAAAGGTGAGTGATTTAATGAAATGGTACCCTCCAAATCCGCTTACTGTGTAAGACTTATAAATACTTTCTATTTCATGTACAAAACCCCTATGTGACAGTAAAACAAACAAAAGATAAATAAAGTGCAGCGCTCCGTTTGTAATAACTCTATATTAATAGTGTTATGCAGTTTTGTATTATATACAATTGAACATGTCCCAGCAGACCCTGCAGGGGATATCCTGTCCACCCGAGGGGTGTACTCACTTTTGTTGCCAAGGTTTAGGCAAGTTAGTTATTTTGATGGGAAAACCAAAATGACACTGTTATACAGGCTGTACGCTCACTACTTTATATTGTAGCAGAGTGTCATTTCTTCAATGTTGTCACATGAAAAGATATAATAAAATATTTAAAAAAATGTGAGGGGTGTACTCACTTTTGTGAGATAGTGTATATGAGCTGCTAACCATTTTTATGAACAGTTGCTTGTTGTCCATATCTATATATAAAGTTAATAAAAGTACTGAGGTGTAGAAATGCTTTTTTTTACAGGATTGCATTATGATCTCTTCTTCTTTTTTTCAGATACCGTACCATCTGCTGCATCCCCATTTAGGATGTACATTTTCATGTTATTGTACGTAGTTTAGTATTAATAAAGTTAGTAGTGCTATTTAATGTGTGTTTTTTGAGTAGGGTAAATAATGGATAAAAAACCTTACAAACAAGAACATGTTTACAGGTATTGAACACCATTCTTAGTTTTGCCTAGAGGGAACCTGGGATGGCTGAACCTTATTTCCTAACTTTGTGAGGGTGTTTATATGATGGTATCTGGGATGAGGTGCACTGGGCTTTTCCAGCTTAATATAGATATCCTATTTGAGGGCTTAAAGACATGCTGACATTGCAACAAAGCTGAAAAAAATGGAAACAACATGCTGTAGCCCCCTTTTTCCACTTTGTGCATGGTAAAGGGAATAAACCAGATACATTAAAAATACAGTATATCTGTAACTAACCCCTTCACCCCATAAAGAAATCCCCCATGTCATTCCCAGTGGGATAAGGGGGTGGTTAAATTAAAATAAATAGCATTTGGAGAGGCCCTTCCTCCCCACACATCTGCCCACTGTGGTTAAAATATCGAAATCCCTTTTGAGGACAAACCCAATCCTAAACCTCCTCAATCCCTTCCCTATCACTTCCTTGTGGGAGGGAGGGGATTGTAAGAAAAGAATATTAAAAATAAACCTACCTATCATCTGCAGGGAATAGGATGGAGTAGTTGTAGATAGTGTAGTAGATGTAACATTGTGTCTATCACAGCCTGGGCAAAATTAATGCAAAATAATACATGCTTGTTGAGGGTCTTCCTAAACCTTTTATATTAGCGAGGGAAGCTGTTTACCCCTAGATATCCTACATTTCTTAAGTGCATCATTTTGACAGCTTGGATGCATTGGTAAAAATAGTTGCAAGCAACTTATGAGTTAATCTGCAAGTGAAGACTCTCCTGCAAGTGCAACTCTCCTGCGGTTGAGTGTATACAGGTAAAGATGGGAGATCTATTTTGAGTTGCCAACTGTGAATATACAGGTCTAACTTGTGCCATTTTTCTACTTGCACAAACTTGTGTTTCATTTGTTGTGGAAATCAAACGTTGTGCTGACCACCAGACTTCTTTGAATGTATAAAAGTTTATTCCGGATACAAGCAGCTGCAGGGAGATCTGCTAGCTTTACATTTTCACACACTGTATATACATTGATAACAAAAGAAAATTAGTAAACTCCTACTAAAGGCTGGCACAATTGTAATATCTCTGGGTTTACCATAAAAGGCAAAAGCCTAACCTACATAACATTAATATGTATGATATGGGTGGGGTTTCAGTTATTTAAAGCAGACATCCTGTACCCTGAAGTTGACCCCGAGTCTACACTTATGGTCCAGTTTCTCACCAGCTAATTCAGTTTGTGTAATTTGACCTATGCCCTCTACCATATATATCATGTTCCTCTACAGAACAGTACTACCTCCCAGTGCATCAGACGTTTATCACCAAATTGCAGAAAACCATTAACCTGTTCCTACCCACACGCTCCACATCCTAAGATTCCACAGTCCCCCCTTTCATGCTTTAAAGATTCCATGAAGCATGACTCTTAGGCATTCACCCATTGTGTTTAATACAGCCAAATCTTGGTCAGCGTCATATACAGATAATAAACGTGTAAATTCTTGGTTTGTAATTTCTTGAGTATTCTTGATTTTGATATTAGAATCTCCATTAGCACTAGGGGGACATTCATGAAGGGTCTTATCAATTAGAACAGGGTAATATGGGCAATGGGCAATAGACGAGGTAGCAGAATTCCAACATTTAAGGAGTAAAAGCTTCAACACTGCTATGGAGGCAAATATGGTTGTGGGGAAAACAGCCCCTATAACCAAACCATAGAAAAATGTTTAATCCTAACGCACCAAACCAACTACTCATTCCCCACTCCCCAGAGGAAATTATTAGGGAATTTTGCATTTTGCGTACTTCTTGCCTAATCTCACTAACCGCTAGGGTAACATTTTGACGGTCCCGTCCTAGACTCAAGAGCCACATGCCCATGTCCTGTATTTTACATTTACCACTTCCGCTGGTAGGTGGCGCCATCCATTTACCACATAACTCCGTAAAGAAAAACTTCTTTACATTACATCTAAATACACATTGCATTGACATACTTATTACCTAGACTAAAAGTACAAATATACTTAGTGAATACAAGCACACGATTTTTGTAACTATTTTCATTTAAGTATGAAAAAGAAAGTGGTTAGAAATTTTAATTCCATGGGATAGAATCTAGATAGATGTGATCCTGTATCTGTGGATTTAGAAGCCTTATTACCTTAACTGCGGTTTTGCACTAATTTAGAATTGAAATAAAAATACATTCATAACCTAAATTAATCCCCTAGCTACTTGGTCAAGTCATGACTTTATGTGAACATTCTTGTTACAAAGTACCCAGTCACCAGGCGTTCAACTTTCTTTCAGATCTGAGTTGTGGTGGCTTGAGAACCCTGTTAAGATATAACTCAAATCATAATGGTTAGTTTATCAATATTCTAATACAATCTGACATTGCACGTATATAAATATACTTGACATATGGATGTCATTGTATCCTAAACTGATATTTCCTAATGAACACAATTCTAATCTCACACACATTTAATACTAAAAAAATATTCCTGATAGAAATACAGTTAGGGAACTATTCCAATGAAGATATATGGGTACATTCTATTATATATTTTCCAAGTCCAATCCATTTTACATGCATTATAACAATATCCATGTTCCTATCGAACATTCATTCACACTTCATTCGTATCGCACACACACACTGGTAAAGCAGATTGCAGTAGAAACAACTTTTACAATAGCAGTTATCTTATGCACATTGTATTCACTAACACAATGAGTGTTATTACTACCATACAACTTTGCTTACTGCAAACTCTTTAGTAGAATTTCTTTTTTTGTTCTCTCTTTTTCTTTTTTTTTTTATAGTTTACCTCACAGTTTTCCCCAGCTGGCCAGGCTGAGGCAACTGTCAGGCATGCTGTACATACTTAAAAACATTACTCCAGGTCGGACGTGATGACGTGCACGTCGTGGGAGGTGGAGATGCGTACTCGCTGTAGGGAAGGAGGGGTCTGATGGAGAGGCGGGTGTCCGGAGACAACGCTGCCGCTCTCGCGTTCCCGCTTTCGCGGCATTGCAGCCTTGCGGCATGAGATATTCTGCCTAGCCAGGCCGACTGAGGAGGCTCACCGTGTGTGGAGCTGGTCGCCGAGCGCGACTGTCTGTTTTCTGCCTCCCTTCTGCTCGCGGGGATGCATCTGGGTCCCGGCGTCGGCTCCGATGGATGAGACGAGGCGTTGGTGGGTTCTCCTGGAGTAACGATGCTGGCCGATTTCGTCCGATGCCGGATGATCCCGATAGGGTGCCAAATATACAAATAAGACCTAACGGCCGTTCCGGTCGGAGGGGGGAAGACGGCTGTGCTCAGGCTGTGTGCAGGCTGAACGATTTGGGCGAGTAATAAACGCTAACAGCGTGGTGCTGGTCTGAAGAAACTGCGAGAACGGTGAAATGGTGGAAACGGTGAATCTATATGGCTGACTTTTGCCTCTGATAATATATATATATATTTATTTAAAGAATACAAACTTTTAAGATTTGTAAGATTCGGACATTGCTAATCAAAAACCATTTTTTTTTTTTTGTTCCAAAAATTTATTTGGGATATTTCAAACATAATAATTTTGAAACATATACGATATAGTGACATTATATTGATCTGCTCTGCTGCTCTGCGGAGATATACTCTCCTCTTACAATATGGCATCTAAAATGAATTTGAATAGAGATCTGCCTAAAGAGCAACTAAAAAGAGACAAAAAAGAGAAACAACCAGGATCGGTGGCGGAATTTTTTTCTCCCTCCCAGGACAGAAATAAAAAAAAATAAAAAAATATGTCGACAATCTCTCAGTGGGCTGAATCTCAGGACCTTCAAACTCGCAGTAGTCTTAGTCCTACATCATCAGTGTCTCAAGATTTTATGCTCGCTCACTTTGAAGAAATTAAGAAGGAAATAGCTAAAGGCTCTATAGAAATCAAACAGGAGATAAATGAGCTGGCTAACAAAATATCTGCTGTTGAAAATAAAATTTTAAATCTTGATTTACACTGCTTAACCCTGAAGGAAACCATTACAAATGTTACCCAAAGAGTAGATAAAATTGAAATAAAACTTAGAGATTTGGAAGACAGATCCAGAAGAACAAATCTCCGCTTTCGTAACATTCCAGAGAAAGTTTCCCAAGATCAACTTAAACCCTTCCTATTTGATTTATTTCATGCTTTGGGTGTGTCTCTGAAAGACTCTGACTTAACAATGGACAAACTTTATAGACTTCGACGACCAAATGGGTCATCAGAAACAATACCGCGAGATGTTATTGTCTCTTTTTCATCTTTATATATTAAAGAGCAAGTTCTGCGTGCAAAGAGGAATTCTAACTTGAAAGTCGGGGCATATCAGAATATTCAAATATACCAAGATTTATAGTATCAGACTCAGACATGGAGGAGAGAATTCTCCACATCACTATCTACTCTAAGACAAAACAATATTAAATACAGTTGGACAAGTTCATCTAATGTGAGACTTTGGTCGGAAGGTCAAATAAGATCCTTTGACTCCCCAATTTTGCTGGTGCAAGTCCTTAAACATAACTCTAACACAGTAACATTTTTTTTTTTCTCTGCTTTTCGTATATTCACTATTGTATGGGTAGAATCACTAGGGAACTGGATGATACAGTACAGTGTAGTACCGAATTATATAAATGTGTGTCAATTATAACCTAAAGGTACTCTCTGATGTGTGCTTTAATTTCACAAAGAAAGTTGTATCACAATGGGCACTTTATGGCCTTATGGTTGCCATTTACTTTTATTTTTAGGGTAAATCAATGTTTATTAAGCACAAAGGAAATCCAACAAAGGAAGGGGGGTACAGAAATAAGAAGAAGGGGGGGAGGGGGGACACGGAAAAGGGTACAGTCCAAATCCATCACAACATATGCAGTAAGAAGAAATATGCAGCATGATGGGTATACATTCGGGAATAACACATCTGGGTCAAAATTTTTAACCAGAGAAGTGACACCGTCGCAGCCCGTGACACAACAGGATGTAGTATGTGTAGAGGACTCCGAGTGGAGCAGGGTCGACGAGTCCGGGAAACTATAGAGGCGGGGACAGCCAGGGGCCATTCCCACAGGGGAGGCGAAAAGCGGCCGACATCGGATGGAAGTCGGGGCTTGGCTACAGCACAGTGGATGAGGCACCTCGAGCAACCGGAAAGAAGGCACTCTGACGGACCGGGAAGAGGACAATAAGACAAAGGATCCAGGGAGGGGAAAGGGAGACAGGAAGCTGAGGGTAGAGATGGACGGGAACGGGAAGAAGAGAGAAAGAGGAGGAAAGAAAGAAAAAGGGAGAAAAAAAGAAAAAAAAAGGGGGGGCAAGTTGGGACTATGGAGCAGGTGTGGCCGCCAGGTGAGGGCGGACCTCGGGGCCAGATAGGTATTGCACCCAGTGATACCAGAGACGAAGATGTTTATCAGACCTGTCGTCCACCGAGCACATCAGTTCCTCAAGGATACGTCTCTGCTCCACCCGCAGGATCCACTCCTGAATCGAGGGTGGGACAGGGTCACCCCAATGCAGGGGGATTATAGATTTGGCCGCCACCAGGAGATGACGAAGTATCGTAGATTTGTACCAAGAGACAGGATAGGGCATATGCAGCAATAGGAGGAACTCAGGAGTGAACGGTAGCTGTCTGTTAGTAAGAGCTTGAGCAGTGGAATGGACAGTGGTCCAAAAAGAGAGCATCCGAGGGCAGGACCACCATAAGTGAAGGATCGAACACGGGGAAGCCCCACATCTCCAGCATTCATCCCGTATATCGGGATTGTATCAGGCTAACGTGGACGGAGGATGGTACCAACCGGCCAAGAGCTTATAGGACATCTCCTGGTCCCTGTTATTGATGGAGCACTGGTGAGTGAGGATCGATATCTTATGCCATTGCCCCTCCGTAAGGGTCAGATTCAGTGAGCTCTCCCAACTTCCTACATGGGGCGGGGTAGCGGGGTAAACAGCGGGCAGAAGAAGTCCATAAAGTAAAGACACACCGTGAGCCGGAGTCTCGTCTCGCACGCAAAGATTCTCGAAGACAGTAAGGTCCCGGAAGATCTCGTGTTTACGGACCAGAGTCCGAAAGAAGTTGCCCAGTTGGGCATTGTGGAACCGATCGAGAGGGGCCGGCGGATCAGCAGCCACCAGGTCTCCCAAGCCACGGGAGGACAAGAAGGCCCGAATCCCGGACACCCCCCTAGCCGCCACCTCAGGGAAGAGGTCCACTCCCAACCCCGGGGGGAAGGCATGGTTATCACGGATCGGTGTAAGGGGGGAAGGAATGGTGGAGATGGTAGTAGCGCGGAGCAAGGAGTGCCACACCCCAAGCGTCGTGGAGACAAAAGGGTGAGAAGCAGCTACACGACGGGCACAGGCAGTGGTGAGCCAGGGAAAAGAACTCGTCGGAACAGAAAGTGAAGCACTCTCAGCCCCCACCCATAGCTTATGCCGCACCCCACAGGACCATTCAAGGACACGCAGAAGGTGACAGGCCTGATAGTATGTGGAGACAACCGGGGCCGCTAGATGGAAAAAAGAAGGTCGTCGGCATAGCCCAGGATCTTATGTTGAGTGTTGCCAACCGGTTTGCCAGTGATGTCAGGATTCATCCGGATAGCTTGTAGAAGAGGCTCGAGGGTAAGCACAAACAGTAACGGAGACAGGGAGCAGCCCTGCCGGGTGCCATTACGAATAGGAAAAGAGTCCGACAAGAGCCCATTAATCCGAATCTGCGCCGAAGGAGCAGAGTACAACGAGCGGACCCAAGAGAGGTAGCCTGCCCCAAAGCCCATTTGCTCGAGAGTGGTCAACAGAAAGGACCAATCCACGCGATTGAACGCGGCCAGGAGCAAAGCCCGATTGGTCTGGGTGTACCATGGCGGGAAGAAAAGGCTTCAGTCTGTTCGCCAAGATTTTAGCGAACAGCTTGACATCCGCGTTAAGCAGAGAGATCGGGCGGTAGCTGCCGCAATGCTCCGGATCCTTTCCCTCCTTTGGGATAAGAGTAATGGATGCCAAAGTGGAGTGCGGGTGTATCCGGCCGCCATCCAGAATAGAATTAAAGGCATCCACAAAATGCTGGCCAAGCTGTTCGTGGAAACGTGAATAATTTTTTTGATAGCAAGGGAAAAGTCAGCGAGAGAAATGGGAGCATTCAGTCCCGCTGCAGCCTCAGTCGGTAGACGCCGAGTCAGGGTGTGCGAGAGGTAGTCACGGATGCGCGGAACCCGAGAGGGTGGATCCCCCCTAGGAGTGGGAAGGTTGTAGAGGTCAGTAAAATATTTGAGGAAGCCGGCTGAGATGTCCGAGTGGAGGAGACGCACTACTCCATCTGAGGAACGGATCTTGGGGATATAGGTGAGGCTGTGGGATTGCTGAAGAGCCCGCGCCAGGAATTTACCCGACTTATCCCCGTGCTCATGAAAAAGTGCCCTATTGCGTAAATAGGATCTGTGGTATCTGGCGTTCAAAAGAGAGGCCAGATCCTTTCGCAGCAACAGTAAACGTTGCAGTTGCTCCCCAGATAAAGATTCTTTATGGGCGTGTTCCGTGGTTGCTATTTGGGCACAGAGAGACGAGACCGACAGACCCTCCGCCTTTTTACGTTGTGAGCAGAGACTGATAAGGCGCCCCCTCAAAACACATTTATGGGCCTCCCATACAGTGAGGCGGGGGGTGTCATCCGTGAGGTTATCACGGAAATATTGGGAGATCGCGTCGGCCGTGTCCGCGCAGACACTGGCATCCGCCAGGAGGGACTCGTTGAAGCGCCAAGTGCGCTCGGAAGAACGGAGGAGGGGAGAGCCAATGGAAACAGTCAGAGGGACGTGATCAGACCACGTGGTCAAGCCTATGTGGGCTCTGCGTAATAGGGCGGCATGGTGGTACGGGAGGAAGAAATAGTCGATTCGGGAGTAGGAGCCATGAGGTGCAGAGAAGAACGTGTAGTCCCGGTCAGCTGGGTGGAGGGCCCTCCAGCAATCAACAAGACGATACCAGGAGAGGAGGGAGAGGACCTTGCGCAATACACGTGAAGGGGAACGGGAGTTGCCAGTGGAGGTGTCAAAGGATGGGTGGAGGGCGATATTGAAATGGCCGCCCAGCACCAGGACACCGTCGCCAAAGTCGTTGAGACGACCGAGGGCGGACCGCAGGGCAACATGTTGGCCCCGGTTGGGCAGGTAGAGGTTAGCGAAGGTATAAGTCTGGGCAGCAATGAGACATTTAAGAAACAGGAAGCGGCCACCGGGGTCTGCCAACACGGCCAGCTCCCGGAAAGGCACAGATTTTGATAACAGGATGGCGACACCCTTCGTTTTGGAGCCCGAGGTATTGCTAAAGAAGCCTGTGGGGTAATAATGGTTGGACAGACGGGGCGCAGAACCCTCTCGAAAGTGCGTCTCCTGAATAAAGGCCACATCAACCCGCTCCCGCCGTAGGTCACAGAGGAAATGGGAACGCTTCTCCGGGATATTCAGTCCCCGGGCATTAAGGGAGAGAAACGTGAGCGGGCTCTCTCGGGCGGGGGGAGGCATAATGGGCACGGGAGGCAAAGGGAAGAGGGGGAGAGAGGAGAAAAAAAAAAGGGGGGGAGAAGAGGAGGAACAGACACAAAGAAAAGGGGGGAGTAGATGAAAGAAGGACAGCAGGGAGGGGGGAAGGAGGGGAGATAGGGAAGAACGTGGAGGGAAAAAGGCACTAAGTGCGCCGGGAAGGGTGAAAAAAACAGATGCACAGCCCGAAGACAAGCGCATCACCCAGCCAAGACTCGGTAGGGGTGTAGTGTGTGTCAGGTAAGTCAGTACAGGTATGCGTGTCTGGGCGTGTCAGTGTATGTGAGTGTGTCCAGGGAGCGGGTGCACATATGCAGGTTATCAGCCACCACCTCGAAGGCGTCGTGGACAAGAGGAACCTGTGTTGTCAGCGGCATCAGGCGTCACTCATGCGCGTGTGTTATGTGTGTTAGGACTGCAACCTTTTATGTCGGGAGAGCAACAACCTCAAGCAGACAGTGTGAAGGGCAGATGCACCTTAGAAAAAAAAAAAAAAAAAAAAAAAAAAAGGGGGGTCGTGTCTGAGTGTATGCGGCAAACATAGGAGGCGTGAGGCATGCGAGCATAGCACCCAGCCAAGGATTAGCGTGATGGTGTGTGGATCAGGATACACGGATGCAGGCACGCATCTTTGGACGTACCAGAGCATGGGAATGTGTTCGAATATAAATTATGAAAATGACGTAACCTGCTCCGTCACCCGTCTTATATACGAAGTAGGTATGTGGTGCATAGTGAAGACGGCCACAGTGCGGCCTGGTCCAGTGTCCGAAAGGCGAAGAGGGCCACCCAAGGCACTGTCTGCCGGCCAACAAGGGTGGGCAAGGCTGCCACCCGTAGGCTCCGCGAGTTGTCAATCGCCGCTGACAGAATTTTGGCACAAGAGGACATACCCTGGGCGTCCCCCATTGTAGAGCACTATGTGCCAACCGTAAAACTACGGGGCTGCCACGACGCGGAGGCGGCAACCACGAGCAGGTATCGGTAAGCATACCGTAGCACGTACATGTGTAATAAACAAAAAAAACAAAAAACCCCGCAGCATAGAGCGCAACCAGGGTGAGCTCTGGGTCTCACCAGTGTCGGAGTGGACAAAGTATAGAACAAACAAACGAATAAACAGGCTAACAGACCGAAAACACATTAACCGGCCAACCCCTGGCACATATACAAGCGTACGGGGGGGGGCACACATTAATAAGGATACAGAAAACTCTGTGCAACAGCGAAAAAAGTTCCTCTATTCTTCTGCATCCCGAGGCTGTAGTGGCGGGTGCGGAGGGGGAGCAGTAGCTGCGCGGTCAGGAAGCAGACGGGGGCGATCAGAGCGCCTGGGCTGGCGGGACGGAGGGTTCCGCATCAGGGTCGAGGCCCAGAAGGGACCAGTCTGGTATGGTGAGGTCCGAAAGTCCCAGGGCGGATAAGACCGCAGGAAGGTCACGATAATAGCGCACATGGTGGGAGGTAGCGCCATGCCTGATAGTAAGCATAAAGGGGTGACCCCAGCGATATGGGATGCGCAGCCTGCTCAGCTCCGATGTGAGAGGGCGCAGAATCCGCCGCGCCTGAAGAGTGAGATCCGAGAGATCTTGGTAGAAGGTGATAGTGCGGCCCTGGTAGGGCCAGGAGCCGACCTCACGCGCCCTTGCCATAATGGCTTCTTTCATGGAGAAATCCACGAAGTGGCAAATGATATCCCAGGGTGGGCTCGCTGCGTTACCTCGGGGCCTCAGGGCCCGATGCGCTCTGTCCACCTCCCGAGATGAATCTACTCGGCGGCCCATGAGGTCGGTGAAGAGGGCCGTGAGCAGGTCAGGTAGGCTCTCCGCAGATTCGCCCTCAGGCACTCCGCGTACGCGGGTTGTTGTGGCGGCGACCCCTGTTCTCGAGGTCCTCGAGGCGACGTCGGAGTGAGGTCAAGAGCCGTTGGTGGTGGACAGTAGCACGCTGGGTAAGTAGAGTAGCCTGATGTTGCGAGGTCGTGGTATCCTCCAGGGTTGTCACCCGGCGCTCCAACATGGAGAGGTCGGTGCGTAAGGCCGCTACTTCGTCGCGGACGACCTGTCTCAGCTCTGCGATGAGGTTCGAGAAGTACGTTCTCCACGGCGCAGAGGAAAAAATTTGCAGTTCCTCAGGCGTGGGAGGAGGGCGAGGTAGCGAAGGAGCAGGCTGGGCATCGTCAGCTGAAGACATACTGGCAGGGGAACCTGCCTCGTGGTCCTCAGAGGCCTGTGAGGCCAGGTCAGCCGGAGTGTGGAAATAGTCTCGCAGGGAGGCAGAGACCGGCCGAGACCGACCACCCGGGGTGGAGGGGTCCAAGGTAGGCTTCTTATTGCGACCCATAACAACACGTGTATTCGTTTTCTGCAAAAATCTGGCGAGCGATGGCAGAGCTAGTCAGTTAAGCAGCCATCTTCCCTGAAGGTCGGGCACACCCCCTACTTTTATTTTTAGACACTATAGAAATTGTTTATTGCCCAACAGAAACATTAGGAGAACTGATGATTTTGTATAAGGCTCTATTTATTCAAATAAATTACACAAGTAGGATTATTAAAGGCACTTTAAGGCCTCATAGGGGCCATATACCTAGTAATTAGCTAAAGTAATTGGTAGATGCTAATGAATATGTATAATGTTACTATAATAGAATTAATTGGAGATGGATGATTTAGTTTTGTGCACTAATTAATTGAGTAAATGCTTGATAATTATAAGTTGAAGTCACTTACTTTTGTGGGCTTTTTTTTTTTTTTTTTAAATCGGGATTACTTTAGGATAGCAGATTACATAATAATAAAAATTGGATTCTATAGATAAGTTTGAGCTATAAACAAAGCGATTTATATAATGTTAATACATACTTTCATTAAACTCACATATGGGGACAATTTATATAATATTGTTTTAAAATTATTAGAGCGTCTGGTCGTTATGATTCAGTCTAGAATTAGATATTATTGGAGTCTAGTCGGATATTTTTTTTCTCCCGTCTCTCTACCCTTCTTGTATTTATAATCTGTACAATATATTTAATATCAGCGAGTGTCGCTATCTCTACTATATGTCTTAAATTAGACATAGGAGGTGTGTCTGTTGAGAGACTCCTCATTCGAGGGGACGTAGGCTGGATACCTAAGGTTCCCTATAGTTTTGTTTTATGTTTTCTGATGAATGAGATCCTGGCCTCAGTTTTACTGAGGCTTAAGGAGGTTTTAATTTTTCTTTTTTCATTCCCTCCCCCTGGTGCCTTTTGGTGCTTAAGGAAGAGTGGGCTGAATTGTTGTATGATAGGCCTTTCTTATATGTTTTCTTTTTTTGTTAAATGGTTTATGTTTAGCCGCATATGGAAATGGAGATGTGTGATCCCTATAATTCCTGAATGATTAAGGTGTGTTCAGTCAACACACAGGGTTTAAATTCGCCATACAAGCGTTCTATTGTTTATAATTTCTTATGTAAAGACCATATAGATGTAGGTTTCTTACAGGAAACCCATTGGAGGAGAACAGATAAAAATAAATGGGGAGGGAAGAAATATCCGGTTCTGGTCCATGCTTCAAATGAAACTAAAAAGAAGAGGGTGTAGCAATAGTTTTTTCTGCTGCACTCCAAATAGAAATTAAATACGAATTTCATGACCCTGAAGGTAGATTTATAATTATAGTCTGTAAATTAGATGAAGAGTGGTTCACCCTGGTAAACGTTTATTTACCAAATGTTGCCCCAGTACATCTTTTGAATAAGATCTTGGAACGAGTAGATAATATCAAGACAGGTTGTTGTATCATAGCAGGTCTAAGATCTAATGGATACCTGGAAAGTGTTTCATCCACTCGAAAGAGATTTTACTCATTTTTCTAATGTTCATTTATCAAGATAGTTATCTTGATAAAATAAACTTTCCTCAGATATCCATAGATCAGAGAGCTACTCTAAACACTGATATAACATCAGCTGAAATTAAAGTAGCAATATCTAAATTAAATAAATACAAAACCCCTGGCCCAGACGGTTTTACAAATCTATTCTTTAAAACATTTAGCCAGCAAATTCTTGATCCTCTAACTCTTACTTTTAATTCTATCGCTAGTCTTGGCAAATTTCCTATCGAAATGTCTAGAGCTAATAATCTTCCTATTCTTAAGCAAGGCGAAAACCCGACAGATCCTGCTAGTTATAGGCCTATCTCTTTAATCAACGTAGATGTTAAATTATATTCTTCTATTCTCGCTAATAGATTGAAATCTATTCTTAATACCATCATTAATTCGGATCAAGTCGGTTTTATCCCGGGCAGATCTTCGTGCAATCATATCAGAAGAATTATCAATATCTTAGACCAAGCAGAGAAGAAGAAAATTCCTATTGTCATAATGTCAGTAGATGCAGAGAAGGCTTTTGATCGGGTAAATTGGGATCTTATGAGTAAAGCCTTACTAAAGTTTGGAATCATGGGATGGATACATGCGGCAATTATGGCTCTCTATTCTAATCCATCTGCTAGGACAGTAGGACCAAATATATGTTCTGATTGGTTTGCCTTAAAAAATGGGACAAGACAAGGTTGTCTTTTGTCCCCATTGCTATATTTATTATCTGTGGAGCCTTCAGCCATTTGTATTAGAAATAATTGTGATATTCAAGGCTTTCCTATTAGAGATCTAGACTTAAAAATTAATTTGTATGCAGATGACATACTAATTTCTATTACCAATCCACAGGCCTCTTTAATCTATTTTATGGCTGAATTTAAATATTATAGTAAGGTCTCGAATTATAAAATGAATATAAACAAAACAACATTATTAGAAATCAACTTAGAAAGCTCTCTAATTGAACAGATCAAAAGAGAATATGATTTTGTTTGGGTTAAGTCTGACTTCATTTACCTAGGTATATATATATAACAAAATCTATGTCTCTTTTACTAGAGACCAACTTTATCCGATTATTGAAATTAACTAATATATGGCTAAAAGAATGGAGAAATAAAGAATTCTCCTGGTGGGGAAGGATTAATATATTAAATTCCTACATAGTTCCAAAATGGTCATATATGTTCTCAATGCTTCCGCTAAGGGTGCCTGATCCCTGGTTAAGAATGGTACAGGCGAGTTTTGAATGTTTTGTATGGAAAGCTAAAAAACCTAGATTAAAATCTGCTGTTATGGCACGTAAACCGAAATGTGGAGGCTTGGGTTTTCCCATCTTGAAAAATATATATTTGGCGAATATAATAGTCCATATACCGTATTGGCTCGAATATAGGCCGCACTTTTTTCCCCCACTTTAAGTCTTTAAAGCGGCCTATATTCGGGGTCTAGCGCCCGATGCCCGGGACATGCAGTTCCGGGCGCCAGGCAGGCAGCAGGGTAAGGATACAGATCCCCCCCAGCGGTGCAGGGGACCCGTATCATACTCTCTGATACGCTCAGACAGCCTCCCCTGCCAGCACTTCCCACGGCGGCAGCGGTGAACGTCCGCACGATGAGTTTTACCTCTGCCCCCAAGACTTACCAGAGCAGACTCCCGGGTGTCTTGCGGGGCCGGCGGGGGACACCTACGCAATATGCGTATACAACTTCCGGTGCCGGCACATCCGCTGAGTCCCGGCACCGGAAGTTGTATACGCGTATTGGGTAGATGTCCCCCGCCGGCCCCGCAAGACACCCGGGAGTCTGCTCTCGTAAGTCGGGGGGGGGCAGAGTGGCAGCATATTTTGGGGGGGGAGGAGGAGGAGGACAGTGGCAGCATATCTTGGGGGGGAGGACAGTGGCAGCATATCTCGGGGGGGGACAGTGGCAGCATATCTCGGGGGGGCAGTGGCAGCATATCTCGGGTGGGGGAGAGTGGCAGCATATCTCGGGGGGGGAGACAGAGTGGCAGCATGTCTATTAAAAAAAAAATTTCTTTAAATAAGCACCAAACTTTTAGGGTGCGGCCTATACACGGGGGCGGCCTATATCCGAGCCAATACGGTATATAGACTGCAACTAGAAAATTCATCTAAGGAAGGGTGGTACGCAATTGAGTTGGAGACAGGGGGTTTTAATAATCTGGCTGATATTATATGGTATTCTCTAACTTCTAAACATGTTTCAAATATAAAAAGTTCCAATTTAATTTTGGGACAGATCCTTCCAATTTGGGAGTATATTAAGAAAAATCTAAATCTTAACAAAGGGATCCCTTCTTTTTCCAAACTTAAATCTGTAGAATTTTTTATTGCAGACATAAATTTTGACGATTGGAGAATTAAAGGTATATTAACCTTAGATCAATTTATGACCTCCATAGGACCTAAACCTTTTTCTCAATTGATACAAGAATATGATTTATCTAGTGCTGACATATTCAAATATTTGAGAATAAAAAATTTTTTGGTAAAAGACCTATGGAAACCTAGCCGGGAGCTCTATATACGAATTAAGAAAATATTTACAGGAAACGACGTAGATAAAGTGTTATCAAAATGTCTTGACTTAATTAGTTTTGCCATGCTTGAATATATTTCTCCAGCTATTAACACATGGGAACAAGAATTAAATATAAAGATTGATCAGGATAATTGGTATAGATCCCTATATGATGTTACGGTATCTATTCATTCGTTGTCGCTAGCTGAAACTCAGTTCAAAATACTGAATAGATGGTACTTGGTACCCACGAGATTGCATAAAATGTATACAAATTGCTCAGATATTTGCTGGAGATGCAAAGTAGAGAAGGGGAACTTTGTCCATATTTGGTGGAATTGTGTGGGTGTGAAAAATGTATGGTCCAAGATATACGATTTAATCTTTGCCTTAACAGCAAAAATTATCAACCGATCTCCGGTAACTGCCCTATTACATATAGAGTGGCCAAATTGCAGTAATAAAGAAAAACAGCTTATTATTCACTGTTTTATTGCAGTGAAAATTACAATTGCCCGTTTATGGAAACAAAATCTCCCAAGTCCATGGAATATGGTAATCTCCCATCTGAAATTCCAAATAAAAATGGAAAGACAGCTATATAAATCCTACTTTATTTCTGAAAAAAATCTAGGATATGGGATTCTTGGCTAGCTAGGCTGGAGGAATCTACGAGATAATGCTTGGGTGTATTGACTCTTTACTTTTACCCTTGATAAGATGAATTGATCACTGGATATTGAAACATTTCGGGACCACTAGTCTTCACAAATACATAATGCGGCTTATAGATAAATATATATATATATATATTTTTTTTTTTATTATTATTATTTTTTTATGTTGTTTTTTCTTATTGTATTGTACAAATATATGTGTATGTTTGCCTTTTTTCTTCTTGTATACTTATAATGAAAAAGTTAAAATAAAGAAGTATGAAAGAAAAAAAAAAAAAAGTAAAGTTTGTAATACATTTAATAAACTGTAGAAATTGCAAAGAGCAAAAAAAAAACATTACTCCAGGGAATTTTCAAAACTTAATCCCCAAAATACAAAAAGAAAAACTAATATCAAGTTACAAATATACTATTTTGCCTATTTGGTTTAAATATGCATTTCCTGTACATCACTTTAACAATAATCGAATAATTAGGCTGTTATCTGTTAGTGTAATTGTGCATGGGCGTTATGGTGGATTAAAGCTACAGTCTCTTTCAATGTTCCTTTATGCACAGAATAGGCAAGTTTGACACTTACATAAACCACATTTACAATAAATACAAATCTCTTATCCACTTCCTAGAATGTTCAACTTAATATCTGACAACAATTATAGAGCAATCAAACAATTCTATTTCTTTACCCAATGATAACATCATACCAGTTACAAATCATTCATACAACCAACCCCACTAGCAGCCCATCCCATGCTTCCACTACTTTTTTTTTTTTTTTTTTAAATATATCCTTTTACTTTCATAACAGTACAACTCACAAACACTCATAATAGTTTTGTGCACATCTTAGAAAGGAAAATACATACATACACTCTTTAATTCTATTGCATTCTTATTCACACACATACAAGGGTGATGTCATTTCTTCAGTTTTCTACGCCTTTATTCTTAGAGAATAAACTTTTCTTAGAGAACACTTTTATTTAATTATTTTTCTTAGACTTTTGCATTATGTGCCAAATTCATATTACATTTAATCTAAGGTACCTTCTCAGGGAATTGCAGTTTTATATAATTCCCCAATTTGCTCCAATAAATAATTTTATATACCTCACGTGAATTCCTGGTAATGAAATACCAAACCGGGGTTCCCTTTTCCTGGGACCACCACTTCCTTGGAACTAGTTTTGCACACACCAAGAACTTATTTTTCCTGGACCAGATACAATTAGACACAATTATCTACTTGCGCTTGGTCTGAGTCCACTACATCAACGTCACCACGGCCAGTCTCCTCCCTTATTTAGGTATTTATATTAATACCCGGGACCTTCTATCAAATATAACCTGACCGTCCTTCAACCGTCCTCAGGGGTCTCATGTGTAGCACTTCATTCAGTCCTCAATTTAACACGCAACTGGGTTTTCCTCAGACCACCCTTGCAATCAAGATACTCTGGTCAACACTGGAAAGGCTAGCAGGGGTCTTGGGGCGGCTGCAGTCTGATTATTACCCAGTCCCGACCCACCTGGGTCTCAGTCACACAGCACTCACACAAGTTCCAATATCCCTGAGCTAGGTCACCTTAAACAACCTTAACGTTTCTACATTCAAAGTAAAAAGATCCCGTCACCAGGAATATCTAACCCTCCAAGGGAACAAAACCACTCGCAGGAGACAGCTTTTTACTTTCTGATTGAAGAGGATGGTAGCTCATGCAATAAAAATGAAGTAAAATATTTCATACACAAATGTATATACCTATAAAAGTGCAAATTATTTCTGTATGAGGCAAATGTAAAACAGTTTTTAGTGTTATGTTATGGATATCCATCTGTTATCATATCCGGGGGGGGGTTTCTAAACTCTTTACTGGGATTATCTTTAAAACAGGTAGTTGAGGAACCAACTCGTAAGGAGGCCATATTGGATTTAGTGTTCACAAATGGAGATTTGTTATGAGATATTTCTGTAGGTGAAAGTTTGGGATCTAGTGATCATCAGTCTGTGTGGTTTAATATACGAACAGTGACTGAGTCACACCACACAAAAACAAAAGTTTTAGATTTTAGAAAAGCTGACTTTTCTAAAATGAGAAAATGTATAGAGGAGTCATTATCAGACTGGGACAATCTAAATGGCATTCAGGAGAAATGGGATTTTGTAAAAGCTGTATTATTGAAGATAACAGAAAATTGTATTAGGTTGGTCAGTAAGAGTAAAAAATTTTAGAAACCGCTGTGGTACTCTGCAGAAGTGGCCAAAATCGTGAAAGACAAGAAGTTAGCCTTTAGTAGATACAAAAATACCCAAAGTGAGGAAGATAGACAGATCTATAAAATTAGGCAGAAAGAGGCAAATAAATTTATAAGAACTGCCAAATCACATGCAGAAGAGCGAATTGCCCTCTCAGTAAAAAATGGAGATAAAACATTTTTTAGATATATAAATGAAATGAAAAGGAAAGTTAAACAAGGATTAGTTAGACTAAAAACAAAAGGAATATATGTAGAAGAAGATAAAGGTTTAGCTGACTGCCTCAATGAATATTTCTGTTCAGTTTTTACAGATGAAAATGAAGGAATGGGACCTCAGTTGGGAAAAAAGACTGAATCATTTGAAATATGTGAGTTTATCGAGGCGGAGGTTCTACTTCAGTTGTCTAAGGTAAAGACAAATAAGTCGATGGGGCCTGATGGGATACACCCCAAGTTATTAAAAGAGCTTGGGGGTGTACTAGTAAAACCGTTAACTGATATATTTAACGAATCACTGGTAACGGGAGTTGTCCCTGGGGATTGGAAAGTAGCGAATGTTCTGCCCATTCACAAAAAAGGCAGTAGGGAGGAGTCGGGCAACTACAGGCCAGTTAGTCTTACATCTGTAGTGGGGAAATTAATGGAAACAATGTTAAAGGACATGATTGTTTAACATCTAAAGTCACATGGGTTTCTATATCAAAAACATAGGGTTTTCCTCAGGAAGATCATGCCAAACAAATCTTATTGATTTTTTTGATTGGGTGACTAAAGTAATTGATCGAGGTGGTGCAGTAGACATTGCGTATTTGGATTTCAGTAAGGCCTTTGACGCTGTCCCACGTAGAAGACTTATAAATAAAATGCAATCTCTGGGTTTAGATCCCAATGTTGTTGAATGGATTAAGGAGTGACAGACAACAGAGGGTTGTAGTGAATGGCATATATTCAGAACAAGGTCTTGTTACCAGTGGGATACCTCAGGGATCTGTACTTGGACCCATTCTCTTTAATATTGTTATTAGTGATATTGCAGATGGACTTGATGGAAAGGTATGTTTATTTGCTGACGACACAAAAATTTGCAAAAGGGTTGATGTTCATGGAGGAAGAAGCCAAATAGCAAACGATCTAGGTAAACTGGAAAAATGGTCAGAGCTGTGGCAATTGGCATTTAATGTAGATAAATGCAAAGTAATGCACCTGGGGTATAAAAACCCACGGGCAGAGTATAGAATATTTGATACTGTCCTAACCTCAACGTGTGAGGAAAGGGATTTAGGGGTACTTATTTCTGAGGATTTAAAGGTAGGCAGACAATGCAGTAGAGCAGCAGGTAATGCTAGCAGAATGCTTGGTTGTATAGCAAGAGGTATTAGCAGTAGAAAGAGGGAAGTGCTCATGCCGTTGTACAGATCACTGGTGAGACCTCACTTGGAGTACTGGAGACCGTATGTCCAGAAGGATATAGAAATGTTGGAGAAAGTGCAGAGAAGGGCTACTAAAATGGTTTATGGATTACAAGATAAACCCTACCAGGACAGGTTAAAGGAGCTTAACCTATATAGCCTGGAAAAAGACGGGACAGGGAGGATATGATAGAAACATTTAAATACTTAAAGAGAATCAACAAGGTAAAGGAAGATAGTTTATTTAAAATGAGAAATACTACCACAACAAGAGGACACAAGCATAAACTAGAGGAGCAAAGGTTTAATGGTAACATCAGAAAATATTACTTTACGGAAAGGGTAGTGGAATAGCCTTCCAGCAGAAGTGGTAGATGTTAATACAGTAAAGTCATTTAAGCAAGCATGGGATAGGCATAAGACCAAGCTAGATATAGGATAAGGGCAAGTACTAAAGGAAAGGAGGTTGGGCAGACTGGATGGGCCTACTGGTTCTTATCTGCCGTCACTTTCTATGTTTCTATGTTTCTATGTATGCCTATAATATGTCCTTTCTGTATTCGATCTTCCTAAAACAAACCATTCTTTTTTCCATAAGTACAATTTTTGAAAGAGGAATTTAATCACAAAAGAAAATGTCTCGCTTTAATGGTAATATACTGGATCTTAACCCTTTTCATAACCTTTTTGAACTGGCGAAAGAACAAGCTGGAGATGACATCTTGACCTTTTTTTAACACTTCTAAATAGTTTGTGATATTTTAAGACACAGACAGCTGGCCTCAGGATACAAGATTTCTAACATCAATACATTTCATCAAACGCAACTAAGGACCTTTTGGACTTTAACCAACAAAACCGTCTCTCTCCATTTTTTTATGTGCAGGATTTGGGATCAATGCCCTCTAAATAATTGTATGTACGGTATGTTCCATGTCGCATGCCATAACAATAGAATGAAAAATGTCTACTTTACCCACATGAAGCACCAGCCTGTCTTTACCGAAGCTCTCCCCCGCTTAACTCTGCTTCCTGGAAACTTGGGAGTTGGGACTTATCTCCCAACTTTACCGTGTACATCAAATAAAAAAACATGTATGTTTCCATATCTTCAGACAAAATATAAGCCTTTTATTTAGGCAAACCTAAGTGGCTGCTGGAGTCTTTTATTCCGATCATGTCTACCAGTCGGTAGAGCCACATTTCACCACATGGCAAACCATGGAAAACCCCATGCACAAATACCTATAAAACAAGAAACTCTTGTTTGTGTTACCTGTGGTAGAATGTGTCTAGGTTTTTTATGTGAAGCTGGACATTGGTGCATTGGGAGACTTTTAGAGCCTGAGCTCTGTGCTGTATATTTGAAGCCATCCATTGCCAGGACCTGGACCACAGAACACCCAAGAATACTCCAGCACCCCCTCCACAATTTCACTTACGTCCATGTTTTGCCTTGCTGTGTTATCTAAACATAAGTGTGACGTCTCATACTGCAAGCTGGTTATAATCAATAAAATTAGATAAACTTAAAAACTGTCCAACCCTCACTAAAATATAAATGGGTAAATAATATAAAAATTTGGGTTAGCACAACCCTATATCAAAAAAGAGTGTGTGTGTGTGTGTGTATGCCTGTGTTCAACCACACCATATGCTGTGACGTTAATAATGTGAATGAATGTTTTTTTTATGTTTTAATCTATTGCTATCTTGAGCATAAGATTAGTATCTGTAACACTTATGTGTTTTTATTCAGCCTGTCTGGTTAAAGTTAAAGGTGTTTTTTGTTTTTGGATGCACCGTTGTCACATGGGTGATTATGAGGATCCATTTTTGCCCATAATACTTATCACCATCCACAAGCAGCACTCATTGGAATGATGATAAATAGCCGGATCTTCTTCTGATGGAGGATACAATACCTTGTTTCACCACTTGCATGGGAGTACATAAACATGGTGCCGCTCAACCAACAGTCATTTTAGAGTGAATCTTTGGGTGAGAAGTGGGTTTATTTATTGCCATTTTCAGGCTTGCATTGGGGTTTCTGTATTATTTAAATTTAAAACGCCATCCATTGTAGTGCAGCAAACAAAATGAAATGCATTTGTGGGATTCATCAGTTTTAGGCATATTGACTTAAGTGTATTTGATTTTGCTTGCACATACAGCCGAATATAAAATCATTCCAATGAAAACACATAATGTGTGTATCGCAGAGGTACGGGCTTTGGCACAAACTAAACTGAAACATTAAATTGGACTTATTTGAAAAACATAGTTCTGTCTTTACATTGCTCTGAAACACATGAGAATGAAAACCATGTATAGACATTGCTTTAGAAATCCATTAAAATGGTTTATTAATGTCAGCAACAACCAATAAAGCCAATACACAATCATAAAGAAAGGGTAAAGTGTTTCATGCTGTGTTAAATACTAATGTTTCAATTTGTTTCAGTAGCGTCATGTTTTTATAGTCATAGCCATCCATCTAAGTGAAATATTAGGTTCTCTTTATAACCACTTTATTCTAGGCTTCATTGGAGAATCTTGAAAATCAAGGTAAACTAAATAAATCCACTTGGATGCAGTAGGAAGGTCCCATTTCACTTTCAGTGATGGTGTAAAATAGATGGGACACTGGGGTTTTCCTATCATTTTCTGTCATTGTCATATATGATCCGATGCATTTTTGAAAATATTGTGCTTTTTAAAATAGTTTTAGTTTTTGCATAATAGTTTTTTAGGATAGCCATTTGTATGTGTTCTAGCTCTATTATCTTAGCCCAATCTCCTGACTCTTTATCTTACTGTCTTTGGTAAACAAAATAATGAATTGTTCTGCTGGATCCTGTAATGAAAGTCCATGGAGGAACGAACACAGAATCGGCTCAGTGTGGTGGTTGTGTTGAGAAAGTCACCCAAACTACACAACTGACAACAATCTGACCTCCAGGTCAGGAGATAATGGAAGTTTTGGTCAATTCTAGTCTACATTACTGTATACGGTGCTCTATTTTACGCTCAAGTTGAAAAGTATAACTCTCCATGGGTCTACTCCTTTAAAATGTTTGTTGTTATTCCTTACTTGGACAATGATTCTCTCGAGATTTGCTGAGGCGCTGCGGCACTTATGTATCCTGGATAGGTAGGGGGTAAACCAAGAAGGAGACAAAAAAATGACCCGGCATTTATAGGAAGAATGTAAAAACAGTGGGTAGGATAATGGTAAGGCAAAAATTATAAAATTGTATTCTCTAAATAAATGTCTCTTAATTGACTTTAACAGAATATATATGTGTGTGTGTTGTATATATTTCACTTATTTTGTCCTGGGCATACCAATTTATATTTTTTTCCTAAACTCCCTATTTATGTTTTTTTGTTGACAAGCTATATATATATATATATATAGCTTGTCAACAAAAAAAAACATAAATAGGGAGTTTAGGCAAATATCCTGTCCTTTATTGCCCTATATTTGCTTTTAGTGATGGATAATTATTTGTTCTTCCCTCTGTGCTGTTTCTCTCAACTTTTCTTTATCTTTCTGCTATAAGATTTGTAGTTTAACAGGACTGATTCTTCTATATGTATTTTGATCACTCAAACCTTTACTTCATCTGCCCTGCAAGAAGCTATATAGAGCCCTTAGTAAGGGTTTCTCTCCAATATTATTGTTGCTGCTTCATATTTACCTTATGGTGAAACTTAATGTGAGTTATTTGTGCTCTATCAGGATCTATAGAAGAGCATTTTATGGATTTTAAGTATATCAGGGGTTCACTTGGAGTTAAAGATTAATAATATATTTGATGGGGGTTATATACACATATAATTTATCTGGATTTTATACTTTTATATATATATATATATATATATATATATATATATTTCATCTGAGATAGAAAACAACTTAATGATTTTTTAATATGTGTAGGTTATTTGCAAAATAAATGAAAATGAATGAAATTCATAGGAAAATGGTGAGTCTTATTTTATATTCTTTCATTTTGATTCCTTTGAGGTTTTTTTTTTTGATTATTCCAAAAGCATCTGGTTTATCTGTCTTATGGAAGCTCATCTGGGTTATTGTTATAGTAAAGGTAGTCCATAGGTATACAACCTGTGATCTGGCATATACTGGTATATACTGGTATATACTTATCTCCCTTTATAAATATAATAGTTTCGGACAGGGAAGGGCTGGTACCCACTGCACAGGTACTAATTCTATAGTTGGTCCGGCTTATTGCTTATTTTGGAATATAATATAATCTGAGGCCCTATTTCCATTAATGTTTCACTTATTTTCTGATTTGATTTGTGTATTATTTATTTTCAGCTCCACGTTTTTCAGACTATATAGTAATAATATAAACTATACTGACAGATAAAATAGATGTAAAAACCAATACTATTTTAATTTCTATCATTCTTCTCTTCTTCTGGAGTTTGAAGTTTTGCTTCATTGAAGGTATGTACATCCACGTTCCAAAATCATGGGCCTCTTCATTACACGTGACATATAATGAGTGTAACGTGATGTCATTTTAAATGTATCTGTTACATTCCCCAAATTGTGTCTTTTACAGACATATGAAATGGTGTTTATCATACTGAATATACTGTAGACTTATTCAAAATTAACGTTATGTGTAACACACAAGAGACAATCCCTACAGATTTGATTTTTCCTCCCCAATAACTTTCTTCTTAAATTGCTTGTTATCGTTGCTAGATTGAGCCATGAAACCACTGTGAGGGAGATAAATTCAGCAAACTAAACTGATTAGATATGATGAGTTTGCCATGCTTTACTAAGCATTTAAATAAATATTACATGAATATATTCTGTTACCTTTAAACTAAACCCATTGAAATACATTGAAAAGAATCACTCTGAAGGAAATATTATAAATGTCTGTTTTGATAGATGAATGAAGGTTTATATTAAAAGTTATGATGACAACTGTGCTCCATTAAGTCATTATTCTTTAGTTAAGATGGGAGTTTTTTGTCACTGAAGTTCTCCCTTCTTCACAATTCCCAGTAAAGGTCTGCTTTGGACACCTCTAATGTCGGGGGAGGGTCACCATTATTTTTCACATTATTTTTACAATCAGAATAGTCATATGTACCTACAAGTGGCAGTCGCATTTGTTTTTGTTATAAGATACCAAAAAATGCAATTTAAGTGATTTTATTAGTTGTAATGTAACAAAATTGTTTGGTTTGTTTTTCAGAAGATTCTTCAGGAACCAGGTAAAATACAATGTTCCTTTTTAACGGGCATGGGAATAACGCAGCGCATCCAAACACAGACCATGAATAAAACCTTTATCAAGCAATAATCTGGCCTTGCTAGAAGAGGCTATTAAAATCGGCACCGCTTTAAAGGTAGAGATAGGGCGAGTATCAATAATAGCCACTAGGTATAGCAGTTCTGCGCGTATAGGATATACATTTCCACCATCCCCAAACAGAAGCATTTGGATAAGACATTGAGAGCAAAATTACCTAGAATTACACCCAAACTGCACATTTCCTTAGAGAATATGAAAGACTTAATATAAAAACATCTTGAAGACCCTTGTGTTACTTAATATGCTTTTTATAATATGAGACAGACATTGGTGACAATATTGTATATGCAGGTTATGCAGGTAGAGATGGCTTCATACAAAATCATTTTATAACGGCCCCCATTTATGTTTCTGTTCACTAGAATCTGAGTACTTGAGTCGGCAATTAACAAGTACAATTTGCTAATTACTAAAAGCCAATCGGCATTATGACAAAAAAAATCACCAATAAACCCCAATAAACCTAACTGCAGGAGAGTCAAATTTTAAAAAAAATAAAAAAAATTATTAGAAATAATTTCCATTCAACTTGCCTTAAATCACAAACCTTAATGTTGCGGCCACAAGTTGTTTCTCCATTATCTGAGTTAATATACATAATAAACTCTGTATTCCAAGACAGACAGACAGCAGATTAGATCCATTCAGCGTTCTAGAGCTTGTATTATACTCTGGTAAACTTTTATGGGATGGCCTTGTGTCTATAAGTGTTATGTTTATATATTTTAACCATAGTATTTCCCATCCTCACTGCGTACTGCATACAGGATCTGTATATTAAAGACACAATAGACATATAAAAAGATATCTACACATAGTAGTAGTAGTCCTTATGTTAAAATAACTGGGTGTCGGATACCCCGTTTGGCATTCATCTCAGCTGGTATCATGGCAGACACACTGGAATCATATGTTACATGATACTGCTCGCTTTTAGTTATTGTTCTTTTTGGTCAGAAATGGAAGCATATCATCTGTGAACATGAAGCGATTGGTGGAGAGACTCATACAAATATTTAAATCAAAGATTTCCCTGTATTTCAGAGTAATTCAGATTACATCCGTGAATTTTAGAATGAATTGTATTTTTTTGGATGTCTCGTTTGTCTCACAGTGTCCCACAGCTGGATAAAGCAGTGACCTACGATCCGGTTTCTAGGTATGGACTACTATACCAAGGCATAAACCGTATGTTTCATTGTTGCCATGTTTTGATACTTAATAACAGTGTAACTAAATCAAATCAATCGTAAAATGATTTTGTTTAATATTCACATTGTCTTCTCATATGTCTAACAGTTTCTCATACACCGAGGAGTCATATTCCTCAAGAGAAAAATATCTGCGTGTTCTCTGGTTCAGGTATGTATATTGCTACATGTAAACAGTACAGTAAATAAAGCATCTGATTACAGCCTCCATTGGCCTATCGCAGGGGTAGGCAATCTTCGGCTCTCCAGATGTTGTGAACTACATTTCCCTTGATGCTTTGCCAGCATTATGACTGTAAGAGCATTATGGGAGATGTACTCCACAACAACAGGAGAGCCGAAGATTGCCTACCCCTGGCCTATCGGGGCCATGCCCAGAAATGGAGAGCAGAGTATCTTTACAGCTCATTATGTATGGGATGCATCTCAACCACCAGTCCTAATGGATGTGCAGCACACCTAACTAGGACTTACAATCTGTAACCTGTTTTTTGGGGGATTCTCACCTATTTTTTTAGCCTTCATGTTGTGTTACATTTACTGCATTACTGACTCCTTATATAAATCCATCAAAGCAGTTCCTAAAGTGTACGGAAGCTCATATCCGTAGCTCATATTATCATGTGTTAATCTATTACATAATTGTGATATCTCATTTGTCTCACCGAGTAACAGACCTTACTGGCGAGGTGGCCGAGGATCCTGAATATAGGTATAATATTATTGTACTATTGCATAAACCTTGTTTGGTTTTCTCCATTGATTGCAATAAGCAATTGAAATGGGTGGTTTAATTTTTGCTTTTTATGAAACTACTTCAAATCAGTTTCCAACAAACACCATCCTATTAGATAGCTGGTGGACTGAAGATTTGGTAAAGCATTGTATGAGACCCATCTATAGATTCTGTGGATACAATGTGTCCCGGCGTTGATGGTGTTTAATATGTTCTCCTGTGTCCAACAGTTTCCCAGACGCAGAGGAAGACCAGATATACGCTGAAGATCAAGCTGTTAACTGGTATGGATATATAGCAGCGCACATATTGTGGTAGCTTTTAAGTAAATTAAATATCTGATTATGGTTTCCGCTCTATTTGTTTTATTTGTTCAAAAATGAAGATACATTCTGTGATCAGGAAAAAAGGAGAAAGTTTTTGCTTCTTGAAAAAATATTAAAAAATATATATATATTTTTAACCAATAAATTCAAATACCATTTTATTAATATTAATGCATTACAATGAGTTTTGACAATATTGTCCTCTATTTTTGTTAAAACAGTTCAAGGTTTAAAATGTTATCATGTTTTAGCTGTCTTATCTCCTATTCCAATCTACAATAGATACATTCTGGCTCCCTATCATTCTGGCCTTTTGGTACCTTAGTCACATAAAAAAATCTCATAAAACATTAAATGCTGTGCGCTACACAGTAATGTCGATTAGCATTAACATTGCTAGTCATGCTTCTTGCTGCATTAGATTCTTTCCTCCTTTCAATAGTCATTACGTCTTGTTGGGTGATTGAGAATCAACTATTCTTCTCACTACAGTGCGGTATGATATGGAGTCAGGGAGTTTGTCTAGTAGAATGGGCTAAGATAACACATAAAAAACATACAAATAAAAATATTTTGCAAAACAACAATACTTTTGAATTACACTATTCATGATGTTATGTAATTACTAATGACTAGAATTCCTCAAAGCACACATTATAGTGCATTGACGCTCAAGTTCAGGTTATGTTATTTTAACCTGTTTCATAATGGTGGTGTCTCATTTGTCTCAAAGTGTCCAACAACAGAAAGAGGAGGTCACCGAGGATCCTGTTTTTAGATATTTATTTTACTATACCCCCATGTCACTGTGTCCCCTGTTTCCATGTTCCATGTGTAAATATAAAAATATATACACATAGAAGTAGTCATGTGTGGTGCATGGCGACACAAGATCCAGTTTCTATATATGGACTACTTTTAACAAAATATAAACCCTACTTTTCATTGTCACTATGTTACCTATTAACAATTATGAAGAGTGGTTGATTTTGTAAAATTTATATAATTACATTGTATTAATTTTCAGCCACGTACCGTTAGAAACTTGGTGGACTCAATAACTGTGAAATTATTTTGTTTAATAGTTATACTGTCTTCTAATTTATATAACAGTTTCTCATACTCGGAGGATTCAGATTCCTCGGACGAGGAATATCCCGGTCTTTGCTGGGACAGGTATGTATATTGCAATGTGATATGAACATATATGATACAATGGTGCTACATTGTAAGTAGGGCTGCAACTAACGATTATTTTCATAATCGATTAGTTGGCCGATTATTTTTTCGATTAATCGATTAATCGGATAAAAAAAATGAATGTAAATTTTTCATTTATTTAAAATAATGTAATAAACAAATTATATTAAATACAAACAGCATAATAAAAAAACTTTGATAAAATGCATTTCTTGCCTTTATTTCGCAACCAGCCCCCCCCAATTTATGCACGTTTGAGCCCAGGCTTGCCACGCTGCCTCCCAGACATGCCACGCTGCCTCCCACATATGCCACTCCACGCTGCCCCCCACATATACCACTCCACGCTGCCTCCCACATATGCCACTCCACGCTGCCTCCCACATATGCCACTCCACGCTGCCTCCCACATATGCCACTCCACGCTGCCTCCCACATATGCCACTCCACGCTGCCTCCCACATATGCCACTCCACTCTACCCCCAGATACGCCACTGTGGCCCCAGATCTGCCTTATACACCCTGATACACCACTCCATCCTCCCCAGACATGCCACACTGCCCTCCCCACATATGCCACTCCACTCTACCCCCAGATATGCCACTGTGGCCCCAGATCTGCCTTATACACCCTGATTCACCACTCTGTCCTCCCCAGACATGCCACACTGCCCTCCCCACATATGCCTTATATACCCTATATGCCTTATACCCCCAGATATGTCACTCCGTCCTCCCCAGATATGCCTTATACCCCCCAGATATCTCATAGTCCCCTCATAGAGTCACAGACCATACTTTTATAAATAAGTACTGGGTTAATCTTCACTGCCCCCAGGATTTAGATTCCCCTTAGTTTGCCCCCCTTTATCTCTAACTGCACCTTAAGTTAACTTTAATAAATTAATAAAATTAACCCTCAGTCCTCATCATTAAATTAACCCTAAACACCCCATTAACCATAACTGCCCCTAAATTAACCCTAAAGACCCCATGAACCACAACATCCCCTAAATTAACCCTAAAGACCCCATCAACCACAACAGCCCCTAAATTAACCCTAAACATACCATTAACCAAAACTGCCTCAAATTAACCCCAAACACCCCATTAACCACAGCTGCTCCTAAATTAACCCTAAACACACCATTAACCATAGCTGCCCCTAAATTAACCCTAAACACCCTATTAACCATAACTGTCCCTAAATTAACCCTAAACACCCCATTAACCATAACTGCTCCTAAATGAACCCTAAACACCCCATTAACCATAACTGCCCCTAAATTAACTCCCACCTCCCCTAACTTTCAGTAGCCCAAATATAAATTTTATACTTACAGTTAGATGAGTGTCACAGCCATGTGGTTCTGGCCTTCTGGGAGAAGGAAGGGGGCGGGGCCAGTTGTCACAGTGATTACAGGGAGGGACTGGTAAGTAGGAGCTGCTGCTGTGAGTCACTGAAACGGATTATATAATGAGAGGTATTTTTCAGAGCGTTTGCTCTGAAAAAACCCTCATTTAATAATCGATAAAAATCGATTCAACTAATCGATAATGAAATTCGTTGGCAACGATTTTCATTATCAATTATTATCGATTTTATCGATTAGTTGTTGCAGCCCTAATTGTAAGCAAAAATGATTTGATTAGCCTCTTTTGGCATACAGGGATCCCACCCATAAAACGGAGGGCAGAGAATTGTGTACGTTATTTACAGCTCATTATGTATGGGGTGCAGCACAAGCACCAGTCCTATTGGTTGTGTGCCATACCTATCCATCAATTTATGTTACATGTAGGGCATTACTAGGACCTTATATAAATAAATGAAACTGTCCCTAAAGTGTAAGGAAGCTCATATCCATAGGTCAGATTAGAATGTGTTAAGCTATTTTATGATTGTGGTATCTCATTTGACTCACAGGGTAACAGAACCAGAAGGGGAGGTGGCCAAGGATCCTGCATATAGGTATAATATTTCTATACTAAGGCATATGTCTGTCTAATGGATGTTCATATCCCCTATATTGTATTAACCACTACCACAATTGCTGGGTAGTTGATCTACCACCATTTCCTTAAAGTAACATTTTCTTAAAATATATCTAAGCCTCTGACCCTTTAGTTTTAGTCTGTGGTCTCTTTTTTGAGTACGCTTTAGATACAGTAGAGATAACAAAATCAAGAAATCTAATTCCTAATAGTAAAAATAGTATCAATAGTATTTAAAAGTAAATATCTGCTGGAATAATATGGGTTTTTTGAATGTTTTGCCCAATGTTTGTAAGAACTAGGATTCCTCAAAGCAGGCCCTAAAGTGCAAGGTGCAATATATTATTTTTGACCTCCCATTTGTATTACAGTTTCCTACAACACAAAGCGGAGGTCACTGAGGATCCCGTTTATAGGTAGGTCTTTTATCATTCTAAGGCATAAACCCTGTGTCACTGTTTCCATGTTGTGTCCAAAATACAAAAGTTCCAGTAGGAGTATTGCTTTTTAATTGTCATTTTATTACACAAAACTAATGTAATATGTGTAGTAATTTATCTTACAGTTATACATTATCAGAGGAAAACGAGTCATCTGATGTGGAAGATCGATCTGTTTCCAGGTAGGTATATTGCAGTATGAGGGATTCATAGATGGTGCTACATTATAAGAAGTTGGTGCCATCGCCGGTCTAAAGTGACCCTGTTGAAAATTGGAGGGTTTTGAGATAATGAGTAACAGATCTGGTATATCACGGGTAAATGGGTAAATGTTGGTGCTGCTAGACAGGGTGGACCACAGGGAAAAACAGTTTGATGCGAGTCAGATGGCACCTCAGGTAACAGAAGCCATCAAGGCTAGCCCGGTGTTATAAAGAAAGGCCATGTACAGGTCCTGCCACTGTCTCTAATACGTTCCATTTTGCCGATTAATCAGAAAAGCTAAATTTCAGCTTTTTATATTTCAGCCCTAACAGATAATTTGTGATTTATGTGACTAACACACGCTTTATTGTATTAACTTTTCTTTACTTTTTATGTTTGTCTCTCTTGTCTCAGTTTCCCAGAGCAGGAAAATTATTCTACCAAAGATCCTGTCTATAGGTGTGTATATTATTATAAATAGGTGTGCGTATATTGGTTTTCTATTCCATAAGCTCTATTGGTTTATAAGTTGGCAAAAATGCAAACTAGTATGAGGCGGGCAAAAGTCTGACTCACAAATTCATTTAAGTGGCAGTAAAATATAACAAAATACATTGCTAACCATCAGCATAAAAGTAATAAAATAGTATACTGTGTACAGGAGAATGTCCACCTTACAATAACTTATGCATTTGGGTATTACTGCACCAGGGAATGCTAATTAGATTGCATTTTTTTCTCATTTATCTATTTTTTTTATTTCAGTGGCAATAAATATTATTTTAAAAGTACAATTGGATGAATCATAAATCATTTTATTTTCTTGACTTATTACTAAGGCCTAAACCATGTATGTTATTGCCACTGTGCTTTTGTCCTTTGGTACCAATAAAAACATTTTAAGGTGAGTTTGCTGTTTAAATGTTATATAATCATACTAACTCAATTTACATTGTGTATATGTGTCTTACAGCTTCACATACTCGGATGGAGAGAGCTCAGTTGAGGAAGAGCCCCCTGTTTTTTGGTAGGTATTTTGTGAAATGAAGCATGGAGTTTAAGTAAATGAAATGTGTGTTTGGTGCCTGCACTGGGCGCACACACCTCACATTATATAGTGTATAACGGCAACTTTATTTTTTATTTATTTTGGTGTCTCCTTGTCCTTGTCCCTAAAGTGTAGGGAAGCTCGTATCCATAGCTCAGATTAGAATGTGTTACGCTATTTTACGATTGTGATATCTCATTTGACTCACAGGGTAACAGAACCAGAAGGGGAGGTGGCCGAGGATACTGTATATAGGTATAATATTTCCATACTAAGGCATATGTTTTTGTCCATTGGTAAAAACGCAATCTAATTGCATTGAATGAAACCACACTTACAAAGTCAGACATTTTTAAATATGTACTTATCTCAAAAGATTTAAATCTTAAGGAATTCTTGCTCTTTCCTTAGACTCAGGATAATCATATGCCTGTTTAATGCAAGTTCATATGCCCTCTATTGTATTAACCACTACCACAATTGCTGGGTAATTGATCTACCCCCATTTCCTTAAAGCCTCTGATCCTCTAGGGTTAGTCTGTGGTCTCTTGTTCTAAATGTTTTATGTACGCTTTAGATACAGTAGAGATAACAAAAGAAAGAAATCAAATTCCTAATAGTATAAATAGTATCAAAAGTATTTAAAAGTAAATATCTGCTGGAATAATTTTGTAATGTTTTGCCCACTTGTTTCTATTTGAGAATTCATAATATTATGTAGTTTGTAAGAACTAGGATTCCTCAAAGCAACCCCTAAAGCGCAAGCGAGGCTTAAAAGCAAAGCTCAAGTTATATTATTTTTGACCTCCCATTTGTATCACAGTTTCCTACAACACAAAGCGGAGGTCACTGAGGATCCCGTTTATAGGTATGTATTTTATCATTCTAAGGCATAAACCCTGTGTTGATGTTTCCATGTTGTGTCCAAAATACAAAAGTTCTAGTAGGAGAATCGCTTTTTAATTGTCATTTAATTGTACAAAACTAATGTAATATGTGTACTAATTTGTGTTACAGTTATACATTATCAGAGGAAAACGAGTCATCCGATGTGGAAGATCCATCTGTTTCCAGGTAGGTATATTGCAGTATGAGGCATGCACAGATGGTGCTACATTATAAGCAATTGGTGCCATCAGCGGTCTACAGTGATCCTGTTTAAAATTGGAGGGTTTTGAGATAATGAGTAACAGATCTGGTATATCATGGGTAAATGGGTAAATGTTGGTGCTGCTAAACAAGGTGGACCACAAGGAAAAACTGTCTGATGCGAGTCAGATGGCAGGTCAGGTAGCAGAAGCCAGCATGGCTAGCCCAGTGTTATAAAGAAAGGCCATGTACAGGTCCTGCCACTGTCTCTAATACGTTCCATTTTGCTGATTAATCAGAAAAGCTAGAATGCTTTTAGAAATTTCAGCTTTTTATATTTCAGCCTTAACAGATACTTTGTGATATATGTGACTAACACACACTTTATTGTATTAACTTTTCTTTAATTTTTATGTTTGTCTCTCTTGTCTCACAGTATCCCACAGCAGGAACATTCTATCAAAGATCCTGTCTATAGGTGTGTATATTAACATAAATAGGTGTGCATATATTGGTTTTCTATTCCATAAGCTCTATTGGCTTATAGAAGTCCAACTCACAAATTCATTTAAGTGGCAGTAAAATATAAAAAAATACATTGCTAACCATCAGCATCAAAGTATTAAAATAGTATACTGTGTGCAGGAGAATGTCCACCTTACAATAACTTATGCATTTGGGTATTACTGTACCAGGGAAGGCTAATTAGATTGCATTTTTTTCTCATTTATCAATTTTTTTATTTCAGTGGCAAAAAATATTATTTTAAAAGTACAATTAGATAAATCATAAATAATTTTATTTTCTTGACTTATTACTAAGGCATAAACCATGTATGTTATTGCTACTGTTCTTTTGCCCTTTGGTACCAATAAAAACATTTTAAGGTGAGTTTGCTGTTTAAATGTTATATAATCATACTAAATCAATTTACATTGTGTATATGTGTCTTACAGCTTCACATACTCGGATGGAGAGAGCTCCATTGAATAAGAGCCCCCTGTTTTTTGGTAGGTATTTTGTGAAATGAAGCATGGAGTTTAAGTAAATGAAATGTGTGTTTGGTGCCTCCACTGGGCGCACACACCTCACATTATATAGTGTATAACGGCAACTTTATTTTTTATTTATTGTGGTGTCTCCTTGTCTCACAGTGCCCCACAACAGGGAAATGATTACAGTGAAGATCCTGTTTACAGGTATGTATATTAACCCCTTAACTAAAACTGAAGTGCTAGGGACATCACAAAAAAAAATCCCTTTAACGACAACAGACGTGCTTGGCACGGCAGGGGAATAGAGGAGCTTAGAAAGCACTCAGCGATTGCTGCGAAGCCTGGATATTGAGGCATTCAGCAAGAAACCAAAAATTTGCATGGTACCATAGGATCGTTCTTCAGATTGATCACATTCACCATATGGAAAAGCAGTAGATGTTTCCGAACAAAAATTGGGTCATTGTTAAGCAAAGGCAATACTTTATGCTACCTGAAGCACAATTGTCTTCCACCTTCTCTCTTAGGTCTGTTACAAGGCTTAAGCAGTCAACAAGAGTAAGAGTTTGTTTGAGAGTGTATGTGAGTGAGCAAGTTAGTGTGTGAGTGAGAATGTGTAAAGTTGCAGAGCAGAAATTTTTTTTATTGCAGTGGCACCTATCCTATATATGAAATCTTGCTAAATGCTTTTCTTTCCAATTTAAGTAATTTTATATTTAGGGCTAATAAATATTATTTGATATATAATTAAGTACATTTTGTAGACTTACCTAAATTGTTGCTATGCTTTTGTCCTTTGCGACTCAAAAAGTACAATGGGAGTCTGCTATTTAATTATTATGTGTAAGGGAGAAATTATTCTCTATCAAATAAAAATATTGCTAAACATAGCATTTTTGTAGTGGCAACTATCCTGTATCTAACATAAAAAGCTAAATTACATGTTTTTCACATTTACTTATTTTTTATATTTTAGACAAGTACAGCTGGGCAAATAATAAATACTTACAATAAACAAATACAAAAGTGTTAATGGGAAGTTTGCTGTTTAAATGTTAATTAGATTATTATTATTATAATACCAGATTATATTGTGTACTACTTTGTCTCACAGCTTCACATACTGCGAAGGAGACCGGTCAGATGAGAAAGAGCCCCCTGTTTCCTGGTGGGTATATTTCAAAATGTGAAATACAGTTTAAGCAAATTAAGCATCTGATTGGTACTTCCCAAAGAAAGATTAAAGAGCCTTGAGCCCTGGATCTTCTTCCCCTTTTTTCTTTTATCTTGCTTGTCTGATTTTAAGTGTTTCCTCTTACTGTATACATCTATTTTGTACCCTCCAACCCATACATATACACACACATGCACACATACACAGTATATCTGCACATACATACATATCGGGAAAAGAAAAAATACAGTTTTTTGTATACATACATATACACATAGTACTTACTGCACTCTCCACTTACCTCCAGTATGCTCCTTGCAGTGTGAACCACCCTAACATACATACAACATACATTTGCGTTATTACATTATCCTGTTAGATACCTTGATAAACATGGGAATTCCTTGTCCCCTCGATGATGGTATGCTATTCACGTCCCATGGAAGCAAAGCAATGCCAAATAATAAAGCTCCTCCCTCCGTACCTTACCATTAGGATGATGTTTTCATGTTGGTATGTGGTACTCTTTTTGTGCTATATGTATCGTTAGATGTTCTTTTCAAACAATTCAACCTTACTTTCATCAGTTCTCAAACAAAATCCTAGTAGTGTTGTGAGGTGTCAAGGTGCTCTTTGGCAAGGTTCAGGTGCGCAGCAATTGTTTTTGGAGAGCAGCTGTTTCATTTGTGGCTCTAAAATACACATTGACTCCCGTTTCATTGAATGGACTCCAGGTTTTCTAACTTCTGACTCCAATTATATTTTGTTGAAGTGATTAGCCTATTGGTTCACATACTTTTTATATTCAACACCGTTTATTGACATGGCATAATACAATAAGGCAATATCAAGGTCAGAACAATCAAGTATGACGAGCGTTACAGAGCAAGTCAGGAGCAGCCGGAGAAGTACAAACTACTAGGGGGAAGGACCCATAGTAGAAACCAGGTATGGCAAAAACAATCATAGAGAGGACCGATTAGGTCCACCAGTAACATGTGAGCAAGTGTGGCAATAATCCGACAAATCGCGTTGTGTCACACAGTAGTAGTACATGTAATGAAACGACTGATGTATCTGACAATGGTATCGTCAATAAACAAAAAAACAAGAAAACAAGAAATAAAACCATAAAAATGAACAGAAATGTGCTCCAAGGGTAATGCATTGAACCACACATAACAAATGAGCCACCGGAGATACACAGGGGCTGGAAGATAGAATAATCAGGGTCCCCAAGGCGGTCAAAGTCTCCTCACCAACAGAACAGGAGCAGGACGTGGCCATCACGGGAGATACAAATCAAGCAGTCGGGAAGAGGAGACAAAAGTGGCCCACGGTAGCCACTTGAGACCGTTGGCATATTCACGACCATGGGCAGATGCCACCAGATCTTCCATATGGGAGATACTATTGACACGGGCAACCCACGCTGAAACCGGGGGAGGACCCGGCATTTTCCAGAAACGGGGTATGATGGCTTTGGCTGCATGGATCAAGTGAATGGCCAATGATTTCTTATAAGAGGTAAACGATGCCTGAGTGTGGTGTAGTAATAAGCCCTGAGGCGAGAATTCAAAATCTGGGTCAATAATGTCACGAATAACTTTAACCACAGCAAGCCAGAACGGGCGAATGTGAGCGCAGTCCCACCAGATATGCCTATAGGTGCCAACCTCAGTCCCACACCTCCAACAAAGGGGCGAGACCTGAGGAAGAAAACGATGTAATTCGGCCGGGACTCTATACCAACGGGTCAATAATTTGTAGTTGCACTCCTGTACCCAACTAGAGATCGCCCCTTTGTGGGTGAACAGGAGTATCTTGTCCCAGTCAGCGTCGGTCATAGGAGTCTGCAGGTCCCTTTCCCATAGACTAAAGTAAAAGGGCTTAGTAGTCCCGTACACCTCCTGAAGCATAGCATAGAGTGTGGATAATAAGTGAGCAGGCTCAGTACCTGCTAAGCATAACTGTTCGAACCCCAACAGCGGCCTGGTGAGTTGAGTGTTAGGTAACAAGGAAGAGACATAATGTTTGATCCCGTGATATGTAAAAGTCATGTGGAAGGACGGCGTAACCGGGTGTAGAAGGTCTCTAAGAGACCGGAATGCGCCCGCCTGTAGTACGTGACACAGCCGTAGGGGACCGGAGCGCACAGAGGTAAGTGATCTCACCATGTCCGCAGTGATATGTATGGGCAAATCTGGATTGTGCGTCAATGGGAGAAGCGGACCCGGCACTGTGGTAAGCAGAGCCCCCCTTGACACCCTCCTGAAGACCTTCAGAGTGTCCGAGATAGTGGGGTGGGAGGCATGGGAAAGGCTCCTGGGGCCATCAGGGAGCCAAGGGACTGCCGAGATATCGCAGGTAAAGAAGGAATTTTCAAGGTGGACCCAAAGCTTGGGGGCCCCCAAAGACCACTCCACCACTCTCCGTAAGTGGGACGCTAGCCAATACCATTCCAGATTGGGAAGGGCCATACCTCCCCTCAATTTGGAGCGAGACAGGTGCGTAAAGGACAGCCTAGGCGTCCCCTCCCCCCATACAAACCGCGTAAAGACCCTCTGGCAGGCTCAAAAGAAACTTCTAGGAAAAAACACAGGCAAGCACTGAAAAAGATATAAAAATCTTGGAAGAATATTCATCTTAAGTACAGCTATGCGCCCAAACCAGGAGATGTGGGGTACCGACCATCTGCGCAGGTCTTGGATCACCGTAGCCAGAAGGGCAGTGAAATTGAGCTTAATAATTTGGGAGAGGTCAGCCGGGAGCCAGAGACCTAAATATTTAAAGGCCGTGTCTTGCCATTTGAAAGGAAAGGAGCAAGCCATAACCGACCGCAGGGCAGCAGGGATATTCATGCCTAAAATTTCGGATTTTTGCAGATTAATTTGGTAATTGGACAGTGCGGTAAACCGGGTAAGTTCCGAAACAACCTGTGCCAGAGAGAGATGAGGGTTGGTTAACATGCACAACATGTCATCTGCATAAATAGCAATTTTATGAGATGTGTTTGCAATGGTTAAGCCTGTGATCAAATCATTATCGCGTATCGCCTGCGCCAGGGGTTCCATAGCTAGAATAAACAGTAGTGGGGAGAGGGGACAACCCTGTCGCGTGCCGTTCCGGAGAAGCAGAGCATCCAAGAGGATGCCATTGACTTTTATGCGTGCAGACGGTTTGGTGTATAGAGCAGTGAGTTGGTTAAGGAAAGGACCATGAATACCCAATTTAGTCAGGACCCGGAATAGAAAGGGCCAGGACACCCTATCAAACGCCTTTTCGGCGTCCATAGAGACCAAGGCGTATGGAATGTTACGAGTGTGAGCGTATGTGATGAGGTTAAGTGCGCGAATGGAGTTGTCCCTGGCCTCTCTCCCAGGCACGAAACCGACCTGATCTTTGTGGATAAGGGAGAGGATATAACGTTGTAGGCGCAGTGCCATTACCTTAGCCAATAGTTTAATATCGGCATTTATCAAGGATATAGGGCGGTAACTAGCACACAACTCCGGATCCCTACCCGGTTTGGGTATGACCGAAATGTGCGCGACGTTGGACTGGTGATCAAGTGGTGCCCCAGTGGCCAGGGTGTTGAACAAAGTAACCAAATGTGGACTCAAAACAGGAAAAAATTTACGATAATACCCAGTGGTGAAACCATCTGGGCCGGGACATTTGCCACGGGGGGTTAGTTTAAGGGCAGTCAGGACCTCCTCCCCAGTCACGGAGGAATTTAAGAAAGCGAGGGCGTCCCCGTCTAGCCTCCGAGGCAGGAATTTCTGCAAATAATCATCAATACTTTGTAAGTGGGCAGGGGAACCAGCAGACGGGGGGCTAATATTGTAAAGCGAGTTGTAATAAGAGTGGAAGCACTTAGCAATTCCGTGAGATTCATAATAAATAGAGCCATCCGAAGACCTGATTTTAGGAATATAAGAAGAGGCCCTTTGTACACGTAAAGCCCTAGCCAGCAATTTGCCCGGTTTGTTTCCCAATTCATAGAACAATTTTTTGGTCAGAAGAAAATGTCGCTTCGTGGTATCGTCTAGGAGAGAGGCCAGTTGATCCCGTAACGTGTGTAATTGAGTCAAGACCTCCGGGGCCAGCGTAAGTTTGTGGGATTGTTCAAGGTGGTGAAGCTTACGCGTGAGATCCAGAATAGAAGCCAATTTCAATCATTTAATCGTAGAGCCCAATTTAATCAAATGACCACGAATAACTGGCTTGTGGGCTTCCCAAATCAAGGGAAAAGGCAACTCATCCGTAATGTTATCCTGAAAATAATTGTGAAGGTGTGTTGGTAGCTCTGAGACGTGGTGGGGATTATCAATTAAATTGTCGTCGAGCCTCCAACACCAATGTCGGGGTACGGGAGTCCTGAGGCGTAGTGTGAAGTGAGTGGGAGCATGGTCGCTAAGTGAGAGTAAGCCAATTTCAGAGGAATGTAAATGTAAGAGGTGAAAGTGCGAGAGGAATAGACTATCAATCCGTGTGTATCTGTTGTGGACGTGTGAATAGTAAGTGTAATCATTAGTTGTTGGGTGCTGCGATCTCCAGGTATCAATCAGTTGGTGTAGGTGCAGCGGTCGGGGCAATATCGTCGTAAACAACCGATTCCGGCAAACCACGTACCCTTATGTTGTTTCGGCGGCCCCTATTGTCCAGGTCGTCCAGTCGTCTCGTGAGCTGCACCAGAGTATCAGCCTGGTCTCGCAGCCTGGAGGTAAGGGAATCCACCGTGTGGCATATCCTCGGCTGAGTGTCTTCCAAGGAGGCCACGCGGTCCCCAATATGGCGGATATCCGCCTGTATAGCGGATAGACTCGCGTGTAGGCCCTGCGTAGCGTGGTCGATGATCGCCGTGATGTCGGCTTTCGAAGGCAGGGAGGCGAGCCTATCGTGCCACATTCGGTCCGCCGAGGGAGCTCGAGGCGGTTGTCGAGCATGCTGATCCTCCTCATCTGCTTCGCCAGCAGGACTTGGAGGAGAAGATGGCGGCCTGTGTGAGGAGTCGCGGGAATCTTGGTCCGACGACGCGTTGAAATAGGAGCGCACGGAGGTAAGTGTCGACTTTTCTTTTGTTCCCGAAGGCTTCGGGGAGTTAAGTTTCGAATGTTTGCCCATTTTGTGGGACCGTGCTGGAAACCGGAGCGAAATTACAGGCACGAGGAGCGGGAGCTACAGGCTTATGCGGCCATCTCAGTCGCGGGTCAGCCACGCCCCCCCAAATACTTTTTATAACACACACACTGTGAATGTTTGAATTATGTATATCTACAAGAACAATACAATGATTTGTGTGTCATTAGTTAAAACAGATTGTGTTTGTTCATTATTATAACTTAGATGAAGATCTTATCATATTTTAGGACACTATATATATATATATGTAAGTGTCAGAGTAATTATTGATTTTGCATACTTATTTGTCTAACAGTATCTCAGAATTGGAGGAGAGAGAGAACAAGTTGGAAACATCATTTGTGCAAGATCTTCGTGGAAACCATTATGACACAGTGTAAGCAAAACAAATGTCTTGGGACAATGTAATTGGAGTTTAGGAACAATCAGTACAAATGATCACATGATCAACATGCTAATTTTTATTTAATTTCTGAACTAAACAAAAATTTCATTATTAATTATGGTTTGCAGTTTTAGAGCAAGACCACCAGTGGAATCGGGGAGAGGCTTCACTCACCTGCAAAACAGGCTGGGCTTCCTAGTAACACCTGGGAAAAGGTGAGTGATTTAAAGAAATGGTACTCTCCGAAATCACGTACTGTCCAAGATTAAAAACTGCTTCCCATACGTTCTACATCGCTGACTACAAAAGGCTTGTAAACTTTTATTTACTGCTTGATGGGTTGTTGAGCACCAGCTTGGCTTTGTCTCCTCTACTATTGCTGTAAAAGGTGTCTGAAATAATAATACTTAATCCCTTTTCCATACCACAACACGTTCACTATGAGGTTTGTCATTTACTTAAATGGGCCCCATTGACTTTAATTTGGTCCACAGACTTGGATAAAGGAGACTTCGATTTGTAATTGCAAACAAACTCATAAGTTAATTACGTTTTTTGCTTTTTCAACAATTGCTTTTGCATCAATGCAACTCTGCTACAATAGAGAATATGCTGAGTGGGTTTTTTAGGGTAGACGTTGGCTTTAGTGAATTTGCAAGTTGCATTTTTGTCAATTAGTCATACATTAATTCTGTCAGCTAAAGACCGTAAACAGCCATTAAATACCTTAAAGTACATTCATTAAAACTAAGGGAACATATAACTATTTCCTATGAAAACATTTATAAAATGCTGTCCCAAAGGTTGGTAAAACTTTTCTAATTTTGCTTTTATTTTCTTACAGTTTTTTTCTCATTCTCATTTGAATAAAAATACATTTTCACCATATGAACTCAATGATCAGAATTTATCTTCTGTGATACATGTGGCCAATGAGTTGCCACCCTTAGAGTATACATGCAGTATTCTTGTTTTATGGACTGAAGCCAACATGTCTTCAAATTTCAACTATATTTGGGATTCAGGAACAATCTGTGTAAATGATTACATGCATTATACTAGCGTATTTTATTTAATTCTTTAACCAAACATATAATTATTTCTTAGGGTTTGCAGTTTTAGAGTAAGACCATCAGTGTCATCAGGTGGCTTCATCACCCGCCTGCAAAAGAGGCTGGGCCTCCTAGAAACACCAAGAAACAGGTGAGCGATTTTAAGACAGAGTACTCTCCGAATTCATTTACTGTGCAAGATTGATAAATACTCCCTATTTGAAAAGAACAGTATACGCTCTACATCCCAGACTCCCACCATATCAACTAAATAATAATAATGTACCTTCTGTGATATGTATGCCCAATGAGTTGTCACCTGCAGAAGGTTTGTGAAAATAATTATCTTCCTAGTGTAAAGGTATCATATAATATTATACAGACAGAATATCAAAAAATATTACGTTCATAATTAATAAATGTAAATATGAAAGTGTTTGGAATTCAGTGAAAAGAAATAAACGTGTCATTATTTCTTATGGTTTGCAGTTTTAGAGTGAGACCATCTGTGACCAGAAAAGGCATCTTCACTCGTCTGCAAAAGAGACTTGGACTCCTAAAAACATCTGGGAAAAGGTGAGTGACAGTCATGGTACCCTTCAAATCCACTCACTGTGTAAAATGTATGAATACTGCCTATTTCATAGGAATAGTGTAAGCTCTACAATAGGTACTGGCATGGAAACTATTATTTACTGATGGGTGAGTTGCTGAGCACCAGCTTGGCTCTATCTCCTCTTCTATTGCTGTTGACGATGTTTGGAATAATAATGCGTATTTCCTTTTCCACAGCACGTTCACTATAAGGTTTGCCATTTACTTAAATGGGCCCCATTGACATCAATTCAGTCCACAGACTTTAAGTAAGGCTTGATGTAGCTATGGGTTTGTAATTGCAAACAACTCACAGGTTAATGAATCTGTAAAATGTGTTGCTTTTTCAACTCTAGTAAACTAAAGTAAACATGCAAGTTGGCTTTAGTGAATTGGCAAGTTGCACTTTTGTTCATTAGTCATACGTTAATTGTCTGAGCTAAAGAGCATAAGCTGCCATTTAATACCGTCAAGTAGATTATGTATTAACATTAATGGAACATACAAATATTTCCCATAAAAGCATTTATATAGTATTGTGCCACTTTCTTAATTTTGCTTTTGCTTATTTTTTATGGTTATTTCTCATTCACATTTAAATGAACAGAAATAGTCCCTTATACTAGCTAAATGATCATAATTTACCTTCTAAATGTATGTATGTTATGTATGCCCAACAAGTTGTCACCTGCAGAAGACTTGTGAAAAGAATTATCTTCTTAGTGTAAAAGTATCATAGAATATTATACAGACAGAATGTAAAAAAATATTACATTCATAGTCAAATAAATGAAAGTATGAAAATGTTTGGGATTCAGTGAAAATGATCACACGCTCAAGGCCACATTGATATTATTTTTTAATTCCTGAAAGAAACGTATGTGTCATTATTTCTTCTGGTTTGCAGTTGTAAAGAAAAAACATCAGTGGCATCAGGGGGCATCTTCACTCGCCTACAAAAGAGACTAGGCTTCCTAAAAACATCTGGGAAAAGGTGAGTGATTTAATGAAATGGTACCCTCCAAATCCGCTTACCGTGTAAGACTTATAAATACTTTCTATTTGAGAAGAACTGTGTAAACTCTACATCGCAGACTCCAATAAGTACTGGTTTGGTAACTATTGTTTCCTGCTGGGTGATCTGCTTAGCGCCAGCTTGGCGTTACCTTCTGTACTACCGCTGTACATACTGTTTGAAATAATAACTTATTTAACCACTTTTCCACAGGCCATTCATTGTGAGGTGTACCATTGGCTAGAAAAACATTTATATACTTCTTTTCCTAAGGCCAGTGATCCTTTTCTAATTCTGAAAAATGTCATCCACTATATCAGCTAAAAGATCATAATTATGTGTGGCCAATGTGCGGTCACCTGTAGAATAGAAGATTAAAGAATCATATCCCCAGTTTAAATGTATCATAATATTATGCAGGCGGAATATAAATCGTATATCCTGGTGTTTTTCACAGCGGCCGAAGGTCTACAATTTGAAACAACTAATTATAAAGTGTTTGGGATTCAGGAACAATCAACTTAAATGGTCACATAATCAATGTCATACCAACATTTTTTTTATTTAATTCCTGAATAAAACAAAAGTGTCTGTTTTTTCTTATGGTTTGCAGTTGCAAGGAAAACACATCTGGGGGCATCTTCTCTCGACTACGAAAGTGGCTACGTTTGCCCAAGAGATCTGACAGGTGAGTGATTTAAAATGATACCCTCTAAATCCACTCACTATGTAAGATGTATAATTATTAGGAAGGGGTGGATGGAGATATTGAACCTGGTGAGTCCATTGTATATGTCATTTATGTGCTATGGAAAACATCGTCTTCCCAAAATACAGAAGAGTAATATATATATCCACCTGGTTGACCTATTATAGCCGGTATAGGCTCTATAGGAGAAAATGTATTGACATTTTTTGATTATCATTTACAACCATTAGTTAGAACTCTTCCTAGTTATGTTCGGGATACTAAACTCCTATTAGCTTAACTTGCAAACACCAATTGGGAGAGGCACTTTATCTGGGCCACACTTGAAGTGACATCCCTCTATTTTACTAATAGGGGGGGCAATTGCCAAATAATTGTGGAAAGGTTACTACAGCAGGGTATAGAAAACCTACAGCAGGAAATACTATGCTCTATCATTCTAGTTGTCATCCTACTCATGTAATACGTAATATTCCTTTAAGTGAATTTTTAAGATTATGGAGAAATTGTTCTGAATTAATGGATTTTGATATACAGGCTTAACAGCTATTTATTAGATTACAAGAAAGAGGATCTTAATAAAGCGTATATTAGAGCCAGACATATGGACAGACAAATTTTATTAACTGACAAATCTAAGAGGCAGAAATCTAACCACTTGTCCTATAATACCAGGATTGACTCTTTATATTTTGTCACAGAATATAGTATGGAATTTAGTGAAATAAAAATAATATCATTCAAAAGAACCTGTCTATATTAAAAACGGATAAGGATATAATGGATAAGGGATGTCACGTCAAGTATGTGCCTACAAAACTTGGCCCCTAGCTGTTTTCCTTCAGAAAGGTCCAGTACCAATACCTGGCTAAATTTAGTTGGAATGTTCCCATGTGGGGCTACGGGATGCATCTGTTGTCAATTTGTTCATAAAACTAGATTTTTTCATTCGTCCTTTAAAAAATAAAAATTCTTTATTAAATATTTTATTAATTGCAATACTAAAGTTATCTGATTACATGTTTAGCCTGTAATATACAGTATCATGTATCACGTGTATCATGTATTCTGTATTACATTATATGAATTTATGAGGTGATCAAATCATGTATTTATCTATATATATGTTTATGGATTATATATATTTTTTTTTAATACTTTGGCAACAAAAGTGAGTACACCCCTAATTGCAAATGTCCAAATTGGGCCCGATTAGCCATTTTCCCTCCCCGATGTCATGTGACTCGTTAGTTCTACAAGGTCTCAGGTGTGAAATGGGAGCAGGTGTGTTAAATTTGGTGTTATCGCTCTCACACTTTCTCATACTGGTAACTGGAAGTTCCACATGGCACCTCATGGCAAAGAACTCTCTGAATATCTGAAAAAAAGAATTATTGCTCTACATAAAGTTGGCCTAGGCTATAAGAAGATTGCCAAGACCCTGAAACTGAGGTTGTCTTTGGGAAATAGATGTATGAGTGCTGCCAGCATTTCTGAAGAGGTTGAAGAAGTTCAGATAGTGTCAAGCGTGTGTATCAAGCGTGTGTGGTAGCAACCACGTGAGGAGTACAAAGACAAGTGTGTCTTGCCTACAGTAAAGCATGGTGGTGGGAGTGTCATGGTCTGGGCCTGCATGAGTGCTGCCGGTACTGGGGAGCTACAGTTCATTGAGGGAACCATGAATGCCAACATGTACTGTGACATACTGAAGCAGAGCATGATCCCCTCCCTTTCGAGACTGGGCCGCAGGACAGTATTCCAACATGATAACGACCCCAAACACACCTCCAAGACGACCACTGCCTTGCTAAAGAAGCTGAGGGTAAAGGTGATGGACTGGCCAAGCATGTCTCCAGACCTAAACCCTATTGAGCATCTGTGGGGCATCCTCAAACGGAAGGTGGGGGAGCGCAAGGTCTCTAACATCCACCAGCTCCATGATGTCGTCATGGAGGAGTGGAAGAGGATTCCAGTGGCAACCTGTGAAGATCTGGTGAACTCCATGCCCAAGAGGGTTAAGGCAGTGCTGGAAAATAATATTGACACTTTGGGCCCAATTTGGACATTTCCACTTAGGGGTGTACTCACTTTTGTTGCCAAGGTTTAGACATTAATGGCTGTGTGTTGAGTTATTTTGACAGCAAATTTACACTGTTATACAGGCTGCACGCTCACTACTTTACACTGTAGCAGAGTGTCATTTCTTCAGTGTTGTCACATGAAAATATATAATAAAATATTTACAAAAATGTGAGGGGTGTACTCACTTTTTGTGAGATACTGTATATATATATATATATATATATATACCGTATTGGCCCGAATATAGGCCGGACCTTTTACGGGCGCCGGGCAGGCAGCAGGGTTAGGATACAGATCCCCCGCAGCGGTGCAGGGGACCTGCATCCTACTCTCTGATACGCTCAGACAGCCTCCCCTGCCTGCACTTCCCACAGGGGGAGTGCCGGCACGGGAGATTGTCTAAGCGCATCGCGTAGACGTTCACCGGCTGCAGCGATGCGTGCGTAAACAACCTCCGCTGCCGGCACGTCTGCACGATGTGCTTTAACAATCTCCCTTACCGGGAATTCCCACAAGGGGAGCCCCGGCAAGGGAGATTGTTAAAGCACATCGTGCAGACGTGCCGGCAGTGAAGGTTGTTTACGCGCATCGCAGCAGCCGGTGAACGTCCGCACGATGCGTTTTACCTCTGCCCCCAAGACTTACCAGAGCAGACTCCCGGGTGTCTTACGGGGCCGGCGGGGGACATCTACGCAATACGCATATACAACTTCCGGTGCCGGCACCCGGGAGTCTGCTCTGGTAAGTCGGGGGGGGGCAGAGTTGCAGCATATCTCGGGGGGGGACGACAGAGTGGCAGCATATCTCGAGGGGGGAGGACAGAGTGGCAGCATATCTCGGGGGGGACAGAGTGGCAGCATATCTCGGGGGTGGGGGGACAGAGTGGCAGCATATCTATTACAAAACATTTTCTTTAAAAAACTTTTAGGGTGCGGCCTATATCCGAGCCAATACGGTATATATATATATTTATGTATATATAAATACATAAATATATATATATATATATATATATATATATATATATATTTACATTCTAACCATTCTTTTTATTTATTCAAAAAAGCATCTGGTATATCCATCTTATGTAAATTCAGCTGGGCTAATATTATAATAAAGGTAGTCCATAGGTATACAACCTTTGAGGTGGCATTTCTTTGGGGCTGATAAAGGTATATAATGACAAATCTCCCTTTATAAATACCGTTGCTCTGAAAATTACTCCTCGTCTTATGTTCAAGGTTGTCTTATAATCAGACCTTAAATAGAGGTCTGACTACAAGACTAAGATCCAGATCCCCAGCAGGGCTGCAGGGAACATGGATCCTCCTCTCCGGTAGCCGCTGCTGCCGGCACTTCCGCTGGGGTTTCTGTGACGGAGCGTCGGCATCACATGACCTTCCCGTGCTCCACCATAGCGAAGGTTGTCTGCACGCATCGCACAGACCTCCATCGGCTACCCCCATATGGGGGGTAGAAGGGATTTCTGGAGGCAGAGTGGCATCTAGGGGGTTAAAAGGCATATCAGGGAGGCATAGTGGCATATAGGGGGGTATAAGGCATTTTTGGAGGGCAGATGTGCATAACTGGGGGCAGGTTGACAAATAAAAGGAAATAAAAACAACAAATTCATTTTTCTCAGTCATAGTTTTTATTAATCAATCATAGTTTTTATTCACGTTTACACGTGAATTAATATTTATTAGTAAAACTTTTTTCCTAAAGGGTCGTCTTATATTCAGGCTTTTTCTTTTTTTTTCCTAAATTAATATTCAAATTTTGGGGGTCGTCTTACAATCGAGAAAATACAGTATAAAACTTTGGGACAGGGAAGGGGTGGTACCGACGGCACAGGTACTAATTCTAGAGTTGGTCTGGCTTATTGCTTATTTTGGAATATATTATCATCTCCGTGTATGGTTTATGTTCAGCTTTATATTTTTCAGACTATATCCTACTAATATAAATTATTCTCCAAGATTAAAAATATATAAATTAAAAAGTTTTCATTTCTATCATTCCTCTCTTCTTCTAGAGTTTGAAGTTTTGCTTCATTGAAGGTATGTACCTATACGTCGCAAAATCATGGGCGTCTTCATTACAAGTAACATATAATGAGTGTCACGTGATGTCATTTAAATGTATCTGTTACATTCCCCACATCGCCATTTCATACAGACGTTAATTAACATGCTGAATATACTGTATACTATATTCTAAATTAACATAATGTGTAACACACGAGAGACGACCCCTAAATTTCCCTTTCTCCAGATTAGATTTTTCCTCCTCAGTAATTTATCCCTTCTTTCTTATTAAAATACATTGAAAAGAATCAATCTGAAGGAAATATCATAAATGTCGATTTTGATAGATGAATTAAGGTATATATAAAACATTGTGTTGACAAATGTCCTCCTTTAAGTCATTATTGTGACTTTAGTTAAGCCGGGGAGTTATTTGTCACTGAAGTTCTCCCTTCTTCACAATTCCCTTTGAACACCTGGAATGTCGGGGGAGGGTCACCATTATTTTTACAATCAGAAAAGGAACACAATTATATGTGTAAACTATGATATTTCATACTCATGTGTACCTGAAAGTGAAATGTGTCAAGTAGCATTTATGTTTGTTATAAAATACAATTTTTTTTAATTTAAGTCATTTTATTAGTTTTAATGTCACAAAATTATTTGGTTTACTTTTCAGAAGAGTCTTCAGAAACCAGGTAAAATACAATGTTCCTTTTTAATGGGCATGGGAATAACGCAGCACATCCAAACACAGACCATGAATAAAACCATTATCAAACAATAATCTGGCCTCGCTAGAAGAGGCACCACTTTAAAGGTAGAGATAGGGCGAGTATCAAAAATAGCCACTATGTATAGCAGTTCTGCGTGTATAGGATATACATTTCCACCATCCCCAAACAGAAGCATTTGGATAAGACATTGAGTGCAAAATTTCCTACAAGATACAACAAGTTCTACAAGTTGAACAAAACAGCCTTTATAAGTGTTATGTTTATATATTTTAACCATAGTATTTACCATCCTCACTGCGCACTGCATACAGGATCTGTATATTAAAGATACAATAGACATATAAAAATATATCTACACATAGTAGTAGTCCTTATGTTAAAATAACTGGGTGTCGGGGGGCGTGGCCGACCGGGATCCGAAATGGTTGTGCAGTGATTCTGCTCCTCCGAGACGCCCTGTCTAAAGCATTTAAAATCAGCGTTTTACCTGACTACCGGCTGCGGTATTGGCACGAATATCTGTGGGAATGCCAGGTGGTGTTCGTAAGTCCGCTAAAATGAAAGTGGTGCCGGACATTTTTCAGAAAAAGCCTACTTACCTCGACGCTCCTGCGCTTTCTCCAATGGCGGCCCCGGGCCCGACTCCTGATGATGAGTCTGTCTCCTGCACGAGGCGAGACATCGATGAAATCAAAGACCTCGTCCTTTCTGTAAAACGCGACCTGATGGAACACATCAGAGATGAGCTTCGCGACTTGAAGAAGGATATAACGGACATTGGCACACGTACGGATCACCTTGAGAGGGCCCAGGCCTCCATGCAGCGGGACGCGCGGGCGATGGAGGCTGATGTTGCTGCGCTGCGCCATGAGGTACTCGTTCTCCAAGATGCCCATGAAGATCTGGAGAACAGATCTCGGAGATCTAATTTTAGGGTGCGAGGTGTGCCTGAATCGCTTCAGGATGTCGAGTCGGTTCTGGACGCTGTCCTTAAGCAGCTTTTGCCGCACAAGTCCAGGGAGGAGATTGTAGTGGACCGCGCTCATAGAGCGCTGAGGCCTAGACCTAGGCCCTCTGAAAAGCCTTGTGACATCGTCGTAAAGCTCAGAGACTATGCCGTTAAGGAAGAACTTATGAAAGCTGCTAGAGCCACGACGTTGTCCCTTGACAATGTGGAGCTGCAAATCTATGCTGATCTCTCCCCTAGGACCCTACAGCGGAGGAAGACCCTCAAGCCTCTCACGGACCACTTACGGGCGCAAGGTGTTTCCTATCGCTGGAGATTCCCTTTCGCCCTTCAGGTGATCGCGGGTGATAAAAGCTACTCCCTGAAATCGATGTCGGAGGCGTCTGAGCTTCTCCACTATCTGGAGTTACTGCCTCTGCCGGGAGGCCGCAAGAGATACAGGCAAGATCCGGGGTCCCAGTCTGCGGGGGAATCGTCCGAGGTCCCGGCAGCTCCTTGGAGGCGAGACCTTGACGGCGTGGATGCGGATAGAGAGACGGCTGACCAGATGTAGCGTACTCACCTTTGCTCTACTATGTCTGTTTCTACCGACCGCGCTCGCTCCTGTCATCCGGTGCCTGGGACTCTGATCCTCTTCTTCGAGGCTTCGAGGGACGTCTTTCACTGCGACCCGGAGGCGCCTTGCTTCGCGAGTTATTTCACTCCGGACATCCTCACCACGATTCGGCTGCTGTCTTCCACACGGTGGTGCGCGCCTGGAGCTGCTTCTTGGTGTCCCGTCGGTGCCGGGGCGTCTCGGTCAGTTCCCCGGACTGGGCTCCATTCAATCGCCGGCGGTGGCTTCTCTGTGGCAGCTGACTGGGACTTGGAACAGCTAAGTTTGGCTCTCTGTTTTGTACATTTCAGTCGTCCTTATTGTTTTTTTTTTTTGTTTTTTTTTTCCGCTGCCGTACCGTTTATTTTTATTTGCCGATTCGGTTATACTCCCACATTGCCGATCTATCGGCTTGGTTCACACACCCACACATATGTGGGCCGTATAGCCTGTACTTACACTTTTACGCCCTTATTTTTCTTCCGCTGCCGTGCCGTTTCTTTTTATTTGCCGTTCGGTTCTAATCCCACATTGCTGATGTATCGGCTTGGTTCACACACCCACACACATGTTGGCTGTATAGCCTATATTTACGGGTCCTAGGATCCATGTTTTCTCATTTTGGTACTGAGTGTACCCTGCTGTCAGGTAATTCCGGTTCGCATAGGGAGATACCATTTTGAGTGGTCCTCAACTTACTACCCCCTGGGACCGAGGTTGGTCCTCTCACGGCCTGACGTCTTTCATTTTACGGTACATTTCACCATATGCTAGGTCAGTGCAGTGATTTTCTGGTCGTTTCTGCTACTATCCGGCTATTTGTAGTGGACCAGTATCTTTGTTCTACATTAAAATATTGGTTGCACAATGTATATGAATATTTGCTGTGTCTTCTCCTTACTCTTTCTGCCCTTTCTTCTTTTTACTCTTTCCTTCGTTTCTTTTTCTCTCCCCTCTTCACGGTTGCTGCTGGTTGTGCTCTCCCCTTTTCCTGGAGGGTTTGCCTCGCTCTTTCCCTCCGTCACATCAAATGTCTAGTGCTCTCAAGATAATATCCCATAATGTCAAGGGCCTCAACGCGCCCCAGAAGCGCCGGGCTGCGATGCGCTACTATCGTAAACTACACGGTGACATTTTACTCCTCCAGGAGACGCATCTCCGCAGCACTCACTTACCTTCGTACTGGGATAAGTCCTTCGGGGTGCACTATCATGCTACTCACCCTAGTCAAAAGAAAAATGGTGTCAGTATTTTTTTTCGTTCCTCCCTGGGATTCCAATTACATTCTGTTCAATCGGATAAATGGGGAAGGTACCTCCTGCTCACGGGACTTCTTCAGAACAAGCCTACGGCGATTTTGAACGTCTATGCGCCCTCTTCGCCCGCGGATGCCTTTTATTCTCACCTGACGGACCTTTTATTGCCCTTCCGTAAATTTCAGCTTATTGTTGGTGGTGACTTTAATATACTCTGGGATGGGTTTCTAGACAGAAAGAGCTCCTCTACGTTATCCCATTCCCTGCCGAACTCAAGACGTCTTAAAAATTTTGCGCGGACAGTCGCATTGGTTGACGCCTGGCGGTTGCTTCATCCCAAAGAGCTGGACTACTCTTTTTTCTCCCATCCCCACCAGTCCTATTCCAGAATAGACTACATATTCGTAGGCCAACATATGGCTAACTCCCTTCACGCTGCGCGAATTCATCCCATCATTTGGTCGGATCATGGGGCTGTCGAGTGCGTTCTTCACCTTTCTGATTGGCCTAGTGGCTCTAGACAATGGAGATTGAATGAATTCCTACTGACAGACCCTTTGGTCCTTTCAGAGGTCGCGCAAGACCTCCATGACTTCTTTGACTTCAATGAATCTCCGGAATTAGATCCTCTTCTGATTTGGCAAACCCATAAAGCGTTTATCAGAGGTACCTTCATCAGGATAGCAGCCCGCCGTAGGAAACTCCGACAAGAAGCGATTAACTCCCTCACGGCTAGCTTAGCTGATTTGGAAGCCCGACATAAGCGACTTCTCGATGCCTCGCTCCTCCGGGACATTGTCCGGACGAGAGGGGAGTTGAACCTTCTGCTGAGCCAAGATGTGCTATACTCCCTCAACCTTACTAAACAAAAATTCTTTGAAAAGGCCAATAAACCGGACTCCATGTTGGCGAGGCGCTTGCGTGCGCAGCGGAAACTGCAGATCATTTCCAAGATCGTGGATGCCAATCAGGCGAGCTGGGTTCACCCTAGGGACATAGCGGATCAATTTGCAACTTACTATCAAGACCTATATGATGGTAATAAAGCTCCTACGAACTTACATGATCGCCGCCCTGTACGTCGCTTTCTAGATTCAGTCGCTCTTCCGCGCCTCTCTCCAGTTCAACTGGAGTCCCTTAACGGTCCTGTTACTGAGGATGAAATTCGGGCGCTGATCTCCACACTCAAGTCATCCAAGGCTCCCGGTCCGGACGGGCTTCCAGGATCCTACTACAAAAAATTTCAGCTTCTTCTCACACCTCGCCTGCTTGTTCTTTTCCAGCGCTTCCTCAATGGCGACCCCCCATCCAGTGAAATGTTGAAGGCTAAAATTGTTGTGATCCACAAAGAAGGTAAAGACCCCTCTGCTTGCGGGAGCTATCGTCCTATTTCGCTTATCAACTCCGACATCAAACTGTTTGCTAAGCTACTTTCGGCTCGTCTGAGTGCGGTCATTTCGTCTCTGATACACCCAGACCAAGTGGGATTTATTCCAAACAGAGAAGCTCCTGACAACATTCGGCGTACAATAGACTTGATTGAGGCTGCTAAAGCTACCGCTCAGAAATCGATGTTGTTGGCTTTAGATGCCGAGAAAGCCTTCGATAGGATTGACTGGACTTATATGTGGGAGGTGTTGGCCCGGTTTGGCTTTCGAGGTAGCTTTCTAAGTGGCGTCCAAGCGTTATACAGTCGCCCGACGGCAACGGGGGCTCTGATGGGCTGTGAGTCGTCTTCGTTGGATATTAAAAATGGCACGCGGCAGGGATGCCCTCTCTCCCCGCTCCTATTTGCTCTATGTCTCGAGCCCCTTGCAGCGGCTGTTAGGGCCGATCCGGACATTCAGGGGATTGAGATACGAAGTGTTCCCTACAAATTAAGCCTGTTTGCCGATGACATCCTACTTACCTTGACGAACCCCCTGATATCGCTCCCTAACCTCTTTCGCCTACTGAAGGACTTCTCCAAAATATCCGGATACAAGATTAATGATTCCAAGTGTGAAGCCCTGGATGTTAATTTGGAGCCGCAAGTACAACGACTTCTTGCGCAGGATTTTCAATTCTCTTGGCAGCCGTCTTCGATCAAGTACCTAGGTATACGTGTCACTAAGGACTTTCACTCGCTCTATCAGGCTAACTACCCACCGCTCCTGGGGACCTTGCGTTCAGAGTTGCGACAATGGGCCCGCTATACTATCTCCTGGTTGGGGCGCATAACTGCGGTTAAAATGAACTTACTGCCTAGACTCTTGTATTTGTTTCGTGCGCTGCCCATCCCAATCAAGATAGAGGAGATGGTGACCTTTCAGTCTACTTTATTTGAATATGTGTGGGAGTCCAGACGTGCTCGCGTTAATAAACCTACCATGTATAAACCAAAGCAAGCTGGAGGATTGGCTGTTCCAGACCTATTTATGTACTACGTTGCGGCCAGGATCTCTCAGTTGGAGTCTTGGTCTTGCCCGGCAAATACCCTTCCCTGGGTGGATATTGAGCGATCTTATTTCCCACACCAGGACCTCGGAAAGCTCCTGTGGCTAGATAATCCGTCACTCCTTTGTCCGTCCTCGTCCGCTACGATCTCGGCAACACTCCTCCTCTGGCGAGCTTGGCGCCTTTAGCTCGGCCTTGTCGGTTCCGTCTCTCCACTCACGCCTCTGCTGTCCAATCCTCAGTTCCCGGAAGGCATGACTCCGTCGACTTTCCAGTGGTGGACGGCTGCTGGATTGCTCACTCTTGGCGACCTGGTCCGGGGCGGGCGGATGTTCTCTTTCGCCGCGCTGCGGGACTCCAAAAATATCCCTCCAACTGAATTGTTCCGTTATTTACAGGTCCGACACTTTGTGCGTTCTCTTTTGGCCAGGGGTGAGATGGCTGCTTTAACGGTCTTTGAACGCAGATTCCTGGCCGGAAAGCGGCTTAAAGGTTCCATTTCTACACACTACTCCAGCTTTATATCGGTTACGTCTGCTTCTCCTCCTTCTTACCGGTCCCAATGGCACAAAGATTTACTCACTACTTACCCTGACGACGTGTGGGATTTGGCGGCGGCGACTCTACATAAGACTACAATTAACACATTGATAAAAGAGCGGGCTTACAAAGTGGTCGCTCGCTGGTATACGACGCCCGTGCAACTATCGCATATGGTCAGTGGCGCCAGTGATTGCTGTTTCCGAGGGTGTGGAGAGAAGGGCACCTACCTCCATGCGTGGTGGGAGTGTGGTCTGGTTCAGCCTCTGTGGTCCTCCTTCTCCGCCAAGTTATCGAAAGCACTTCATACTGATGTCCGCCTGTCTCCAGAATCTGCCCTCCTTATGATGGGGGTCCCGGACCCCACCTTGTCGCCTTCTCATCAGCAACTTATTCACCGGATCTGCGCGGCTGTCAAACAGGCCATTGCTCGGAGGTGGAAGGGGGCTCCTCCGACTCACGGAGAAATCCAGGCCAATATATGGCATATTATTAATATGGAAAAGATCACGGCCAAACTCCACGATAGTATGTCAAAGTTCGAGGATATATGGGATCCGTGGCTCTCTGCATTCAAGGGGCCCAGACCAGTTCATCCGCTTCTCCATCTCTGAACCGTGAGGGGTGTCTCTCTTCTTTTTCTACTTTTCTTCCTTCTTGTCCTTCCTTTCTTCTTTTCTCTGTCCCCATTTCCTTTCCTTTCTTCCCTCTTCTATGTTGTTTGCCAAATTACTGCTGGAGTGCCATGCTTTGGGTTAGTGCGGGCACTTGGTTCTTCCGCATTATGACATGCTGACCAATGATTGTTGTTATGCTCTTATTGCTTTATCACATTTGTTTGTCCATTGTGCTTAGGCCTCTGTCTTATGGTCTGATGTGCTGTGTCACACTAACTTTGGCGTCTGTTATATTTTGTTAAAATGCAAATAAAATACTTTAAACAAAAAAAAAAAAATAAAAAAAAAAATAACTGGGTGTCAGATACCCGGTTTGGAATTCATCTCAGCTGGTATCATGGCAGACACACTAGAATCATATAGTACAAAGAGGTATTATGTGCGCTTAGCATAGATCTATTAAAAAGAAACAGAACCTGCATATGTATTTATGTAGCAGATGATATCTTGACACAGTTGATATTAAAATAAGGAAAGAGAGGAGCAAAAAATAAAATGGTGTGATACAGTAAGAGTATAATCCACTTTATAATTCTGGTAATACACTCACATTTCCCACGAGTAATGCATGTTCCTCATAAATCTCTTTCCATATATGTTGTATATATATATATCTTTTCTCTTTCACAGGGTCTCGCCTTGCCGGTTTTCAGGTACCGCCTCCCAGGTCTCCAACCACCAACCACGGATGGTTCTCGGATGCCGTCTCCCAAATCGTCAACCACCAGCTCTGGACTACCTGCAGCGAAAAAAGGAGTGCACTCGACGTAAAGGTAAACAAGTACCGTATTTGCTCGATTATAAGACGACCCTGATTATAAGACGACCCCCCAAAATCTGAATATTAACTTGATTGATATACTTCTTATTTGAAAAGAACAGTATACGCTCTACATCCCAGACTCCCACCATATCAACTAAATAATAATAATTTACCTTCTGTGATATTTATGCCCAATGAGTTGTCACCTGCAGATTTGTGAAAATAATTATCTTCCTAGTGTAAAGGTTAATATTATACAGACAGAACATCAAAAAATATTACTTTCATAGTTAAATAAATTTAACTATGGGATTCCCTGAAAATGATCACACAATCAATGTCACATTAACATATATTTTAATTCCTGACAGAAACAAATGTTCCATTATTTCTTATGGTTTGCAGTGTTAGATTAAGACCATCTGTGGCATCAGGGGGCATCTTCACTCGTCCCTAAAAACTGGCCCTAAAAGCATCTGGGAAAAGGTGAGTGATATAAATAAATAGTACCCTTCAAATCCATTTAGTGTACTATTGCTGTAGAAGATGTATGGCGTAATAACGTTTAATCCCTTTTCCACAGCATTTTCCATTAGTCATACATTAATTGTGTGAACTAAAGAGCATAAGATGCCATTTAATACCTTAGAGTGCATTATTATTAATATTAATGGAATATATGAATATTTCCCATAAAAAAACCATTTATTTAATATTGTTCCAAAGGCCTGTGAAACTTTCTTAGTTTTGCTTGTATTTATTTTTAATGGCTATTTCTCATTCACATTTAAATAAACAAATTGTCCCTCATATACAGTTAAATGATAATAATTTACTTTCTGTGATGTGTGTGGCCAATGATTTGTCACCTGCAGAAGGTTTGTGAAAATAATTATCTTTCTAGTGTAAAGTTATCTTTTAAAATTATACAGACACAATATAAAACATATTACATTTATTGGTAAGTAAATTTAACAATGAAAGTTTAAGATTTAGATTAACATAGTTTTTCATTTCTGAAAGATTTATTATTTCTAGTTTTTAAAGAAAAAACATCCGTGGCACCAGGGGGCATCTTCACTTGCCTACAAAAGAGGCTAGGCTTCCATAAAACACCTGGGAAAAGGTGAGCGATTTAAAGAAAAGGTTCCCTCCAAATTTGTTTAATGTATTAAAGATTTATAAATACCTATTTGACAAAAGACCTCGAGACCTCGAGGTGCGGCCCGCGTAAGATCGGCAGCCAGGGCAAACGATCTTACGCGGTCCGCACCTCGAGCCCTGCTACTTACCTGTGGGAGGGTCTTCTGTACTGCACAGAGGAAGCGGAACCCAGCAGAGTTGACATGACATCACATCACATCCTGCTTCCTCTGTGCAGTACCAGAGAACGCAGAGGGAGGCCACGCCCCCTGCTGAAGTCTGTGAGCGGCATCGAGGAGCTGCAGTGCAGGTAAGGGGGTGGGGAGGGTGTTTGAATCAGTATGCGTGATTGAGGGAATGAATCTGTGAATGAATGAGTATATAAATGAATGAGTGTGTGTGTGATAGCGTGGATGTGTAAGTGCTGGAACCCAGGCATGATGGGACTGTGATTGCTGTTAGCAATCACACTCCTATCATGCCAAGTCAGCCAGTACATGCTGAAACCTAGCTAGCTGCCCCCCTTGTGTATTGATGCTGCCAGCAGTATGGGGTCTGCACATCACTTACAGCCACCCTGTACCAGCATGTACTGGCTGACTTGGCATGATAGGAGTGTGATTGCTGACAGCAATCACAGTCCCATCATGCCTAGGTTCCAGCATTTACTGGTTGGATGTGTAAGTGCTGGAACCTAGGCATGATGGGACTGTGATTGCTGTTAGCAATCACACTCCTATCATGCCAAGTCAGCCAGTACATGCTGAAACCTAGCTAGCTGCCCCCCTTGTATATTGATGCTGCCAGCAATATGGGGTCTGCACATCACTTACAGCCACCCTGTACCAGCATGTACTGGCTGCCTGGGTATGATAGGAGTGTGATTGCTAACAACAATCACAGTCCTATCATGCCAAGTCATATTGCTATTTTTTTTTGTCCAATTGTGGTGTGTTACCTACTTTTATAAAAAATGTGAGTTTTTATTATTATTTTTAAAGGTGGGGGGTCATTTTCGGTTTTGGCTAAGTGAACCGTGAATGTTTTGGTCCAGAATTTTCATTTTGGTGCATCCCTAGAATAAATAGAACTATTTCATTTTTAATTATCCTGAGTCCTGAATTTGTAGTCACAAAACTTTCCAGGCCCAGAAATCAGTGAGAGGAAAAGTAAAGGTTTTGTGTAATTTACTTTATTTTAATCTGCATATTTTATTAAAGGCCATATTTTCTCACAGTGAAAAATGAGTGCGGCCCGCGCACATATACAATTCTGATGAAGTGGCCCACTGCAGAAAAAACTTGGACACCCCTGGGGTAGACAGTGAGAAGGGGGGGTAGGGAGAGGGTAGCTAGTGAGAAGAGGGGTAGGGAGAGGGTAGCTAGTGAGAAGGGGGGTAGGGAGAGGGTAGCTGGTGAGAAGGGGGGTAAGGAGAGTGTAGCTAGTGTGAAGGGGGTGGTAGGGAGAGGGTAGCTAGTGAGAAGGGGGTAGGGAGAGGGTAGATAGTGTGAGAAGGGAGGGTAGGGAGGGGGTAGAAAATGTGAGAAGGGAGGGTAGGGAGGGGGTATATAGTAAGAAAGTGTGAGAGGGGGAGAGGGGGTAGATAGTGTGAGAGATGGGGAGAAAGTGGGGATCTGATGGGGGAAAATGCTGTCCCCCCCAGATTTTTAGGGGTTCCTAAGCCCATGTTTACCTCCTCTACTCTCGCTGAAATGGCCTCACATTTGTAATGGAAAACAACATACAGGTTAATTAATCTACAAGTTGTTTTGTTTTTGTTAACTTGCATCAACTCAACTATCCTACAGCCAGTTTTATGCTATTTGTGAGTGATTTTTTTGAGTACATTTACAAGCTGATTTTTAGTGAATTTGCAGCTTCCACTTTATTAATTATAGAGTAGTTGTGTAGGATGAGTACATTATCAAGTACGTTGACAAGTACATTATCATTCATATTATTATTATTATTATTATTATTGAAACATTTCCCATGAAAAACATTGATAAAACGCAATTCCTAAACCCTGTAAACCTTGTCTAATTTTTCATGTTTCTTTCACAGTCAGATTCAAATTGTTTACCATATCAGCTAAATGATCATAATTTACCTAATGTGAATCTCAGATATTTGTTTGGTATTTAGTTTTTCTTGAATGTGAAAACATATTTATTTCTTCCCCCCTTAAGATACCCCCTTAAGATACAAAGATACTACAGATGCTTATCGATCTAACACAACTTTGCTGAAGGTACACTCCATGGAACATTACACACCAACAGATCAATTGTTTATATATCTGCAAATCTGGCCATAGGATTACAACTGAGCACTCCGTAATACATGAATTGTTTTGTGATTCTACAAAATGTGCATAAATGACTACTACAAACCTTTATATACTCTAGTGTATCAACTGATAATGTATTTTACATACGTTATATAAAATGATAATTTGTATCGTGCCAGGTAAACAGCCCACTTCCCTCCAGGGAGACACAACTCACCAAGCACGGAGCCCCGGCTCAATGCTGAGTGATAACACAAAACTGAGTGAAATTAATGCTGCAAATATCAGTTTGCAGCTGATCTTTTTTTTGTCTACATGCCAGTATGCAATGCTAGACAACAGGCATGTCTATTTGAAAATCTTATAAAATGGATTGAATTATTGCAAGGTAATAGAAAAGATAAAATAGTAAAGATCAAGATCAATAGTAAACATAAAATGTCTATCACTATACAGATAAATACGTCATTCCTGTCATCAAGTTATGTGTTTTGTAGTGGAGTAATTACCTGGTTGTCTCATTTTGCATTGATTATTTAAGCCATTTCTGAAATTATAATTCAAATATTTTATTACATGAGCGTGTTAAAATATTAGGACCGAATTCCAGTACCCTTGGCCAAATGTGACAAAGTGGTATTTGTGGTTATGCTGCTAACCATTTTTCATGAACTCTTGCCTGTTGTCCTTATCTATATTTAAAGTTAATAAAAATAAAACAGAACTGAGGTGTAAGGATGCTTTTTACAGGATTGCATTATGATTTCTTCTTCTATTTTTCAGATACTGTACCATCTGCTGCATCCCCATTTAGGATGTAAATTTAAAATCTGTTAGCATTAATAAAGTTAATCATTCTATTTAATATGTGTTGTTTTTGAGTAGGGTAAATACTTCATTAAAAACTTTACAAAAAAGAAAAATTTTGAGGGTATTGAGCACCATGTTTACTTTTACTGGGATTACTGAACTTTGTGAAGGTGTTTATATGGTATCTGGGATGAGGTGCACTAGGCTTTTCCAGCTTAATATAGATATCATATTTGAGGGTTTAAAGACATACTAACATTGTAACAAAGCAGGGAAAATCTCAGTCTTCTTCTGCTGGGAGGCTGTTCCACCACCATTGCTATGCTCATGTCCATTCCATTGACCCACCTTATGATGCTCCCACGAGCATACCTTATGACAGCAAGGTCGAGCCTAGAGTTAGTAATGCCTGGGTGCATTGTTTCATGCATCATAACTTACACACATGAATACTAACATGCAAATAAAAACAGTTCTTTTTGGAGGGGGGCCATACCTTTCTTCTACCCTTCCATCCATCTCTGTCCTGTGGGATGGAGGGGGTTAAGGGCCATTCTTATGTACTAATGTAAACCAGCGGTCTCTGGTGTTAGAAGCTGTATTGGATTCCCACAGATCTATATGGGCTCTGCAACGGGTTCACCAAGAGAACTGTAGTAGCTCCCAGAGATCACCCAGATGTATCCTCCTGCTGTCCCTGAAATCACTTCCAGCACCAGTCATCATGCACACCTGGGAACCCTGATATGTGTACCCAATAAGTAGACACAACTACCTTGAATTGAGTACAGCAAGAATGAACATTTTATTTAATAGAATATAGCATATTTATCCACAGAAACATCAAGACAACAACCAGGCTCAATCACATCAGTACATAATTGAATTACATCACATAAGATTAACAAGACTTAACTAGAACAATTTAAAAACTAACTTTAGGTCCAGGCATACAATGACTATGGAAGGGGCCTCCTATGGTTTGAGTATATAGTCTTTGGACATTTCAACCTGCATTTTTACAAATGACCCCCCACATTAGGAAACATGGCCCACATGCCCAGGCTGAAAGTGGGCAAGTGCCCATGAGACTGCATAGTTCAGGGGGGTCTATGTCTGGCCCAGCAATCTAGTTCAGTCACATATATCTCCCCTTTAAAAAGAAGACTGAACTGGGGCCATACTCCGTCGCTCCTAGAGTTGTGGAAGCTGGCAAGAGGCACCTGTCCCACTACCCAGTGCTGGGGTGCACTTGAAGATGGGAAGTTCAGGTCCCAGGTGAGGACAACAGTCCCACTGACCAGGGCAGGGAGAGAGGGTCCATAATCTGTGGGTAACAGGCTTGCTTTCAGTCCTCTCCAGGGGCCCCAGTGACAGACAGTTCTGTCACACACTCAGTCACACACTCTATAGAATGTAAAAAAGAACATGAATTCCCTTGCCTATACTTTACAAAATATAAAGTTGTATGCACTTGCATGCCCTTGTAAACAACTCAAAAATGTTTGAATTTGCAAGTTGTTTTGAAAGTATTAACATGCAAGGGCATGCAACTGGTGTTGTGTCTGTTCAGTTGAGGTAACTCTTAATTTGACTGACCACTCAACCTCTTAGTGAATAGACCCACTTACTTAAAACTTTACCCAGACATTTCATATTCTACATATTTCTAACCATTCAGAAGAATTACATTTTCATTGAAGAAACGTAATTTAAGACCAATGAATATCACAAATTTAACATTTGAAACATTAAGAAAAATAGATTGATCTTTACTTGATCTTTAGCTGACAGTAATTTTTCAAAGTAGTTTATCAAGTCATGTTCATAAATAATGCACTTAAAGACTCCTCAGCAACTGAAAGGCTTTACATGTGTAAGTGAAAATCTGATTTCAACACAGTCTGTTCCTGTTCATATTATAGTAATTTGATGTTTTGTTTTGTTTTTATAAAGCGTTGTGAACATTTTATATAATGTTTCTATGCCTTTGGCAAAAAATCCCATTTGCTTAGGATTTAAACCTCTTTAAAGTGCATTGTGGTATAAATATAACTCAAATGCAACCACAATATAGTGACATCCAGATGCATTCCATGTGACCATAAAGAAAATGAGTACAGTAATTACATTTTAAAGAAGAGCGCAATTTTAAAGGGTGGGCAATTGCCTCCCAGACTAGTCAGAGAACACAGGCTGATGCTCAACTGGGTCAAGTAATGCAATGTTACATGAGACTACACTAATGGAATTGTAGATTCAGGCAGCAGTAGGCAGTTGAGGTTGTCCACTTTTACAGAGTAATTTCCTTGATACTATTTGAGATGTGATTGGGGCTATTGCCAGAGTATTGTCATATGTGTGCTTGTGAATGTGGTTTTAACTAACATGTTTACATAACATGTTTGGTTTTATAGAGAGAAAAGAGAGACAAAAAAACCCCAAAATGTGAGAGAAGGGAGAAGATAATGAAGGAAGAGAGAAAAGAGCAAAAGGCGAGAGGCAAGACAGAAAAGAGAGGTGTAACCTTTGTTGGGATTGACCAATGGGCCTCTGTGTTTTTGATACCTGCATTTGTTCTGCACCACCTGAGGGTTATGTTTTTAGACTTTCTCTGTTGCAGTCAGCCTTCTGCCCATACCTAGCTATCTGCTCAGGTGTTCCTAGTTCTCATTAATCTCTTTTTATAAACCTACTCTTCTGGAGCATTTTGCTTGCTAGGCAATCTGTTTGTGTTGCTCTCACTTGTGTGATTATTCCTGAACCATTGGCATTTACTCAGCTTCTCTGTGATGCTTTTTCTTGCTTTGACCCTTTGGCTTGTTACTCTGACTTTGATACCTGCTCTTGCCCCTTGGTTATGACAAAAAGCAAGACTCAGACTATCACTGGGGGAGAGTGGTCACCCTGCTCTGGGCTCTACACCTGTTTCTGTCCATGACTCTTGACACCAGCTTGAACTGGCATCCTTGCTTTCAATGGTTCGTAAAAATTACCACATGGTGGAATAAACAATTAAAAATAAATAAAATATTTTTGTAAGCAAGTGCTAACATTACCACTGCATGTCTAAGGTGTCTAATTTGTCTAATGTATGGTTTGTAGGTGGTAAATTGAATTGACCGGGTTCAAAGATGTCCCAAAAAAGACATGGGCACAGACTGACAAGATGCCAAGAAATGGAACTATCCAAAGTAAAACAGGAGTAATTAATATAAAATGCATTTTATGTAATGGTGTGTATATGTGAATCAGTGTGTACGTGATATCTATCTATCTATCTATCTATCTATCTATCTATCTATCTATATGTATATATTATAAAATGTATTCATGTTTAGGTAAATCAGTGTGCTTCCCTCAAGTTGTGTGCCCTGCCTGAGGTGATATATTCTGTGTGTGTATATATATATTTATACCATATTTGTTCAAATATAAGACAAGATTTTTTTCAGTGCAATTGCTCTGAAAAATACCCCTCGTCTTATATTCGAGGACGGGTATTCTGTGGCCGAGCGCCAGCATGACATGACCTTCTGGTGCTCTACCATAGAAGCCCTAGCGGAAGTACCGGCCACAGGGGCGTACCTAGAGTATTTGGCACCTGGGGCGGATCCTGTATGTGGCACCCCCCACACACACACTTTAAAACTGCATAGCTTCTACCGTTATATACCGGCGTAGACACTGAGGTGGTACAGCATAACACTTACTGTTATCATTATATACTGAGGCAGACATTGACGGTGGTACAGCATAACACTTATCACTATATACTGAGGCAGAAATTGATGTGGTGTAGGCCTACCACTTCATTAGTAGTAGGGATGTACCGAAACCAATTCTGGACTGAAACCGAAAATGCAGCATTTACCTGTCTGAAACCGAATATGACCCCCCCACACACAATAAAAAAAAAATCTAACACTTTTATTTAAAGTAAGTAACACACCAGATTGCCCTATCTACCCCTTCTCACTCCCTTTTGTCCTACCGACCCCTTCTCACTCCCTTCTCCCTATCTACCCCCTATCCCCCCCGTCTCACTCCCTTCTCCCTATCTACCCCCTCCTAACTATCTACCCTCTCCCCCTTTGAAGTTCACTTACCTTTCAGGAGTCTTGCGGTGGTGGTGCAAGGCCTCTGTCTCCCAGCTCTGCCACTGTATGGAACAGCATAGAGTGATGGGAGTTATGATGTACTAGAGCATAATTATATAATGAAAAATACATTGGAAATGGTACAGCATAACATCCATCACTCTCACACACTGTTACGTTTGCAAAGGTGTGGAAACCAGGATGCAGGAAACAAATGGACCAGTCTCTTATTGGTCAGATAGTCCAGGTCAGGAGCAGAGAAGTTAACGAGGTCAGGAATCAAGCCGAGGTCGGTACCAGGTATCAGGCAGAGAATGGTCAAAACAAGCCGGGTCAGGAGCCGAGAGGTTAACGTGGTCAGAAATCAAGCCAAGGTCGGTAACAGGCAGCAGGCAGAGAATAGTCAAACAATCCGGGTCAGGAGCTGAGAGGTTAACGTGGTCAGGAATCAAGCCAAGGTCGGTAACAGGCAGCAGGCAGAGAATGGTCAAACAATCCGGGTCAGGAGCTGAGAGGTCAACGTGGTCAGGAATCAAGCCAAGGTCGGTAACAGGAATCAACATAAACAGGTAAGCACCAGGTAAGGACGGCAGCTAGTTGTAAAAACAACTGAGCACTGAACTGGCATCAGTGCTCTGCTTTTAAACCTGCCGCCCTTCCAGATCCCGCCCCCAACTATGATGACGTCCAATGGACGTGTTTCTCCTCCATAGGGGTAAGAGATCGGCAGGGGGGCGTGTCCTGTGACACCGTGGGTGTCCATCACTATGCGGCGGTTCATTCTTGTGAACCGCCGCGGAAGAGGACCCTGTGTGGCTGGATTGTCCCGGGAGGGGTAAGTACCGAGTACCCGCCACTCGGGGGTACTCGGGAGATGCACTCCGCACCGGAGCGCGACGCCACGAGCACCCGGGCGACGAGTCCCGGACGGGGCTGTGACGCCGCGGGTACTCTGGCGACGCACTCCGCACGGGAGCGCGACGCGGTGAGTCCCCCCGGACCGTACTCCGGCCGGGATCGTGACACACACTTACCAATCCGCACATATACCAATCCACACATATACCAATCCACACACATACCAATCCACACATACACCAATCCACACATACACCAATCCACACATCCACCAATCCACACATATACTAATCCACACATATACTAATTCACATATATACCAATCCACATATATACCAATCCACACACATACCAATCCACACACATACCAATCCACACATACACCAATCCAGACATATACCAATCTAGACATATACCAATCCACACATATACTAATCCACACATACCAATCCACACATACCAATCCACACATACCAATCCACACATGCCAATCCACATATATACCAATCCACACATACCAATCCACACATATACCAATCCACACATACCAATCCACACATACCAATCCACACATACACCAATCCACACATACACCAATCCACACATATACCAATCCACACATACCAATCCACACACATACCAATCCACACATATACCAATCCACACATATACCAATCCACACATACTAATCCACACATACCAATCCACACATACCAATCCACACATATACTAATCCACACATACCAATCCACACATACCAATCCACGCATACTAATCCACACATACCAATCCACACATACTAATCCACACATACCAATCCACACATATACCAATCCACTCTCACTCACTGAATGCTTTCCTACCTTTCCTCTTTTCTCCTTACAGCTTCTTTTCCTCCTCTTCGCTCCTCTTCTTCAGTTCTACTGTCTTCTTCCGGTTCACTGGGCGCGGCTTCAGTGTTGTGTGCCGGGATCTGAAAACAAATCCCGGCACACAGCAGCTGTTGCCGCGCGGATCGCAAGGGAGCTATATCGGAGGTCTTTAACAGACCTCCGGCTCCCTTGAGTGATTTTAAGCCGGGTTCAAGGGTTGAACCCGGCTTAAAATCACTCAAGGAAGCCGGAGGTCTGTTAAAGACCTCCGATACCGCTCCCTTGCGAGCCTGCTCCTCCAGCGGCGGACATTACTGTTGGCACCCCCCTGATGAGCGGAACCCGGTGCGGACCGCCCCCCGCTAGGTACGCTACTGACTGGCCAGCAGCAGAGGAGGTTGTCTACGCGCATCCTGCATATGTTCACCTGCTGTCAGAAAGCAGGATCCCCTGCAGTGCTGCAGGAGACCTGGATCCTCCTCTCTGGCAGCCGGTGAACGTGATGTGACCTTCCGGTGCTCAGTCATAGAAGCCCCGGCATCATACAGACGTCCACCGGCTGCTTCTACCAGGGAGTCTGGAGCACAGGGGGCAAGTCTATGGATGCATTGGTAAGTCAGGGGAGCATATAGGGGGTATAAGGCATATCAGGGAGGCATATTGGCAAATAGGGGGTATAAGGCATATCAGGGGGTGCAGAGTGGCATATCGGGGAGGCAGAGTGGCAAATAGGGGGATATATGGCATATCTGGGGGGCAGAGCGGCATATAGGGGGTATAAGGCTTATCTGGGGTACAGAGTAGCAAGCCGTTGGGCAGATGTGCATAACTGGGGGGCAGAAATGAATTTTTCTCATAGTTTTTATTAAATATGAAAAAATAGTTTTCACGAGAATTAATATTTACTAATAAAACTTTTTTTCTTATAGGGTAGTCTTATATTCAGGCTTTTTCTTTTCTAAATTAATATTCAAATTTTGGAAGGTCGTCTTATAATAAGGGTTGTCTTCTAATTGAGCAAATAGAGTGTGTCCCTGAATGTCATAAATAAAATGTGGCCAGTTTGCTGGTCTGGAGCATTCAGGTCTGTGTTAACTGAATGCCAAGGAGAAAATACACCGGCAATAATCTCAGAAGCAATTGTTGCTGCTCATCATTCTGGGAAGGGTTATAAGGCATCTTTCAAACAATTTAAAGTCCATCATTCTACAGTGAGAAAGTGGAAAACATACAAGACAGTTTCACCCCACCCCAGGCCTTGCAATGCTCAGAGAAATTACAAAAAAAACATGAGTTACATATCAGACTCTACAGGCCTCAGTTAGCATGTTAAATGTTTAAGTTCATGATAGTACAATTAGAAAAAGACTAAAGTATGGTTTGTTTGGAAGGGTTGCACAAGACTTCTGGAACAATGTCCTTTGGACAGACGAGACTAAAGAGGAGATGTTTGGCCATAATGTACACTGCCACATTTAGCGAGAAACATATACCGCTCATACCAAATGTCAAGCATACTGGTAGGGGGTTAATGGCTTGGGTTTGTTTTGCAGTCACAGGACCTGGGAACCTTTCAGTGATTGAGTTGACCATAAACTCCACTGTCTCTTTATTTCTGTTAAATAAATCATGACATGATGGTGTAATATGTCTCGTGACATCTGCCCCCCAGATGAGTGACTACACCACCACCCACCCACCATTTTTTATTGTAATTTATTGATGGAAACAACCAATTATAAAACAGTTAAACATCTCTGGTATCCTATCCTTTTACATATACTGACCCATGGTGACACTTTATCTCTGGAGCTCATTCCCACCTAGAATTTACCTAGTTCCAGCTTTGAGTACCACCAAAATCAGAATTGAAGCCAAGCTTTTATTATGTCTGTAAAGTACTCATTCCTATGTAAATTTTAAAATCTTCAAGGCAAGGGCCTATATCCCTATTGTATGTAAACTACACTGCTCAAAATAATAAAGGGAACACTTAAACAACACAATGTAACTCGAAGTCAATCACACTTCTGTGAAATCACACTGTCCACTCAGGAAGCAACACTGATGGACAATCAATTTCACATGCTGTTATGCAAATGCAACAGACAACAGGTGGAAGTTATAGACAATTAGCAAGACACCCCCAATAAAGGAGTGGTTCTGCAGGTGGTGACCACAGACCACTTCTCAGTTCCTATGCTTCCTGGCTGATGTTTTGGTCACTTTTGAATGCTGGTGGTGCTTTCACTCTAGTGGTAGCATGAGACGGAGTCTACAACCCACACAAGTGGCTCAGGTAGTGCAGCTCATCCAGGATGGCACATCAATGCCAGCTGTGGCAAGAAGGTTTGCTGTGTCTCTCAGCGCAGTGTCCAGAGCATGGAGGCGCAACCAGGAGACAGGCCAGTACATCAGGAGACGTGGAGGCGGCCGTAGGAGGGCAACAACCCAGCAGCAGGACCGCTACCTCCGCCTTTGTGCAAGGAGGAGCAGGAGGAGCACTGCCAGAGCCCTGTAAAATGACCTCCAGCAGGCCACAAATGTGCATGTGTCCACTCAAACGGTCAGAAACAGACTCCACGAGGGTGGTATGAGGGCCCCACGTCCACAGGTGGGGGTTGTGATTACAGCCCAACACCATGCAGGACGTTTGGCATTTGCCAGAGAACACCAGGATTGGCATATTTGCCACTGGCGCCCTGTGCTCTTCACAGATGAAAGCAGGTTCACACTGAGCACATGTGACAGACGTGACCGAGTCTGGAGACGCCATGGAGAACGTTCTGCTGCAACATCCTCCATCATGACCGGTTTGGCGGTGGGTCAGTAATTGTGTGGGGTGGCATTTCTTTGGGGGCCGCACAGCCCTCCATGTGCTTGCCAGGGGTAGCCTGACTGCCATTAGGTACCGAGATGAGATCCTCAGACCCCTTGTGAGACCATATGCTGGTGCGGTTGGCCCTGGGTTCCTCCTAATGCAAGAGAATGCTAGACCTCATGTGGCTGGAGTGTATCAGCAGTTCCTGCAAGAGGAAGGCATTGATGCTATGGACTGGTCCGCCCGTTCCCCAGACCTGAATCCGATTGAGCACATCTGGGAAATCATGTCTCGCTCCATCCACCAACGCCACATTGCACCACAGACTGTCCAGGAGTTGGCGGATGCTTTAGTCCAGGTCTGGGAGGACATCCCTCAGGAGACCATCCGCAACCTCATCAGGAGCATGCCCAGGCGTTGTAGGGAGGTCATACTGGCACGTGGAGGCCACACACACTACTGAGCCTCAATGTGACTTTTAAGGACATTACCGTATTTGCTCGATTATAAGACGACCCTGATTATAAGACGACCCCCCAAATCTGAATATTAATTTAGGAAAAAAAGAAAAAGCCTGAATATAAGATGACCCTATAGGAAAAAAGTTTTACCAGTAAATGTTAATTCATCTAAACTATTTTTTTTTTTATAAAATCTATGATTGAGAAAAATATTTTGGTTTTATTTCCTTCTATTTTCCAACCTGCCCCCCAGTTATGCACATCTGCCCCAGAAATGACTTATACCCCCTATATGCCACTGTGCCCTATGATATGCCTTTTAACCCCATATGTGCCACTCTGCCTCCAGAAATGCCTTATACCCCTATATGCCACTCTGGCATTTAGAGGGTTAAAGGGCATATTATGGGGAAGAGTGGCATATAGGGAGGTTTAAGGCATTCAGGAGGCAGAGTGGCGTATAGAGGGTTAAAAAGGCATTTCTGGAGGCAGAGTGGCATTAAGGGGGTTAAAAGACATTTCACAGAGCACTCTGCCTCCAGAAATGTCTTATACCCCCCATTTAACACTCCCCCGGCCCCCCCCAACTTACCGGTGCTTCTGACTTCCTTGTCATGTAGCCGGGGCAGCGTGTAGATCCCACGCACTTACGCTGCAGGCGGAAGGAGGCGTGGCTAGCAGCGGGGGTTGTCTGTGTCCATCACGCAGACCTTCCCCGACTGTCAGAGATCAGAGTTCACCGGACGCAGGACGCAGACAACCCCCGCTGCTAGCCACACCTCCTTCCTGCTGCAGTGGAAGTTGTCTACGCAAATCGCGTAGACATCTACACGCTGCCCCAGCTACACACCGGGGACTAAGAAGTACCGGTAAGTGGGGCGGGGGGGGGGGAGAGACAGGAGGATCCAGGTCCCCTGCAGCTGCGGGGATCTGGATCTTAGTCGTCTCATAGTCAGACCCATTTGAGGTCTGATTATAAGACGACCCCGATTATAAGACGAGGGGTATTTTTCAGAGCATTTGCTCTGAAAAAAACCTCGTCTTATAATCAAGCAAATACGGTACATTAAAGTTCAATCAGCCTGTAGTGTGGTTTTCCATTTTGATTATGAGTGTGACTCTATATCTAGACTTCCATGGGTTGATAAATCTGATTTCCATTGAGAATTTTTGTGTGATTTTGTTGTCAGCACATTCAACTATGTAAAGACGTAAGTATGTCATACGATTAGTTAATTCATTCAGATCTAGGATGTGTAATCTTAGTGTTCCCTTTATTATTTTGAGCAGTGTATTTCCACCTATTATACCCCCACTGTATTTATTTTTCTCTAGCATTGTATAAAGTACATCGGCTGGTATGACAAAACCGGTACACTGATTCATTAATTATTAAACTCTTTAGGCAGGTAGAAAATAACTTTGCATCAAAAACGTTTTACAGTCAAGAACATAAAAATTTACATTTGAAAAAAACTCAGAAAACAGTAAAAAAAACAGCAGATAATATGTAAATACTATTATCACAAGTTAAGATATAGAGAAAAAAAAATAGCACCACATCTTCTGAACTGGATTGTTGCGGTTGTGGCAGTGCCCCCCACTTCTGGAATTATAAACAGCCTGGGCCACCGTTACTGGTACTAGCCATGATTACATGCCAGTGCTTTGCGTTTCTTTAATGCTTCCTATTCTATTTGATGTTAATGTTTGATATCCAGCACTGGATATCAGCTTTCAGGCTTTTATATATGAAACAGAGAAATATTGCAATACACCACTGTCAATATTATTACCAGATTGGATTTTATCATATATATATTTATTTTACATTGCACCAGCCAACATCTTGCTATTAATAACATAACTCTCTAAAATGATCATAAAACTGTCTTGCTAATGGGCGCAGAAAAACATCAAGGCTGTTTGTTATAAACCTTGCTAATGCACTCAATAAATAATGTCATTTTCCCTTAGGAAAAAGACTTCAACATTTTGTAGCATTAAAAGTCTGTACTTCAACAAGACATTTGTACCATGTAAGTGTTTTTGGATGGCATTCTATGGTTTATGAATAATACCTTGAGGTGTTTGAGATTGTCTTTGAAAGTCAATGGTTATATATGCATCACTTCAGTAAGATGATTGTGTAGAAGGGATATTGTACACAAAAGATAAATACAAAATGAAAATAATAAATGACTGACTGGTTCAGATGGGTTTACAAATATTTGAAGGAGCTTATTTTCTAAAAATGTTCTATATTGTACGCAGAAAATCTTGTTCTTCAAATAGGCGATAAGATGAAACAAGATTACATTTTTGAATCATTGAAATGAGATGCACTTAAATTTGCATTGCTTGCATTTAGACAGAAACAAGTTACTCATTTCCCAAAGAATGGCTTCAGTTGTGTTGTTCATATATAGACAACATCTGCTTTTCTTTATTGTTGTGATATGTACATAATAGGATGTTGAGATAAAAAATAGAAAGACACAAAATGATTGCTATATAGAGTAGATATTTTTATGCACTATAAACAGAGCAACTTTATGGACGAAAAAAGGGAGAGGAAAGGTCAAAATTGAAATTCTTATTTTTTAAAAAAAATTAAAACAAACTAACTTGTGGTAAGTTTTAATTTTCAATGGAAATATTATGAGCTTAGACAGGAAGGCAGAATGTGCCCATGGCCATGTTCCCTGGGTGAAGCCCTGGTCTCTGCAACAGTTTCTTCTTTCTCCTGGAAAGGGAGTGTTGATTGGCCATGTTCACTCCCCATTGACTTCCCTACTACTCCCTGCCCACTTCCTTCTTGCTCAAGGTTGTTGTGGGCTAGACCCACCCTTTCAAATAGTCACTCCACAAAGTGAGAGTTTCAGGTAGCCTACATTGGGAAGTACCTTGGTCGGCTCGTGGCACACTAGTCACAATAACATTAGACTTAAGATTAGTGTATTTTGACTCGCACAAACGTTATTTTTTTTTTACCAAATTTGGCAAAATACTGGCATTTGAAATACCATTAAACTGACCAAAATTCTAAAAAAATGTGCACCTCCTTAATGTGGCGTTTTAGTCACCAAACAATCCAACAAACCCATGCATGGTTGGTATCACTGTACTGAGATGTTGCTGAACACATATTAAGCTGTTGTTTCACAGTGACATACACCAGGAGCTGTAAATTCCTGAATTACAATGTGTGTATGAGGGGGGGGCGCAAAGAAATTACTACCATAAAGTTTGACAAAGTCTAATAGTAGAATTATTTAAAATACTATCATTTGAAATAGCCTGGGGTATCTAGTTTTCAAACATATATAGTTTGATGGGGGTAAATTGAATTGGACGGTTTCAAAGATGTCCCAAATATGACATGGAGGCAATGTGACAAATATTAGAATCCATTCAACAGTTTTTAATTAGCTCTTGTAGATGAGTAAAAAAACAAACAAGTAATCCAGAATTTTTTTTTAGATATTCACCATATTTTACATATTTGTTTTAAATATACATATTAATAAGAATAAATACAATATTTTTATAGTAAATTAGATGATATGAAAACAATATATTATTTGTGTGGGTACACTAAATGACAGAGAAGACAATTCCAGCAAAACATGAGCACCACAGAAATGTTACAACAGCTGTTGTCACAAAGGGTATAAGAAAATACTAATCAGGTATTGTACTGTGCATGCGTGCAGTGTTTTATAGTTCTTGAAACTACTGCTCTTGATTAAGGGTTAAGACATACTTACGCATGTTTACGCTACCAACAAAACTTCTAGTTTGTGGACAACACAAAACAATATTTCATTAATATTGGTGACACAATTAGGCATTGGACTTTGCATACACGCAGTGTGTTTTAGTTCTTGAAATACTGTTCCAGAGTTAGGCTTAACTTGCACATTTATGCTACCAGTAAAACCTCTAATTTGTGGAAGACACAAAATAATAAATCATCATCAAGTACAATCATTGCTCGGAGTCAGAAATACCACGACAGTAGTTTCAAACATATTATATCTTGTCCACCCCACCTAACAAAGTAAGGCACAATTTTAGTACTTAATTTTTTACTACTAAGGAATCACCAAGGGGTCATGTGTTGGTGCCTTGGTGGGATCAAAGGTGGAGGTTGCTTGTAAGCTATTCTATGGTAAAAATAAAACCACCACCAGCGCTCCCACAACTGCCGCTGGTGGAACTACTTTCTCAAGTAGAGGAAAGATGGATAGACACTGTCAGATGAGAGCAGCATATACATTTTTGGTCCAGATGGAAGTGAGGAAGGTCTACTCTTGTAGCAGGAGTGGGTCTTACTCCGCCCTGTGCCCAAGTCCAAAAGGATATGTTAATCGGCAATGTTAATTATGATGATGATCTGGATTTAGATTATGAGCCAGAGGAGGAGCAGTCAAGCAACATGTCTTCCAGTAATGTCTTTGAGATGGGTTCTTCCTTCCACTCTGAGCAAGCAACCGCATTGCTATACCACTGGTTTGCCTACATGCACTGACACCAGTAATTCCCCCACCATCACTAATACTACCATGGAAAAAAGCAAAAACTTTTTCTGATGAGTGTGATGAGATTGGCAAACTGCATGTGCTAGTTGTGTTTTAAGGAATTGAGCCGGTGTAAGGTGTTAGGACATCTTACCAATTCTGGTACGAACCAATACCTACGTACACACCGTTTTATTTTTCTTTAGGAATGAACTGGCAACATTGGCGCCAACAGCAAACTCACAATAGCCACCACTACCACTGCCAGTGGCCAGAGCAAAGGGCATGGTGTGGGCCTCTAAGAGTGTGAATTCTTTCCAGAGAGAGGCGGGGCAGAGACAGCCACTGCATCAGCCTGTCCTATAACACTTTGGGGACATGTCAAAACAGACATGACAAACAGACTGACAAGACTGTTTGGACAGCTTATCTGTGTTGGAGATGCTTCATTCTCCATGATTGAGAGGGAGCCTTTCAGGCAGATGTTAGAGTCCCCCCCATTACCACCTCCCCTGCCATTCCACCAGTAGAACTGGAGCAGAAGGGTAGCAGTGATATAGATCCTTTTTACTCAATGCTGAGGTTATAGATAAGCAGCTCTTATGAAGGTGCTGGTGCAGTGGATTGGACCACAGACAGGCATAGCGGTAGTATTGGGAATAGTGGTAACTGATGGGGCAGCACACTTAGTTAAAGCAGTTAGAGATAGGAATGCCAACTATACTACATGTGATGGTAAGGGCAGCTGTTCCAACTACTTTACTACAGATTGAAGAAGGAGAAGGGGAAAGAGGTCTAATCCAGCACGTCTACACCGTGATGTAGTCACCCACTGAAACTCCACCCTGGAAATAAAACAAAATGAAAATGTAATACAAATTAATTTTGCTTGCCTTGTGCAGGTTGAACTGAACATGTTGGGATTTAGTGTGACATGGTTATTTTCATGTACAGCTGTTTATGTGTTTATAGTATGCACCTAAAGGGCCAGTATTAGGGTTTTAGCATTTTATTTCTGCTATTCAGGGACACACTATGAAGCGCATTATATTATATGTGCGTTAGACATGCATTTTTAACTACATAATATGTACTTATCTCTTTGAAGTAAAGACCGTGATTAAAATATGATTTCAAAATAACAGCTGAACTGGCAGTTTTCATTCTTTAATATTAGACCCTGCTGCCGATATATATATAAATATTAGACCCTGCTTCCAATTTACCATATTGGCTCCAATATAGGCTGCACCCAATTATAGGCTGCACCCTAAAAGTTTGGTGCTATTTTAAAGAAAAATAGTAAAACGGTATTTTATCTAATGAAAAGGCATACATGTATTGTAACATACAGTCAATTATTATACTATCAATTAGTTAAATGTCTGTACGAGCAGACTTTATTGGTCGCTCGTACGGACATTTAACTAATTGAACAGGGAGGGAGACCAGTGGGATGTGCCGGGTAAGTTGCAGCATTGAGGTTTTAAAACCCCAATGCTGCAACTTACCCTGCAGATGCCACTGGTCTCCCTCCCTGTTCAATTAGTTAAATGTCCGTACGAGCGACTTTATTGCTTGTGGTGTCTTTGTTTGCATAATCATGCACCATGGGTTACAGACTGAACCCCAAGTATCCCCTGCACATGGGCTCCTACTCGACCTGATCACCCGAGTCTTGACAGTGCCATTATGCAAATCAATTATACGTCTATGATACACAAAAACACTTTTACAATCACTCACTAATTCACACTTCACTCTTCATTCACATGATTAATTCACGCAATAATTCATTCTCTCACTCGTTCATACAAATCATTTACACATATTCATTAATGCATTCTCACAAATTCATTAATTTTATCCCTCATTCAGACAATTCATCCACACATTAATCCATGCTCTCACTCATTCACACAATGCATTCACACATTCATTCATTCTCTTACTCATTCTCACTCTTTATTTTAATATTCTTACCACCCTCTTTTTTACTATCTACCCCCTCTCCCTCCTTTTCACTATCGACCCCCTCTCTCTTTTCTTAATATGTACCCCATCCCCCCTTCTCACTATCTACCCCTCTATCTATCCCCTCGTCCCCACTTCTCACTATCTACCCCCTCTCCCCCACTTCTCACTATCTATCCCCTCTCCCCCACTTCTTACTATCTACCCCTTTCCCTCTCGTCACACTATCTACCCCCCCCCACTTCTCACTATCTACCCGCTCTCCCCACCTCTCACTATCTACCCCTTTCCCTCTCGTCTCACTATCTACCCCTCCCCCCCACTTCTCACTATCTACCCGCTCTCCCCCACCTCTCACTATCTACCCCAATATCTACCCCTCTCCCCCTTTGAAGTTCACTTACCTTGTAGAGTTCCTGGGGTGGGAGCGCGAGGCCTCTGTCTCCCTGCTCTGCTATAAGCATCACGGAGGAGACTGAGGGGCACGAGCGGTTGCTGAAAACTTCATGAGCTACCACTCGGCGGCTCTCTCTATCCGCCACGTCAGAAAAAAAGGACAGCGCTTCAATTCCGGGACATTGCATTGTCCCGGATTGAGGCTGCCCAGGACCTGGGACTTAAAGAATTCGGGCAATCCGGGACATGTGGTCACCCTATGACCATTTAATGCATGATAGCTGTAAGGTCCACAGAGACAGAGAGCGGCTGCAGGGCTGCAGATTCTGCCACAGGTACGCTATTAATTTATTTTGAGCAAAGCCTATTACAATTATCACAGTGTACCTTAATTTGTATATTTCTTCAGTGGTGCTGTTAGGGACAGTAAACTGTTTCTAAAGTTAAAATGATTGTATTCAGTAAGCCTACATTTTATGCCTGTCACACATTCCCGTGTAAGGTTCTACAAATATTTTATTAACTTTCAATAATTATGATTTGAGGTTGGGGATTTTAAACATGATAGAATGCATCCAAAATAATTAACATTTGATCTGCTACCTTAAATCCCATTAGTTTGAACAGAGTTCATTTTGTTTTCTTTCATTACCATAGTTTTCTCTTGCGTGTCTGCATTTTTAACAGTGGTAGAATATGAGTTTGGCTTCCCCTTTCCTCGCCTATAATAAAGAAGTTGACTGTTTACTGTAGTCATATAAATGCAGGAAAATATGTTTTTGTAAAACCTACAATCAATATCCACAACAATAATATTTTAAGTTTCAAAATACTTAGAGTTGACAATCTTTGCTTACATCTGCTTTTTTTCAACCAAGATACACAAAACCCCCACTAATTTCCATAATCTGGAACACCCTTGGGCCTGGTATTCTTTAGGATTAAATGTATCTTCTGCCATCCTAAATACTCCTTGGCTCAAGTCACTCATCAGATCCTACCTTACATCAGGAAGGACCTTGGTTTTATATGGACAAATAATGTTAAATCCTGAAACATTCTGTGTTTTTGCCTTCCCTTTAGGGCATAATATTGCCTACCTGGACATCACCTTTAGTATTTAAAAAGTCCCACTGAAATCTTCAGTGCGTTGCAGTCCTTCTATCTACACTTATGGCACTATCTCTTACTGGGCCTACTAAACTATACATTTCAATTATATCTCAACAATAAGCCTGCAAACCTTCAATATTTTCCTTTTAACAACAGTTTAAATTGAACTGTTTTTTACTAGCCTATAGATTGTATTGTGCCTCATGAAACATTGGCACTATATACTTAAATGACTATAAAAACATTCAGTAATCTAATTCCTGTGTGGGTATTGTGCATATCTGAATACATGTGAACATGCCAACTCTTCTGGCCTTGTGTTGAGAAACATCTGTATGTAGGGTCAGGGCTAGTCCCGGACAGCCTTTACTGGATCAATTTAGTGAGAGAAGCAGGTAGGGATTGGGCATGGCCAAAAATCATATCCCTGCCCAGAGAAAGAAGAAACTGACCTGACGAAGCAGGGCTTTACCTAGAGATCTCTCAAGGACAAATCCAGTTCCCAGGTATAGACATCTGTAGGAGTTGGGGTAGCGACACAGCATTTAACAACATGTAAGCAGTTAACTGAATGGATCCACTACAGGAGGACTATCAGTTCTCACTTCACCATCCATAAATTAAAAATGTCATCATTATATAGTGATCGAGACACAGATGGTGGTACAGTATGACTCGTATTATTATACAGTGATCCTGAGACAGATAGTGGTATAGAATGACTCCCTTCATTAAATAGTGATACAGAAACAGATGGTAGTACAGCATGACTATCTTTATTATATATAGAGATCCAGACACTGAGGGTGGTACTGTATAACTACCTTGATCCAGACACAGATACTCATACAGCATGACTGCTATTATTACATAGTAAGCCAGACACAGACAGTAGTACAGAATGACAGCATTACCTTAAGTTACGTGACCCTGTGTCAGGGTCCAGCCGTCAGAACACGCCGCAGTGACTCACCGGAATACCCGCTACCTGCGGATACCGGGTCCAGCGCTGTGTACCCGCTACCCGCGGGTATGGGATCCATCGCCGCTGCATCCATCTTCTCCTTCCTCCCAGCGGCCGACACTAAGAGCGCGCGCGTGCCCTCTAACACAACTTTATTGTTTCCACACGGGGAACGCAGAGTGCACGCTCGGCTGATGTCCCGCCCCGAGAGGCGGGGTGTACCGAGCGGCAAGTTTAAAACCTGCTCAGTGCTCAGTTATTGTGCTTACCCTATGTATCGCCTGAGTGCTCCTGATTTCCTTTTTTCGTGTACCAGACCTGGCTTGCTTTGACTCCTCTATATTACCTGACCCTTCTTGTACCAGACCCGGCTTGCCTTGACGTCTCCTTTTGGTTCCTCCTTGGCGACTAAACGGCTCCTGCACCTGTGTACCGATTTTTGGCTTTCTCCTTGACTACGTTTTTTGGGACTGATCACCTAAGTACCGTGCCTGTTTCTCCTGCATACTGGTCTCCGCTCCTCTCCTGTCGCTACTGACCAGTCCTGACACCCTGCTGCATTCCTGCTTCCCCTGCATGGTAAAAGAGAAGTTGTTCGCACAGTGTGCGAGCAACAAAGAAGTAAGCAGCGGGAATTTCGAAAGTGAACATGTGTATGAGTATGTGTGAATGAGTATGCATAAATGAGGAAGTGTAAATGAGTATGTGTGAATGAGTATGCATAAATGAGGAAGTGTAAATGAGTATGTGTGAATGAGTATGGATTTATGTATATGTGTGATAGCATGGATATGTAAGGTGGGTCAACAGGCAGGTTGTTTGGGGGGCAAAGATGGCATAGCCAGGCTGATTGGAGGAGAGATGGCACAGACAGGTTTTTGGAGGCAACAATGGCACATGAAGACTGATTGGGGCTAAGATGGCACAATGGGGCTGCTTGGGGCAAAGATACCATAGGAAGGATGTTTTGGGGCACAGACAAGCTGTTTGGGGACACAGATGGCAGAGACATGCTGTTTGAGGACAAAGTCTCCAGTCGTGGTGGTTGGAGGGTCCTGTGAATGCAGTATGGGTGCTGGGGCAAGTCCTATGTGTGTGTGATCTGGGTTCCAGGATGTGTACTATTTGGAATCTGGGCTGGGGTATGTGACCTTTGATCTATGTCTGCAATTTAGAGTTTTTCATACATTATTTATTTGACCGGTGCGTGGGAAGTGAGGACATTTCACACAGAGTCACTTTACTCAATTACTTTGAGGTTTTTTTGGTGTTCGAGTAGAGGTTATGATTGCATGCTAGGGAGTGGAAAGGAGATGGACATAGAAGCAGTCGGCGGAGAAGGTAGAGAGATTCAGCTGGCACAGACTTTCCCCCTTGCTCTGCACTCCCTGCCTGATGTGCTCCTGCTATTCAGAGCTACCGGGTGCGGTGCACTCCGTGCACCTGACTAAGCATGTCTCTTGTGGGGGTTGATGCTTTGTTTTTTAATTTAGCAAGTTATGATACACTACATGTAAGTCACAGGCACTCTCACGCACTTACAACCTGTATATTAATGAATATAAGACTTGTGCATTCAGATTTGTACAAAGCCAAGAAAACTAGACCATACCCCCCACAAAGCAGACAAAAATGAGGCAAAAAGGTCAGAATTTTCATCTGAAATTTGCGGGGCCTCACACTCTCTCACACACTCACTATCTCACACTCTCTTTGTCGTTAATTCTCTCTCTCACACTCTCTTAATGTTTCTCTACTTTCTCTGCTGGCCACTTCCGCTTCCACATCTTCTTGTTCTTTCTCTCTTCTATAGTCTGTCTTTCATCCTCGTCCGCATCTCTGCAGACATAACCTGACACAAACTTCCACCAAAATGGTAGTGCTTCCAGTGATGCACTCTCCCTCGATCCTCCTATCAGGGAAAGAACATCACAGAAAGAGACACAATTTTGGTGAAGTTTTAGCGCAAAATCCAACAATCAGGGAAAGGATTGAAAGCGCCGCAATTTTGGCAGAAGTGGTGACTTTGGGTGACTTCGAACGGCAGAGAAGGTAGAGAAACATTTAGAGAGCATGAGAGAGCGTAAACAAGAATGAGAATGTGCGAGAATGGAAGTCTGGATTTGTTATAGACCCAAATGCCTTTTTAATGAAGGCACAGACAGTGTAATGGAAGCTGATAATTGCAACTGTGCATGTAACCACAGTAATTTAACATATACATTTAGTTGTTGGTTGGACTTTAACAGTTGCAAAAATAACTAACTGCATCAGAAACTAAAAATGTTGCGAAATATGTGTTTAATTGGTCTATTGTAGAATTGATGGATGCATACATTTACTGTTACAACAGTTATAAGGTTTTGATTCTGGTTTAAAGAGCGACCCAGAACATATAAGGTCAGGAGAGTAAATGTCCCAGCCACTCCAAGAGTCTTCCTGTCTTTTTTTCAGATAAATTTGAACTACTGATTGTGGTTACAAGAAACTAGTAGTCATATCTGGCAAGCTTTTGTCAGTGTTACAGTAATTATGAATCTCTGTTCCAGTAATTTTAAAATATTTGTTTCAATTTTTCATAATTAGTTTGTAATATACTGCACTGATAAAACAACTGAGAAAAAATGTCCAGCTTAGACTTTAAATTTGTTTGCTTTAAATATACAGAATTTAGCAAATATGCATTTTGTCATGTTTAATTAATATCTGGAGTACATGTTTGTTCTAACTTAGTTAAAATTTATGTATCATGCAAAGAGTTCCAATTTTAGTCTACATAATTTCAAGTTTTATTCTTTGGAGGAAACATTACATTTTCCATGTTAGTATATATATCAATTACAATAAATGTATTTAACGCAAGCAAATTTCATAGCACTGTTACAACAGTACGTAAAATTGTTTAAAATCATACACAATAAAACAATAACAAGTCAGCGGTCTACCAGGAAGTGAAATGATAGCAGAGGACAGCTTGGATAGGGATGGGTGTTAGGAAGAAAAGGTTTAGGCTTCTCAAATATGGTGGGTTTTTAGAGAGCTTTTAAAATTTATCTGCTGCATTACTATAATGCTCTTATTAATTCTTTCATATTTAAACAACCACTAAAACAGTTTGGTGCTGCAATGTCCTGATATACAATGCATAGTATAACTCTCATGATGTTCAGGAAAAGAAGACTTATTTGATAAAAGCACTTATGATCATACCTGGGAACTCTCCAGGTTTGACCCTGTGGACCCAGGAGAACAATGGTGTCTCTGATTCTCCGGGTCAACCCCCAAATCCTCTGGGTCGCAGGAGCGGGGTCTTGACAGGCTCCACTCTCCAGGGGGCACTCTGGGTAGCCGGAGCCCAGGAGTTCCCAGGTATGCTTATGATGATTGTCTGTGCAGCTTGTGACGAAAACACAGATCAGAGCCATAGAATCTGTTACTTGGGGCCATTACTGACACATTGCATTGGCTGTATAACGAAGAACAACAATCTTTCATCCAATTTCCTGTTTAAATTGGTCTGTTTTAAGAAAGTATTTAATATCACAATGCCAGATTACCTTGAGACTCATGTGGACTTTTAGAGTAATGATGGCACAACTCATCATCAACTGTGATTAATGCTGTTGAAAATACTATTATGTCTCTAGTGATGTTTACATCCATTGAAGCTAAGTATTCTATTATTCTGTATAATATATAAGGCTCGGACTGCACCGCTTTGCCACACAGTGCATCACAGCACCAAACAGCTCCAGTATCAGTGGTTTAAATAGTGTGAAAGAATTAAGGACAGCTTTATAGTAATGACACTTAAGAATTACAAAATGTAGCAGGTAGAACTTCTCTATTGGGGAAACAGGGAGAAGGGGTGCCCAAAGGCTCTGTCCCTTTTGCAGATGTTCCCTGGAAGGCCAAGGAGACAAGAATGCAGAAGTGGTCGGAGAAGAAGGTAGGGAGACATTCAGAGAGGGAGAGTGAGTGAGAGCGTGAGAGAGCATGAGTGTGACAGGAGGAGTCTTAACAAAAGCAATAGAAAAGATGGTCTGAATGTATTGAAGCTAAGGACATAAGTGTGGCAACAGATTAAGTTAAAGGGGCAACTGAAAAATAAGTAGAAACAGAGGGAATATGAATTTTTCCCCAGGGCATTAGCAAGATGTCATATTTTTATATGAGTATTGAGATTTTAACTAATATATATCTATGTCTATATCAATATATATATATATATGGACAGTGAAGAAATGGCATGTTATTTTTACCTTAAAACTGTTTTAAATTAATATACCAAGTCTTGCCCTGAGGCCTCAGTGACTAATGCAAACTAGACTTTTATTAAGTTAACATTTACTGGAAGGCTTTACCAATTTGCTAACATCTATGAGTAAGCTTACATATAACCCCAGTGGACAGATTAGCTAGGTACTTTTATTTTTAGCACATCATGTAGTGATCAACAACTTCATACTGGATTTTAGTGAAACACTAGGCTTTAATGCATTTTAAGGCTTCAGTGTAGACTTATAAACACAGTAACTTGTAATGGTTGTTCTGGGGCATGAGGCTTAAATCACTGTGGTAGTTATTGCTCCCAAATAAAAAAACACAATTTTCCTAAAACACTTAAAATAAACATAACTGTTTTAATAAAACAAGAGCTCTACAAATAAAGATCATAGTTTAAATAAATCACAGTAACGAACACACAAATCTTGATTAACTGTATTAACATAATGTTAGGAATCTTTAAACTTTTTCCAAAAAATCATTATTAAATCTGATGATCTCTTTTAGTGTGTCACTAACTTCCCATCTTAGAAAAGTCATTTTAGTAAAAACATTATTTTATTCACTTCTTCTGGAACACGCAAGGAACGTGTTAAATGTAACTGTGATTTTGATTTTGCCACATTATAGTGATATTTCTATGTGTGTTGATTAGGTGCATTGTTCATAAATGTTTTTTATTAGTCACACTGTTTAGTATGAAACCAGTGCTCAGACATGGAAGGACTTTACTGATTTTTAACACTTTAAGTATGTCTTATATATTTGGACAATTGACATTTTCAGCACTTTTACTGAAATGTACATTATATTTTCTATGTATAAAATTATACATAACCAGTGCAAATTGGAAAAATACCAAAAAAATATATTCAAGTATTTCTCCTGGTTTGGGAAACACCTCCTATGATTTGGATTTGTTTTTTTGTATCTATTTTGGTAATTATGAGGCAAATATTAAAAGATAAGCATCGCTAATTGGTTGTTCTTCAAATTTGGTATGATGGGATGATAGCTTCAATAGTGTTCATGGTTTCCAAAACAAAATTATATGTTTCTGAAAAAGCAGAGAATCTACAGGGTTTACCAAGAGTCATCCTAACACTTTTAATCCACAAAAATCTCATGAAACTGTGTGGCTGAATTAAAACTGTGCAACTGTTTTAGCAAACCTTAAATTGTTAAGAAATTATTTGACATTTCAAACATAATATATTTAGATATATTACCTTGGTAGGCCTACTATCAAACAGAGCATATAAAACTATCATTAATCTGTTTTTGTTAATATTTGATGAAGTGAATTCTATGTTTTTGTTTTTCTATGTCTGTTTAATTGATTATTTAAAATGTGCTTCTTGAATTTATTCTGTCAAACTAAATCAGTTTTTTTTTTTCATAAAATTAGAACAATTTTTCTTAAAAATAAAAAGGTACGTGAATGTTTTAAGATAATTGTTCATCTACAAAAAATATGGACATTAAAATCATGGTTTGGTAATGGGATCAATGTATAGGAATTGCTGAGTAAATAAAGAGGGTAATACTTTTAATTGTAAAAATTTTAAAAAGCTCTTTTATTTTCTTTTGGATTTTATTTACGTCTTAAAAGAGGCTGGTGGTATGGGACAGTTATACTGCAATGGAGATGAAAGAGATAGGGGAAAAATGGCGTCCAGTCTAAGAATTCTGCCCCTAAATGTGAAGAGTCTCAACTCCACACATAAAAGGTGTGAATATGTATTTAACATTTGTAATAATTCTTTACTTAACCTCTCTTGTTCTCATCGTCTGGCTCTGGAGCAAAACTGAATTGAGTTGCTCTTTTATTGTGATTGACATCAAAGAAAATAAATCCACTACAAGATTTGCTCCCCACGACTATTAATTCAATGAAGGTGTTGGACATTATAAAAAACCACTCCTTTGCTGGGTAAGGTATTGATGGTCTCCCCAATCCAATTATTCAAAATGGCTACTCCTAATTTTGACATGACCTCCTGGTCACCACAAGGCATCCATACAGTAGTAGAACTATTTGATAAAGAAGTTCTCCAATCATACACCTTCAAGAAAAGTTCCAGGCTGATAAAAAGACGTACTATATAGATATTTGCAAGTAAAACATTACACAGCTACAGAATCTGATCTACTTTCTATTAAGACTCCCGAAAAATACAATATGGATCAGGCAATTATAACATTTCCATATGTAAAGGGACTAATCACAACATGTTACCAATTTACAATAATGCCACATATCTACATAATTTCAGTACATCCATTTATGGGAAAAGGACGTGGGAAGAGCCAATTCTCTGGATGAATGGGAACAAGCATTTGCCAAAGCTCAAAAAAACAATGAGATGTTTCCATTATAGAGAGATACAAATAAAACTTCTACAAAGGTGGTATAGGGTCACATTATCCAAAGTTATCAGGTTACTGAAGGAAATGTGGCGAGACAGATTCTTTATTCCACTTGTGGTTGTAATGTCATAGGCTTGTTCGAATGTGGCAGGGAATATTTCACATAATAGGGTTGATTTCACCAGTTCACAGTATCTGTAACAGTGTTGCCATCAGATTTGCCATCTTAGATTAGTGTTACGGTCAGGTACACGAGGTGGATCCAACAATGCAGGTAAGCACAGCTTAGAGAAAGTCCAGTACACAGTCCGAGGTCAAGGGCAACAGCAGGCAGCAAGGTCAAAAACAATCCGAGGTCAGGGCAGGTAGATCAGGTGAAAAAACCGTAAACAGGTCCGGGTCAGTAGGCAGGTAGAGAAGATTCGTGGTCGTTTAAACAGGCAAGAGGTCGGTACACAAGGCAGAGATAAAGCAGAATGGGAAATAGCACACCCACAGCTAAATAACACTTAGAACGGGCAAAGAAATGGAAAACAAATGGGGTTTAAATAGGAAAAAAGGCACTCACGTCATACGCCGCGCCGTTGCGTGCGTCGCGTGTGTCAGATGCAATCAGGTGCATCGCGGCTGGCATCTCCACTAAACGGCGCGTCACCACCGTGGTCCCGGCGCGCGTCCGTGGAGGACGCGGCGACGTGCCCGCGGCGTGGGTGGGCGTGCGCGCTGGAGGAGGTAGGACCCAAAGCCCTGTGAGTGGTAGCGGCGGTGGCAGAGGTGGAGCTGCCGGCGAGCCAGCTTGAGTGGCCGGAGAGAGAGCCGCGGCAGAGCGCATGATCCGGCGGCGACGCGCGTGCGGGACGGAGACGGGGCTACCGGCGCCCGGCGAGCCGGCGTGAGCGGCCGGAGAGAGAGCCGCGGCAGAGCGCGTGACAATTAGTAAATTGGTTTTGGCCACAAAAGTCACCATAGTTATAAAGTGGAGATGCTAAATCTCTACAGGGATCAAGGAATGTCTCAATATCATAGAATTTATAAAATCTATGGAAAAACATTCACATGTCATGTCTAATACAACTCATGTGTATGAGGCAGCTAGGGCTAAGTGGGAAATGTAGAATTCCATTTAAGGGTCGTGGATACTAAATACTTAGTATTTAATACCTAAGGTCTTCAATGTACTTCCTGTAGGATCTGCTGTGCCTCTGCCTAAAGACATTATAAGAAGGGGGGTAAAGGTTTTATTGCTGCTTTTATGATACGCATTATTTGTGATGATAGCATGATTGGTAAGCCTTTTCTTGTTCCTATTTTCTCGTTGTTTTTTTATGTTTTTATTTTATAAATAGGAACTTGGATATCTGTCATCTCATTAGTTATTACTGTCAGAAGCCATTAATTGCCTGAAGTCAGAATTGCAGCAAGAGTTGAATAGTAGATATTTACTAAGCATTGTAAGACGCCAATCAAAAAAAGTATTGCAGATATAATATGATGTAAACAAATGCTGAAAGTCAAGATTATGATTATTTTGTTATGTTTTTCTTCTCTCTCTATTGTCAGTTTTCAATAAATGGAATTTTCAATAAAAATTAAGTCATTAAAAAACTCAAAAAGGAACAATCATTCCTCAAATGCATTTAAATGGGAGATAAATATATTTTGGAAAAATAGGATACATTTCTGCAAACCATTCCAAACCATTCCCTCCAGAGTTCTTTCTTTTCTGCTTCTTATAGGAAGGTGGTGTGTCTAAGATGTATTATCATGTTTCAAGTTCCTATGTGTCTTCTATATGTTTCCACAAAGAAATACAAAGTCATACCAAAAGACATAGACTGTATGCACAGACCTTTATACCTCTAGTGATGCATCCTCAGCAGGTTGCTCAGTAAGATATGTACATTTCCTACCACTGCTTGGCTACTTTAATGTCTGTTTTTTTACCCTATGTGCCAGTCTGTCAAGAGACCAGAAAGAGAAATTCCACTCTCAATTTTTCTGGCCGATCAGAATCATTTGTGCTTTCAATAAACACCTAATTATTGCTTCCTTATTATTTTTTTAAAACTCAGGAACTCTGCAGTCTCGGTGCTAGATTTGGCACAGATGCTGGTTAGACTTGGTCAACCTCTGGGTCTAGTAGGGCTGCTATCAAGATTGATAATCATTAGGTTTATATATCACAATTACCAACTCATTGACGGACTTTGTGTGACCAATCCTGCCAGTCCAGCCCTGAATCCAACCATATCACTAAAATCCATCATAGCTGTGACAGAATGTCACTTATATAAGATAGATAAATGACAGAGAATGATTTTTTAATAAGCTCTGTTGTTCAATTATACTTTATATTTTAACATATGGATATTTGCAAGCATCTTATTCATATGCTTTTAACAATGCAATGAAACTAAATAAATATTGTAAAACAAGCTATTGTATGAGAAATTGAATACATTTACAATATTTATTACACTATAAAATCAATAAGCTTTAGCATGTTTATTAGAAAGTCCAATTTATGACTATATCACTATTATAAGCTTTTATTTCCCTAGAGATCTCTTTAATAAATACAAATTTAAAGAGTGACAGATCTTAGGTGAAACAAAAAAAAACAATTTGTTCATCTAGATTTAAGATGGAAACTTTAGCTTTAATATCAAATAAATAAATTATTGTTAATGAAATAATCACTTTAAAATGTAAATTGCCATTAAAAGATTAATTTCAAGCCATGCAATATTCTACAGGGTGAACACATATAAAAGGGAAAATCTTACCATCAAAGCACAAAGAAGTATAAAAACCAATAAATATTTATGAACATTGTGTAAAGAATTTAAAGTAATGCATCACTTAAATAAATATTTAGGGATTATATTGTAGCAATAATCTCATTTAAGATGTTATGCCATGTTAGACTGATCGAGATCTAACATGCTTCTTGACAATTTTGTGGATTACTTTGAACCAGTATTAGGATGTACACAGTAACCTGTATTAAATTGAAGGTAATGATGGACTGGTGTTTTCATAGGATTAGCATTGTAGTTATTTTGCATTACCCTTATAAAGTACTGTTTGAAATACTTTTTTTTAAATTATATTGTGCATAAATAAGAAACAGAAATCATTAGCTGTTGACACATTTGCGAAATACATTTAAATCCCCACTGCTTTTGAATTGTAGGCTTGGTTTGATGATGCGGTCTTATAACACTTTGTAGATACACATTAAGAGATAACTTAAAATAGGTAAAATAACATATTTTTTTTTTACAAAACAAAGCAGGAATGCATATCCAGTGAATACCATTCAAAACACCTATCTAAGGCGTAAATATTGGGAAGTCCGTCACACTATATGGGCATATATTGCTTAGCCCCCCTGTGACAGGGCCAGGCTAGCTGGCTCATATGTCATATGAAGTTTAGCCGGGTCACGGAGCACTTTTGTGTCCGGTTCCATATACCGTGACCCAGTAATATATTATATTGTGTATTATTGTGTAACCAGCCCAGAGACTGATGTGGCTTCAGCTCCAGCCTTCAAGGAGACGATCCTATAATCTGGCTGGGGCTCTTAATCAGCCAGCACAGCCCTGTCTGCCCAGACGGCACCCACACTACAGGGGGGATAACACAGGGGGGGGAACCCATTGTATTCTGTAATCCCCTCACCTGATACATCCCCTGTATACTGATGGGATTTGTGATGGGATGTGGCTGATAGGATTGGGGGTTGGGTTCGGTACACATTGCATTGAGATTGTATATAAGTTCTGTGTGTTTGTAATAAAGAGAGTTCTTCTTGGTTTACTACGAATGGTGGTCTGGATGATCCGTAGATAGCTGAGTGCTATCCGTATGAGGGACTGACTGGTGATTCCTCAGCCCTCAAACAGGGGTACCCAGCCTTGGGTACGGTGACCCTGTAACATTGGTTGGCAGCGGTGGGATGAATCCCACGACTTGGGTGAAATCCAAACCACCAACTGGGATTGCAGACGAGAGACACCAAGAGAGCTCCTGGAGGTTTGTAGCAAAGGAAAGGCTACTCTGATTGCGGACTGCAGAGACATGGACCGGCACCAGGATGCCCCAGAGGAGAGCCTCAGACTGAGTGCTCTACAAAAGAACATTCTATGGCACTTATCCCTGTACCCAGGAGGGGCTACATCGGAGCAAGTGTCGGCGGTGATTAAAATGTGTCACCAGGAACTGAGCCAGAGTGGGTCTGTATCTCCCAGACTAGGGGAACAGACCACCAAAATATCATACCAGGATATCCAACCCTTCCGAGAACCAGAGGATGAGACAGACCGGGTTACAGCCGAGGTGTGTGAGCTGGAACACCAGCAATGGCAGTTAGAGTCTGCGCCTGCAGACTGGAGGGATGATTTCTCCCATCCCCACTTTGAAACGTACTGGGCACAATACTGGACAATGTGGGATATACGAGTTCCACTCCTGGGGGAGAACCCGTTGCCGGAGTGGGAAGACGAATTGAGGGGTCTCATATATGCAGGGCTCGACCTCCAGAGCCGCTACCAGGGATTCTCCCAGCAGTTAGCAGGTGAAGACCACAGCGACCCTCTGATGCTGTATAGCTCCGTTGACCCAGGACTGATATATGATGCCTTCCAATTTGACCTCTGCCAGTACCGCAGGGATACAATCTGGGACAACCGTGCAGAAGTCCTGGTTTATGCTATTCCCCCCGAGCTGGAGGCTGTTATGGACTGCCTGGTCCAAGAGGAATGGCAGCTCGAGAGGGACTATGAAGAATTGCTGCGGAGAGTGGAGCTCCAGGAGTTACAAGGAGACTGGGAGCATGGTACTACAACTTGCGGGAGTGGGGCCGAGGTCCTCTTCACCTACTCCATTGCCCCTGTCCTGGCGAGAAGAACCGAGTTCCTCGCCAGCAAGAAGAAGCAGAGGAGGAAGCCAAAAGCTCCGACCCAAGTCCCCACCAACAACCCTGGCTGCTCTACCCTGGCAGAAGAGATGACTGTCCCCACCGCCCGAGTAAGTGGCACAATCCCCCTCACCAAACCCCTAGCTATGCCCGTAGAAGCCAGTGCCCCAGACTGTCCCCCTGATTTCCCGAGTGTCCTGGAAGAAGCCCGGGTCACTGCCCCAGAGGTTCCCTATGAAGTCCCCGGTGACCAGGTAGAGGCACCGTTCCCCGACCTAGCGAGGGCGCCAGAGGGGCTGCCGAGTTCCCTGGGTCCTTTCAGTAGCCTGGCGCAGGCCCTGGTTCCTATCCCTGTGTTCTCCGAAGCGTTCTCCGATTCCCTGAGTATCCTGGGAGAAGCCCAGGTCCCTATCCCTATGTATCCCCCTTGTCTCCCTGAGATTACCGCAGAGCTGTTTGGTTCTGCGTGCGCCCCTGAGAGTACCTGTGACCTGAGAGAGGTACCGGCTCCTGAACTAGTAAGGACGCCGAAGGGGCTGTGTACTTTCCTAGGTCCTTCCGGTGACCTAATACAGGCACCAGGTCTAGTCTCCGAAGTGATCCCTGGTTCCCCAAGTGTCCTGGTAGAAGCCCAGGTCACTGTCCCAGAGTGTTCCTCTGACTCTCACCGTGCCCAGGCAGAGGCACCTGTCCCAGAGAGGAAGATCGAGGGTCTGCTTAACCCTCCCGGTGGTCCAGTATTGGCACCTGTCCCTGCCCCGGAGTATTCCCCTGGGTCCCCTGAGTACCCCGCAGAGCTGCTTAGCTTGCCCAATAACCCCGTAAGGGCACCCATTCCTGTCCCAGAGTGTCCCCTAGGTCACTCCAGTGTCCCGGTAGAGGCCCCTCTTACTACCTCTACGTGTTTCCCTGGTTCCCCGAGTGCCCCCGGCCCGATCAGCAGGGCTTTCCTTCCATGCAACCGCCCTGGCCTGGCAGCTGCCCCAGACTCAGTTCCCAAGACTAGGGAGCAAGAGTCTCTAGGTGCCCCTGTTATCCTGGTGAGGGGGATAGCCATGTGCCCCCGGCTGAACTGGGACTGTCCTCCAATTCACAGAGAACTACTGACTATCTTTTTGGGCAACCAGGGCCCTGGCCCACCTTCTCTGCATGCTTCTGACAAAGGGCGCCATGAACTAAGGCCTGCACCTGTGAACTTTGTCCACTCGGACAGCCTGCAGCAGACCCGTGAGGATCTGCCTGGTCTGCCGGACCGTTGGTCAAGGGGGAGATCTGTGATAGGGCCAGGCTAGCTGGCTCATATGTCATATGAAGTTTAGCCGGGTCACGGAGCACTTTTGTGTCCGGTTCCGTATACCGTGACCCGGTAATATATTATATTGTGTATTATTGTGTAACCAGCCCAGAGACTGATGTGGCTTCAGCTCCAGCCTTCAAGGAGACGATCCTATAATCTGGCTGGGGCTCTTAATCAGCCAGCACAGCCCTGTCTGCCCAGACGGCACCCACACTACAGGGGGGATAACACAGGGGGGGAACCCATTGTATTCTGTAATCCCCTCACCTGATACATCCCCTGTATACTGATGGGATTTGTGATGGGATGTGGCTGATGGGATTGGGGGTTGGGTTCGGTACACATTGCATTGAGATTGTATATAAGTTCTGTGTGTTTGTAATAAAGAGAGTTCTTCTTGGTTTACTACAAATGGTGGTCTGGATGATCCGTGGATAGCTGAGTGCTATCCGTATGAGGGACGGACTGGTGATTCCTCAGCCCTCAAACAGGGGTACCCAGCCTTGGGTACGGTGACCCTGTAACACCCCCACTATGTCAAAGTTCCCCAAGTTTGTTGAGTCCTATCTAATTGTTCATGGCTATATTGATTACCAATGAGCTGGATCAATGGGATGGCATTGCATTTTAACCCAGTGAGACTATCATCCAATTTAATGCCTTCACTGTACACCATTAACATGGCACCTGTGTGGCAGTTGGGGCTGCTCACGTTGTATTTTTGTGCTTTCTAAATATGTATTTTATAAAATTATTACTGAATGTACTGTTTAATTCTGTTTCTTTGTTTTGTTTTTTTTAACTAATATAAATTTGATTCAGGGCAGCTGGACTTAACTTTACCCTTGGTGAATAGACATTAGAGCCACAGAACGCATCCACAACCCACCTAGGTAATGCCTGCTTCTGTTCTTTTCTTGTCAACTGATGTTGATCACTGTCATTATCCCAGGAGAGGACCTAGTTATTTGCGTAACTAAGACGGACCTGAAGTGAAAGCCATATATCAGGAAACAGGTTAGTCAAATTTAAAACAGAAAGACAAGGGATAATGTAGAAGCACAAATAATGCAAAGAGCAAAGTGAAAGATGCATATAAATGAAGGTCAAGCAAGCATACCAAAAGGTTAATACAAGAGGCAAAAACAGAACAAATATAGGCTAAACCAAGTGTCAGGAACTGAGAACAGGAATATGCAGATAATTCAGCAGCACAGGACACCTGAGTACTTGCATGGTCCACTGAGTTTAAATTAGACTTGTGCATTCGTCTTCGGGCGAACATGAAAACGAACACGAAGAGTGCGTTTTCGTGTTCGTTACGAAGACACGCCGAAGAGAAGACAGCGGTGGTAAAACGTAGGTGAAGACGAAAACACACACCACGATTTAAAACCCCAATGCTGCAACTTACCCTGCAGATGCCACTGGTCTCCCTCCCTGTTCAATTAGTTAAATGTCCATACGAGCGACTTTATTGGTCGCTCGTACGGACATTTAACTTATTGAACAGGGAGGGAGACCAGTGGGATGTGCCGGGTAAGTTGCAGCATTGGGGTTTTAAAACCTCAATGCTGCAACTTACCCTGCAGATGCCACTGGTCTCCCTCCCTGTTCAATTAGTTAAATGTCAGTACGAGCGACTTTATTGGTCACTTGTACGGACATTAAACTAATTGAACAGGGAGGGAGACCAGTGGGATGTGCCGGGTAAGTTACGGCACCAGGAGTTAACAGTCTGTACGAGCGACCCTATTGGTCGCCAGCAGGGGGCTCGTCTGCCATCAACCAATGGCAGACGAGTCCCCTGCTGACGACCAATAGAGTTGCTCATACGTACATTTAAACTCCTAGCGCCAGAGCTGCGTTAACCCCGTATTAACCCCTTAACCGGGGAAACGAAGAAAAACCGAACACGAAGAATGTCCACGAATATTCGCCCGAAGAGAAGACGGGAACGTGCGAATATTCGCGGAATACGAGGATTTTTTTTCCCCCGAAGACAAGCACGAAGACGAACACGAAGAGCCCCCTGGTGCCCAAGTCTAGTTTAAATACCTGTGCTGACAAGTCTCTAAGCTTGTTCTGGCCTCTTCCGTGTACTTCCGCAGCAGGGCAGGGTCTCGGCACACACCCTCTCCCCTGATTGTAGGAATTGGGGAGAGGGTGTCTGTCGAGGCTCCGCCATGTTGTGGAAGTACTACAGCAGGCCAGAATAACACGGACAGTTCCGAAGAATGAGAGAGAGTGTAGAAACACTTCTTTTTCTCTGCGCACAACATGGGGATAGGCTGCACCTTTTCCCTAGCCTACTACACCTGGCCGGGATAACGCTGCAGAGAGCCGGGACAATCAGACCACTGGAGAAGACAGAAGAACCAGAGAACAAGAAATAGCACAGAGGAAAAGCAGAGACACGGAGATGTTAGGGACACAATGACAGAGTGCATGAGTGACATCGGGTGAGAGAATGAGAGTGAAAAAAAAATTAAATGCAAATGAAAATTCAGAGCATGCAAATACACAATTCCAGTAATCACTATAATCTAAATACAACATATATGGTAATATATTGTAGATTATATCATTGACTACCCTTGCATGGGATTCTAGGCATCTGCTTGTATCCAGTATATTTAATACAGCATAAAATTTACCCAGTCCCTGATTATATTAAAGCTGCTATGTAAGCTAACTCAGGTGTCAAAGCCAATACTTTTTAGTTAATGATGACAAATGAAATCTTAGAAAACTCAATGGACTATACAATTGGTTAATTTCCTTGGCTGTTTTTTCATGCTTAGTTTATTTAAATAATTTAAAAGCATTACATTTAAAAACAACAGATAAACTAGGGGAAAGATTTCTAGTAAAACAAGGAATTCAACATGCTTTATCAACACGTAAACATTAAAGCTAGTGACAGACAATTGTGTTTTTATTTGGTGAGATTATTTTCTAATTTTGTAACACATTATTTTCTAAAAATCTATTTTTTATGAATATATATTTGCTTAGTAAATTGATGATTTAAATAAATTGTAGTACAGACATGAGTCTAGACTCATTCTTATTGTACCTCTATAGTCTACTTATCCTAGTCTAGATAAGTAGACTATAGAGTTATAAACTGATAAATCTGCTGTTTTCCAAGTGAGCATTGTGTCTCACACAATTAGATTTAAGCAAATAGGGCCCACGTGGACCAATAAGAAAGGGGGCCATGACTGCTGGCCCATGCTAGGCAGCAGTAAGGGGTTTCTCCACTGGTTGGTATCTGCAACAATATTGCATCTGAAAGGGATTAATTAAGGGGATAAGTGATTTTCTACCTTTTTGCCTTTGGACATCAGCTAAGTGATAGCCATCCCTGCTCACTATGTTGCTCAGCCAGGTTAGGTTATGGTTGTTTAAGTTGCTATTATGTTGTAAAATGCCAATCTTTTTGTTCCCTTTCTGATGTTGTGATTTTGCACTATGTTTGTCATAGTTTCAGTATGGGTCTCTTGGCCAGGGCGGAAACCCCTCAAGATTGTAAGCTTGCAAGCAGGGCTCTTTCCATCTAATGTATCGGTTTGTCTTAGTCTGTCAATTCTAGTCTCGTCATGCCCCTTGAATATATGTATTGTAAGAAGCACTAGGTAAATTGTTGGCACTATATAAATAAAAGATAATAAGAATGTTGGAAAGAATGTGGGCTTAGGGCTCCACAGCTAGAAAATTGTTAATTGGGTTGTGAACAATTGGTGGGCATTATCTCTATTGGGTCCAGGCCAGGTGGGGGGTTGTAATATGGCTTATGCAATTGGTCAAAGCCATCATGTACAGTAAACATGGTTGGAAAGTATCTTTGCAGCAGAATACATTTTATGTGTTATGTCACATTTCTGTTCTTATTTTTCTACTAGACTTGTGCACAACAAGCAAAATTGATTTGGATGGAATTTTTATTTTGGCTGTTCCTCCTTTTGAAAGTTGAATTCACAACCGTTTGGTTTGGACAAAATTCAGATGCTTTTTTTGATTCAGAAACAAAATTGGGAGATGTAATATTGTCATAAACTGCAGACACTCAGAGATGACTTTTAACAGCAACTTTGTGTTTAGACCTATAACATTCCCCAAACCAAATAAAGACACAGGACACCTAATTTGTGGGTAGAGTGTTGGTCACAACTTTATTATTAACTCCCCAAGCCAGTAACAAAATTAAATGATCTGCCAGCTGCCAAGCCATGGGCCTTTAAACAAGAGTCCTAGCCCAGCAGGTACCATAAGCTTCCGGTAGGATATAATCCCCCTAGCCTGTTTTTGGCAAACAGTTCACTAGGTATGATCCAGAGAACCTTCCCAAATGAACAAAAACAAATATACAACTGCAAGAGAATGAAGCACTGGACCTCATAATATTATCAATAATATAACAGTGGCAATGAGGGCCGGCAGGAGGGACCAGCTGTTGCTTAGTTTGGGTTCAAAGTTATCCCTTTGGACTCTAGTCACAATCCCTCTATCATATTGAACCAGGGGAGCCCTTTATGTTATTAGTTTGACATACATTATATAGCCAAATTTGACAAAACATAGAATGAGCCATACCAACTGTTAATGGTGAAAAAATCGTCAAGGTAGCTTTACTTTACTGAAAGGGTGGTAGAGGTTAATCCAAGAATTAAACATGCACTGGATTGCATATAGCAATCTTAACTCTAAGAAAAGACTAGATGAATGAGTTCTTATCTGCTGACACATTCTGTGTTTCTAGTAACATTATATTAATTACACTACAGTTCTTGATCATATTTGTTTAGAAAATGTTTAATCATTTTAGATAAAGATTGCGCTTCATCCATTTTACAAGAACAGTTTTCTTTTGTTTAGAAAGCTTTTGCAGCACATGGTTCCGTATAACATCAGCCTCAATTAGTTAACAAGATAAGCACTAACCAGGATATATGACTGCAAGAGAAAGTAAAAGGTCAAAACTTACATTTGGAATATTTTCTAAGATGACCTAAGAAAAATTATGTCAGCCAGTGTGATGCTGGGTAGCAGAAGAAAAGCACAGGTAAGCAATTTAGAATGTTCATATTATGTAGATGCCTGCTGTGCCTTTCGTGTTGTATTCAAGATTGCCCAAAACACCATACTTTATAGTTATATAAAATTGCATTTGTAGTAGAAATGTGTTTTTGTTATTGTTATTACTCTAAATCATAATATAAATACAAATATATTTTCTTATATTGTAATCAGTGTATACGTTTTAAATTTGGATGATTCAAAACAGACCTTTACACCTAATCATGTTAGTTCCAAAAAATACCATTTTATATATCTATAAAGTATATAGAAAATTGGGTTATACCTAGTAATGTGTTTCAGCTGTCAGACTAGGTTTCAATAGAACATTTTCACCTGCTTTTAATATTATTTTTTATAGCAAACAAGTGAAAAACATAACAAGAATTACTTAATGGGATGAATCCCATTAATCCCAAAATATGGGCCATGGTTCAAAGTTAAAGAGAGAGAATCCCAAGGGAATATAGGGTGCCACTATCAAAAAGTCAGCTATCAATCACTTACTGACCGCCCTCACCTTTTTGTCTGTACTAACAATTTTTCCCCCCTCATCACATCAAGTAGGTGGCGTGTCCTTGCCGGTCAAAGATGTTATAATATACGGAGATGGTGCTGGTGTTGAGGAAGGAAAGTTGGGTTCAATCCTCCCCTTAATTACCTCTGATGTGGTATAGTGAATGACCTTGGGCGTGCCCACTGATCTTAAGGTCAGCTGGTGGTTGGCATAATATGGAACAGCGGAGGAAGCGGTCAATATTATTGGACGAAGAGAGAAGTGTCAGGATTCCACCCTACTAGCCCGGACCATGGATGATTTATTTTGCTGTAGTCCTGCTGCTACCACTAGTGGCCACCTTCCCCCTCCCTCTGGAGTGCTCGGGATCAGATTACCAGGTCAGCTGAGTCTGATCACCTGAGTATAACCTGCCTTTATTAACCTGCCCTGCCCTTTAGTCAGGGCCTTTGCATTGGAGTGTTTAGACCGCTCTGTTTTGGCCTTGAACCAGTGCCTGTACCTGCATCCCTGCCTGTACCTGCATCCCTGCCTGTACCTGCATCCCTGCCTGTACCTGCATCCCTGCCTGTACCTGCATTCGTGCCGCCTGCCCTGCCAGTGCGCTACTTGCCGTCAGCCCTGTCAGTGGGCCTCCGTACCTGTCAGCCCTGCCAGTGGGCTTCCTGCCGTCAGCCCTGCCAGTGGGCTTCCTGCCGTCAGCCCTGCCAGTGGGCCTCCGTACCTGTCTGCCCTGCCAGTGGGCTTCCTGCCGTCAGCCCATCCCGTGGGCCTCCGTATCCGTCAGCCCATCCCGTGGGCCTCCGTATCCGTCAGCCCTGCCAGTGGGCATCCTGCCTAGAGACTTACTGCCTTTACTTGCTGGTCCTATCACCTTCATCAATACAGTACCTTTCCAAGTATCCTGTTTGTGCTGTATTTCATTGCGCCTGTCCGTACCATCCCACTTGCTGTCATGCATCGTGGGGTACAAACCAGTGGCGGATCTACCGGGGTCGCAGGGGTCGCGACTGCGACCGGGCCCCGGCGGCAGGGGGGCCCAAGCCAAGGGACCGCCCGAAATCTTTCTTAAGTTTTTTTTTTTTTTAAATAAGGCAGGGGCGTCCAACATGCGGCCTCGAGGTGCGGCCCGCCAGGGCAACCGATCTTACACGAGCCGCACCTCAAGCCCTGCTACTTACTTGTGGGAGGGTCTTCTGGACAGCACAGAGGAAGCGGAGTTCACGTGACATCCTACTTCCTCTGTGCTTTAGCAGAGAAGGCAGAGGAAGGCCGCGCCCCCTGCTGAAGTCTGTGAGCGGCATCGAGGGAGCTGCAGTCCAGGTAAGGGGGTGGGGAGGGTGTTTGAATGAGTGTGTGTGATTGAGGGAATGAATCTGTGAATTAATGATTATATGAATAAATGTGTGTGTGTGTGTGTGATAGCATGGATGTGTAAGTGCTGGAACCTAGGCATGATGGGACTGTGATTGCTGTTAGCAATCACACTCCTATCATGCCAAGTCAGCCAGTACATGCTGAAACCTGGCCAGCTGCCCCCCTTGTGTAGTGATGCTGCCAGCAGTATGGGGTCTGCACTTACAGCCACCCTGTACCAGCATGTACTGGCTGACTTGGCATGATAGGAGTGTGATTGCTAACAGCAATCACAGTCCCATAATTCCTAGGTTCCAGCATTTACTGGATGGATGTATAAGTGCTGGAACCTAGGCATGATGGGACTGTGATTGCTGTTAGCAATCACACTCCTATCATGCCAAGTCAGCCAGTACATGCTGAAACCTAGCTAGCTGCCCCCCTTGTGTAGTGATGCTGCCAGCAGTATGGGGTCTGCACATCACTTACAGCCACCCTGTACCAGCATGTACTGGCTGACTTGGCATGATAGGAGTGTGATTGCTAACAGCAATCACAGCGAGCACAGTCCCATCATGCCTAGGTACCAGCATTTACTGGTTGCCTGGGTATGATAGGAGTGTGATTGCTGTTAGCCATCACACTCCTATCATGCCAAGTCATATTGCTAATTTTGTCCAATTGTGTGTTACCTACTTTTATTAAACATGTGAGTTTTTATTATTATTTTTAAAGGTGGGGGTCATTTTCGGTTTTGGCTAAGTGAACCCTGAATGTTTTGGTCCAGAATTTTCATTTTAGTTCATCCCTAGAATAAATCTAGGGAATCCTGAATTTGTAGTCGCAAAACTTTCAAGGCCCAGAAATCAGTGAGAGGAAGAGTAAAAGTTTTGTGTCATTTTACTTTATTTTAATCTGCATATTTTATTAAAGAAAAATGAGTGCGGCCCGCGCACGTATACAATTCTGATGAAGTGGCCCACTGCAGAAAAAACTTGGACACCCCTGGATTATGCCCTTTGTACATGCGCCCCTTTTTCTTTGATTTTTTTACAGATATGATTCAATATGTAAATTGAATTTGTTGAATTAGTTGAAAAAAAATTGTTGGGTAAAAATCATGTTTTTGTGAGGGGGTGGGGGGGGTGAGGGGGGGGGGGCCCTTAACAGATTCTCGCACCCGGGCCCTGAGGCGTCTAGTTACGCCCCTGGTACAAACGGAACCCCTTGTGTCCCCTGCTACTGGGCTCCTACCCGACCTGCTTACCTGGGTCCTGACAGGAAGTGAGTACTTTTGTTTGGTGGTAACCAGCGTTTTAGAGGGGGGCCAGCCAAGATGATGTTTGGTTTTGCACTGTGTTAGACAAGTTGAGTTATTGCATGTTTATGCACTTGGTATTTATGATTTATGTGTTGATTGGTTCCTGTTTTTGATAAAGGTGCATTTTTGTTGGTTCCATAAAGTTTTGGCTTGTCTGTGGTTATTGGGGCTGCTGAGTTGTGAGAGTGAACGGGATGGTTGACAGGCATAGCACGGTCCCCACTACCTTCATACATGGCACAAATGCACAAATTAAGCAAACTTTGTTAAAATTATAGTTCTTATCAAATGCTAGCATATAGGGGGGATATATATTTTTTAAATGTTCTGTGTTATAAAAATGTTTTAAAATAAAATAAATCAGTCCTAATAATTTTTTAACTAATTATTTAGCTTCATAAATACAGGCAACTTAGGTCATTTTACCTTAATTAATGAAACATGATATCTGCAATTTACTCAATTTAACAAAAGATCACTTAAAAAAAAAAATATTACACTGCAAAAATATATACTAAACTGGTTCAAGTTAACATTTGCAAAAAAATAGGCCACTTATAATTTTAATGTTATACTATAGAAGTATAAATCATAAAAAAGGTGCTTGCTGGTTTTCTCATATCAAGCAACAGATGTGTTCAGTTGGATAAAAACATTTTATATTAAATGGAACATATTCCTCAAAAGCTTTACCAAATAAAGAGCATGGGATTATATAGAATTCATCACTATTTAAATCCACTGTGCCTGCGATTGTAATTCTTATAGCAGAAATCCAGTAAATAAACATAGGGACTCAACACATTGACACTTCATTATATATATATATATATATATATATACACACACACAGTATATATGTACAGTATATATACTTTACCGTATATATACATAAATACTCTTGAATTGTTTTTTTTTTATGGTGAACAAGGAAATTTCTAGCTTTGCTTACATAATTGCAAAAGTGTTTTCAAAGGATCAATTACCCTTTTAAACCCAAACTTGGATTAGCGAATACAACGTGCCATTGGAACACAGGAATGATGGTTTCTGATAAAGTAACCGCTACAATAGTCCTTTCTAACATTAACAATATCTACGCTTTATTTCTGATCCTTTTGACGTTATTTTAACAAAGTTTGTTTTTCTTTTAAAAACCAAGGACATTGCTAAGTGACCTTAAACTTTTGATATATACATCTACAACAAAGCACTGAATAAACTTTTCACAAATGTATCAATGTTTACATTTATTGTGGCAAAATGTCAACATTTTTTTTTCCAAAAATTTCAACATTTTGTTCACATATCACAGTAGATGTTTCTCTAGACAATGGGCCCTTACAATGTTGATAAGGGATATTTTACAATTGCTAGCTATGGCTGACGTTTGAAGTGATGGAGTACAATGTTTTGCCTGTAGTATATGCTATGTAGACTCTTTACTGGACTTCTCTACAAGCTTCCATCATTTAGCTACATACGGTATAAAACTATATATATATATATATATATATATATATATATATATATATATATATATATATATAGAAAAAAATCACCCCTCATCTGGTTCCCAGGATTGGGGAGTTAAAGCTCCAAAAAGGTCTGTCCTTGGGGTGGAGGCTTCTGTGCCCCCTCCCACCCATTGGTGCGAGGGGGGGGGGTTAAAAAAATAAAATTTCCTTTGGCGGGGCATGGCAGATGAGGTCCATCCAGGCACTGTCTGCCAGATATTCTTACAACAACAAAAAAAATGTTTCTCTTAACTTTTTATGAATCCGTACCGTGATGATCCACAAAGCCCTCACTACTGCAGAAAAAAAAATGATTAATCCATCCTCTCTTAACAGTAATATCTTATGGAATGTTTGTTGGATACCTGAGCAGCCCTGGCCCCCTGTATTCCATATCAGATGACTTTTGACCTCTTGACTGCTTAGTAAACAGACCCAAATATAATAGCAAATTATAATCTTTTCAGCTCAAAGAATGGGATTCCAGAATGGATTTAAACCATTTTACAATCCAGTTTAAATAAATGGGAAGAAATTGATGTGTTCAGATTGTCGACATTAATGCTAAAGTTAGCTCTGGTTGACTGAAGCGTGATATCAATTTGTAATTTAACCTTACAGTAAATTAAATATTGACAAGTTTTCTGGGTATGTTACATTTTCAACAACACATTGATAAACAACTCTTGGCCAGGGCAGAAATTCATTTGTAACTTAAAAAGGCAGCAAAAACAAAAAAACAAGAGCTATTAATCATACGTAACTTGGATTAAAAATAAAAATGTAATCACATATTGTCAAGGGTTTGCAGAACACGAGACAGAATAAATGTTTATTATTATAAAAATATATAACAGGAACATTCTACAAGAAAAAAAGACCATTATGATTGTCACGGAGCTGACTAGTCCGACCGACTACCTCCGCTGTCTTGTGCTCCCTTAGCCTGGGACACACACTTTCCCCGGTTCCCCAGTCACTAGCCGAGACTCAGTGTAGGGTAAAACCTACACTGGGTAAAACGAAGACTGATTTATTTTGGACACACAGGGCTGGATATATCCATCAAAACATACATTTACATAAAATAAGATATGGGACACAAACCGCCCCCCTTAATCTGCCTCCAAGAGACAACCGGGGCAGTAACGAGATTAACAATACAATGGGGGTGGGGGAGACTGATTTATACAACATTAAACTGAAACAATGGCAGTCACTCCCTCGTTGCAGATCCTGGCTGTCTGCTGGAGATAATCCCCTCAGCCAGTTTTTCTTTGTTTGTTTTTTTTTGCAAGTTACCCTGTGTGTTCAGTTCACTATGATTTCCCTTCTGATTTATATTGTTTTCCCCTATTAGCTACTTAACAATAGAAGAAGATAACAAAATAGAGTGAAATAATCATGCAGACCCAGAGAAGAGGAAGTTAGGATGCTGTGACTTTTAGGGATCCTAAGCATAGTCCTCTAGGGCAATAAGGCTCACGGACTCTGATTCACAGCAAAGTGTTATTTATTTGCAAGTGCATGAATCAAACACCCCACAACAAAAAAATAAAATTGGAGCCGTCTCTTGCTATACTTTGCTAGTCTAGGTTGACCAGCCTAAATACCCACTAACTATATCTCCCTGTCAGACTATGCCAGGCTCTGGAAACCTCCCCTAGACAGTGGGCACAAGTCCAGGCAAGTAATGCCTCACTTGGCTCAGGGGTCTTCAGGGCCTCTCCTTGCCCCTGGGAACACTGGTGAACTTCTCAACCTCCCCCTCCATGGCAGGCTCCAGGGAGTTTTAATGCCCAGCACCTGTACCTGATGCAAGCTTTGTAATAGTACATTAAAATTATAATTTTTTTTTTTTTTTATTAAACATAAAATGCAGAATAAATAACAATTTAAAATCTGATCGTCTTAGCATCTTAATATCAAAAATATTATACATATGACATTTGACATATAGACATTTATCACTTCTGCATATAAACGGACAACAAAAATATTACATCACATAAACATACAAGACTTACAGTTGATTCTATTTGTCTTTACTGAGTTTAATAGGAGAACTGAACTAATATTCCTTTTTCCATACGGCATTGATACAATAACTGAGATTTTATTTTAATCCACAAGATTGGGGCCGAAGATCTCCAATTTCTAGCAATCTCTATTTTGGTTGCCGTTAATAAATGAAGAAGGAATATTGTGTTTTTTTCCCGTTATTTGGCAGATTTAAATGGAGTAACGCTCTTTCGGGCGTTAATTTCCATTGTTTCCCAAAAACATGGGCTAATTTATGTGAAATCTGTTGCCAAAGTTTTCGAATTGGGTTACAATTCCACCAAATATGAAACATATCTCCCCTATCTGCACCACAGCGCCAGCAATTTGGGAGATTATTAGGGAACATTTTTGCTAAGGCAGAGGGAACCAGATACCACCTATTCATAATTTTAAATTGTAGCTCGTTTAAGTTTAAACAATGTATATTTTTATAAGTGGTATTTAACGCTTTGTTCCAATCTTCAATTTTGATTTTAATATCTAAATCTCTCTCCCATTTTGCTAGTGCTGGAGGAATACATTCTTTTTTACATAACCTGATCAGGTTTAGGGCTTTTGTCAATTGTTTCTTGCTATCTTCTCCTTCTACTACTTGTTTAAACAAGTTATATACTGTTAAATTCATGTTTTGAGGTAAGGAGTCTAAAAGATAACTCTTAACCCTTAAATACCTAAAGCAATCCTCTATTGGGAGATTAAATTCTTGTTGAAGTTGATTAAAGGTCTTAAGTGTATCTCCCTGCATAAGATCTCTTATTAATATTATACCCTTTTGTTTCCAACTGGATAGCTTTAAGTTTTCATTCATGTGTTCTATTATAGAAAGTGGGAGACTAGTTATTATCAAGTTTGCAAGTCCAAGTTTGGCTTTAACCCAATGCCAATTTCTTACGAGATGTTGAAGAGCTAAACTAGTTCCTGATTCAGTATATTCAGTAGCTTTCATAGAGGAGATCCAGAATAAGGACTGTAATTCTTTATGAGGATATTTCTTTGGGAATTCTTCTCTATACCATGATTCCTATGGCGCTTTATTATTTTGTGTCTGCATAGCGTGTGTAAACAAGGCCGCTAGAGCGTATTCTCTCACAAGGGGGAGTCCTAAGCCACCATTATTCTTCTTTTTTGCCATTGTTTGCAGTTTTAACCTAGGTTTTTTTGATCCCCATATGAACTTGTTAATATGTTGCTGAATTAAATCTAACCAGTTTACAGGAACCATATGCGGGATCATCCTAAATATATATAGGAATTTAGGCAAAATGTATGCGTTAGTTACATTTAATTTGCCCCACCAAGAAATAAAAAGTCCTCGCCAATTTTTAAAAGAAACGTTCATATCTTTAATTAGAGGGAGGAGATTAATCTCCATCCAGAATTTTGGAGTTTTATTAATTTTTATTCCTAAATAGGTAAGGGAGTCTTCAGCCCATTTAAAACCTAATGATTCGATTTGTTGCTTTTGAATGCTGTCAAGGTTATAGGCAAGGGCAATCGATTTATCAATATTTAGCTTGTAATTAGATACATAACTATACTGGTCTATCCATTTCATGATATGTTTAACTGATGTTATTGGGTCTTTAACCGTCAGTAATATGTCATCTGCATATAATTTTATTTTTTGTGTACCCTCTTTTCCACATCCCTTAATACTTTGGTCCGCTCTAATATCCCTTGCGAGTGGCTCCAAGGATAGAACATACAGGAGTGGAGAAAGAGGGCAACCCTGACGTGTGCCATTAGTGAAGGGAAACCATGACGATTTAATACCCGGGCCTACTACTTTGCCCATAGGTTTATTATACAAAGCCATAATTGCCTGATGAATTCTTCCATGGAACCCAAAGGCCTTGAGTGTTGCGGCCATAAACCTCCAGCTGACCCTATCGAAGGCTTTCTCAGCATCTAACGATAGGGTCAGTTGGGGTATGGTTGTTATTGGGTTCTCTTCAAAGATACCCGCTAAGGTTCTCACATGACTAACCGCTGACCGTCCCTTGATGAAACCAACTTGATCTACATGTATTAATTGTGGGAGGACTACACTCAATCTTTTCGCAAGCACTCCAGCATAAATCTTAGCGTCTAGATTGAGAAGTGATATGGGTCTATAACTAGTTAGCTCTTCTGGGTTCTTGTTTGTTTTTAAAATTGGAATTATATTACCTCGAAGCAGTTCTTCTGGAAGAGCTCCTTTTTCTATACATTCATTAAAAACTCTTACTAAATAAGGTGAAATTTCCTCTATAAAGATATTATAAAAACTAGCATCAAAGCCATCTGGCCCTGGGGATTTATTTTGTTTTAGCCCTCTTATTTCATTCTGGATCTCCTCTAGAGCAATATTATTATTTAAACTAACTAAAGATTCTTTAGAAAGTTTAGGGAAAGATCTATTTAAGAAATAGTCCCGTAAATCTGACTCTGCTGTGTTGTCTGGTAAGTTGTATAAAGTCCTAAAGGAATTATTAAATACTTGACCTATTTCATCTGGAGCCATATAGGTCTTACCATTATGTATTATTTTAGAGATGTTTTTCTTTTCTCTCTTTTTCTTTAACTGATTCGTTAGCATTTTATCAGCTTTATTTCCTTTATAATATCTTATGGACTTTAATGCCATTAGGGCTTTATTAGTCTGTTCAATAAGCTTAATGTTTACCTTCATTCTTAAAACCTCAATTTTCTCTGTGTTACTTTTAGATGGAGTCTGTTTGTTAATTTTATTTAACTGAAATAAAGAAATATACAAATCAGAAAGTTTATCTTGTGCTTTTCTTTTTGTCTCTGCACCTAATTTAATGAGATGCCCCCTTATCACTGCTTTATAGGTGCACCAAAGGTTTGATGCGGACATTCCTTGCACATCATTTTCTACAAAGAAAAGTTGTGTTAATCTTTTTATATTGTTAATATCTACCAATTTCTTTATCAAATTATGATTTAGTCTCCAATCATTACTTAATTTCTCTCCTCCTTGTTCTATATCCATAGTAATGAGATTGTGATCTGACCAAGTAATATCATGTATTTTAACATTTTTCACTTTGGATACTAGACTGCAGTCTCCCACAATTAAATCTATTCTTGAGTATGCCAAGTATGTCTTTGAAAAACAGGTATAATCTCTCTCTGTTGTGTGAAAAATTCTCCATACATCGTAGAGAGAGTGCTTTTTTAATAATGCTTGAAATCGACGTGCTTGGGAGAGAATATTACGGTCAGTAGTCAATCTTTTACATGTCATTTTATCTAACTGAGGGTCTAAAACACAATTAAAATCTCCCATCCAAATCAGTGGGCCCTGTTTTATTTTTAACGTTTTTTCCAAAAGTTTTGTTAAATAGGTTACTGAACCATTATTGGGTGCATATACATTAAGCAAAGTAAAAATCTTATTGTTTATTTCAGCAATAATTATAATAAACCGACCATCTGGATCTGTTTCTACGTATTTAAATTTTACTTCTAGGTCTTTAGAAAATAAAATAGCCACTCCTCTTTTTTTTGTAATTTCAGTGAGGCTTGTATACATACTGGAAATCTTTGGTTACATACATTAATTTTATCGATTATTCGCCAGTGAGTCTCTTGTAAAAAACAGACATTTATTCTGTCTTTACATAGTTTATGGAATAATAAAGCCCTTTTTTGAGGAGAATTAAGACCTTGGGTATTTATTGTGGCAAATTTAATCAGACCCATTTAAATTTGTAACTATCATCCTCTAAATCACACATCGAGTTTAGCATATGTAAGGAAGACTTAGAATCGACATAAAAATAAACATTAACATACATAACAAAAAAAACATATACATGCAGGTAGGGTATCACCAGATAACTCTGCCTGCTTCCACAATCAATCCCCATACTGTTATTGTGGAATAGTTTTGCCATCATTCAATGGCAATGTGAAGCCCATGGCAGGGTCCCCAAATGGGAGGGAGAGAAAAGGGAAAAAAAAAAAAAAAAAAAAAAAGTGAAGTGATACTTAGATATTAGTGATATCTAGATATTAGTGATATCTCTCTTCGTCGTTGTGATTATGGATAATTACTAAAAGTGAATTTAATTCTATTAATAATAAACTAACACTAAAAAGTTTGTTCTATAAATTAGTATGTGAATTTGTGTAATTCCTATTGATTAGGATTTATTAAATCTGATATAGTGAATAGAAGTGTTTTAAATCTCATGGAGTGAATTAATATGTGTCATGTGTCCTAAATAGTGACGCATTGTTTATAAAATTAATATCCCTAAGATATTTCTGTTTCTTCCATCAATTGATCATTCAAAGCTTAGTGTAAGAAGGAAACCCCCCCCCCCCCATCTAATTTGAAGTTCTTTGTATATTATGGTCTTGTAGCCAATTTCTCAAGATCTCAGGCGTATCGAAGGTCCATGTTTTAAACTCATAGGTCAGGATAATTTTCACCGGGAAAGCCCATCTATACCGGATGCCATTTTGTCTTAAAATTTCAGTTGAATGCGCAAATTGCCGTCTTTTCATTCGAGTATAATATGATAGGTCCGGAAAAATCTTTATTTTGTTAAATTGTTCTTGCGGTGTTACTTCTCTATATGCTTTCAAGATTTTTTCTTTTATATTTAAATCTCTACAAAGAATAAGGACATCGCGGGGAATCTCTGAGGATAAGTTGGCTGCTTTTGCTGTCCTGTGGCATCGTTCCCATATAAGAGCATGTTCTTCTTGCGTTATTCCAATACTTGCTAAGTATTCTTTGAGGTATTTTTCCAAATTCTCTTTAGGGGCCGATTCTGTGATCCCCCTTAAATTCCGATTTCTTGAAAGATCTTCTAAGTCTGCCAATTTTTGCTCTAGTATTTGAAATTTTATGTTATTCTGTTTAATATTATCTTGATGATTTAAGTCCATCATCATTAAGTTTTCAATTTTTTCTTCATTAGATTTTACGCGAGTAGCAACCGCTAAAAGATCGATTTTCAGATCTTGAATCTGTGTGTGAATTTCTTGCTTTATTCTTTCAAATTGTGTATCGAGCGCTATTTTCAAATGTTCTTGAATTTGAGATGTAAGTTCTACAGCTGGTAAACTTCTGATATGTTGTTCCTCTTCCCCCGAACTGGATCTGTTCAACATAAGGTCTGAATCTTGTCTCTCCATTTCAGGTTTAGAGGTTTGGGGAGAGAAGAAAGACAATCTTTTATCTGGTCTATCCTTCTTTTCATCTCTCTTTTCTCTCTTTGAAGCTTTTTCAGTTACTCTTTTTGATGCCATTGTTATTTCTTCTTGGAAAATCTGTTATACAATAATTCCAGTTGCTTCAAAATAGATTTATGTACTGTTTACTTAAAATGTGAATTATTACAAAACTTGTTAATTACAAGGAGAGCACACACTCCTGTGATCCTTAAGTATATATAACAATGTGTCTGAGGAATGTGTATATATATCCGTATAAGTAGGTAAAATATATAGTTAGTACTTATGGTTTTATCTTGATTGAGCTTTCTTAAAGTACGCTAAAAAAAAAATAAAAAAAATAAAAATAAAAAAAAAAAATTGACCAATTCTGAAAGTCTGTATAATTGTATTACTGCCGTTTGTTGGCTATGTCCTTGAGCAATCTTGAGATTTGTACATATAGATTTGTATTAAAGTATCTTTTTGGTATAACACAAATTCCAAATTCATAAGGTGGCTTTGAGAAAGTGTATAACAAAGATTTTAGTGTGCAAATATAACCATTAGTTATGAGGCCATGTATTAATTATATCCTTAGACAATATTAAGATTTGAGCATATAGGTTTGAATTAGAAATATCTTCTTGATACAAAATTCGAGAAGGTGTATGACAGAATGAATATCAGAAGTTTTAATATGCACATATATCCGTAGGTTGTACTCCCGTGTAGTAGCTATATCCTTAAGCAATCTTGCGATTTGAGCATATAGGTTTGTGTTAGAAGTATCTTCTTAATATTACTTAAATTTCATATTCATGATATAATTTTGAAGAGGTGTGTATCAAAAAAATGTTTTGTATATATATATATCCATTGTTTATACTGCCATATAATATTGAGCAAATAGTTTGTTGAAAAGAAAAAACTTATCTGGAGTAAAATATCGCCTCAGCAATCAGCAATCATCAGCAGTCATATATCCGGCTATATTCTTGATTTGGTGCACAAATTATCTCTTTGAGGGACCATCAGCGTCTTTCTTTTATCAACTTTGAATATATATATTGAGCCGTCACCTCCGGCCGTCAGCGGCTTTCCATCTCTCTGGGGGCCGCCATCAACCACAGCAAACCTCCATAGACAGCCACTCGGGCCTTCAGACACGTGTCAGGCCTCCAGAGACGCTAACCTCAAAGCGGTATATACCGCAGACGCGACCTTAACGGAGGTAGATCTTAGGCTGCCGCCTCGCCGCCTCACCGCTCGTTCCTCTCAAATGTCCGGCGTTTCGGCGCTGGCAGTACCGGCAGGACCGAGGCATCCCGCTGAGGTAGGGTTGGGTTTCATGCCCTGGGCTCCACGACACCGCGCGCGTGCACGCTTCACGTGCTACGTCATCGCTCCACCCCCCCCACATTAAAATTATAATTTACTATGCACAGAAAAAAAATATTCTGAATATGATTTATTAGTGAAGTGTAATTAGACTGTAACAAATAATAATAATGTTCAATAGTCAATTGGCAATATTCTTTTTATATATGTACAAAAATTGAAAACACCCCTTCAGAACGTTATGAAAAGTTAGTTATTTTAAGAAGAATTTAAGATTAATCAAAGGAAAATAACGTTAAGTATGTAATGTAATGCTTATCAGGGGATTATAATGAAGGCTTTGGTTTTAGAATCTCCCATTAAATGAAACTTTCAACATAACAAAACACAGCAATTTATTTTTACAGATGAACCACAGCATTTGTTTAAGTTGTCAGCTTCATAAGAGTCTTCAAATTGCTCTGCCTCTGGGCTTTTTAAAATTAGAATTAATGCATGAAAATATAAAGACTAGTCAACCATATATTCTCTGATAATTGGTTTTATTAGACCAGCATCAGTAAATGTGTTTGTGCTGTAGAGCTTTAGATTTCTAAATTGTTCAACAAGTTACACTAAACTTTTCCAATACTTTCTTAATTTTACTTTTAACCATTCAGTACCAGGGTATGCTGAACCTCTCTGAGTGTGAGTCTGTCAAGTTTCACGCCAGCTAAAAGGCACATTAGTGTACCAGTCATGGGTGCTGGTTTACCTGATTGTGAGGATACAGAGTCCTATAGCAGCTGTCACTACAGCAGTGTAGGGGGTGCTATTGAAGGTCATATTGATGTAAGGTAGTTTTACACAGAAGCCATGGTAAAAGAATGTTTGCTTGATTTGTTTTTACAGAGATCTTGCAAGAGAACCACAGTAAGCACACATGTAATGCCAACATAAGGAAAGGAAAGTCTGATGAGGTGGCTAACAAAATGGTTCCATATTCACTGACATGCAGTAGTCTGTGAAAGTAAGACACAAACACGGAGAACAGCCAAATGTAAAATGCTGCAGTGGTGGTGACAATGATGTGGTGGGCAACATTTTTTTTTTACAAGCTGAATTTTTGTGGGGCCAATATGGCAAATGTTGCATTGGTTGGGAACGCCCCTATATTCCACTCTGCCTCCAGAAAGCCCTTATACCCCCATATGCCACTCTTACCCTCCCCCGACTTACCAGTGCTTCCCTAGACTCTCCCTGTGCTTCAGATTCCTTGGTGTCTAGTGGGACAGCCGGTGAAGATCTGCGCGATGTGCGCAGACAACCTCTGCTGCTGCCGGCACTTCTGCCGGGGCTTCTATGAATGAGCACCGGAAGGTCACGGAGTCCCGGCATCACATGACCTTCCGGTGCTCATTCATAGAAGCCCCTGCAGAAGTGCCGGCAGCAGCAGAGGTTGTCTGCGTGCATCGCACAGACCTCCACAGGCTGCCGGAGAGGAGGATCCAGGTCTCCCGCAGAGCTGCGAGGGATCTGGATCTTAGTCTTGTAAGCAGACCTCTATTTGAGGTCTGATTAGAAGATTTTATCCAGCAGATTATTCTAGATAATTATTCTACGGTAATTCTTTTGGTGTCATCTGCAGTTGTGCCTTTAGTGCTGTTATCTGTAGGTACTGTGGCGCCACAGGGAACATATCCTGAAACAGTATCAGAGGGTAACTTAGGTCTAGAATATCAAAATTCTGTTGGCCTTTTGCTTGCCTAGACATTGCAGTCCTGCTGCAGCATCTGCTCTTCTCTTCCGTGATCTGAAATTTCTTGCCGCTGATTGGCTGCTTTAAAGGGGTTAAGATTAGGGCTCTGTGCAGGCCACTCAATTGTGTGAATGAGTGAGAGAATGAATTAATTAATGTGTGGATGAATTGTCTGAATGAGGGAGAGTATGAATTAATGTGTGGATGAATTGTCTGAATATAATTAAGATAACTGAGATAATTAATGAATTTGTGAGAATTCATAGTGCATCCCTGAATGGCAAAAATAAAAATGTGGTCACCCTATTAGAGTTACTTGTATTTTTCAATTGCTGTCAGTATTGTATTGTATGTATGGACAGAGCTTCGGGGAAGACCTTGCGTGTGGCGGGCATTGGACTATGTTGCAGAGGTACATTTTTTTCATGACACTTACTCTCTCACACCCTCATTCTTGTTCTCATGCTCTCTAAATGTTTCCCTACCTTCTCTGCTAACCTCTTCCACAAAGCCTTCCGCATGTTCTTCATCTTCTATCTTCTCCGTCCTCTTTTCTGTTCTTTCTTCAATCTGTTATCTTCTTTTTCCGTTCACATCTCTGCGGACATAACCTGATGGGAACTCCTGCCAACCAATCCTCCAATTGTGGAAGAGGACATCACCAAAAGTGCCAACTGAGGGCAATATGGCGGCACTTGCACTGGCGTGCTGGCCCTGATTCTCCGGTTCGCAATCGCCTTAATTTTGCGTGTCTTCATATGCACTCACTGCAAGCGCCGCCATTCCAGACGGGTTATGCTCACAGAGATGCGGACGAAGGAAGAAGATACCAGATTGAAGATTGAAGATGGAATAGAGAAGAGAAAGGAGAATATAGAGAAGATGCAGAAGGCAAAATTGGTCAACAGAGACGGTAGGGAAACATTTAGAGAGAGAGAGAGAGAGTGAACAACAATTGGAGTGTGCTTTAAATATAGGGATTATTACTGTTATTTATGTACAGACTTTATCATTATATGATTTCACTCACAATTCCTTAATGTTATTAGAATTACCAAAGGTCAGTAAAAGTGTTAATACATACATAGCCATCTTACTATTATTAAGTGAATAACAATATATTCTGACCTTCAGATTTTGTATGAAAATAACAGAACAGGCAAATGTACTGTGAAGAAAATATATAATAGTACATTCTGTCATATATGCAAATGTAGATTTCAAAATGTGCTTTTTATGCTAATAGAACTAAACAAAATGCATGATGGCACCTAATATTATACTCTATTGTCTAATGGAGTATGTAAAGAAACATAATTGTTCAACATAATAGCTAAAGTAATACATCGAGAAAATAATAAGAGAAACTGGATTTACATTGTGTATTATTTCAATACTAGCTGCAGTTGTATAGCACATTAAATTAAAATATTTTTTTAGAAACTCAAAAGAGGAAAATGCTGAAAGGATAGTGTAACTCTGTTTCCAGTGTTGCCAAGTTGGTAGTCTACAAAACTTTTCAATGGGGCAATATCTGTAATTTGTGTGAAATTCAAAATAATCTTAACGCACTTTCTACTTTTTGCATGAATACCATATTGTAAACATTTTTTCATACACAGATACTGTATACTTTAGACCTAATTGCTAACTCTTACAATCTTGAAAGTTCCTTCTAAAGCCATACACAAAGATTGTCCTTGTATTATCTTTTATATAATCTCTCAAGATCTCTCTTCTATTTAAGAAGACAAGAAAGTAGATGGACCTTTTCCAGTAAAATGATCCACTTCATCTCAATACATCCAGCTGAAAATTTCAAGCTGAACATATGCATAAGCGGTGGCCTAACACAAAATGCAAGCCCCTTGCTGAAGCCTCTGTCTAAATAAACAATATGGACAAAAGTATTGGGACACCTGAACACTACACCAACAGGCACTTTCATTATATCACATTCGAAATACATAAACATTAATATGAAGTTAGTCCCCCCTTGCAGCAATAATATCTTCCACTCTTCTGTGAAGGCTTTTCACAAGATGTTGCAGTGTTTCTGTATGAATTTTCGTCCAATTATCCAGCAGAGCATTTGTGAGGTCCGGCACTGATGTTGAATGAGAAGGCTTGGCTCACAATCTCTGTTCCAGTTCATCCCAAAGGTGTTGAGATCAGGGCTCTGTACAGGCCATTCAAGTTCTTCTACATCAACCTCATCCAGCCATGTCTTGCTTTATGCACCACTATATAGACAAAAGACTATTGGGACACCTCTCTTAATTATTAAAATCAGGGTTTACACTAAGCCCAGAGAAGGAAAATCTTAATGGTTCAGCATACCAAGACATTTTTGACAATGCTATGCTTCCAAGTTCCAACTTTATGGAACCAGTTTGGGGATGTTCCTTTTCTATTCCAGCATGACTAATCCCTGACCTCAACCCCATTAACTAATTTTAATCAAATACCCAGGGTTAGTTTAACTGTAATAACTTAATATGACAGCAAGTTTATATGGATTATATAGCTAAAGGCATTAGTAACATTTCTGTATATACCACATCCAGAAGGATATTGGAAATCTGGAGAGAGTTCAGAAGATGGTTACCAAAATGGTGAAAAATTTGCAGGATAGGAATTATCAGGAAAGACTTAGGATAGCTTGCAGGAAAGAAGAGGACAAGCAGATGTGATATAGCTCTTTGTTATTGTACAGATTGTCCCACACAAAGGCATCAGATGCACAGCTACAGAGTGTTTCCCCCTTTTGCACTGGGTTGAAACTGAGGAAAAACACAAGGTACATCCTATATGTTTCCGGGGGGTGTCATCCAGGTGCTGGAGACAATATATTTATGACACATATATGGTGATTGTGCTCTCTTATTATAAAAGTATGAGCTCTTGTTTTGTTTTTCATACAACTAGCTGAAATATATCATGCCTTTCTAATGCAATATTGAATTATTTTTTTCTGATCTGTTTGATGAGTGCAGTAGCTTTATAAAAACTTTACTTTGTGAAAGATTTCCCAATTAATTAAATGAATTCAGTTAGGAGTGGGTTTTTAGTATTAAAAAGTTTCATGATCCTTTCTGGTTATGATACGTATGCTTATCATTTTTGCTAAATTATTTAATATAGCACAAAGATTTGTAGTCTGCAGAGCGCAGGTTTTTTTTATCAACTACATGATCAGTCCTGTGCAAATTAGGCTGTAAGAACATGCAAAATGTATTTTAACTTTGTCTTTTATTCTTATTGCCAATGTGCCTTTAAAGCTTAATGAAATGGGTTGCGAACATCAAGTCATTTTCATTTTATAAGACGTTTAAGAAAACATTCTAACATGAATTAAAAATGAAACATTTAATAATAGCAATGCTAACTATTATGAGAACTGTCTTCTAAACATTATATAAGAGAATAAATACATGATAAAAGGCCAGATAGATCACTAAAATAGTACAATATATATCTATACATATATATATTCTGCAATATATATATATATATATATATATATATATATATGTGTGTGTGTGTGTACTGTAATATATACAGTATATTATATTTGTTATCAATGTTTCATATCAATATTTCAATTTATAATATGAATGTAATAATTTAAAAAAATTACTTAACATTAAAAGTTAATGTCTTCACTAGATAATTTGTAGACATTAGTTGCTATTCTGTTAAGTCAGTATGAAGCCATGTACTGGTAATCATTGTGATGCTACAATCTGTACTGATTGTGGCTTTGTAGTCACTTAATTTTTGCAAAGATCTGCAGCATCTGTCTCCTTGAAGAATTGATCTGTTGGTATCAACTTGTCCCAGAAATACACTGTGGTTTCATAGACAGCCGCCTGAAGCAATTATAGCAACTGTCTTCCATCAGGCAGCTGTTCCTAAAGTTTATTAGCAACTTTCCTTTTCCAGTTAGGCAGAAATGACAATCCAGTGAACCCTATTACAGTCAAGTTTACCATATGCTTAAAATAATAGAGTTTAGAACTAATGCATTTTAGATTGTGTCTCCTTATGTACATTTATACCCAGAAGTGCAATGATTTAGAGTCTGTGCTTTTAACAGACTAAGATAGAAATAACTAGGCAAAAATCTATTTTGTTACTATAGTAACCCAAACTAACTTAAAGGCAACATTTATGTTTTGATTACTTCTGTCAATTTCCTTACAGAAATATGCAGTCAGAATTTCCCCTCAAAATTGCAAACTAAGAATAAGTAAATGGTTTAGTATTTGGCTATAATTCTTATGCACAAATAGGCTCATAATTCATTTTTTAATTGTTAGTTTTTTGATTTGGATTCAACTCATCTCATCAAAGTATGATAGTTATTTTAACCTACTGAATGTGCATTTCATATACATTCTTTATGTTACTATTTTAAGAGCCAGAGGTCAGCTCTATAAGTAAAGTGATTTTTAAAAAACCATATCTATTAAATGCTATTTACAATGATAAGGACATTGCTATGTGAAAAATTGAAGCACATCCTTAGGCATCTTACCGATACATGTGATTATTAAATATTCTGATAAGAAAAGCAAATATTATTTTATTCAGGAAAATGCATTTGCAGAGGTGAAAAAAAACAGTTTATAGAGAATGATGCAAAAATGGAAAGCTGATGAGATATATACATGGCAGTAAATAGACCTTTCTAAGTTTACTAATCTGAGGAATAAGATAAGTAAGCAAATTTATGGAAAGAAATAAGCCCATAAAAAGCTACCCAAATGGTAAAAGAAAAATACGTACATAAATCTCTGGTTGGCATAATGTAGTTTCTTCGTAGTGATTTCTGTGTGGGCTTCTCTTTACTGAGAAGTTGAGTAGTCATCCCAAGGTAGGGTTAACTGACCAGATTCCACCAAGGTTGTGAATAAAAACTTATTTTTGTGCTGGTTATGTTAAGATATAATTTTCTTCTTTCACATTTTAGGAAAAGAAGGGATACTATTATTTTGATCATGTACTCTAATTTTCTATAACAAAAAGTATATAAAAATATTTTACTCGTCTACAAAAGCTAAGAAAAAACTGCTAAACAGATTCTAATATTTGTCCTGAGTTTAGAAATACCCAATGTTTTGTTGTTTTTTTTTGCACGTTATAGTGCAGTACATACAATTAGCATATTGCTATTTCCAAACCATTTTTAAAAAAAATCTGGTTATTAGGGCATCTTTTAAGCCGCCCAATTCAATTTACCCAACCAGACTATATATTTTTGAAAACTAGACACCCCAGGGTATTTCAAATGCTAGTATTCAAACTCTTTACAAGCACTAATTTTATTACCAGATAGTTTGCGGGCGTATTTCTTTTGTGGTTTTTTTTCCACAAACGTTGTACTACAGGTATAAACTTACAGCTCCTCGTTTATGTCACTGCCAATATGCATTCAACAACATCTCCTGAGCATAGTGATATCACCCATGCATAGGTTTGTCAGGTTGTTTGAGGGCTAAAAGGCTCCATTAGTGGCTGGGTCTGAAATAAGTCTGAAGGAAGGTGAGCCTGGGTTAGCAAAATATAGCCAGACAAGTCCACAAATTAATTAACCTGCAAGTTAAATCTTAGTTGACTTACAAGACACCACCATACAAATACACCCTAGCATGCAATCACTCCCTTTGCTCCCACACCAAAAAAATATATTTGCCACACTGACTGCAGATTAGGGAAGACTGTGAAAGTCAGTGCAGTCTTTCCTCCTTCTGACCCTACCGTGAAAGGTCCTCTCTCCCGTACTCTTCCCTAGGGCCCCTTTGTCCCCTCATTCACTAAGCCCCACGTCTCTTTTTCTCCTTCCCTGCAGTTATGGATCAAATAAACAACACATGTAAACAACACTTGCGTGTATAGTATTGCAGGTATAGTCCAACAGAATAACACACAAACCCAGCTTTGCAGGTATAGATCAACTAGGGATCACATGTAAACTCAGCACTGAAGGTATAGATCAAATAAACAACACATGGAAACAGCGCTGCAGGTATAGATCAACTAAATAAGACATACAAACCCTGTATTTGCAGGTATACATAAATAATGCATGGAAACATAGGATAGCCAATATACTGGAAATCACATCAAAAACCTAAATTAAAGGCATAGATCACAGGTTGCACACCCCAAAGGCCAGCCCTGGTGTTCAAATTACAGCTTTTATATATTCTACTAGATACATTTAAGCATAAATCATTTTGGATAAGAAGACGAAAATATGTACATGCATATGCAGTTTGTGATTTCATGTTATAGTTAAATATCGAAAACAAACTAAATATGTCTAGAACATACATTTTGAGGATTCCAGATGATAACTCAAGGCATTCAATATTTCATCTCAAAACCTTAAAAGAAAACTTTCTTCTTTCACATTTTCAAGTGACACTGAAAAGTAATTTTCATGATTTAAGATAACGAGGAAATTGAGTTGGATTGTCTCTAAATATCATGAAGTATCTAGTCATACAGAGAAACCCTTTGATCTTTTCCCAAAAAACTGAAGAGGGTGTCAGAAAATCTCAATGCAATGTTCCCGTTCCATCTCAGCAGTTACACGTGCTTATAGTCTTAAAAGCAGTCATTCTGTCTCCTTTCAACCACTGAATATATTTCACTGTACTGTGCCAAAAGACCTTTCAGTGCTACATTGTAGAATTGAATTAATTAATAAAATACCAAACACGCTGGGAAAATCAAAAGACTTGCAATGTACAAAGAAAAAAACAGCCCAAATTCCACATGTAGAATTATAAAAATAGTAATAATAATGAAAACTCCCCAATCAAAAGCAGCTTCCAATAACACTCTCAGGGTGTTTAGCAACACAATACAACAACCATGGAGCGCATATAGATGGGGAGAAAAAAAACAACAATAATAGTGCAATATGTACACACAATTGAAGAATGAATAGGGTGTCAGATCCACTCACAAACAAGTTGAATAAAGCAGGCTCATCAAGGGTTCAGTAGAATATCAGCAGAATTTAATGGCTTCTAAAATCTATAAAAACAAGGAGACCAAAAATGGTGCAATATCATCACAAAACAGGAGTCAGGAGGTCTGGATACACTTACAGTTGGAAGAGGCACAGCTATATATAAATAGTGTGCAAAAACGCAATGTAAAGAAAGATAGTCCCAAGTCAGCTGCTGTGATGATGATGAAGCTCTCTCTACGCGTTTCGCCAATAGTCCGTTGGCTTCTTCAGGAGAATAAATCAAATGATGTGTGTATTCAATAGAAAAATATGATTTTGTTCGTGTCCGTGCCTCGGTTAAATACACGTCGACTTCCGGGTTCCGGCATCCTGTACGTGATTACGTAATCCCAGAGAATCAACAAGGCGGCCGTCCCCTCGGTGCTTCGTGATTTCATCGGGACGTCCTTAGATCGCGTCGGGTAGTTTTTCGCTTCGGTTAAAAACTTATGTAATACAATGATAAAAGGGTATGTAATACTGTTTACTGTAATACTGTTACTGTTTTGTATGCATTTTATTCATTAGTTGTTTTATTTACATACAAAAATCTTGTGAGCTGAATGTTCATGTTTTTTTGGATCTCAGGTAAAATAAATAGCTGTGAATTATGCCATTAATATTTTTTGCTGTATGTGCATATTAGATAAAGTTTAAAGTTATTCTTCAATAACCTTACAAATGATCAATAAGGTGTAAGTGGAACATATAGAAAGTACAAGAAGGTTGTAATGTCATAGATTAAAACTAACACTAGTATGGGTCATATGGGTATTAATGCAATTGCGTAGCTCATAATGTTTCTAGGGGTGACAAGGTGATAAAAGTTATGGAGAGTTACTGCACATTTAATCATGGTTGGGCTAGCATTTTCATGCAATAACTTTTTATGACTGTAAACATACTTGGTGAGTCTTGTCTTTTCTTTAGAAAAAAGCTTAAGAAGGTAAGAGCATACATTAAAATTTATAATAACATAGACATGTGCACAGTCAGAGCCGGCCTGAAGTGTTCTGGCGCCCTGTACGGACTACTCCTCTGGCTCCCCCCATCCCCTCTGCCCCTTCTCACTGCCTTCCCCCCCCTCTGCCCCTTCTCACTATCTACCCCCCTGCCCCTTCTCGCTATCTACCCCCCCTGCCCCTTCTCACTATCTACACCCTCTCCTTATACTTACTTACCTTGTTGCCGGAGTCCTGCGGTGGGAGCGGGAGGCCTCCGTCTTCCCGCTCTGCTACGGTGCGCGCTTCACAGCTGAGCGCCAGAATAATTCCGGTGCTCAGCATGAAACGCCGGCACCGAGACGGAGTCACGGAGAGTGAGGGGCGTCGAGCGGTTGCTGAAAACTTCACGAGCGACCGCTCAGCGCCCCTGCCCGGGACTTAAATTAAACACCGTTTTTTGTTTTTTTTAAACTTTATTTCACATCCTCCATGTTAAATAAAGTTAAAAAAAAATTATTTTACATGAAGGATGTTAAATAAAGTTAAAAAAAAACAAACAAACCCCCCCCCCCGATGTTTTAATTTAAGTCCCTGACAGGAGCCCCTGTTGCCATGGCGCCCTGTGCGGCCACACAGGTCGCACACCCCTAAGGCCGGCCCTGTGCAGAGTGAGCAAAATCGTTTTGTTTTTGCCGGGTTTGTTTTCTGAAAACAAATGTATTTTCCTAGCCATTCAGCTTGGACAAAATCTGGGGCCTTCATTTATTCGGAATGACATTCAGGGGTGTTCCCAAAGGTGAGGTCCCTGATACCTTCTGGACTCATTATAGAAATTAAAAAAAGGTTCTCCTAGAGTGAGGAAGGCCAAAGAGGTGCACCAGTAAAGTATTAAGGCACTGGGCCACGGCATTATAGTCACATGCAGCCCTATGGTGCAGGACTAAATTCCCATCGCAACATTTTAGAAATTTAACCCCCGTGGTAAGGACAGCCAAAGAGGGGCAGCAGCAGTAGTAATAGTAGTAGAGGACTGAGCCTGGGCAGGCAGGTACTGGCACCACAATATTACAGAAATGTAAAAATAAAGGTTCCCCCAGAGTAAGGATGGTCAAAAAAGATGCAGCAGCAGTAGGGCACTGGATCTGAGCAGACAGACCCTTGGAGCAGGACTGAATTTCCCCAATATTATATATTATATATAGTATATTGTCACCAATATTTATTTTCACCAACATTTATCATCAAGGAACAATAACAGAATATATGATAGAAAGATATTAAAAAATTTACTTGTCCACAAAGTACAGGTTTGGCTAGTAACATAAATGGCCAACAGTGTTAATCAACTAAACTCTACAGAGGAACAGGGGGAAAAATGTCTGATGCAGTCCCTGTAATAAATTGTAGTAGTGACTACAGCTTCTCCAATCCACCCTACAACTGCACTAAAATAAACTATTAATTTACTTGCAGTACGGTAGGTGAGCAATGAGAATTAATCTCAGCCTCCGCAAAGCTGTCACTGAGTCAAACTTCAACTACCATTAGTCTGTAATTGATGCTACTAACAAGTAAACGATTATCTGCGTGCTCCTGTCCAGCCATTCTGTATTCTCAATTCTCTGTGGGCATTGGCTGACGCAACAGGGCTTTCGCTGTGCTTGCTGAAGTAGCCGAAAGGTAAGTACTCTTTTGATGTCTTCTGACCAATAAATCATAATTGATTGCATAAAAACATGACTGGTGTTGCATTATTTGGGGATCTGAATTGCTTTGCAGTAAGATGATTTCCGTAGTACAGTACGGTAGTATAGTAGTGTATGTATGTACATGTTAGAGTGAGTGCATATACGTGTAAGCATATAGCATTACTATGAGTGTATGTGTTACTGTATAGTGTTAAAATGAGTAAGTTAACATTTGTGTGTTTAGTTGTGGCAGGAAAGGAGCTCTAAACAAATTCTGCACTAATGTACCATTAATTAATTAAGGTCCACACTTGAATGCAATTTATTTCTATTTGTGCATTGTAACATGTGGCATATAAATAAGGTCTTTAGCATGTGATGTTTCCTTTATTTAACTTTTTTCTTAACAAATCCATACTTTTTCTCCTTTTAGTAACTGCAGATGAGGATGTTGCACATTGTACCCATTATACCCTTGTATCACAGACAGGGCATGACATTTCAGATGACCTCCTTCATTTGCAGGCAAAATAGTAAATGGGAAACCATTAAGTGACAGGAAATAGTTACTTTTCTCAATGGGCCTTTTAATCTTGCCTTTTCTGTTCATCAATTAAACACAAATCTTCTAACAATGGGAAGCTTACATTGGAAAGACATTTCAATAGATTACAAACATACAGTCAATAGCTGATTGAAGTCTTATAGTTCTTCTAAAGGCTATTCATTTGATAAAGGACATTGAATGGAATTTAATATGGATTAAAACAATGAAGTAGAATTAGAGTTAAATGTGTTTATTGACCTCCATGAACCTTCTCTTAGACACAGATATGAAATCCTGTTATATTTTACTATTTCCAGAGATAATTTGCATGTTGAAGAATATGTATGTTAGTTAGAAGACCAAATGTGCATTTTTATGTTTTAAAATAAAAAAAAATACAAAATAAAAATCAGAGCACTAACATGTCTGTCCTGATTGATACCAGGAGGTTAAATTCACTGGAAAACACAAAATCATAACCAAGAAAAAATACATAGTTTCAGAATATTATCAAATTAAAATACAAATGTAGCATTTCTTCTTAGCAGTATACGTGAATGTCTTGAACCTCACTTGTCTTTAATACCATTACTCCTACTCTTGAGTGGGATATGAGGTGGATATAGATGGGCTATTCAAGGTTGATTTATTATCCCTCACCCCACTAGATATGGCGAGTAAGAAGACAGATAACACATCAACACTCCCTTGTTTAATTAGAAGTTTTGTTTGTCTTCTTCATAATATTTTTTTTATCATAATAGCTGTGTTAAGGGGAGGGCACTAGCAACAATGTTGTGAAAAAAGTTTTTGCCCCTTACTGATTTCATTTGTTTTTGCTTATTTGTCACATTTAAATGCTTTAGATCATCCAACTAATTTTAATGTAAGTCAATGTGAATAAACACAAAATGCAGGGTTTAAACAATCATTTAATGTGTTTAAGGTAAAGAGTTAATCAAAACCTTCACCTATGTGAAAAAGTAATTGCCCACTAAACATAATAACAACAACAACTGCAATCAAATGTTTTTTAATTCAGCCACATTGGAGTATAAACTGCCTTTTTAAGGTCACGTCACAGCATGTCAATTGGATTCAAGTCAGGACTTGAGGACTAGGCCACTCCAAAACCTTCATTTTGTTTCTACTGAATCATCCGGAGATGGGCTTGCTTGCGTGCTTTCTGCTGCATAACCAAACTATGCTTGAACTTTAGGCCACAAACTAATGGCCGGACATTCTCCTTCAGAGTTTTCTGGAACAAATCAGAATTCATGGTTCCATCAATTATAGCAAGCCCAGGTCCCGAAGCCGCAAAGCAAACCCAGACCATCACACTAGGACCTCCATGTTTGACTGTTGGTATGGTATTTTTATTGAGTAATGCTATGTTAGCTTTACACCAGATGTAACATGACCAATGCTGGCCAAAAATCTCCTTTTTTGACTCATCAGTCCACAGAATATTATCCATAAAGTGTTCTTTTTGGTCAGCAGTGTTTTTTTGGGAATCGTAAACATTGACCTTAAGTGAGGCAAGTGAGGCCTGCTGGTCTTTACATGTTAGTCTGTGACCCCTGCGACCCCTTGTTCTTGTCTCTTCATGAGTGAATGTGTAATTTGTGTGAGCATGGATGTGTAATTGTGTGTGCATGTGACAGCATGGATGTGCATGGTCAGGTTGTATAGTTTTATTTTTCTCTATACATGTGGTTATTATTTCCAATTTTGTGTTAAATCAGCTTAAATTGGTTTTATGATCTGAAATGTAAGTGTGACAAATATGCAAAAATAGAAGAAAACAGGAAGGCGTAATGCAATGTTCCTTATCATTCATTTCATTAATAAAGTCTAGAGGGGATTTCCCGTGCTTTCAAGTTTAATTTAAATAAAAACCCTTTTACTATTTACATTCTGCGTCAGTATGATTTATTTCATTAAAAAGAATCATATACTCTGAAGGCCAGTGCTGAAAAATAAAAGCTAACATTAAAAAAAGTTTTCTCTCAAAGCTATATTCTGGGAGTTGCTTAACCAGATCTCAAACTTTCAGATACTAGTAAGGTACAGATTTATTTAGGTAACAAAAAAGGGTAATAAAAAGACAACCAGCTAAAACATTAAATGTACAAGAGACTAGGAAGACTAGCTTTACATCAAAATGCACTTAGGATTTCCCTGAATAATTCAGTACTTGCATTTTGGATTTTCATGTATACTTAGGACATTTGGTCTCAATGACTGATATTTGGTACGTGTTTGTGAAGATATCCAGTGCAAAGTATTCCATTCTAATCAGTGGCATTAATGTTGAAATTTTTTTTGTACTATTTTGTCCTATATTGTCATGTTTTTACTTTGCCAGAAATCTATAGTCATGAAACAGTTTCCCTTGTGTGAAAGAACATTTTCTAACCTTTGCAAATATAGATCTTCAAATTTAGGTCTTCATACAGAAAAGAATAATATTTTACAGTATTCTAAGAAAAAAACCTGTAAAATAAAAATATTTCCTAACACCAGTGACATGTATTCAAGCTCATGTATATCCTTGTACTTCTGGGTAAAGTGAAGGCAAAAGCATACATTCAGATCAGGAAAAGATAAGATACCTTTTTTCCCCACAGGCTTGGGGACATCAATTCATTCTCCCTCCACTACCTGGGCGACAGAGCAGTAGAGGGTTGGTGGTAGGAAGGTAAGAAGGTTTTTAATGTAACAATTGAACTCACACATCCAACAGGGCATAGATGAAGAGAGGGGGAGAGGCATTCAGTATGATCTGTGGCTTTCCAAGTGGGTTTTCATGGTAATTTAACTCCTTATCGCAATAGGCAGGAGACATAAAAGCCTCTAAAGAGTTTATTATATTGTTTTTAATTTCTCCACTAAATTCCAATAAACAAAACAATAAAATACACAAGACGGTCTTCCGCAACAGGGGATGGGCTAAGGGGGATGTAATTGAGCCTACTTCTCAAGGTTTATTTTATCACCTTCCACACACACAGAGTGGGGGTAATTGTTGACCTCTTTGGTTAATAGAGGTCCTGGGAGAACAGTATTATTTATTCCACAGACCACTCTGGCCGTGTTGTTTTTAAGGGTCCTTAATGGAGCATCTATTGTTTAATCTGCCCTGCAGACTTCCAAGCTGGGATGAACCTGTTCACTCCCAGGTAGGATCCCGCTATGGTAACAGATCCCATTACTGGGGGTTACTAAATTTTGCAAGCTTTTCCAGTGCGGGCCAGTGCCTCCAAGCACTGATTCTTTTTTTCTCTTTTACTGTCCTCCATACTCAAGAATTCAGGTATTTAAGAATTCAGGTCTTTGCATACTTATGCCACTTGATTGGTTACCCATACGTGGGACCTAACTGATACAATATCAATAATGTAAAACAAAGGCATGCATAAAGGTATAGCATTAGGTTTTATGTATGCTATTATGATGTATATATTCTAGATTTTTACTTAGTGAGCTTTACTTCATGCTGTTTGTACTAGCTCATTCCCAATAGGAAAGGTACTGGACTTAATTGTATAATGCTGTCTTTTCTGTTCACCAATGAAAACCAGCTACTAAAGTCATCCAAGGAAATGCGTGTCTATTTAATCTTTAAACTCAGACATAATTTAATTAAATTTGCAATTCTGCAGTCGATATTCAGATTATATCAGTTACCTCATATTAAAGAAAGTAGCTTTTATAAGGTTTGAAAAGATATTTGATGATTCTGTGATTACAATTCCGCTGTATTTTGTTCTACTTTTCTCATTCAAATTAGCATAGCTTTAGCAGGCTATGTAACCTTTCAAAGTTACCAATATTTCAGGTATGGACAAAACATTAAATGAGTTATAACCAGATTGATGTATAATCTTTCTAGCTTCAGAAAATATAAATTAAAAAAAATGTTGTATACATTGTGCCTACAACAAAAAATGTAGCTGTGACAAAGTAAATTAACATATAACCATACCTAGGAAATTTTTATCGCTCCGGCTACACAGGGCCTGATGTTGCCGATGTTGGCGATGTTATGGGTGCTCCTACTGACATCAGTGGGCGTTCTCTCTGACGTTGTGGGACATACCACTGTTTAATAGGGAAGTGGATGGGGAGTCTATATAGATAGATAGATAGATAAATTTAGATTTTAAAATTAATAGAATAATATTTAATTCCAACATTATTGGTAATATGAAAAAATTATAAGAAAAAAGAGAAAAAAAAAGGTGTATATATATATATATACATAAAGAACACGTATAGCTAATTATATATCAATGTGGACATAACACATGCGTACAAGCAAAACTTGGTTATTATGCACATAACCTGGTTTTATTGATACAGTGAACTAAATACATTTATTTATTTTATAAGCAATGTATCAGATTTATATGTACATCAATATAAACAATTTGACGAGATGTTATAAATAACTTTATTCCCATATTGAATGAAGGATTGATTTTGTGATAGCATTTTGAAAAGGGCAATCAAGTCATATTTTCTTCTAATTCCTTTTCTTTGTAATTTCGATTGGTAACAGTATATGTGACATCGTTGTTTTAATATTTATCTTGGAGTACAGAACTTTGCATAAGAAGGTGAAGTAAAGCGATGAAAGTCTTGCGCAAAGTAAATTAGAGAAGCTGTGCATGGTAAAGCCATGGTAACGAAGATTGAATCATGGACTTCACCCCATTATGATTGGAACCTAGATGTGATTGGACATTTGGGGTAGGTGGGAGGGATATATAGGATATACACAGCACACCACATATTAAGGAAGTCGTTATATATTCAAAGAATCACATAGGGCAGATATGACATGGATTTTTTGTTATTACATTATAAATTAAGTTACATACGCTGTTCCGGGTAAAGACTGTCCTTATTCCTATCCCCCAAGCGAATTGGTACTGTACCAGTAATTTGCATATTAGAATGCGGTGCTGGATTTCTTTGTGAAATAAGTATACTTCTGTCATTTTTTATAGTATACAGTACTGTACTATGTTTTTCACCGTTTTCCTCCCCATGCTCAAATTCTGGCCTTTGAGGAGATATTGAGTCTTGATTATTAAATACATTTTCCCTCTGTCATAGATGCTGATAACTGTGAGCACACAGCCACAATGATGCACACTCAAGCATACAATCAGCCAGAACTGACACACTGCTCTCAGATAGAAACACACATTACTACCAGCCACAAATACTTATTATTTTTAACCAAAGAGAAGTGAGGTTGAGAAGGAGAAGGAAGAGTTTGTGTTTTTATTTGTGTATAGAGTTTGTACAATGTTATAGTCAGTGTGTGGCTTGCAGTAATCATGCCTGTCTAGTGAAATTGAACCCAATTATGAATTCCATTTCAAAATAAAATTGATTTAGTAACAGTAACAATTAACTTGTCACATAGGACCAGGTACGATTGGATAGCTTTTTTCCTCCTATATATGAAATCATCATATGAAAACTGTATTGTTTGTTTACTTCTGTAATATTTCTCTAGTGCAAAATTAGTGTGAAAAATATGCAAAAAGAATAAATCAGAAAATAGGGCAATACTTTTTCACAGCACCATAGATTCATTAAGAATTTCTCAAAAAATTTCCAGCCTCTTACCCTTTTAACTAAACAGGACATTCGTTTTTCATGTTCTCCTGCATTTGACCTACTGAAAGAAAGGTTCACCTCAGCTATTCTAATTTTTCCCAATCTGTCACTCCAATCCGTACTTCTTGATACTGATACCTGTGATTTAGCCATTAGAGCAGTTCTCTCACATCGAAAACTGACTGGTCCAGACTGTTGAAGATAAAAAATCTGTTAGCCATACAGTCTGCCTTGTAAGAATGTTATGTTCTTTAATGATCGTAAGCATCTAGAATTCTTGTGGAACCCTTCCACAGCCTTTCATCCGTAGATCAAAGGCCTAATGGAGAGAACAATCAGACCTTGGAACAGCTTCTCTGTTTTTATACTTCTTATCTTCAGGATAACTGACAGCAACTACTACCTTGGGCTGAGTTCACTTACAACAATTCATTTCATTGTGTTACAAAGATGTCTACATTTTTTGCCTCGTATGGTTTCAATCCTGTAACAGATCAGATAGGGTTCAGATCAACCTACAGCTTTGGATGTCCTTGATGTTTCCAGTAGATTGGAGAGAATGACTCCCATCAAGAACAAGAGACATTTGGCCCCTCAATGAAAGGTAGAGGATAAGGTGTGGCCCTTTACTGCCAATATACATCTGCATTGTCCCCAAAGAAGTTTCCACCCCGATTCTTCCAAAGACTGTGCAGGTACCCTCTGAACAACTGCTGCCCCTTCTGGTGAATCGAGGAGAATGCACACGCATCAAGCAGGCTTACCTTAAAGGTGCCAATACCCAATTACCTGGAAAGCATAATTAACTATATAAATACTTTTGGTTTTTGCTTTTCTGGTATAGCAACTCAGCATCCTGATACTACCTTGTGGCCCCTTGTTCCTATTCCTTGTACCTGTTTCTCCCTGACCTGCTCCTTACCCCTTGTCATTGTTACCTCGACTAGTTTAACTACACTCCTGTCCGTTCAGTTATCCTGCTACCATCTCCTGTATAGTGACCTTGACTACTGACCTCGGCTAGCACTTACTCGCTATGCTATAGTACATACTATTTGTAGGGCTATTGTCAATAGCATGTCAGGGATGAGCCTAGGAGAAAAAAATGTGTGAATATGTAAGTATATGGTATTAGAGGGAGTGGTTGTTAGAATGAGTCTGTGTGTTAGTATGTATGCTTATTAGTTCGGGGGGCACAGAAGAAATACTGCACCCAAGTGCCACTAACCCTTAGGTCACCCTTGCTCCCATAAGGTGCTTATGGGAGGATCATAAGTCAGGCTAATGGGAGAACATGGGCGGGGCAATGTTCTGTTTTAACCAAAATGTTTTCAAGTAGAAAATATATTTATAAGAAGGCTAATTTTTTATGTAATTGTTGACACATTAACTTTATCTTTCAATGACTTTTATATATACACAAAGAGCAATATTAGTACCAAGTAATAAAAGCAGAACAATTACCAGGCACACCAAATCAGTTGTTATGGTGACTGCACCACCTTATAACCAAATTGAACTTTAAATAAAATACCTTATTTGCTATATTCTAACGTTTGCAATATGTATTAAACTTGTCAAAAAACAGTGTGTGAATAAAGAGATTTTCCAGTGATATTTTAGTGCTTAGGTTGAAGCCAGGCCCATTTTCTAGCATCATTATCTATATTGTCTGCATTATCATATCTAGGAAGATAACAATACGTTTGAATAAATGAGAATCAGATTAATCTTTTTTATTGGTAGGACAAGTAAATGTTAAATGTAGGTTAAAAACTGCCATTAGCCAATATATTTAATGTGCACATGCTTTAGAGCCCCCTAAACAGCCTTTTAGTTCCCATATGATCTTTAGTACAGCCATAAATAACAGTCATAGATGAGTCTGAAACTGTTACATTGTAATCATAGAATGGCAAATTAATGTAATGCATCCTGTATTAGTATCTAGAAGGAGTATTTGTCATACAACATCGATCTAGGTTTGTATCACGACAAAGAACAGCTAGTTTCTTGGAACAGCTGCCAAAATGATTTTTTTTCTAAACACTGGAAAAGGAAAAATAAGGAGCAGATGACCATTAATGTGCCGTGCATCATGACGAAATTGAACATTTCACTGCTTCCTGAATGCATATATACACTTCCTAAGCCTGTCTTTTGGTTTTATTGCTAATATACCCTTCGATTCCAAAATATCTGTACTTAATGTAATGTTTAAAAAAAAAAAAAAAAAAAAAAGGATAACGACAGATTCTCATTGTAAAACTAGAATATGTTCTAGTTGCCAAAATCTGTAGGCATTATCAAATTTTCTTTTAATTTCTGATGTGTGATTTATCTGGATGATTTGCTAAACACTATCATTTTCTATTACTAATTTGTTTTTTTTAACATTATTCAGTGCCTTAAGCAAGTTTGTAATTTATACATTTAATGCAGTTATCCTGGAAATGCTACTTACGGTACTGGTTGCGCTTGAAAATCATACTTTCTAAGACATTTCCTAAAATATTAAAGTGTGTCTTTATTCAGAAGAGTCCATATACATGAAATTATATTTTACTAGTATAGTGAAGTAAATAGCATTTAATTGTGACCATGCATTGTGAAGAACTGTGTATGAAAGTGTGTTTCATTCACAAAAGAATAAACATATAATTGAAATAACAAATAGTGTCCCCAATTGTTCACCCAGCTTGAATATACTGTGTGCTCTGTAGATCCCACTGCAGAAAGGAAACAGAACATGAAAATGAAGAAGCTTATCACTGGTTACTGGTTGAATAACACATTCAGGAGCTAGTTTATGATATTTCTCTGAAATACAACAACAACCAGCAGTATTATCATACAACTACAACATACAGGGTATAATGTGTACTTCATCAGATGTAAATTGTGGTATATTAACTGTAGGGCAAGGAATAAATTGCCCTACAGTTTGCTAATTCTTCTACGATCAATTAATTGTAAGTGAAAAAGGGCAAAATGAAAGTGTTTACCTTGTAGTAATGACCTAGGTACCAGACAGGATAAGGTCCACCGTGCTGCTCTTTCTTGCCCATACCACACCAACTCCCCCACCTTTCCCTTTCTCCCCACCCAGTTCCATACCATTAAAAGGCTTCTGGGGCTAGCTCCACCCATATTTGCGGCCAGTCCAGCCCCCACACACATCTTGCCCCACTTCTACATGTATTTAGCCCCACCCTATTAACAGCTAGTCACCATATCAGGAAACTTAGGTGTCTGTATGAGTTAATGTATAAGCATGTAAGTTCCCTTATGCTTGTTTTTTTCTGCCATTTGTGCAAAATTATAGTTTTACAAAAAAAAACAAACATACCAATATTTAGATGCTAGCAATTTTGAAAGAACATGTCTAAAGTTTTAGAAACATTAGCATCCCTTGTCTGTTACTGGTTGCAGATGCAACCTAATCACCTGTCTATTATTTTTTATATATTAGTAAGCAGTAATAATATAGCTGCATTTATTCTATAAATATAATAGTTTTGAGGCAATCAAAACAGAAACTTTTGTAAACTCTTTAGAGGTCATTAATGCAAACCAAATTTGAGCATACTTTTGAGGCATGTATATATATATACACTAATTAACCATAACATTATGACCGCCTTCCTAATATTGTATGGGTCCCCCTTTTGTCATATTTGTCTAGCTGTCCCTTATTCCTGCATCATTTTTATAGCTAAAGGAAAGACACGACTACCAATGGGTAGATGGAACACCTGATCTTGAATAAGATCATGTTCTGAGGACCATGACGCTTCACTGATCAAACATAAATGCATTTATATTGATTTAAGGATATAAACAAAGTTATGATTGGAGAAATGATGTTCATCTTTATTTATTCATAACTTCATACATAATTTATTCATATGTAAGTTGACTTATTCACAGTATTTTTGCAACCTGCTGTTTGAATATGTTTTCATTTTTATTTCAGAGACAGCTGGTAGAAAATATTGTAATTAGAGGTGAAATGAAGTGTCACTTTTGGTAATATTGCTAATGCGTTATTACTGCAACCTCCTAGTTCATTATGTACATAGCTTTTAATGTAGCAATACATCACAAAAGAAATACTGCGGGTTATTTACTTTTTAAATTAAAGGACTTAAGGAATAAATGCCTTTATATTATAAATAAGCACATTTGTTTAAAAAAAGCCAAAAAAACTGAATATAGCTTGTAAATCCACGAATGACGAAAAGGCAAATATATTATCAATGAAAAATAAAAATGCATACAGGCAAGAAGTGGAGAAAATAACCCAAATAGCTAATTCTGGAAAATAAAGCAGAAATGTCACTTTTCTTAAATCAAAATAGATAGAATTATATGACTGTGTTTACTGGTTTAATAAGCAATATATATGTGTTATTTTTAGTTATTGTTTTATATAGTGTTATTATATTCCATATTGATGTACACTAAACGCAAACCCCACCTTACCCACGTATAATAGAACAATCAAACTTCTCTTTCCCAATAATTATCTTTTTTCTGATGATAGTTTGTTGAATATTGTTGATGGGCTCAAGGGGTTGAGGGCTTCAGGTTTTTTTTTGCAAGTAATAATGTGTGTTGGCTTTTGTTCAACTTGTGTGAGTTGTCAGATTTGTGTGCCAACTCAGAAGCACTTGCATTACATTAAAAAAACAATGAAAATGCTTTTATCAAGGGGTTTAAAAAAAGGCTTTCTTCCATAAAGCTTTAAGAGTATTTTTTTTCTACACATACACAACTATGTCTACATTCTTGGTACTGCATTTGTAAAATCCTTATTTTATGTGAGAGTTCTGGGCATAATATCTGCAAAAGTGCTTAATTTAAACTCAATACTGTATAAAACAATGCCTTTATCATTGCAGACTACATTCTTTTTCGCTCATCTTCTTGCGCTCAATTTGCAGATAAGTGTCACGCACAGCGTATGGTAGAACCTGTAATCAGGTAGAGCAGCGTGTGCGAGTCCAATAGACAGAAAACCAGAGTCCAGTATAGAATAGCCAATGAGCAAGCCGAGGTCAGGAAGCCAGAAGTCAGGATCGTAGCAGGGTAAGCCGAGGTCAGGAAGCCAGAAGTCAGGATAAACGTGAGGAAAGCCAGAGTCAAACGCCAGGAGTCAGTATCAGGAACAAGCCGGGTCGGTAACGGGAAATCAACAGGAACGCGTACTGAGCAGACACTATACGAGATAGGTACAACCATCAGAAGGCAAGGCTGGAGTGTTTCTGAGGCTCTTAAATAAGCAGAGGAAGTCCAGGCAACAATTACTGAATTCCCGCCAAAAATTCAAAGTGCCGTACGTCACTTCCGGTTCGCGGCCATCTTGGGATTGGCAGAACGTAAAAATCTAAAAGGAGCCGTAGTACCGGCTGGCGCCACTAGGTGGCGTGCAGCGGACCGCGTGCACGCAGCAGGACCGGACCTGGCTCCAACACAGGACGACCGACGCGTGGATCCGCGAGGTCTTCCCCTCCCTCGCGGCGGCTGAGGCTGTCTCGGAGAGGCGGGAGGTCTCCCTCTTCTCCGCGGCGGTTGCGGCTCCCGCGGCAAGGCGGGAGGTCTCCCCCTCTTCCGCGGCGGCTGCCGTGTAGAGGCGGGAGGTCTCCCTCTTCTCCGCGGCGGTTGCAGCTGCCGCGGTACGGTGGGGGGTCTCCCTCTTCTCCGTGGCGGCTGCGGTTGCCGCGGCACGGTGGGAGGTCTCCCCCTTCTTCTCGGCGGCTGCCGGGCCAGGTATGTGACAATAAGAGCACATTTTATTTACAAGGGAAATACTTTCAAGTATCTAATTGAAATTAATTCAGTTTAATGCAACTCTGATACATTTAAACTTCTGAGACGTTTTTAATCTTCTGTTTCTAATATTTTTAAATTCAAGATTCATGGCTAGAAACTTTTTGCGGACATTCTAGACAACTTAATTAATGCTATAAATTAAACTCTACAGAGAACACGGATTTTGTTCAAGGTTTTATATTTATTAATAAATATGATGTACTCAGCAGTGGGGGAACTAGTAAGCTAAGAGCCCTGGTGGGAGAAAGCTTGTAAGCACGGCCGGCCCAAGACAAAATGCCGCCTGGGGCGGATTTTAAAATGCCGCCCCCCCCTTATCTACCCTTCCTCTCCCTCCGTCCCTGCCGCCCCCCCCCATTATCTACCCTTCCTCCCTCCCTATTATCTACCCTTACCCCCCCCTTGTACTTACCTTTCAGCAGTCCTGCGGTGAGTCTCCCTGTTCGGTCTCGGTGCCGGCTTGTAATGCTGAGCGCCGGAAATGAGGTAATCTTCTGGAACTCAGCATTACAAGCCGGCACCGAGACCGAACAGGGAGACTCGCCGCAGAGGAGAGAGAGGGGCACCGAGCGGGTACTGACAGCTTTGTAAGCGAAAACCACTCGGCGCCCCTTTCTCTCTCTCTTTCGCTTTAAAAAAAAAAAATGGCTTACCCCACTCGGCTCCATTGTCGGCCCGGCCCTGCTTGTAAGCCCCCTTCCCCATTTTTCTGATAATAAACACAATTATAAAAACAGGCAAAAAATGAACTTAGATTTAACAACAAATACAAATGTATTTTATGTAAATTAAAATAAAAATTAAATATAAAAGATAATTGTTAATTTACGTTTTTACAAAAACACAACATTGCAGGATCTATTGGTGAGAATTTTAAGGGATGTGCAAGAAAATTGCCAAACTTAGGCCAGAGTAGCTGAGTTGGAATAACAGCTAAATTGGAGATTTTCCCAACTGAGTTATTTTTGCCTCAGTTTTTAAATCCTTGTACAATTTTACAACCATTATATTGGGTACACTTCCACCATGTAATCTACAACAACCTTCTTATCATCTTAATTTTCACAACAAAATCTAAACTAGACCTGCACAACTCTTGTGGTACCTCCATTAAGTCTGGTGGTTTATGCAAAATCGTTGTTTCCAGGCACATGACAGGGTTCTTGGGGGACAATACAGGACTGGAGGAACATGGCCGCGGCTGGTGGGGACAGGGCAGAGTTTGGAGGGATAATACAGTAGATTTGGGAACAATACTGGACTAAAGGATAAAACAGAACTGGAGGGAAAATACAGAGGCTGTGGGGCCTGGGGGCATACAGATCTTGTAGACTTTATTTGTCTTTTGATGCAGAGAAAGCCTTTGGCAGGCTACATTGAGATTCGTTGGGAAAGGGTTGCAGCCATAAAAAATGATACTATTACCAAAATCCATATATGTTATGAGTGCAGTTCTCTTAAAGCTCTTATCTAGATTAATTAAAAATAATTTAAGTGGGCTTCAGAGATTTTGTTTTTCAGAGAGAAACTACTTTCCGCCACTCTCTCCCAAGGGGACTATTCAATGGGGAGATCAATAAGACTCATACATACCTACATCCCTTTTCAGAAGCACAACTTCTGTGGATGCTGAAACTTGAACGCAAACATTTACGTAATATACTTTACATTGTAAATCTATACTTTGAGGTATGGGACAGAATACTAAAAAACAAGTGAAGGCCGGAAAATATTTCCCTTGCAACTTCCATCTCCACTTTCACGCAGGAGTTTTTCTGGATACTCAACAATGCAATAAAAAAGGGGTTTAAAAAAAATAAAAAATAAAGAAAATAAGCATGATGGAATATGATTTTATTTTGCCCGACTTTTCTATAGGTTTCATTTTTGTATTTCATTATTTTGACTAGTTTAGCTCTGTCATAAACGTCATTAAAGGGGGAAGGGCTTGAGGGGGTGGAGCCAAGGGACAGCAAAATTATGTTTTGCCTAGGGTGGCAAAAATCCTTGTACCAGCCCTGGTTGAGATTATTTCTCTTATAGGGTTTCCTATATTTGCGGCAGTTCAATATAGCAAGAAACCAAGTCACGAATAGGCTCTGTGTATTACAATTTTTGGATCTTTGGGCAGTGGTGAGTTGTACTCTATCTAATCAATTCCACAATTTTTTTAAAAAAAAATCACAATATGTGAATGCCAGGTAGTTTAGCATAGAAATTGTATGCTACTTTTATTAGTTTTGGCAATGGCAGGGTCATAATATAAAATACAGTCCTTTTTTGCTTACTTAGCGTAATAGGAAATGTAGTAAACACAATTTGGATTCCTAGGGGCCTATTTCTAGAGGAGAGTTTAATCAAAGTCTTGTGGAATACAAAATGCCATGGGAGTGCTGTACTGATTTTGTATGTGTCTGCGTCTCAAGGGGAATCACATACCATGATTTTGGCACCAGAATGGGGCATATCTTAATGCTAACTCATTAAGTAAGTAAATGTTTTCAATGCATTGTCCCATTTCAGCAACGCAAAAAGTATATCGAGGCTAAGTAAGATACTTACGTATTTGTAAGAGAAAACAGATTGGCCCATCATTGCGTTCAAGCTGCTATGTTTTATACAACAGTCATCATTATAATACCCAGTAATGGTTTTTTTTAATGCATACACATTTTAGTAAAATATGCTTCCCATTCTCCCCAATGTTTTAGTTGACAATGTTACAATTTAGTGAATGTAATTAACATATCTACAGCACACAGCTATCGCAACCTCCCATAAGAAAACCTGCAACGTGTTGAAATTGCCACCTAAGGGTCAGCTATTAGTGTGAATAATCTCAGTACTAAATTGCTAATGTAGAGAAAGAAGCACATTATCTTTATTAGTTGAAGATTAGATCATATTTAATAACCAATATATGCAGAAATCCAAGTAAGTCCAAATATACCTATACAGGTTCCCCATCAGGAATGTTGTGGTCTTAAGCCCCCATCAGTGCTGCAACTTCTCTCCCCACATTCTCTATGACGACTTCTTCATTTCCAGTTCCTAATTTTCCTTTTCTTATCCCTCACTCCCCCCCAGTGTCCTAGTGTCCATACCTCTCTGCTGCCTTCTACCCTAGTGCCCATACTCCTCTGCCTCACTCCTCTACTACTGTCTGTACACCTCTGCCTACGTCTGGTCATCAGTCATCTTCTCCTCTTTTCCCAATGGACCATACTTATATGCCCTGTAGTATGCAGCCCCTGTGCTAAATCTACCCTGTATCCACTCATCCAGTGCCAATACCTACCTGTCCGTATCTCTCTGTGTCTTTCATGCCTGCTGTGGGCCCAGTGCGTAGGGCAAGGCACAGCGCTACACACTGCACAAGCGGCAAGCAAGACAGCCAGGCACCGAGGCATAGGGATGGTGTAGCTCCCTGAGGGGCCTGGGCCAGGGCCAGTTACAGCTGTGTCAGCTGCACCCCCAGATGGTTGCCCTGGTCTTATATTGCTGTGTTTTGTAATTCTTATTATCCGTGACACATTTTTATGGGCTAAATTTCTAATTTGTTTGAGCAGGACAATTATATTGTTATTAGAATAATAAGGCATGAAAAGAACATGTAGGAGGCATTCACATTTTGATATTAACTTTCACAAGCTCTTGATACCATATGCACATTTGTTATGTTGAAGATGTACCAAACAATGTAAAATAATTATGTTGTTCTATATTAGATTAAGCGTGCATACAGCATGGATTATGCAGTGAGGAAGAAAGAGGATTTACAATTTTAAATCAGAATATTATTTTAGAAAGGCTGATTGTGTAGTAAACTGAATATGCCCTCGCTATTGTCATTAAGTTTGCAATGTTAGACATTTACTTTACTTTCATGTAACAACTTAGGGTCTGCTTTATTATACATTTATTTGATAATTTGTCATTGACCTAATGCGTGCTTGCTTAAAGGGAGACTCCAGCCATTATATGCATTTTAATGGATATGATGACTGCTTGATCCCTTTAAATATTCACGGTGCCTCCCTTTTCAAATGCGTGGGAGATTCAAAAGTATGCTCATATGCATTTGCCCTTTCTTCTACCTCCAGCTATTTTATATGTATGAGATGGGTTTGGCTGAACACATCTCTGTGCACATGTAATAATGCAGCCAGCTCCAGCACTGGTTCAGAACCCCTGTGCATATTTATGGAAAGAGCTCCTATTGATTCAGAGAGGTTTCCTGCTGCTGATTGGCTGCCCTAAGCAGCCAATCGTTAGCAAATATTGTCAGACCATGGAGGAGGGAAGTTTGTACATCAGATAAGTGTTTTTTATTTAAATTATATGTTTTTGTTTCTGAAGAATACAGTGAAGGAAATAATTTTTTGATCCCCTGCGGATTTTGTACGTTTGCCCACTGACAAAGACATGATCTGTCTATATTTTTATTTGTTTGTTTGAACAGTGAGACAGAATAAAAACAAAAAAATCCAGAATACAAAGGAATGGCTCAAGAAGAAGCACATTAAGGTCCTGGAGTGGCCTAGCCAGTCTCCAGACCTAATCCCATAGTAAATCTGTGGAGGGAGCTGAAGGTTCGAGTTGCCAAACATCAGCCTCAAAACCTTAATGACTTGGGGAGGATATGCAAAGAGGAGTAGGACAAAATCCCTCCAGAGATGTGTGCAAACCTGGTGGCCAACTACAAGAAACATCTGATCTCTGTGATTGCCAACAAGGGTTTTGCCACCAAGCACCAAGTCATGTTTTGCAAAGGGGTCAAATACGTATTTCACTGAGTAAAATGCAAATCAATGTATAACTTATTTGAAATTGATGTTATTCTGTCTCTCACTGTGCAGATAAACCTATCAGTAAAATTATAGACTGATCATGTTTTTGTCAGTGTGCAAATGTACAAAATAAGCAGGGGATTAAATATTTTTTTCCTTCACTGCATGCATTCTTCTTTAGAGGTACTGTCAGGGACAGTAAACCATCCCCTTAACATTTATGTGTTTCGGTAGTGATATTTTTTATATTTATACTGTGAGCATCCTGCTTTGACCTTAATGGGAATAATGAATATGATACAGGTAATATGGGTGCTAGTAATTATGGGCTCACCATTTATTATTAATATTCTGTATGTATTTATGTTTGATGATGTACTCTGTTATATGGTGCTTTATTTGATGACAAAATATGGATATATAATATAATGGACCCACTAATATGTACATTATAAACCATCTGCATGTTGTATATATTTATCTTAAAGTATATACTTTAAATGTTCACTTAAGTTGAAAATACATTTGGAAAGGGGTTCACTATGCTTTTCTTTCTTTTTCAAACTTTGTTGTACCCTCTTCTATACGTCACTAGGGGTTCACTATGCTTATCTTTCTTTTTCATACTTTGTTGCACCCTCTTCTATACATCCCTTTAGTGGACACGTGTGATGAAAATAGCAGACCACTGTTTGTCTACTGTATTATACTTTGTGTTTATGCTCTGCGTATGGGTTTCTAATGTATGTTATTGATTGGTATTAAATGTAAAGAAAATTTGCAAATGATATGGCAATCTGGTCCTTTTTTGTAATTTATTAGGTGTGCAGCACAGTATTGAGCTTCTGTATTGTAAGTTTATTATGTTGAGAGATAAAAGTCTCTGATAGACTTGGGCACTGGAGCAAGGTTTGTGTTCATGTTCGTTTTTGGATTCAGCGAGCTTCTTCTGTCGTCTTATTCGTATTCAACAAAATGTGCCCAACTTTTATGGAAATCCCATTCGTCCACCTGGGTTGCCATGGAAACAAGAAATAAAATTGTGGAAGAAGTTGAATTAAAATAGCGAGGTTCTCCTCCTCTTAGTGTAGTTAAAATAGCAGCCATGGTAACAAATGAACAAAGATTTTCGTATTGCACACGTTTGACTTCTTTTTCTTTCGTCCAATGTTGCATTCGTTCGCTCGTTACACAGATGAATGGAAGAAACATAAAAATTTGGCAAAGAAATGGATTTGTACGAAAAGGAATGCGCATGCGTAGTTTCTGAGTATAATGGCATTATGTGAATGAAAAATATCTTGAAGGGGTACTGCCATGGGATTGTGGAAGATTGTGTTGGTTTTGCTTAAATGTATTTCCAGAATGTGGCTATAATAAAGCAGAACCAAACTAATTTTACCTCTCAACAACATTTAGATGTATTATGACATATAATATATTATGTCAGAAATGTTCTAGAAGACCAACAGGGGCACGATCTTGTCAGTTTAGGGGAGGTGGGCTTGTTGTTAGCATAGCGTAGTACCTGTCACAATCTGAAATAAAATGAAAAGTATTAGTTCCCAGAGGTGAGCCCCCTTGCATGCTGATCAAATGTACTGTAAAGTAAAATAATGCTAATGATAATAATAAATTAGCAAAAATGGTTAAAAAAACATTAAACTTGGGTGCATAAACATCTCATAACCATTCCACTAGAAATATAAATAAAAAAGACACTTCCCTGCACCAACCCAGAACTTTGGAAACAACAAAAAACAGTGTAATATGTAATAGAGCATTTTGCTCCCTATAAAATGTGAAAAAAATATCAGTGCAGAGTATTATTATATTATTTCTTTTAAATATTGATTAGACTTGTGCATTCAGATTCGTACAAATTGCAAATTTGCTGAATTTCTTCAAATTCTGCGATTCATACGAAGCCACAAAAACGCCCAACTAAGGGGACAAAATCTTTGTCCGTTAGACTGGTGCAAACTTGTGCCAAAATGGCGGCGCTTCCTCTGTCCTCCTCTTCTCTGATCCTCCAATCGGGGGAGAGAACATCACTGAAAGCACTGCCATTTTTCCCAAAGGTGAACTTCTGCCGAAATCGTCATATTTTCGCTGACATCAATTGGAGGGCAGAGGGAGAGGATGTCAGCGTAAGTGCTGCCATTTTGGCTTAGGGCAAAATCGCAGCGCTTTCATTGACGTTCTCTCCCTCCTTTTCGTGGAAGTTTGCATTAACTTTTTCAGCAATTTGAGCTACAGTAGCAAGTAGTACATGCAAGGTTAAATTCAATAGTTCAAGATAAGAGCTAAAAAAATGCATACAAGCTAATCCTAATGTTGCACAGAATAACACATTTGTAGAAAAGCCTGCAATCTGAAAAAATCCTCCAAACCTGTCGCTCATGTAAGAGACAAAGCTGCTTTATTCTGTTATTCCTTGTTATCCAGATTGACAAGAAAGTTTGAGGTTAACAATGAATTAATGATATGTTCCAAAAGCACTAAGGTTGTGCTTTCAATTCATCTTTGACATGTATAATAATGTACACTTTCTTCTATATTAAGTTTTGAAATTCATAACCAGTATGTATATCTTTCATGTTGTTTTAAGAAGTAATATGATTTGGGTAAATACTCCTTCTTTAAAAATATGATTTCTACTGCAAAATTTCAGTTCATGCAGAGGAACAATTTCTTGATATCATACCACTTATTATAAAATATGAACTTATTCAACTTAGCTGAAGATGAGTTCTATGAATAAATGGAACATTTTTAATAAACGTATTATCATTATTATTATTATTAACCCAGGGGTTTTTGGTAATTCAAGTACCAGAGCAATTTTGCCATTTTTGCGGTATGTTGGTTCAGCGATTATTCACCTTTCCTGCAAATAGTGAACCCATGTAAACTTTATATTGTTTTTTCAAGGAGAGAGGGCTTTCTTTTGATACTATAGATAACTAATTAGCTGAAAATTTGGGATGAGAAATTTAGTAAAAAATAGCGAAAATTAGAAAACAAACCCAAATTTGTTATATATTTTCCCCTTTGAATCCTCACAAAATTAGGTAAAGTGATGGAAAATCCCCTCCAAATTTATCAAGTGTCCTGATTTCAGAAATACCTCATTTATATAGAATTTCCATACTTTCCCAGCACTTATCGGGAACATACTATAAGGCAGCGGTCCCCAACCTTTTTGGCACCAGGGACCGGTTTTGTGGAAGACAATTTTTCCACGGACCGGGGCGGGGTGTTTTGCGTTTGATTCAAGTGCATTACATTTATTGTGCATTTTACTTCTATTATTATTATCATTAATATATTTATTATTATCTATTATTCTTAATATATTTATTATTATTTATAATACTCCACAGCACTCCATACCTGGCTGTGTTTAAATATAAAACTTGTAAAGTAAAGTAAAGCTGCTCCTTCTCTGGCTGCCTGTCCTCCTTCCTCATGGTGACAAGCCCAAAGTAATTTTTTTTGTGCCCAGGGGAGGGCTGGCAGCCTAAGGCCTTGGGGGGCAAGTCTTGTCAAGTGGTCCGTTGCACCACCGAATCAGCCCACCATCCATGCCCATCTTTTCCCGATTTTTTTACGCATATTGATGTAATGTGATGGTATAGGGAGTTCATCAGTAAACTAAAAAAAAGTAATCATCCATGGGATGCCTGAAGCCACAATTTAGTGCCACTAATCCTTTTTAATAAAATATGCCGATTGAAATAGAGTAAATACCACAAAACCTTTACTTTTCCTCTCACTGATTTATGGGCCTAGAAACTTTTGTCCTCTGAAGTGACTACAAATTCAGGAGGGTGTTTTAACGCTGGATAAGTAAAAATTAACTAGCTCAATTTATCCCTATAGTAAGTAAAGTGCCAGGAAACAGACAGGCTGTGCCACACCGACCCCCAAACACACACACCAGGACAGGCTCTGCCACACCGACACACCAAACACATAGCAGGACAGGCTCTGCCATACCGACACACCAAACACACACATACCAGGACAGGCTCTGCCACACCGACACCCTAACACACACACCAGGACAGGCTCTGCCACATCGACACCCGCATCAGTACAGGTTAATCTACACAAAGCATAAAAAATGCTTCCCACACTGGTTTGTGTGTTTTCCCCCTTGTATATTGATGCCCCAGCCAGGGGCCCTTTTAGTTTTACTGTATTCCCCCCACACCCCTGTGTATTGCCCCATGTGTATTTGTGCCCCCAGCCGGCCCCATTTGTGTATTTATGCCTCCACACCCTTGTGTATTGATTTATGTGATGTCCCCAGCCAGACCCCCTCCCTTGTGTATTGATGACCCCTTCTGTACTGGTTAATGTACCCATATGTATTGCCCCCAGCCACCCACCCCATTTTTGTATTTAATTGTTGTCCCAAGGCACACCCCTCTTTGAATATGGGTCCCCTTCCACCTACCACCTCAACTATTTATTTTTTTTATACTTTTTTTTGCTGGCTTCCTTCCCTGCAGACTGAGGCACAGGGCAGCATGGTGCAAGCATGCTGACCGTTTTAAAATCATTAAGCGCCCGGCGGAGGCGGACTTACGGCCGCTTTAAAACTCGCAGCTGCATCGGCTGCAATGGCATCGGCTGCAAGGGATTTTGCCCTGCATTAAAGACAGCCCCAGCGTTTGTGTGGCCGTTTAGTTAAGATTCAGGGCTCCCCTGTGCTTTTTTCACCAACACTTCTGTGGGTTTTTTTGCACAGGGTATGTGTTACGGCAGAGAAAGGCATCCAAAATTGTTTAGCTGCATCTCCTGATTATGGAAATACCCCACATCCTTAGATTTTTTCTTTCTAGAGGGCCATATTCATCCCTTACATATAGTACCATATTTGGTAGTATTTTGTATACTTATGGCTTAACGGGTTTGGGGGTTGTGAACGGGGGCACGGGGGTTATACCTTTTTTTTAAGATGTTGTGTTAGGGATGTAGGCAATGGGATGATCTCCCGTGCAAGAAGGTCAAGATGTACTGGTACGTCCATAAGGGTTTCTTGAGATGCGTTTTATGGACGTACCGATACGTCCATAGGGGACTGAAGGGGTTAAAAATGTCCACCATTGCCACAAAATATGGATAAAACCAACCACATTTTTTCATAAAATAATACTTAAAGTATTAGTATTGCTAGCACATTAAAAATTGAATTAATTCTTTTAGAAAAACACTACTATGCTCTGGTGTTCCTTAGTGATTGTATCACTTTTAGGATCATTTGACAATAGCACCATGTCTCTGAATATGAAAAAACACAGGCCTCAACTCAGAACCATAAGCTAAGCCTACCTCAAACGAAAATTAATTATTACACACCTCATGGTAAACTGCTGGAATAAAAACTGCTCAACAACATATGTAACATGAAACGATCACACCCATGCAAATCTGCAAATTATGTGTAGAATTTTACGTAAGTAAAACCAGTCAGCTAAATTACATAGGCTTGCAAATACCAAATACAAGTGTGAAAAAATTACCCCATCCAGAATCTCAAAGAGTTGAAGTGAATACCCTGATATTAAGAGTGCAAGCTCCAACTCTCTCTGTTCCTTGTTATAACAATTCCTAAACTTTCCTTTTATTTTTAAACTTGATCATATGTAATACAGTAGAGTTCTAATGCTTACACACTGCTTTACAAACAGCTTAATTGAAGATGTGGTTAGAGGTCAGGCTCAGGCTTGACCTGCTCCAGAAGATATTTTAAATTAGAACACAGGGATATAAAGTGGTAATTCATGAGGCCTGAATTATTATGCCCTGATGAAGATTCACTCCAGATAGAAACATAGTGCAGTTTTTACTTATTTCTCTGTTTGCTCAATATATATTTTTCCTTGATTGTAGAGATTTTTTTAGAAGCTGTATTTTGGATTTTTGTGGGATAATCCCCTCCAAACTATATGAGTCAGTTTTTCTATTATTTGGGGATATATAATCTAATCAGCACTGCCTGTGAAAGCAGAACAGCAGGTTAGTTTAGCAGAACAGTGTCTGAAAATACAGACCATCAGGAATAAGGACATGGTAGTTATGCAGGTCATAATCCGTGCACCTTGAAATGGTGTTGTGATGTCATATTCGATCCACTTGTTTTTATAAGCACGCAGTAATGTCATCTATGTTAATACACATATTTTTGGGAAAAGCATAAATGCATTTTCTTTGCAGTGAAACCTGTTTTGATTTTTGAGCAAATTTTCTATATATGATGCATTTTAATATGTTTTACGAAATAATTTCTCTTTCACAACAGCCATCAGCAACAAAACAACTTTGTCCTTTGAAAAAAGCCAATGCAATCCCTAAGTAGCTGTCTTGAATCTGAAGTACATGCTGGAAGATATTTGACCTAAGGGTTCAGAACATTCATTAACAGAATACCTGGAGAGAGAAAATCAGTTTGCAACAAACCTCATCATGTTTTTCTGCAATATGTATGCTGTACAAATATCTATCTATTCCACCTCTGGCACTTCCACTTTCTAACTCCCATGACACTTAGTCATCCCAAGATTGATAGGAGGTACACAAGAATGAGAAATACATGCATTATCATAGATATATCCTTGGCCTAATTATGGAAAGTGCCAAAAGTGCTGGAAATACTATTTCACATGTAGAGTTGATTAATTTGCTTCTGTGTTCCCAATCCCAGTATATTATTCTTTAATAATAAATAATATGATTAATAGACCTGCTAAATACATCAAAGATCTAAAGTTTTGTCGATTGCTGTTTCACATTACCTTGGTAAGAATTCTAGTCAAGTGTGATCATTACCTTTTCACCACAGTAGGACAAGGGTCTCTGATAGGACTAGCTTTTGTTCTTTTTGCTCTATAGTGCCCATATAGTGCAAGCAAAGACTTTCTAACATAAGAAAGAACCTCAAGGTGGAACTCCCTACCAACGGCTTAATAAGAATGTGATCACTCTGTACATTTATATCTATCCCCGAGTTAAACCTTTATCTTAAGAATGTTACTAGTAGTATTCAGTATTTAAAATCTTTGTATGTCTCGCAAAGGATGTAAGTTATTTTCCACTAGGACAAACAAGTGCAGAGTTTGCCATACAGACAAATACATACAAAAACTTTGAAGTTTATTCGCTGAAGAGAGAGTTGTCCGGGGAGAATTGTGTTTCAGCTCCTTCATTATATTTTATGAAGAATCTTCTGCAAGAATTCTCTGCCTCATGACGAATTTGTCTCTCCCTGTATGATGTATAGTTAGATCGGTGAGATTTCTACTCACAAATTGAATTATACATTACGCAGGCTCAGATCAGTCCTTCTTGTCGTCGAGACATAATGAATAGCAAAGTTCTCCTGCAAGCTCCACTGTTAACTTTCCCTGTAGTGAATAGACCTCATTGGCGTACCTAGGAACTCTTCATATTTCACCGAGAGTCTCCGGGTGAATAGCTAGCCACATCATGTGGTTTGTAGTTATAACTCTTTATTCATTGGTGGATCATTTAGTGTATATACATATACAGTATATATAATAATGACTTTATATATATATATATATATATATATATATATATATATATATATATATATATATACACATACACACACACAAACATTCCCTCCTGCCATCAAGAAGGTGGTTTCAGTGGTTCAAAAGAACTGGAAGATTGTACAGGGTGAACCTACACTACCATCTATTTTTAAAACAACCTCCACCTTTTTTCAAGAGAGGAGGCATTTTACGTGACCTATTGGTCAGTAGCGACCCAGTGATGGCTTATACACCAGTAAGCTATAAAACCTTGGGCGGTTCATTTCGATGCATAGGATGTGTTACCTGCGGACACATGGTTCTGGGTTTCCAATTTTCCCATCTTCATAAACAGAAACAATACACGATCAGGCACAGAATAACATGTACAACCAGTGAAGTAGTGTGTGAGAATATGTGTCTGTGTGGACGCATATTGTCATTGACATTGTATGACAGGATACATGGACACAGATCAACAAATATTGTCACCTGAGTTGCATAGAACACATTGAGAGTAAGAAAAAACAGAACTTACCAGTGAGGAATTTTAAGAATCCATAAGTTAAATTGTTGGATTAAGATAAATTCTGGTGGACCAACCTGTGGTCACATTCCATTAGTTGCTATAGTGATTGCACCAGAATTGTTCTTTTTTTACATACATAACCTCAATCAATTAATGAAAATAGCATTTAAAAAATGCATATTAAGAATCAATTAGGCTGCAAAAAAATTGGTAAACTATGAAAATTAATTTGTTTTGGGGAACCTTACACATTGATAAGTGATATCTGGTGGTGCAGATGTCCCCTTTTGTTCTCAGCTTCAACATGGAAAGGTACAGTAATTGCTAAGCAGAGATTGAAAGTTATTCATTTTTATGAATATGTGAAACTAGTTAAAATGCAAAGAACATTTATTTTGTTATTTTATTTTTAAAACCTGAATAACTAAATCTCCATAGCAATTAAGTTATGAAACACATTACAGTTCAAACAGGAATATGTTCAATCAGTGCACTGAGGGAGAAAACCTATAATTTACCATATTTATAATGTTAATGAAAGTGAAGATAAAAGACATTGCTCTTGTGGTGTCATATATACTCAGTTCCATTATAAAGAATTATTATTATATGCCAAAGAATCATAGAAAAAAAAATAATGTGCTAATATTAGATGGGAAGTATAGAATTGAAATTATCAACTAATATTTGAAGAATTACATTTTTCTTTGTCATTCATTAGAAATTCACAGATGTTGCATTGCCTTATTTTAAATTATGGTTGAAGTTTGATAGTTCTGAATGTAATGAAATAGCTATTTTAATACAAATTAGTAGGTATGGAGGATGCATATTATTGTCAAGAGACACATCTGAAATAGCTTTGAGAGTAAAGCATAGCAGTAGATTGTAAATTTTTACAGTACGATAACAAAGAGTTTATTTTGTGATTGTAAATCTCAATGAGACCCCTGTTGACTATATATTTCCTTTCGTTTTATTCAATTCCAGTTTCACTATAAGAAAAACATAATACTTAATAAGATAATACAAAGAACCCTGTGACAGAAGCCTAGCATCCCAGCTTCCTTTTAAAAATGAAACGCTGTATCTTGTTCAAGCTATGGATGCTTTAATACAAGATAATCAATTTGTTACATAGAGTGACTTAACCATAAACAACTATTATTTTTAACGAAAGATATTAAATGTCAACAACCTAGTTTTTATCCACTTGTTCCTAAGAAAAAAAAAGATGTAGACATAGTGATGCATGAGAAGATGGAGTCTTAAGTTGATACCATTCATTGGGGTGCAAAGTCACATTAAACAAGTGTGGGATAGGCTTATGGCTATCCTGAATCTAAGGCCACATGAGCTGAATGTCTGTTACCTGTCATCACATTCTCTGTTTCTTACAGAACCTCAGAGATCACTTCTTTAGGTAGAATGGCAGACTTATGAGTAAGCTCTGAGCTCAGCGTGAAACACATTAGGTGGTTTTCATCATGTTTCTGCGTGAGTTGTGTAACCTGACTGCTGCACATCAGTGTTTGGGATTGTGGACAATCATTTTATAGGCTCCCTTGGAGGTCTTCAGCTGCTTGTTGTTTGTAGTGATAGTGTCGATAAGACTTTGTAGAGATTCCAGGAGAATGCAGTGGACCTGCACTCCTGGAAAACCGATCTCAACTGTACCTCTCCCTAATTTGTAACGCATACATAACATTTAATTTCCTTATTGTATATTGTAAAGATGTGGTTTTGGAATTACTAGGAAACAACCAATAAACAGAATTCCTTACTGTCCAGTTGAATAGACCAAATGAACACACAGAATCAGGTAAGGGTGAACATTTGGGGAGAAATAACTTTCGCTATTAGTTTATGCATATCTTCTTTGAATTATTATTTTTTTTTAAATATATATATTTAATCATTGTTCTAATGAGACAGCTGGTTAGGCAATTAAGACACTGTCTTTTCTATACACATCTTAATCTTAATATTGTTTTACTAGTACTTATATTTTTTCTGATATAAAAAAAATTGTAATATGCAATACACTATTCTACTCTTCTTAAATTACTTTCTGCTTAAGCTGATATGTGATTTTGTCTCCTGCAAGGCTGTAAACTAAATTGAAAGATGAAGCTTTCACACCAGCTGTTTCCATTTATGATAACAAACCATCCTACATGAAAAGCCAGAGGCAGTCTGTGGAATCCCTTGTCTATTTTAACTCAGCAATCAGGACTCAGAAAAGGGTCACAGTTGGAAAATTTGAACTACAATTTCAAATATTATTTTTGTTTTGTTTTGTTTATTTTTACTTTAAAACATTCTGAATTTGTTTTCCATTTTACCCACTGTTTCCTTAATATTTTGTAAATAAGAAATTCTCTTTGGTGCCTTATGGTATCTACATTGACCAAGACTTTGCTTGATTACTAAAATCATTTAAATAAATAATGAAAAATTACTATAAGACATTGGGAGCAGCCTGTGGCAGGGCCATTGTAATCTAACAATTTCATGTCATGCAGTTGTCATCCAAGGGCCATGGCCTTTCTCAACCAACCAACAATAACAAACAGCAACTTAATGGGTGAGAGATAACATGACAGTGGTGAATAATCAAGGAGACCATGAGAAAAGAAGATAGATTTATCCATAATATGCATATAAGGTAGGCTTTTAATATATATATTTTATATTAGTCTAACAATACCACTACAGTGTACAGAACTGTAAATATAGGCTTTGGGAAAAGTGATAGCTCTCTTCTCAGTAGACAAATATTTTGGATAATCCTGCAACAGATATCTCTATATCAGAAATACATTTGTGGATACATTTGTATTATTATTATTATTAGAAAATGTCAAAGTCAGCAGTATATTATTTAAATACAATAATTGGAAAATGTATCAAAGACAGTAATATATTTATGGGGGTCACTCACTGAACTCCCTCATTGATACAGGGTAATAAACCCCAGCTGCCCTGACTCTCAAAATTCCAACAGAAGGGATATAGGTTAATATAGTGAGAGAGTCTAAACTTGCATGGCATATGGCTTATGGCATATCCTGAATCTGAGATCAGATCAAAGACTGATTAAAGTTTTTTCATATTTCTGAGTCTGAATGTTTTCAGCGCATTATTGTAACTTTAAATGTCAGTTACAATGTGATTGTCGGAATGGCCTAGTGCATAACAGTATGTGCCCTGGCCTTCCTTTCATCCTTCCATACTGTTTGTAATCTTATTCATTAATGTCCTATTAAACTATTATCTCTAATAAACATTTTTTTTAATTATATTTCTGTATAATTTAATTGAACTCTATCCTCTTAATTAACTATTGCATTTCTTAAACTCTTAATTGAACAAAAAAACTATTGTTGTTATGGACTGAAAATGAATAAACATTATTAATTACATAAGTTCTCCATATGCAAACAACAATAACACGGTATGTATTTCAGGTTATAATTTGAAAAAGGATTTAATTCAGTAGTCGTGCTTTTGGTTGTGTCAAACTCCCTTCCAATATAAGGCTACAATTTTACAGTAATTGGAGAACCCCTTTGGAGTACTTGATTTTCAAATTCTAAATCCAGAAGCTTAAAGGATTAGTAAGGCCAAGGAGAACAAAATTATTAATACCATGCTTGCAGCAGGAAGAAACATTGTTGCTGCACCAAATGTTTCATATGACAGTAATGATTTTATTAAGTAGATTGTATTATATATTATCTTACTACCTTGAAATAATACAAAATAACCTGGATAATTAAAAAACGAATCTGAAAAATGTTAACTAATTATGATGCCTATTACATAAGACATTTGATAGAATTGTATGTGTTTAGAGCATGTACGAAATAACCCTATGTACGTAAGAAGAAGATTTGCTATCTTGGCGGGAAGATAATTAATCTGCGAGCTCGTTACAACTGAGTATATGTAGGTTGAGAGTAATTTTTAGAATTAGAGTGCAAATATGAGTTGGCGTCAAGTAATTTGCAGCAAACGTATGTTCTCTGGCATAGACCTGTGTAAGGCAGACTTTTCACCAAGTGTCTCATAGGCACAAATTACCATATTTGTGTCATGTCTGCATCTGAATATAGCCACATAAGCACACACACAGGAATTTTGTGTACCAATGGTTATGTGCGGTAACGTCAGACAAGTCCATTTTCTTGAAAATTAATAGCCAGTAATGAACACATGCTCAAAATTCCTTGCCAAATGCGTAACATCTCATGCGTTGGGCATTATTCTCTCTGTGTGATAAGTGAGTCCTCTGTGAGAGATTACATTTTCAAATAAGAGCTAGGATAAGTTTTTAATTAAATTAGAATTAGGCATTTCATTGTGTAAACATTGCTGATAAAGAGATGATAGAAAATAATCACATCTTGCTTTCACTACAATGAAAAAGTTGTACATCCATGTATATTGCATGAATTAATTTTAAAATAAAAGCAACTGTGAAATGAGGTCAAGTTTTGAGAAATCTAGTTTCCTTTGTTCTTTGTTCGTTGTTTATTATTATTTGCGTTAATTGATGTTGTAGTTTAGTACTATTAGCGCATAGGGGAATGTCAGTCCAATTCAGCATTGCTGGGCATCTAGGGCTCTAGGTATCACACATATCGTAGATTCAAAACTTGTTACGGACTGTCAGACACAGCAAGGTTGGAGACACAGGTAGGGCTACAAAGAGCAGACTGGAACAACGTCAAAGTCAAGCTGAGGTCAGTGTGCCAGAAGTCGGGGAACAACGATGAATGAGCCAAGGTCAGGAATCCAGAGGTCAGAGTAAACAAGGAGAACCTGAGGTCAAATACTGGAGACTGTAACATAATGTGCACTGAGGAGTAGGCACTATGTAGCATAGGCATGACCATCAGAGGGCAAGGTCTGATATCTACAGGGGGTTTATAAAGGATAGGAAATGACTATGCACCAATTAGATCTCTTGGCGACAAAATATGAAAAGTCTTACATCATTTCGTGTTCGGTGGATTATGGCGGCCATCTTTTGTGTGGTGTGACCATAACCTTTAAGTATAGGCACACGCGTTCTCGGATTAACCACCAGATGGAGGTCTCCATCTCCTCCGTGGCGGCTGCTGGCTGATGGAGGGGGTCTCCCTCTCCTCCGTGGCGGCTGCTACAGCTGCTGGCAGACAGAGGGTGGTCTCCCTCTCCTCTGTGGCGGCTGCTGGCTTATGGAGGGGGGTCTCTCTCCTCCGTGGCGGCTGCTGTGGCTGCTGGCTGACGAAGGGGGTCTTCCTCTCCTCCGTGGCGGCAGAGGATCAGTCAGGTAGGTGACACTTTGATTTCTAGGTAAGAAGGTGATATTTTGGTTCTGTCCACATCATGCCCAGTTGTGCCTGTTTCCCATACATTTAAGCACCCACATAGGCACAGATACATCCCTTGTGGGCAGCTAGCCCTACCTGCTAAGTTATGTCTCAGCTATATATCGAGAACAAGGATAGGTTTGTTGATTATTTCAATTGCATTTACCCTTTCACAAGTCACTTTAGCTCTGATAAAATCTTGCAAATTTGTACACATTTATTTTTTTGACCGCCATTCTCTCCACTGAGCAGCCTTGTCTCACTCAAAAAACTAACACTCAAAAATAATTTTGCAGATTTACTAATCTGCTGATGTAGTGTAGATTTCTTCATCAGCTTTTAATGTAGCATTATTTAGCAATCATATTCGAGCAGGTGATAGAGAAACTCATGGATGCTCACAATACCCTGGAAGACCATAATACTGATCTAGAGAATGAGATGAAATAGTTTTAGTCCAAATAAATGGATTTAAGATCTTTACAGAGGAATTATTTGAATTGCTTAATTGCAGATATTTTCAGCAACTTTCAATGTAGCATATCTACATATGTTTTAAGGTAGGTCCTAAAATCTCTAACCACATGTTTTCACCTTATTTTGGCACATTGAACCATATTTTAACTAGGGAGATCTCTAAAGAGATTACTCTGCTTGAAATTCTTAAGTTTGTCCTTTGAATTTTGAACACTAACACACACAACTAGAACTGTCACTCAGAAACATACACAGAATGTAACGCTCAAACCCAGTCACTCACACAGTCACCAACACACACCCAGACACTCAATGCCCAACTTCAATGTACTTCGTGCAGTAGAGCTGCACAACAACCGCTGGGCCATCTAACGAAATGTTGCATGACCTAGCCTCCACCTCTATTTGGGAACTGCCAGGAATCAAGACTTTTCTCTTTATTCCAGGGTTATCCCTGTGGAACGGGTGGCAACTATATCTGGAACATTGTCACCATTTTGCCACTGGCAAAAGCAGTTCTTGACCACCTGGATAATCTTGGCATTCTCCACCAGCACTTGTAAAGAGAAAAAAACAGTTCTCTTTACAGATAACAAAAAACCTTGACTAACCAATAGTTTCACTGCCAGCACTTTATACTATTTTAGCTTAGCATGGCAAAATTATTTCATAAAATTAAGGCAGAATAATAACACATTAAACTGTGATGTAGACATTTGTAGAAGCACTATTAAACACTCATCTACATCCACCAGACAAGACAGAAGGCTTATTTTTTCCCTCAGAAATCTTGTGGTGCTGCCATAACCACAAGGGATTCTGGGTAGGCTCATGCAAATAAGGTCAACAATGATCACCTTTTGCCTCTATATCCACTATATACATGAGTGGTGATGTGTGCTACTACACCTCTTTCCTGAGTTTTGTCTAAAGGCTGTCTAGTACAGCGGGCATTTACTTTCAAGGGATCCATGTATCATCACATGCATAATATGATGTGATTAGGTAACAATATTTACATGCATTTTGGTGACACGATACCGTAATCTAAAGAAATTAAACAACAGATAGAGAAACAACATCATTGACATCTATCTGGAAAGGGTTACAAAGCCATTTCTAAGGCTCTGGGCTCCAGTGAACAACGGTGAGAGCCATTATCCTTAACAGTGGTGAACCTTTCCAGGACTGGCTGGCCTACCAAAATTCCTCCAAGAGCACATCGACTACTCATCCAAGAGGTCACAAAAGAACCCAAACTAACATGTAAAAAATTACAGGTCTCATTTGCCTCAGTTAAGGTCAGTGTTCATGACTCCACAATAAGAAAAATTGAAAAAATGGAAACCAAGAGAGAGTTGCAAGGCAAAGCCACTGCTGGCATAAAAGAACACATAAGCTTGGCTATAAATCTTGATGACCCCCAAGACTTTGTGGATAATATGACGTGGAACTTTTTGGAAGACATGGGTCCCATTACATCTGGCATAAAGCTAACACAGCATTCCACAAAAGGAACATCATATCGACAGTCAAACACGTGGTAGTGGTCTGGGGCTGCTTTGTTGCTTCAGGATGTGGGTGACATGGCATGATTGATAGAACTATATATACTAAAGTTGGGTTCTGCAGCAGGACAATAATCTGAAGCACACAAGCAAGTCCATCTATGAATGACATCAAAAGAAATACAATTAAGGTTTTGGAGGAACCTAGTCCTGACTTTTGAGATTATTGAGATGACGACCTTAAAAAAAGGGAGTTCATGCTCGGAAAACCCTCCAATGTGGCTGAACTAAAACAATTGGTCAAGAACAAAAAAATTGGCCAAGAACAGTAGGCCAAAATTCCTCCACAGTGATGTACAAGCTAGTTATCGCAAACCTTTAATTGCAGTTGTTGTCATCAAGGTTGGCACAACAAGGTTTATGGGCGTAACTAGTTTTTCACATGGAAGGTAAAGGTTTTAATCAACTCTTTACCTTCAAATGCTGCATTTTGTTTACTCACGTCTTTGGTTAAAATTAGACGGAAATCTAAAAGTTTTTTTAGTCTATAAAATATCTATAATCTGAATCTGTATTCAGGAGGAACATTTATTTTGATATAAATATGTAAATAAGAATGCATTACAAAGAAGGCACCTATATGTGCACTCCACTAATGATCATTAACCCAAAATTATAATAAAACTTTTATTTTCCAGTAAATTGCTATCATTTAGTGGAGTGCTCCACACTGCCTCTTACATAAACTAAATGATTAACAGATTTATATGGTCATAACTCTTTCATTTTAATAGTTTCATTAAAGCTTAAATTGGAAAAACAAATATATTTCCACGTTTCCATGGTCTGGTTAGCACAGTGAGCTTATTGTCAGTTTAACTGCACATCTTTGTGTCATTTTATTTTTTAGCATCTTAGGTGTTTTTGCAGAATAGATGAAAATACAGTAATGTAATGTTTGCTATACTGTAGATATATATGTGTATGCTACACTGAAAGAAAGACATGTACACATATACATGTTCCAGCTTTAATTAAAACAATAATTTGAGAAAAATGTATAGAAGATTTAGATTCACCTATGTAACGGGCTTGCTTTTAACTTTTAGTTGAAGATGTTGTCTCCATGGCGTGCACAAAAGAGGACTATGAAGATTGGTGAAGCAGAAATGGAAAAGTGGAGATAGGGAAACGGAGAAAGGGAAGCAGAGACATTCAAGCTGTTGACAGAGAAGGCAGGATGAGAGGGAAAAAAGTATTTAACCCAAAAGGCAGGAAACTAAATATATTGCCTGAAAACAACAAGTGGATATGACCAAACACTGCTTCCTTCCCCAGAGAAAGAAGAAACATAAACTGAGCTTCATCCAGCTCTTCATCTCTGGGTTGAATCCAGAGAATTCCCAGGTATGTGCAATGTCTATTCTGCAAAGATCTACTCCTCTTCTAAGGTTTATTGAGAACAATGCATGTTATTGATAATTGGATGGCATAAAGCTCGAAAAATTGCATCATGTAACACAAGTAAAATATATTTAAAGTTGTGGGCTAAAAAATTATATTCATAAGTGAATACAAATATTCTTCATTTATTTTATTTGTTTATTTGTGATTCAAATGATTCAACGGGCGTGGAATATTTCATGCATTTTAATTGTACTGAAAAAACTACTGGAATATTCAGTTATTAATTGGTAATTGTACTTACTGTATCAATGTAAAACTTGTTAATTGTGCATAAATATAACAGAGAAACAAAAATAATTTGAGGCGCACATTTGGCAATTTTAGCATACATCACACTAATTTTCTGATTTCCCATTGATTCCAAGTGTATTCAGAATTCCACTTATATATTTTCCAAAGTTTCCTTCTCTATAATTGGAATGTGTTATATGTAATTCTTATTGAAACATGCTATAAAATAATTAAGATTTCATAAATGCAACCAGATGTTTATGAGGCCATTGGGCTGAATTCATGATTTAAAACTTATGAATCATTTTTGAAAAAATCTTCTTAACACAGGTAATATATTTATATTTATTTAACGGAAAAACAATGTGTAGTTGGAATGTTCGGCAGATCAATTGCCAGTTCTTTGTAGGGATCTGTTGGCATGTCTACAGTCACAGCTGGCAAACTCAAGATGGGTCAACCATCTGTTTCACATTACTTTTATTCTTTGTCCTACATCTACAGGTTAGTTTGCACAATCCCCTATTGTCTTTCAAGTGACATCTGCTTTATTCCTCAAAGTATGTAAGATGTAAACAGTCAGATTCTCATGAATAATATTTTTTATGTTTTATAGTGAACTGCTGTGGATTCACTCACTGATGAAACAAGAAATCTTATATTAGCACCCAGTAAGCATATCTTACATTATTTTTTTTTCTTAGGTGTGTTGTATTCAGTTGATTGCATGCTTTGTGAGATTACACAATGCATTCTGGGACTGTATTAAATACAAGGAAATGTGAGGAATCCATGGGCAAACATACGAAACATGGAAACTTAAAAAATAGTATTTTATACATTTGCTAGAAAATTTGCTATCCAAATGTTAAAACGGAGAAATCATAAGAATGAAGGAAAACTGTTTATCCTTGGAAGTGCTTGATTTACAAGCAGCTGCAATAGGGAAAGCTAATATAGAAATTATACAAAAAACAGACACAATGGTGACTGATGTTAGAAAAGTTTCAAGAAAACATTATGCTGGGGATAATGAAAATGGAAAAAACAGTAAAAAAAAAAAAAAAAAAAAGATTGATAACATTAATGCCATATTGGTAGATAGTAACAAAGGGCAGGAAAATACAAAGAAGGACAAGTATGAAAGTTTCATCACCACTTAAAACATAAGGTATAAACAAGATTCTGAACAAATATTGACACATAATTAAAAGTGACCCCATCTTAAAGACATTCTACTATAATATGTAGGAAAAAACATTGAAACTTTAAAAATATACTAGCACTTACAGATATAACTAAAAAACAAATATTGCATTTTTCATGAATGGATGTGAGAAATGTGCTACTTGTGGGCACTGCAATATTTGCCCTAAGAAAGCTAACATTTTTTTTGTGCAGTTACTCAGAAGAAATTTCATGGAAGGGATGATTCTAAACTTCAAGCCATGGTCATAATTGTAAGTAACTAAAGGGAGGCATCTAACATAAATGGCTGCCCTCGGCTCCTGCTATGTCAGCTATGCATGGAGCGTGGGTAGCTAGGGAGACAACATCTATTAATACTAATTACGCAGATGAACGTTACTCTTTTCCCGTGTGCTTAAAAAACAAAGTATCTTTCTTTGGTGATTTACAGTATCTCCCAAAAGTGAGTACACCCCCTCACATTTTTGTAAATATTTTCTTATATATTTCCATGTGACAACACTGAAGAAATGACACTCTGCTACAATGTAAAATATTGAGTGTACAGTCTGTATATAGTGTAAACTCGCTGCCCCCTCAAAATAACTAAACAGCCATTAATGTCTAACACCTTGGCAACAAAAGTGAGTACACCCCTGAGTGGAAATGTCCAAAGTGGGCCCAAAGTGTCAATATTTTGTGTGGCCACCATTATTTTCCAGCACTGCCTTAACCCTCTTGGGCATGGAGTTCACCAGTTTCACAGGTTGCCATTAGAGTCCTCTTCCACTCCTCCATGACGACATCACGGAGCTCCCCCACCTTCCGTTTCAGGATGCCCCACAGATGCTCAATGGGGTTTATGTCTAAAGCCAGTCCATCACCTTTACCCTCAGCTTCTTTAGCAAGGCAGCGGTCGTCTTTGTCATGAACCGGGTAAACAGATCTGGTAGGAGCCCAGGTACAGGGGATACAAGGGGTTCCGTCTGTACCCCGCGATGCATAATGACTTGGGGGTTGTTACAGACAGGCGCAAAGAAACAAACAAAGGAAACTAAAGATTGTGAAAGGGTGTCTCAAGGATAAAGAGTATATACTTTCCTTTTTTCTTTTACCGGATACCCAGCTGCAGCCTGTAACAACATACTCCTGGTGTGGGAAAGATACATTTGGTCCACTAGGGAGGCGCTTGTGTAAACCAGTTTTCAATACAAAATAAAAAAGAAAACTATGATGGTGTAGTAGTTGAGATCCGATAATATTATGTCTGGTATATTTATGCACTCACAATATGTCTGTGCTGGTCAGAGTCCAATATGCAACCACCCCGCGGTCCGTGTGTGAGGTGTATATATGAGGAAAAAAACACAACGACATAAAAAACACAATGGTGTAGTAGCGTTATGCGTTCTGGCACGCCAGAAAGGATGTACACTTACAGTTACAACTGGTGTGTCAAGCGTGTAGAAGCTAGTTGTCGTCTTATCATTATGATTCCTCCAGATTTCCTCAGTCCTTCGTAGCCATGAGATGATGTATATCCAGTAGGTAACAAACTGTTCCACCAAAAGTGTGTGTAAATGAAATAATTTATTCTGGGCACCTGCCCAGCTGAATATAAATAAAATACAATTAGCGTATAGGTCGTCCTATTGCGCTTTAGAATAAAATAAAAGTTAAATAAAAAAGTCTGTGTGTAAAAAAGAGCTCTATCTGTATTCCTCTCGACCCGTTTCGCAGAAGCGGCTTCCTCAGGAGTGTCTTCTAGTCTTCATCGTCGGCTTTTTATCTGTATAGGGCGCCATCCTCGTCCTCCGACGTGCATGCGTCCGACGTCAGAGCGTCCGTTCGTCCCGGCGCCATCCATCCTGATCTTCCGCGAATCTCTTCTCCTATGCCCGAGGGCTTCCAGGTAAGTTTCAAAGTATAGGTGAGAGAGTAAGCGTTAAGACAGGAGGATGTAAAATCATAATCATTTATATGTTAGAGCGTGCCGGATGTATAGGTTATGTGGATAATGGTATCGGTAAACATCTATCCCGCAGGACATGTACAACGGCGAACAAACCCCAAGTGTCTCCCCGGAGGAGGGGAGAAAAGCCCAAAGGGGATGTGAAATTTCTCTGGAGACGTTATAAGACAACAAAAAATAAATGAATGGACCACCAGTGGAGAACATAATCAAGTGAAAATAAAGTAAAACTGGAAGTCTGTGAAGGGCAGCTGAAAAACAGTAGAAAAAGTTTAGACTGAAAGGTCTTGTCCTATGCCATGAATCCTGATCTGTCATCTCTCATAGAGATGAAATTTTTTTTTATCAATGATGTTGTATATACTAAACCCCACTCATAACGTGGTATCAAGAAACTAGGTGCACCCAAAAAACAAACCACAGACAGAATACGTTGATATGATCTACCGTATTTCCCCATGTATAAGACTCTCCCATGTATAAGACGAACCTTAATTTCGGGGCCCGAAATTTTGAAAAAAAATGTATTACATAGATATTGAACTCAAGTTTTATTTATCATAAAATTCATACTCATCATTGCCATCACTCCCATCCATTAACTGCCCCTAAATTAACCCTAAAGACCCCATCAACCATAACTGCCCCTAAATTAACCCTAAAGACCCCATTAACCATAACTGCCCCTAAATTCACCCCCACCTCCCCAAATATGAATGTTATACTTACTGTTAGATGAGTTGCTGGGCCATGTGGACGCTATAAAAAAGGGTCAGGGCCACTAGTAAGTGTGACTCTAGGGAGGGACTGTTAATCAGAAAGGGGCGGGGACAATTGTCAGTGTGACTGCAGGGAGGGACTGGGAAGTAATAACTGCAATCTACAACCACTGTATAAGACGCACCTAGTTTTTAGACCCCACAATTTTTCAAAAACGGTGCGTCTTATTATCAAGCAAATAAGGTATTTGTGATATATATATTGTGTTTATTTATCTTGATTTATTTATTATATATTTTATATATATTCAATAAAATGTATTTTTATATAAATATATTCTGGCATTGAGTACCGGTAATTTTAGCACTGTTTCTTTTTGTATATTTATTTATTGATTGATTTCTCTCTCTCTTGGCAGCTTAATTTAAAATCTGAGCAAATTGTATTCCTTTTAATTTTACATCTATTTATTTATCCAGCTATTTGACGAACTGTATCAAATGAATTTATTTGCCCATTTGATTGACAAACTTTATCAAATTAATTCATATTGGTTATTTTTCTGCATTAACTTATTTAATTTATTTATTGAACTTGAAGCATATTTATATCAAGCAAGAGACCACTTTATGAGATGACAACCCGCAGTAGTCTGAAAATTACTGATGTATACTTGAACTTAATTACACCAAAATAGTAAGAGTCTCTAAGAGCTGACACCAAAAGAACTGTAAACAGTCTTTGGCTAAATAGCCTAAAAACCTATGTACTTTGTCTAACTGTAAAGTTTCAAGTGTATCCACTTTGTTAACCCTGCTATTAGTAGAAAAATATTAACAGCCCGTGATTTTATCATTCATTGCTAAAGAGGAGTTCTTTGATATACCAGTACATCTCTTTGGAAACTTAATTTGCTACAATAACCCGCTGGTTAACGATACCTAATTACAGTTTGCAGTACTATAAGTATATTGACTACTCAAATTATCTCCTGACTATGGGTCAAAAAAAGTAGAAAGAAAACCCTCAGAATTCTACAAACATTTATTATTCTCCTAAAGCTAATCACTTAGGTAGAAAAATATTGCAATCTAATATGGGTCCACCTGAAAAACCTGCATCTGACATATACACAGAAGAAAGCCCTGAATCTTCCACAAATATAACCCAAGTGATCATATCCCAGGCTCTGGGCAGCTTTTCTTCACAGAATTAAATATGACTTCAGAGTGATCATTTTGTAATTAAGTTGGGCAGTTTTACAAATCTCTGAGAACTTGCATGGACCATGCATCTCTTGCATGGACCAAAGAAATTCTTCTTGAACTGGAATTGACATGAATTGGAAGCTTTACAACTCCAAAGCACCCCACTTAAAGAAGACCTATGTAAAGCAGTAACTAAACTGGCTGATCTTCAGGACTGTTCTAGAAGGAGCAACCTACTCAATATATCATGACAAGCCTAGGGACACCATTATATGTTTTAATAATGCTTATATAAAAAATTTATTCAGACATAAGCAACCTCCAGATAAATTTAAAGGTGTAACTCTATATTCAGATCTATGTAGAGCATCAAGGAATAATAAAAGAAACTACAGCAAAATAGCAACCTGCTTAAGTCATAAAAAAATGATATAGATTGTATTGATATTTGAGGTTCCAGCATCTGCTAAAGACAAGCTAATACAACTTGGCATTATGAGATAAAAACTGGGCCAAATTTTTGATTCTCATCCCACATTTGCTAAGAAATTAAGAATAAACGCAAATTAAAGGAGCTCTAAAACATTTGCAACATTGTAGTTATATCTGGGAACTCTGTTTAAGATAAGTTAACATAGCTTGGTATCAGAGATCAATTGTTTTTTGTTAACTGTGGAACACAGTAAAATAACTAATATGCACCTTTTAATTTGTCATTCATGATGGTATCTAACTACACAATATGTATCTGTGTATCAATATCTGTATATATATATATATATATATATATATATATATATATATATATATATAGTCTTTTTTTTTTGATCCTACTATTAACTATTGCATGGCACCGGCACCATACATGCTTTGTCAAAACCTTAAAGTCTTTGGGTTTAAGGCACCCTTTATAAGCATCATATAGTACTTTTGTATTTTTATTCTATTGTATTCTATTATATCCGATACTACAGCACTAATATGTTTCTTGATTGGATTTATGCTGAACCTTTTTTGCTCTTTGATGAGTACAGTCTGAATCATTGTTTATTAAAGTTTGAAACACACTGTAGGTTCACTAATGTTTGTATGCTTAATATAGCATTTACCCTACTGACATTACTGCATGGCACTTGCACTGAATATTTTGGTTATTTGTATTTATGGTTTGCCTTACTGGCTTTTTGGTGCATACATTCATTATGATATAGCAAAAATGATTAGGTTAAAAAGGCAATATGGGGATAACTTCAGATACTCATGAACTGAGGTCAATATGGTGGCACTTGCAGTGATATCTTCTCCCTGATCCTCCAATCAGAGGAGAGGACAACAATGCAAGCGCTGTCATTTTGCCCTCATATGATCGGATGTTTGTGATGTTCAAAGTGTTCTGCTAGACTCTATGTGCCATATGCAATTTTAATCTGTTATGATTAATGCTAAAGCTGAAAACAAGTGTATGCGGCTTTTGGGAAATGTTAGATTAGGGATATCGATCGGGAAAATGTCAGTTTATTTTTGTTGACATTTTATAAACCCAATCTAGCCTCACAAGTCTAGATTCATTTCTAGACAAATGAAGCTTATATCCCTGCAGAGCCCAGAGCTACATCTTCACCCCAAACCTGTTCACCACACGATCCCCAAACTTTATTCACTACCATCACCAAGCTGTATTTAAGTTTTTTTTTAAATACCTTCAGTAACCCCCTGAACTGCTCAAATTATTGAAAAATCCAATTTAGTTAAAAAAAAAAAGTAGCACTTCCAAATTATAAGAAATGGTAACATGATAACTCCGACTATCCCTGGAAGCTATGAGTTCAAATTTAGAGCACAAAGACAGAAGTTATATTTAATTTGACAAAAGTGATTTACAAAAATAATGATAAAAGAGCCACACAAAAATACATACAAAACAGTATAAAATAAATAGGGGTAAAACACAGAAAACTTACATAAAGCAAAAGTAAAATAATCTGTGGGAATTTCTTGAAGTTGTGGCCCCTTGTCAAACAATAAAGAAATTCTAAATTTTAATCTCAGATTCCCAGTTTTATTAGCTGGGTTATAAAATTTGGCAGCTAACTCCTGAATACATCATATTTTGCTGTTGTGGTACCATGTACATTAATAGCACTGTGGTGACCGCACCCGCCATGTTATTAGTAGACTTGTGCATTCGTCTTCGGGCGAACATGAAAACGAGCACGAAGAGGCCGTTTTTTTGTTCGTTCCGAAGGAACGTAGAACAGAATACAGTGCCGGCAAACCGTAGGCGAAGACGAAGACTCACAATCACGAAGAATCGAAGATTCTTCGTGATCGTCTTCGTTTTTGCCGCGCAACCGCCAAAATTTCAAACAGGAGTGAGCTGATCCTCGTCTGTCCAATCAGCTCACTCTTGTGACGTAACGCTAAGGGTCTCGTCCAATGCCTGTGCTGCTGTTTTTTGAATTCTGAAGGCGCCTTTATAAGACCAGAGCTTGCCTGAGAGATCCATTCATTTTTCGCTGTGACTGCTTTGGCAACACTGCTGTGCTGCATCCGAGCGTTACAGAGAGAGATTGTTCTGTTCTGTGTGAGACTGGTAAGCCTTAGCCTGCCATTTCTCACTGTGTACTTCATCCTCACTTCAGTGCTACTTAATTAATATATTTAATAATAATAATTTGATTAATTTAATTTTTTTAAAATTAATTTGTCATCAACTTTAGTGTAAGTGCTGTTGAGTTGACAGTGCACCCAGTGCCTCAGTGGCACTGGGGTGCCCTTGCCCTGGGCTGGCACTAGTGCCTATTGCCTGTCCTGTTTAAATAAATTAAATAGAATTTATAAATTACAATTTAATAGAATCTATAATTTAATAGTTCATTATAATATTATATATATATATATATATTTGTCAGTCATATATATATATATATACTATAGTATACTAGTGTAGAGTGTACTGTAGACATTCATCTACTAGTGTCTAATTTAAAATCAGTAATATTAATTAATATAATTAATAATTGAATTCATTATAAAATTATATATATATTTGTCAGTTATAGTTAGTAATAGTATACTAGTGTAGAGTGTACTGTAGACATTCAGAACATCTACTAGTGTCTAATCTAAAATCAGTAATATCAATAATTCTCTAATTCTTTCTTATCTTAATAGTTAATTAAATTAGCTATAAATAAAAGTAATAATATTAATTAATTACTACTAGCGTATAGTTCAGCTAATCTTATTAGTACTGGTGCTGCAGCTCTATAGTTTGTGCTTTGTTTTAGCAACAGTAAGAGACCAAGTCAATTTTTCTTAATTAATCTTTCATTTTATTTCATTTGTTTTGCTCACCTCAGTCCATCAGTGAAGTGAACTTGTTGGGCTAGTGAGTGCAGCCGCATAAGTGCTGTGTTTTTTTTTGATCAGCAAGCAGTGACGTTAACTGTTTTGCAAAGATTTTCTCATTTATTTTACATTTTATTTCAATTTTATTAAAAGTACCCTTAGTGTTTTGCTCACCTCAGTCCATCAGTGAAGTGAACTTGTTGGGCTAGTGAGTGCAGCAAGCAGTGAAGATAACTGTTTTGCTGTGACATTTTATTTTATTTCTAATTCTTTTCAAGAAAAATTGACTGTGACGAGCTGTACTAAGCAAAGCTTCAAGCTACTAGCTGTAGTACTAAAATAATTCTAATCTTCTTTAATCTTAATCTATAATATATTATAAATAATAATATTCTAATTCATAATCTATAATATAAGTAATTCTAATTCTAAATTCTAATTCATAATCTATATTCTTCTATCTATAATACATAATATATAAGTAAATTAGTTCTAATCTATTAATATTATATAACTTAATATTAATTAATAAATCATATACTGAATCTGATTTAACCTCACTTTAGCTTAGTGGGTTTGAGAGCGTCTGCCTAGAGGTAGACTTATAGTAAGGAAATATAGCTTTAGGCTAGCATAGTGGTAGGCTAAGCTCTTAGGCCCGTGTAAATTCAAATTAAAAATAAAATACTGCTAGTTATTAAATAGTTAATCTTGAGTTAATAATTTCAATAACTTTAGGATTTTGGCAGATTGCACACAGCACAGTGCAGTAGTGCATAGTTTTACTTTTTAAGCAGTAGCACTGAAGAGAACTTCCTCTAATTTTTTTGTCTTTAATTCGTTTTTCCTTTTTTTTATTTTTATTTTTTTATTTTTTTTTTTATAGTTTTTTAAACACTACACTACACTACACTACACTACACACACAACACAAAATTTGAAATGGATCCTCCTTTTGGGACTAAGGAGGGACAAGCTCCATCTACCACCACCACCACCACCACCAGCACCACCACCAGCACCACCACCAGCTCTAAGATGCAGCCTTTGCGTCAGTCTAGTCGGCCAAGTAGGCCAAGCTCTCGCTTATCATTTGGGGAAGCATTGCTTGAAGGATCATCAAGTAAAGGAAAGGCACCAAAAGCAGGCAGTAGTAGTGCGGCTAGGCCCACAAGCTCTATGGTTTTTTACGGAAAGCCTAAAGCACCAGAAGCACGTTCAAAGTTAAAGGGTAGCACAAGTAGTACCAGCCCAGTGACTAAAAAGAAGTGCCTTTTGCCCCAAGCAGCATCTTCCCCATCCACCAGCAGCATGCAAGGTACCAAGCAGAGCCAAATTAGCAGCAAGACTCAGAGGGGTCCCAAACCAAAGCGATCTCATTCCTTTGTAGGGAAAACCACCACCACCACCACCCCCGCCTCTACCACCACTAGTGCTGCGCCTACTGTTCCCACTGGTACCGCCACGCCATGTCCTCCTAGTACCTCTAGCAAGCCACCAAGTCCTTACAAAATTTTTGTAAAGACAGTTAGAGAGAGGGCTACACATAGTGGAACTCCACCTAGCGAGGTAGCAGAGGAGCCTGAGACTGAGAGGCCAAGTGCAGAGTCTATTCTTCCTGCTCGCACTACTACTAGTCACGAGTCTCACGACGATATCAGTCTTAGCTCCAGCCTAGCAGGAATTCCATTCGATCTGGCTAATGAAGAGCTAGACTATGAGCCAGAGGAAGTAGAGGAGATGAGTGGTCAGGAATCAGATTCCTCAGGGAGCAGTGTCCAAATGACTAGTGCACAATTTTCCCCTGAGCCTCCACCTTCTCCGCTACGATCATCACCATCACCACCACCAGCAGCAGCAGCAAAACCTAGCAAATCTAAAGCAATTAGCAGTCCCACTATGGCCAGTACTGTTACCACCAGTCCCACCACCACTAGTTCTGCCTCTGTTCATCCACCCCGAGCAGTAAGAGCAGCACCCAAGGCACACTCCAAGGCTATGCGCGCCCCAATTTGGGAGCACTTTGAAAATGTTGAAGAAGGGCGCTATGGAAAGTGCAAACATTGTGGGAAGCTAATAAGCAGAGGGAAAGTGTCTGGCCATTTTACCAGTGCTAGCATGAAGCATCACCTCAGCACTCAACACAACGCTGTGCTATTGGGGAAAGATGCAGAGGTAAAACTTAGTGCAGGCAGCATAGCTGGTGGCCGTGGAAAAACCCCAACAGCTTCTTCTTCTGAGCCAATAGCAGCAGCAGCAGCAGCAGCAGCAACTAGTGCTGGCAGCCAGAGACCAAGGCAGGTTGGAGCACTGCATGCCCAGCCCACCCTGGAAGAATTTGGGGCATTCCACTCCAAGAGAACGATGCCCAAACAGCAGGCCAATAAAGTAACGCGACTTATTGGTCAGTTCATTGCTGTTGGAGGGGCATCCTTCTCCATGATTGAAGGGGAGCCTTTCAAACAATTGATGGCGGCTGTGGCTCCACAATACACAGTTCCGTCACGTTCCACTTTCAGCAGGAACATTGTCCCCTCGCTGTATCGGTCCTGTGTTGCAGCAGTGAAAGAGGAGCTTTCCAAGGCTGCTGGTCAGTGTGTTCATTTCACTACAGATTTGTGGAGTGCACCTAGCGCCCAGCATGCCTTTCTTTCTTTGACAGCACACTGGTGGCAGCCCGGTGTGTCTAAGGAAGTTGCTGCAGCAGGCTACCGATCATTCCTTCTCCATGCAGAAGTGATGGATGAAAAGCACACTTCCCAAAATATTCTGCATGCGATTAGGAAAATGTTTAGCCTTTGGGTGGGAGCAGAGGCGGGCACCAATGTTGAAGTTGGTTTTGTGGTAACTGACGGAGGTGCCAATATGGTGAAAGCGCTGCGAGATGGTCATATTGTTGGTGTGCGCTGTGCAGCCCACATCATCCATCTTGTAGTGAAGGCAGCAATGTCAGAAGGAACTAATGTGGCAGCAGTAGTTCTGTCCCGCTGCAGAAAGATCGCTGGGCACTTTCACCATAGTGTTAAGGCTAGCCAACTTTTGAGGGAAGAGCAAGAGAGGTCAGGTCTTCCCGTACACTGCCTACGTCAGGATGTCAGTACACGGTGGAACTCCACGTTAGACATGCTAGAGAGGATTTTGGAGCAGCAGAGGGCAATCCATAATCTTGCCTCAGAGCACAATATTGGGATTACCTCTCCATTGAATAGGGAGGATTGGACAGTGATCGCCCAGCTAGTGGCAGTCCTTAAACCATTCAGGGATGCCACAGAAAATTTAAGCTCAAACACTGCCAGTCTGGCCCAGGTAATCCCAGTGTTCTCCCATCTAGGCAGCAAGATGGATGTGTTCCTTGGAAACCGTGAGGCTGTTCAAGGTGGCACTCTACATCCTGACGTAGCAGCCATAGTCAGGAAGCTGAAGGATCTGCTAAAAGTACACCTTCGCAAGCGAATGGAAGAGAGTCCCGAAATGATGCTAGCGTGCCTTTGTGATCCAAGAATTAAGGGAAAGCTAGCTTTGAAATTCAATGTTCTCAGTAGCTACCGGGAGCAATTGGTCAACAAGGTGCGTGACTGGCAGCGTAAAATGGGAATGCTGTCCGAGGAGGGTGAGGTGCAGGAGGAGGAAGAGATGATGTGGTCTGCTACCCCTAGCAGCAGCATCAGCAGCAGTGCCACAAGCAGCACAACACAGCTGAGTGGAGCAGCTGCGTTTTGGGAAGAGGCACTTGGCAGTATAGTTGGACCATCTGACAGAGCTAGCAGCAGAAAGGAGAGTAGTGCTGCTGAAATGGTCAAACTTTACCTCTGTGAAGTTCCTTCTGCTCCTAATGTTGATCCTCTTAGCTACTGGGATGAAAAGAAGAGTGTGTGGCCTGCACTCTCATGGGTTGCGCAGCAGCTTCTATCATGTCCGCCAACCACTGTTCAAAGTGAGCGCGTGTTTTCTATGACTGGAAACATACTGAGTCCACAGCGCTCACGCATGGCACCTCATCTGATGGAGCAGATTGCCTTTCTTAAATTCAATCTGCCCAAATTGGGTTACCCAGCTCTTAGCTTGGAAAGTTAAATTTTTTCTCTCTAATGTTTAAGGTAGTTTCTCCCCCTGGTTGCACTTGCTGCGGTGTGGCAATGCCTGCTACCTCCGCTGGTGTAGCCAATTTACGCTAGGGCCTAGTGTCTGAGCTCTGTAAGTCCGCTCCCAAACGCCTAGGACTGACAGTCTTTGGATGCTTTGCCCTGGGGTGAAACAGGTGAGTGGGTCGTCAATTGCCCACTCATTCACCTTTTTCCGTTTCCAACGCTGCTGCTGGTGGTGGTGCCAGTATCTTTTGCCAGTTCGCTTCCTGGCTGAAATCATGCCTCAGATGTCCCTAATGGAAAGGGTAGTTTCTCCCCCCTGGTTGCACTTGCTGCGGTGTGGCAACGCCTGCTACCTCCGCCGGTGTAGCTAGCTTATGCTAGGGCCTTGTGTCTGAGTTCTGTAGGTCTGCTCCCAAACGCCAAGGACTGACAGTGCTTGGATGCTTTGCCCTGGGGTGAAACAGGTGAGCGGGTCGTCAATTGCCCACTCATTCGCCTTTCCCAATTCTGCTGCTGCTGGTGGTGGTGCCAGTGTCTCTCTTCAATGCCAGTTCGCTTCCTGGCTAGTGTCATGCCTCGAATGTCCCTGATGGTAAGGGTAGTTTCTCCCCCCTGGTTGCACTTGCTGCGGTGTGGCAACGCCTGCTACCTCCGCCGGTGTAGCCAGCTTACGCTAGGGCCTTGTGTCTGAGTTCTGTAGGTCTGCTCCCAAACGCCAAGGACTGACAGTGCTTGGATGCTTTGCCCTGGGGTGAAACAGGTGAGCGGGTCGTCAATTGCCCACTCATTCGCCTTTCCCAATTCTGCTGCTGCTGGTGGTGGTGCCAGTGTCTCTCTTCAATGCCAGTTCGCTTCCTGGCTAGTGTCATGCCTCGAATGTCCCTGATGGTAAGGGTAGTTTCTCCCCCCTGGTTGCACTTGTTGCGGTGTGGCAACGCCTGCTACCTCCGCCGGTGTAGCCAGCTTACGCTAGGGCCTTGTGTCTGAGTTCTGGAAGTCCGCTCCCAAACGCCAAGGACTGACAGTTTTTGGATGCTTTGCCCTGGGGTGAAACAGGTGAGCGGGTCGTCAATTGCCCACTCATTCGCCTTTTCCAATGCTGCTGCTGCTGCTGCTGGTGGTGGTGCCAGTGTCTCTTCTCTGCCAGTTCGCTTCCTGGCTAGTGTCATGCCTCAAATGTCCCTTATGGTAAGGGCAGTTTCTCCCCCCTGGTTGCACTTGCTGCGGTGTGGCAACGCCTGCTACCTCCGCCAATGTAGCCAGCTTACGCTAGGGCCTTGTGTCTGAGCTCTGGAAGTCCGCTCCCAAACGCCAAGGACTGACAGTGTTTGGATGCTTTGCTCTGGGGTGAAACAGGTGAGTGGGTCGCCAATTGCCCACTCATTCGCCTTTCCCAATTCTGCTGCTGCTGCTGCTGGTGGTGGTGCCAGTGTCTCTTCGATGCCAGTTCGCTTCCTGGCTAGTGTCATGAATCAAATGTCCCTAATGGTAAGGGCAGTTTCTCCCCCCTGGCTGCCTCTGTCTGCGGTGTGGCAACGCCTGCTACCTCCGCCGGAGTGGCCAGCTTACGCTAGGGCCTTGTGTCTGAGCTCTGGAAGTCTGCTGCCAAACGTCTAAGACTGACAGTGTTTGGGTGCTTTGCCCTGGGGTGAAACAGGTGAGCGGGTCGCCAATTGCCCTCTCATTCGCCTTTCCAATTTTTCAATGCTGCTGGTGGTGGTGGTGGTGGTGGTGGTGCCAGCATCTCTTCTCTGCCAGTTCGCTTCCTGGCTAGAGTCATGCCCAAAATGTCCCTAGTGGTAAGGGCAGTTTCTCCCCTCTGGCTGCGTCTGTTTGCGGTGTGGCAACGCCTGCTACCTCCGCCGGAGTGGCCAGCTTACGCTAGGGCCTTGTGTCTGAGCTCTGGAAGTCTGCTGCCAAACGTCTAAGACTGACAGTGTTTGGGTGCTTTGCCCTGGGGTGAAACAGGTGAGTGGGTCGCCAATTGCCCACTCATTCGCCTTTCCCAATTCTGCTGCTGCTGCTGGTGGTGGTGCCAGTGTCTCTTCGATGCCAGTTCGCTTCCTGGCTAGTGTCATGAATCAAATGTCCCTAATGGTAAGGGCAGTTTCTCCCCCCTGGCTGCCTCTGTCTGCGGTGTGGCAACGCCTGCTACCTCCGCCGGAGTGGCCAGCTTACGCTAGGGCCTTGTGTCTGAGCTCTGGAAGTCTGCTGCCAAACGTCTAAGACTGACAGTGTTTGGGTGCTTTGCCCTGGGGTGAAACAGGTGAGTGGGTCGCCAATTGCCCACTCATTCGCCTTTCCCAATTCTGCTGCTGCTGCTGGTGGTGGTGCCAGTGTCTCTTCGATGCCAGTTCGCTTCCTGGCTAGTGTCATGAATCAAATGTCCCTAATGGTAAGGGCAGTTTCTCCCCCCTGGCTGCCTCTGTCTGCGGTGTGGCAACGCCTGCTACCTCCGCCGGAGTGGCCAGCTTACGCTAGGGCCTTGTGTCTGAGCTCTGGAAGTCTGCTGCCAAACGTCTAAGACTGACAGTGTTTGGGTGCTTTGCCCTGGGGTGAAACAGGTGAGTGGGTCGCCAATTGCCCACTCATTCGCCTTTCCCATTTTTCAATGCTGCTGCTGGTGGTGGTGGTGGTGCCAGCATCTCTTCTCTGCCAGTTCGCTTCCTGGCTAGAGTCATGCCCAAAATGTCCCTAATTGTAAGGGCAGTTTCTCCCCCCTGGCTGCCTCTGTCTGCGGTGTGGCAACGCCTGCTACCTCCGCCGGAGTGGCCAGCTTACGCTAGGGCCTTGTGTCTGAGCTCTGGAAGTCTGCTGCCAAACGTCTAAGACTGACAGTGTTTGGGTGCTTTGCCCTGGGGTGAAACAGGTGAGTGGGTCGCCAATTGCCCACTCATTCGCCTTTTCAATGCTGCTGCTGGTGGTGGTGCCAGCATCTCTTCTCTGCCAGTTCGCTTCCTGGCTAGAGTCATGCCCAAAATGTCCCTAATGGTAAGGGCAGTTTCTCCCCCCTGGCTGCCTCTGTTTGCGGTGTGGCAACGCCTGCTACCTCCGCCGGAGTGGCCAGCTTACGCTAGGGCCTTGTGTCTGAGCTCTGGAAGTCTGCTGCCAAACGTCTAAGACTGACAGTGTTTGGGTGCTTTGCCCTGGGGTGAAACAGGTGAGTGGGTCGCCAATTGCCCACTCATTCGCCTTTTCAATGCTGCTGCTGGTGGTGGTGCCAGCATCTCTTCTCTGCCAGTTCGCTTCCTGGCTAGTGTCATGCCTCAAATGTCCCTAATTGTAAGGGCAGTTTCTCCCCCCTGGCTGCCTCTGTCTGCGGTGTGGCAACGCCTGCTACCTCCGCCGGAGTGGCCAGCTTACGCTAGGGCCTTGTGTCTGAGCTCTGGAAGTCTGCTGCCAAACGTCTAAGACTGACAGTGTTTGGGTGCTTTGCCCTGGGGTGAAACAGGTGAGCGGGTCGCCAATTGCCCTCTCATTCGCCTTTCCAATTTTTCAATGCTGCTGGTGGTGGTGGTGGTGGTGGTGGTGCCAGCATCTCTTCTCTGCCAGTTCGCTTCCTGGCTAGAGTCATGCCCAAAATGTCCCTAATTGTAAGGGCAGTTTCTCCCCCCTGGCTGCCTCTGTCTGCGGTGTGGCAACGCCTGCTACCTCCGCCGGAGTGGCCAGCTTACGCTAGGGCCTTGTGTCTGAGCTCTGGAAGTCTGCTGCCAAACGTCTAAGACTGACAGTGTTTGGGTGCTTTGCCCTGGGGTGAAACAGGTGAGCGGGTCGCCAATTGCCCTCTCATTCGCCTTTCCAATTTTTCAATGCTGCTGGTGGTGGTGGTGGTGGTGGTGGTGCCAGCATCTCTTCTCTGCCAGTTCGCTTCCTGGCTAGAGTCATGCCCAAAATGTCCCTAATTGTAAGGGCAGTTTCTCCCCCCTGGCTGCCTCTGTCTGCGGTGTGGCAACGCCTGCTACCTCCGCCGGAGTGGCCAGCTTACGCTAGGGCCTTGTGTCTGAGCTCTGGAAGTCTGCTGCCAAACGTCTAAGACTGACAGTGTTTGGGTGCTTTGCCCTGGGGTGAAACAGGTGAGTGGGTCGCCAATTGCCCACTCATTCGCCTTTTCAATGCTGCTGCTGGTGGTGGTGCCAGCATCTCTTCTCTGCCAGTTCGCTTCCTGGCTAGAGTCATGCCCAAAATGTCCCTAATGGTAAGGGCAGTTTCTCCCCCCTGGCTGCCTCTGTTTGCGGTGTGGCAACGCCTGCTACCTCCGCCGGAGTGGCCAGCTTACGCTAGGGCCTTGTGTCTGAGCTCTGGAAGTCTGCTGCCAAACGTCTAAGACTGACAGTGTTTGGGTGCTTTGCCCTGGGGTGAAACAGGTGAGCGGGTCGCCAATTGCCCACTCATTTGCCTTTCCCATTTCCTTTTCCATTTCATTATTTTCCTTCTGATACACAACCAACCAAACATAACACACACAATAACACATATAACACATATAACACACAGTGACATCACACATAACACACATACACACACACTTACAATGCACAAAACACAAGGACCTTTTCCTTGTTATTTGCCCTGGCCTTCACTCACTAATAGCATTACATTAACACTATAACTCACACTTCACCCTATAACATTTTTCCATCCACATACCTGCCAACAGACCCAACTTTTTCAGGGACAGTCCTGCTTTTTTCCAGTCCTGTCCCATCTAATTTAGCTAAACTAGGTATGCAAAATGCAAATACACATAGGTAGTTATAGCTCGGTAGGTAACGCTACTATAAACATTTAATAAATATAATCAAGTACTAAATAATAAATCTAACTTTAAAATACATTTAAATAAACCCCTATTTTTTTTAAAAAAAAAACATTAAAATTAAATTATTATTATTTAGACATAATCCATCTTTAACCAAACCAGTGCACTGCTACTAATCTTAAACATAACCGTACATTAACCCTAAGCTATTTTTTAGTTCTTGTCCAACATTTTTCCATCAGCATACCTGCCAACACACCCAAGATTTTGGTGGACAGTCCTGCTATTTTCCAGTCCTGTCCAATAAGTAAGTTGGGTTGTTGCAAAGTATGCCATTGTAAATAGGTAGCAAATGTTAGGCATGTAAAGTGGTCCAAAATCAATTTAAAAATGTAAAATATTCCCTATTCTTTTATTAAACATCTATGGACAGTACACCTCGGTATGTGTGTGCAACTCTATTGGTCGTTTCGGCAGGGGGCTCGCCTGCCATCAACGAATGAAGTGCATTCTGCAGTTCTGCAATTCACTCGTTGATGCCAGACCAGCCCCCTGCCGAAACGACCAATAGAGCTGCACACACGTACCTTCACGGCAGCTGCTGCTGCTGTGATGTGTTATTAACCCCGTATTAACCCCTGCTAGGCAACCAGGAGGAAAACGAAGATTAAACGAGCACGAAGAATGTCCGCGAATATTCGCCCGAAGAGAAGACAGGAACGGGCGAATATTCGCGGAATACGAAGATTTTTTTTTCCCCGAAGACGAGCACGAAGACGAACACGAAGAGCCCCCTGGTGCCCAAGTCTAGTTATTAGTAACGTACAGGTACCTGTGACAGGGCCAGGTTAACGGGAGTTGCCCTGACCTCCTGTATCCAGGCAGAGACAGACAGTCTTGTGGAACTCTGGGTCGGATTGTCTGGGGGCAGTTTGCATAAAGTGTTTCGTTGGGTGAGGGTATTTTGGAGGTCTTTGTTGGGGATTCGTGTGCAGTTTAGCAGGGTCATGGAGCACGTCTGTGTCCTGTTTCTGATCCCATGGCCCGGTAATATTTTATAATATGTTTTATTTTATAACTGGCCCCAGAGCATCAGGAGTTGGAACATAGACCAGAATAGTTGGTCGCATCCTAGTAGTATATTTTTCTCCCAACATAGATTTATGGACAAATCGCCTACAGTCAAAAATCAGATTGAAATTTGAATTCTCAAATTGATAATAATATCTCATATGTCTATGCTGACCAGTCAGGACTTCTCTTGAATATGCCATTATTTTGAGCCTTTACATTTCAGTTTTAACCCACCCAAAATTTGCCACTGATGGTCAGGTGTTTTTTATGACAGCTTTTCTAAATACTTTTCTATTCACTCTTTGTTGATGGAGCTGCATAGATGCACTGGAGTGTCATTTAAGCATAAATTAATATCAACATTTCATGAAGAAGAAAATATTTGGCTCACAAAATTGCAAAGACATAAAGTCCTCAGTATAATACTGAAAAAGAAGAAAAATATTACTAAAATAGATAACTACAGCATCCAATAACTATTTAACTCGCATTCAGCATGGTTTTGAAAATCTGTTTAGTGTGCCAAACAGCTGTGGATATTGCACAGGGATTCGTCCATCTCCTTGTGCGTTTGTATGATGCTGGATTCTGCCATTGACTTTACGAGCACATAACATCCAAAAAGTACCATGCCGGAGTTAATATTGTCGCAATGATAACTTTTTTCTTATCCATCATCTATTTTAATATACCAAATACATGTCTGCTATATTAATGCCACCTTTAGGCTAGATTAGGTTTATAAAATGTCAACAAAAATAAACTGAAATGTTCCTACTTGATATCCCTAATCTAACATTTCCCAAAAGCTGCACACACTTGTTTTCAGCTTTACCATTAATGATAACAGATTAAAATTGCATATAGAGTCTGGCGGAACAGTTTGAAAAGTAAATGTATGAAACTTTTTTTTAGTTCAAGTCCAGGTTACATGCCAACAATAACAAGAGACTGAGGGATTTGAAAAATGTCAGCATTAGTAATGGCATCCTTCCAAACCTGAAGGGTGGTAGTAATACTCGGATGATCCCTATGCAGCAGACAGGTGGTGGAGTCTTGGAGCGGGCTGGTGAAAGAGTTTTTCTCAATTGTGGGCAACAGGTTGTGTGTGTGTGGATAGCCCATTCCACTATTCTTTGGAAATAGAAAGACTGCCAATACCTCTCCAGGTCCGGCACCCCTAGCCCTCCCTTACTCCGCAGCCTAGACGAGTGTTTGTATGAAAGTCTGGGTTATCTGCCCCTCCACACATAGTGGGAGATCAACCTCGAGCATTGTTTTCGGGGTATATAAATAGGAAAAGCTTGAAATAAAAATAATAATCTAGGCAAAATATTATTCTTTACTGCCACCAGACGACCAACCCAAGTTACAATGGCAAGAAAAAGTACCCTATTTGCTCGATTATAGGACAACCCCCCAAAATTTGAATATTAATTTAGAAAAAAAAAAAGAGTCTGAATATAAGAGTACCCTATAGGAAAAAGGGTTTACTAGTAAATATTAATTCACATGTAAACTTTTTTTCATATTTATAAAAACCATGGTTTTATTTCGTTTTACTTGCTTTTATTTGCCAACCTGCCCCCCAGTTATGCACATCTGCTCCACGGCTTGCTACTCTGCCCCCAGATATGCCTTCTACCCCCTATATGCCACTCTGCCCCCTGATATGCCTTATACCCCCTATATGCCACTCTGCCTCCAGGATATGCCACTTTGCCCGCCTATATGTCACTCTGCCTCCAGGATATGCCACTTTGCCCCCCTATAGGCCACTCTGCCCCCCCAGATATGCCTTAATTATTCCTCCCTATTTGCTAATCTGCCCCCCCAATATGCCTTATACTCCCTATATGCCTCCCTCCTTACTGATGGATCCCTAAACTTGTCCCTGTGCTCCAGACTCCCTGGTGTCAAGTGGGGGCAGTCGGTGAGCGTCTGCACGATGCACGCAGACAACCTCAGCTGCTGCCGGGACTTCCGCCAGGGCTTTTATGGCTGAGCACTGAAGACACCGGTCCTCCGTCAGAGAAGCTTTGGTGGAAGACGTTTACTGCCTGCCAGAGAGGATGACCCAGGTCAAGGAAACATGCCTTCACCTGGGGACTCCCCAGATATACCAGTTCACAAATATCCACTATAGAATTTTCTGTGCTGTAACAATGTACACATTAGACAGTAAAATGTATTTATGATGTTTTAGAAGCAAAAGTCTCACATGTTAATATTTTATCAAAGGATACCACATTTGAATTGGCTGGGATTATGATGGATCAATGCTATTAAATTGATTTTATTCCATTATTCATAACAAATGACTCATGCTATACATTCCAACTCAGCTGCTTTATATGAAAAACAGTGTTCTAGGTGCTCACGATCAAACAACTTATTTTTGCTGTTGAAGTATAACTAAAACTACCAAATAGGGGATGCTTGTTTAGAATGCACTGGACTCTTTTTTTTACTTTGATTTACATTTATAGCTACATGCTTAAAAATAAGTAGTGGTTAGTGATGGTATTGATCGGTCTTCGCCTGAGGGGTTGGTGTGTATGGGAAGATTACAAACCCCCTCTAACCGGTCCAACATTAGGGAGCACGAGGTCTGTCACTTCAGACCCCGGCTTCCATGCTCATGGATCAGTATACGCCTCCAAATGATGCTGAGCACCGAGATATGACGTTGTACCCCCGCGCTCTGCATCAATAGCTGGTGCAAAGTTATGAGGGTGCACTAAAGCAGAGGTCTGAAATTACAGACCTCGCGCTCCCACAACTGGGAGGATGGAGGATCAATTGATGAAGGATGAAAAAGAGAAAGGTAAGAGATGGAGAGAAAGGGGTGTAAGGGCAGTGTATGTGTGTTTATGGGCAGGTTTGTGTAAGGGCAATGTTTGTGTATATGTGTGTTTATGAGCAGGTATGTGTAAAGGCAGTGTGTAAGGGTCCTAAAAAAAAGAAAACTCATGCTGTGGACACCTGGCTGCCTGAGCATCATGGGAATTGTAGTTCACAGCTAACATCTCCAGCCTAAGGGTCCTAGCTTTAGGTTTGACTACCATATTAAAATAAGTCTGCCTCTGACTATATTACCCTCTGCTAATCTATTGAGGATGGAGGCCACAAAGGTGGGGTTTTTATGATGATCCATAGTTCCCTTCATGAAGAGTGCTCTCCTCTCCAGATCTTGCCATTGTTTTTTTCTACCAGAATTACTACCCATTTGGTGTTATATGAAGGGGCGCTATACAGAAAAATATGCGGGAAGTGGGTGTATGTACTTTTTGGCTCTTTCTTTTTTGTTCTGTTTGATTTCTGTGATGTCAACCCTCAGAACATGGTTCACCTGATCAATAATCGCCACCATGTCCTCTTTAGTAGGTAACTTGCAAAGTGTCTGCTGCCAGTCTCCTTCTGGAATCCTAGAGGCCTGCTCTGTCAATTAAATTGTATCCGTAGTCACCCAGTTTGGCTCTTTCCAATTTTACACTAACCAGGGAAAAAATTCCTTCTTGACCCCAAAATGGCAGTCAGATTCTCCTTGGATCAATAAGCCGCTTCCCCATAATTAAAGATTATATCCCTGAACAGTAGCGTACCTAGCGGGGGGCGGGGGGGCAGTCCGCACCGGGTGCCGCTCATCAGGGGGGTGCCAACTTGCCGGCACCCCTCCAGAGACGGACAGTAATGTCCGCCGCTGGAGGAGCAGGCTCGCAAGGGAGCGGTATCGGAGGTCTTTAACAGACCTCCGGCTCCCTTGAGTGAGTCTGTTAAAGACCTCCGATATCGCTCCCTTGCGATCCGCACGGCAACATTGGTAGATTGGTGGATTGGTATGTGTGGATTAGTATGTGTGGATTGGTGTATGTGTGGATTGGTATGTGTGGATTAGTATGTCTGGATTGGTGTGTGTGTGGATTGGTATGTGTGTGGATTGGTATGTGTGTGGATTGGTATATGTGTGGATTGGTATATGTGTGGATTAGTATATGTGTGGATTAGTATATGTGTGGATTGGTATGTGTGGATTGGTGTATGTGTGGATTAGTATGTGTGTGGATTGGTATGTGTGTGGATTGGTATATGTGTGGATTGGTATATGTGCAGATTGGTAAGTGTGTGAGAGTGATGGGTGTTATGCTGTACCATTTCCAATGTATTTTTCATTATATAATTATGCTCTAGTACATCATAACTCCCATCACTCTATACTGTTCCATACAGTGGCAGAGCTGGGAGACAGAGGCCTTGCACCCCCACCGCAGGACTCCTGAAAGGTAAGTGAACTTCAAAGGGGGAGAGGGTAGATAGTTAGGAGGGGGTAGATAGTTAGGAGGGGGTAGATAGGGAGAAGGGAGTGAGACGGGGTAGATAGGGAGAAGGGAGTGAGAAGGGGTAGGTAGGACAAAAGGGAGTGAGAAGGGGTAGATAGGGCAATCATACTCCTATCATGCCAAATCTGCGAGTACATACTGGAATCTGGGTATGGAATGTGATTGCTGTTAACAATCATATATATATATATATATATATATATATATATATATATATATATTAATATTGTTATTTAAATGTTTTGTCCTATTTTGGTGTGTTACTTACTTTAAATACAAGTGTTAGATTTTTTTTTATGGTGTGGGGGGGTCATATTCGGTTTCGGCCAGGTAAATGCTGCATTTTCATTTTCAGTCCAGAATTAGTTTCGGTGCATCTCTACTACTAATGAAGTGGTAGGCCTACACCACATCAATGTTTGGCTTAGTATATAGTGATAGGAGTTATGCTGCACTATTGACAATGTCTGGCTCAATGTATAGTGATAGGGATTACGCTGTACCACCGTCAATGTGTGCCTCAGTATATAGTGATAGGTGTTATGTTGTACCACCGTCATTGTCTGCCTCAGTATATAGTGGTAGGTGTTATGCTGTACAACCGTCAATGTATGCCTCAGTATATAGTGATAGGTGTTATGCTGTACCACCGTCAATTTCTGCCTCAGTATATAGTGATAAGTGTTACGCTGTACCACCGTCAATGTCTGCCTCAGTATATAATGATAACAGTAAGTGTTATGCTGTACCACCTTCAGTGTCTGCGCCGGTATATAACGGTAGAAGCTATGCAGTTTTAAAGTGTGTGTGGGGGGGTGCCACAGGATCCGCCCCAGGTGCCAAATACTCTAGGTACGCCCCTGTCCCTGAATATTATGTTTTTCCAAGTATTCATCTAGTTGCTGTTTTAACATCTGTACAGACTCTAATAAAACTACCTCTGCAGGCAGAGAATTCCACATCCTTATTGTCCTTACTGTAAAAAACCCTTTCCTCTGCCTTTCTTCCAATCTAAACACATGACCACATGTCCTATGTATAGTCCTGTTTATGAACAGATTTCCACACAATGGTTTGTATTGGCCCCGAATATATTTATATAATGCTATCATATCCCCCCTGAGGCGCCGTTTTTCTAAACTAAATAGATTTAAATTTGTTAACCTTTCTTCATAACTTCTTTTGCAATGTAGTAATAAAGGAAAAATATTTATTCTGAATATTGGGCCAATAAACACAGATAAAAATAAAAAAGAAGACAGTTTTCCAGCATTTTACATATCGATGACAAGATGGATTAGAAAAACAAAAAAAACATTACATCCCCCATTACATAGTAATAAAGATTGATACATTAAATAAAAATATGGGACTTATGGGGAAAAAACTATACGGAAAATACCAACATTTCTCTTAAGGTGTAAATTCAAATGATCCACATCAGGTTAAATATTACTTGAAATAGAGATCTGTTTATACTCAGTTTGGTTTGTCTTACTTTCATATATATTGTCTGCTTTTTTTTGCCTTTGTTGCACATAACACCTGGCTAGGAAACAAGCCAGGTGCCCAGACTTTTCATTTTATTGAGTAGATACATATAGTAAATATTTAGAAGCTGCATAAATGTGCCATGAGTTTTTCACAGCCATTTTACCCACAAGAGGGATCCTGGAAAGATTCCTATATTTTTATTTTTTCTGATCTTCATTACATTATTCGCCAGCTAACACTGTTGGTAATAATATATAAAAAATATCTCTGAAAACACGTTATTTAATGATACATAGAAAATAGAATCCAAGCTAGATACAATAGGGAGTAAATTCTGATATTCTTAACCAAGGGAGTAATAATACAACCCATACAGGCAGTGTTGGGGAAAACATTGGAGAGCTTTAATGAAAACACAATTAGTCATTTGCGGGCTTTGAATGCTCTCAAGATTATAAACATGGGAATGAAGCTTTATTTAGTCTAGAGGCAAACTGTACTAACATTTGAATATTTTAGAAAGCACAATGCAAACCATTCTGAGTGCCAATTGGCACCTACAAATTGAATTAATATGATATGTGCAAAAAAGGAATGGAAGAATAGCAAGAATGTGCTTTTAGGGACACACAAATAGCACACCAAATGTATTTAAAAAATCTATATCCCTCAAGGAAATACATACGCAGTCATTGTGATCATAGTGGCCACACAGCTGATTGTGGACGCATATTTCAAAATAAAATTAAACATTAAATTAAAATAAATAATGAATACACAGATATGGTGTACTATTTTCTTACAAAAGTATATATATGGACATATACATAGATAACAATAACAATTACTATTTAAAATCAAAAAAAGAATAGAAAATGCAATATAAAATGTTAATCCCCTAAGGACAAAGGACATTTTTACACTTGAGAATGAGAGTATTTTCAACATTTCAGTGTCCTTGTTCAGCCATAATGTCCTTATTTCTCCTTTAGTGTACCCACACTATATTTATATTTTATATTTGGTATATTTTTTTCTTTTGAAGCCATATTTATCTATATAATCTTGCAAAAATATTGAAAAAGTGGTATGTAATAATTTTGAAAAAAACATCCAGTTTTACCTTTGAAATATTAATTATAGATCAAAGATACGTTTAGTTTTTACAAATTGTAATATTTGGTATTCGCTACTTTCAAGTAGACAGCCAAGATTATTCCACTATGGTCATTTTGACATATTTCCCCACTCTTGTTATGCAAAGTTGGTAGTAAAAACAAATCTGCTTTTCAAACACTCTTTGCATTGCTACTTTGGATTTCTTGCCCAGGATATGTGATGCCCCACGTCTATAGGTCTGGCATAATTTGGGAAGCTACGGGGCTAAATCCAAAACAAGTGCATTTTTAAAAATTATTTTTATATTGAGAGGCGGTACTGGCAGGGCCGGCGCCCCCTATAGGGAAAGTATACTTGGAGCGGTGCCGGTAGCCTGCAGCCGCCGGCCGCGGTCATTCATTTGAAGCGCAGCCTCAGCTCTCGGTCACTTTATGGGAGGCAGGAAGCCGTGGCCACGGTTCAAGGTCCCTATGGGGAGCAGTGGGAGCTTTAAAAGAGGTGGGGTATAAGTGGGTGTGGTAAAAGAAGGGGAGGGCTTGTGGGGGTGGAGCCAGGGGGTGGCAAAATTATGTTTTGCCTAGGGAGCTGTGCATCCCCGCTCTTCTGAGCAGCGAGGAAACTTGCTAGGAGATCTGATTAGGGTCTCAACAGATGGGTCTCCATCAGAGTAAGGGTATCCCTTGGTGAAATCAGCAATGACATCACCAGAAAGGCTGAATGGAGGTTTGAGTATTGAACACAGCTTTATGTAACAATTTTCACTTTGAGTGCTTGCCACATTCAATTGCTCACCTTGGGGCTATAACTTATGCAGATGCTTAAAGCACCAGGACATCCTGATGTGTACTACTTCTTCTGTTGTTTAAGATGTTTTGTATGACGAATTATATAAAAAACCTATCATGAACCTTGGGCACTCAAAATAACTTTAAATTATTACAAAAATTGGTATTGTTTACATCTGCGTAATGACAAATGAAGCTAAATCATACTGGTGGATATTTACTGACTGAAACTCTAAATATGAAAACTTTACATTTAATTTGAAAAAAATACAAAGGAATGAAATAATATAGCGACAAATATTAAAATCATAACAAACCCAAAATATGTGAGTTGCCCACGTTATTTTCTTAAATTTTTTATGAGCATTCGATTTTTAAAAATGCAATGTTACAGTTTTCTCTGTAACATTCTGTTGTAGAATAGTATTTGTTTAATACCACCACCATAATTTCTTATTCAAACACTGCATCCAGTTAAATAACATTCCATTTGCAAAACTGTCTTACGTGAATGTCATTTCATTTAAATGCAAGTACTTATAGATAAAGGAAATGATGACAATAGCATAATAATACGTTATTAATGGAAATATTGAATTTGCTTTACGCAAGTGTAAACATATTGGCTTCATTCTACTCATTGCTATCTTTATCGAAATAAGCAGTTCAAATTACTCAAATATTCATTCCAGTGGGGTGGTGTCAATAGAACAGGAGTTATTGGGAGAGGTGAACATTTTCCTGACTTTATCTTGCATTATAAAGAGCCAGAGCCAGTGAACTTTTCCTGTAAGAGGAGCTGGGTTGCCTTTGTATAATGCATAGATTATTTGTGTCATGACTTGATGTGAAATCTCCTCACATTAACCACACATTATGCAAGACCAGCTAAGCATTTCTAGCAAGAAATGTGGATAGTACATGTCAAGTCAAGGTTTGTAAGCTAGTGTAGTGCTATAATTTAACACCTTTCTTTGCTCCCCACCCAATACCTCAGGGTAACATCCTTGCTTTCGACTTCAACTCCCTTCTTTGCCACAAGCTACCCTAAACTGTTTCAGTCAAGTCACCACCTCTCCTCTTCCCAACTCACCACCTGCCCCCTCGATCCTGTACCCTCACATCTTCTATCATATCTTTCCTTACCCCAACCCTAACTAATATCTTTAATCGCTCTCTTTCCTCTGGGGTATTCCCATGCTCATTCACACATGCCAACATCTCTCCCATCCTAAAGAAACCTTCCCTTGATCCCACATCCCCATTCCTTTCTCCCTTCATCATTCAAACTGCTGGAACAATTAACTTATAATCAACTAACTAATTTTTTCCATAAACTCTCTATTTGATGATCTACAATGGTTTCTGTCCACAGCATTCTACAGAGGCCACACTCACTAAAATGGCTAACAATCTCCTTGCCACTTAAACAAAAGGTCACTTCTCACTGCATATACTCTTAGACCTTTCTGCAGCCTTTGACACAGTTCTACAAACTCTTCATCCTCATGGCAACTGTGACATAGCTCTTTCCTGGCTACAATCATACCTCTTTGACCATTGGCTTCCAATACCACCCATATACTGAGAACACCATAATCTATATTGCCTCTCCTTTTACTCTCTCTTCTAATTTGCCTCATCCACTGTCTTTCTGGAATTGCATCATGCTTGATGATGTCCCATTGCCTGAAGCTCAACATCTCCAAGACTGAGCCTATGGTCATTCTGCCATCCCCTCTGTCCACAATTCCTGACATCTCTATTACTGTTGACAACTCCACTATCCAACCAACAAAGTTCATTGCCTTGGTGTCATACTCTCTCATTCATTCCTCACATACAGTCACTCATCAAATCCTTCCTCCTTCCCCTGAAAAACATCTTCCGGATCCACCCATTCCTCATACAAGAAACAAACACAATATTGTTGCACTTTCTTGTGATATCCTATCTGGATTATTACAACTCCCTACTAACTCGTCACCTTCTCTTCCACCTTTCACCATCCCAATCCATCCTAAACACTGCAGCTACACTAATCTTCCTTGTCACCATTCCTCATCTGCTGCTCCACTGTGCCAGTTGCTCCATTGGACTCCCCATACCTTCCAGGATTAAATTCAAGCTTCTGATCCTGACCTATAGAGCCCTTGACAGCTCTGCACCACCCCTATATCCAAATATACCCTTAACCGCCCTATTCATTTCTCTCATAACTTGCATCTTTCTTCTACCATTAGTACCTCTTCCTACTCCCATATTCAGAATTTCATATGTGTGGTACCCCTTTCCTTCTCAAACCCAATCCAACTCAAATAACCTTTTTCAAGAAGCATACAGCCTTTCCTCCTAACACTCTGCCAACATTCCCAGTCATCCTTGATTAAATCAATACATCCCTATCCTAGCAGTCCTCTCCTACAGTTTCACTTGCCCCTCAGCCACCGACTACATTGTAAGTTTGCAAGAGCAGGGCCCTCTTTTCTGTTTGTACCAGTGTGTTAATATGTGTGATTTTAAATTATTTGATTGCCTCTTATTGTAACATCACTTTGGATTCTGCTGGTGCTACATAAATAAATATAATGTAATTTAGTTTGCTTTTGAAGTTGAAAATAGTTGAAGCTTGGCGAATACCTAGTGTTAGAGAATCTCAGAGATATGGAGCAGCTAGGGTGAAGGTTGTTAGTCAAGATGAACTTTTAATGGAGCAGATATACAGTCACTATGGATGGGGCGTAGAGGACATCCAGGTATGTCACAGTATATTGGAGGTTATATACACTCACTGGCCACTTTATTAGGTATACCTGTTCAATTGCTTGTTAACACAAATAGCTAATCAGGTGAGTGGTGTTCTGAATGAAAGAAAGAGTATTCCAGTGGCACTGTTAAGAATGGATGGTAAAGGAGACCAATCAGCAAGGAAGTAGGACTCATTAGTTGGTAGCTTATAATGCATATTCAACTAACCAGCAAACTCTCAGGTTAGTGGATGTCCTTCATAGGCTGCAAGTTCTGCTATCCCTTTATGTTTCAATATAAAAAAGTCATGCTGGACAAAACCTTTTTACTGATATTGTATATGTTTATGCCGCATCTGGAGCATGAGTGAAAAAGCATATGTGATTGAGAGTTGTATTTTTTAGTTTGTTAGGTCGCTCACGACATGTATGAGTATAATTATAATTTGTTGTGAGCATTGACATGTTCATGCACTTGTGTGTCCTTTTATGTTAGTCAACGTAAGAGTAAGACCAAAGATAGAAGAGAGAAATGATAGACACATTCAGACATAAAACATAGTTATGTTTTTATGAACTGTATTTTTTATTAAGCATTCAGGATTGCAATGTCAGAAATATTTAATTAACTGCAATATTGTTATTATGTATTACTTTATTTGGTGTTTTTACATTTTATTTAATTATTTATAAAATTTTGTTTGAGTTATTTTTGTTATAAGTTGTTGTTTTCCTCCAAGTTGCATGGAATGCAAGTATATATTGATATTGGGTTCAGTTCACAATGCAATTCAATTTGGCGTTTTACACTAATACACCATATTGTCCTGATAACAGGCTGCAATTTCCCCCTCTAATTTACACAGGTCACTTCGTAAACTTCGTATAAGGAATCCAGTATGCAGAAAAAGGCAGTAATAGTAACCAATTGGACAGTATGCGAAGAAAGGTCAAACAAGCTGGGTCAGGGATGGAGAAGTCAGTGAAGTCAGGAGCAGGCAAATAAAATCAGCAACAAGAGGGTAGTCAGACAAGCCGGGTCAGGAGTGGAGAAATCAGGATAATCAGGAACAAGCAGAATCAGCAACAAATAATGTAACAAACTACCAAGTAGCAGCCCAGCCAGAACAACCAAGCACTGACTCAGAGTCAGTGCTCAGGTTTTAAACTTGCCGCACTTCCAAGCCCCGCCCCCAACCGATGACGTAGCGCCGCATCGTCCACCCTCAGGAAAGGAGGCATCGGGAGCAGCAGACCACGAGTACCCACCGAAGACTGGGCACTGGAGAGGGTAAGTATCGAGTACCCGCTATCCGCGGGTACTTGAGTGAACCGCTGCGATGCAGTTTGGGACGTAAACATCCCGGATCGTGACAAATATTGTGTAGGTCCCCCTTTTGCCTTGTCTAGACCTCTGAAGGTTTCCTATGGTATCAGCCCCCAAGATGTTAGCAGCAGATCCTTTAAGTTTTGTAAGTTGCAAGGTGGGGCCTCCATGGATGCATCCTGACACTATATGTTCTCCAGGTAAGCGACGCACACGCATCCAGTCATCCACGTGATCATCAGACCAGACCACTTTCTTCCATTGCTCTGTGGTCCAGTTCTTATGTTCACGCACCCATTGTAGGTGTTTTCAGCAGTGGACAGGGGTCAGCATGGGCACCCTGACTGGTCTGTGGCTACGTAGCCCCATACACAGCAAACTGTAATGCACTGTGTGTTCTGACACCTTTGTATCAGAACCAGATATTAACTTTTTCAGCAATTTGATCTACAGTAGCTTGTCTATTGGATTTGACTACAAGCCCCTCCCCTTTGCGCCCCACTTCAACATCAACTTTGAGGATGAAATGTTCACTTGATGCCTAATATATCCCACCCACTGGCCGGTGCCATGATTACAAGATTATTAGTTTTATTAATTTTACCTGTCAGTGGTAATAATGTTATGGCTGATGGGTATAAATCCTTAAATCAGGGGTGTGGCCTGTAGTCGGGGTTTAGATAATCAGCATGGGGAGCAGTGCATTTTTTTACCTCTCAATGCTATCTCAGAGGTCCCAAGCCTCCCCCAAATGCGGTTGTTTCTCCATCCTCCCTGACACACACAAAAATAACCCTCTCTCAATGTCTCCCTACCTTCTCAGCTGACCTGCTCCCATGTCCTGGTCCACTTTTTTCTGCAGCTTCGCTTCTTCTCTTCTACTCCTTCTTCCATCTTCTTGTTCTTTTGTCTTCTTTCTTTGTCTATTTCTCCCCGCTATCAGATCAGTTAACATCTATATATATGGAGGATTTTAAGTTGTTAAATACCGTTATTGATATCAACAGATTTGTTTGCAAACTGACCTTAAAACATACATTTTCGCAAAACACTGACATTGCGACTGATGAAAAGATAGTTTACCTCGGTGATGATTTGAGTGTAACTGATTAAATTTTGAGAGCCACAATGTTACAGTTTACTATGATAAATTGGATGTTGGTACTAATGCTGATAATGGTATTGCAGCTCATTATAACAATTCAGATATAGACATTAACACTGATAATGATCCTGTTTCCACAGTTATTCATAACATTGTGATTTTCAATTTAAAGAGTTTTGTGAACTCCAGGCTTTGAATTCATTGGAATCTTCATCCTTTGTGTTATTCACCCCTTTTTGAAGTGAATTTGTTTCCCCTCTGGTATACTTTATGTGTAAAATGATATCAAATTTTTATCCAGTAAATTTCACAGTCCAGGCAATAGATTTTTCAACAATATGCAGAACTCCAACAATGTAAGCTTAATACACATAATTTAAACAAAAAAAGAGTGTCTAGCTCTAATTTTCTAATATTTTTTTAAAAAACTGGACCCATTGTAATTCTGAGTTTGAGTGACTATAGGACAGAATCTTTGAGGCCACTACAGGATAGCTCTACATATGTTAGTCTTACATTTAATCCCACTAATACATTTCAGATGATTTATTTGCCATCATTAATGAAGCTGAAAATCTTGGAGCATTGTCCAAAGTGGTTTCAGAAGATGTGAAAGTTACATGGATGCTGGGGCAAGTCCTATGGGTGCAGTCTGAGTGTTGGGGCAAGTCCATACGTGCTTTACATATTACATAGTTGAAATAGGATGTATTAAACAAGTAGACTTAGCATTTTAGAACCCCCCATTTTGTTTCTGTCCCCCCAAATATGATTTCTAAAGACACTACTGATTCTAGGAAGTGACATGCTAATTTTAGGAACTGCGTGCTTAATGTGAATCAAATAGCTATTGAAAATAGAAGCATCAATCTACTGCTTACTAGTCAGAAAAAAGAGATGTGCAAATAGGCCATATTGATATTGATAGGCCATAGTGATATTTTTAGTCTATTGAATTTGAAATATATATATATATATAACTTATGATTTTTCTTTGGCGTTTTGTTAAACGATAAAAATAAACTATTGGCATGACTATTTTTGAAAGCATTCTTACTTTACAGCACTTTTTCGCACAAACTTTTGTATATTATGGTAAATATATTTTAGAGAAACTCTTTCTTTTCACTTTGATCTACAGCTCACCACAGGGTGATCAACAAGCAAGGCTCTATAAATTTGCATTGTTGTTCCCAACAGAGTCTGGATACATCCTTTTGGGAACTGTTTCTCATTAATAATCATTATTAGCTCAACTAACACTTGTGCTAAGCTCAATATAGACCCACAGATTCAGACTTCCCCTTATAAGTGACACTTCAGGCTGTCTTCTGACCATAACTGGGAACTTCTGGACTCCGGCTACCCGGAGCCTTCCCTTGCGAGACGCATCAAGGACTGCCCACTGATGTCAGTGGGAGGTCCCGCTGACGTCAATGGAAGGTCCCGCTGATGTCGGTGGCATTCCCACTGATGGGAGTGGGAAACACACCCATTTAAATCCGGAGGATTTGGGTCTTGACCCGGAGAACTGGTGCTTCGCCTGACAATCTCCGGGTCAAACCCGGAGAGTTCCCAGGTATGCTTATGACCTCAGCCTCATCTTCCATGTATTGGAGTCATTGTGGTAATCTAATGAATGATTCTTAGAGCGTAATAGTATATACTAAGATAACTCACAGATTGTAGACTTAAATTCAGTTGTGTAAATACTTATTTTACTTTAAAAAAACAAAACTCTCAGATCTACTATATAAGAATTTCATTTTTCTGCTGTAACTTAAGTCAGCTGCAGAGTGCATTTTTGATGACATATAACTCAGCAGAAAGAGTCAGTTCTTTAAGCTCTTTAATTGAGTAGGAAATTAATGGAACAGTTAAAGTCACTATATATGTTAATAAGCAAGTGACCTCTCTTATTGAGATCATTGAGACTAATGAAAGGATAATGCAGAACTGAGACGAAATAAAATATGCAGCTAATTTAAATCAAGAAGTATGAATACAAAAGTACAGTTATTTTAAATAAAGTTTCAGAAGTTATGCACTTTTACCTGAATATATTCTCTTTTTTATAATCTAGTGTATGTGGATGACAGAAGGCATCATTTGCCTGGTAATGAGCATTATTTAACCAAAAGTATGTTTGAATTATTGCATAACCTTTCTGATAAGATGGGGAAAATTGCAATAGAAATGTTCATTTTTAAGTAATGAATAGGATGGTGATACAGGGCTTTGGTCGATTACTGCCAAATTATACGCACTTAAGGAATTATCCTTTATCTCTATAGCATCAGTGCTTAATTCCCCAGCTGAGAGTACAACAAACTGGAACAAGATACATAAGAAGGAAGAAATAGATAATGTTAAAGGTGAAGAGCTATATATTTGTAGTGATAAGATTTAGAATACAGAATATTGTTATTAATGAGGAAGAACAGTATTTCTTAACAAATGAATGAAAGTTAACACTTTGGGTGCTGGGGTGAGAACACAGGTAAGGTAGACTATCAGTTCTGTTTTGCAAAGATTGAGTTCAGGTCTTTCAGGTGGTATGATTTGAAGCAATAAGATAGGATTGATGAGTTCATGGTATGATTAGTGACAAATTTACCATTGAGCTGCCCTGGGCCTGACTCAGGGCAGCTGCTACCTTTGTAGCTACCATGCTCCCTGGTGAGCACCTGGATGTGATGTCCTATCTTGGTGGTCTGTGCCTTAAAGGCACACAGTACATTTTTCAGCATTCTATGGAGGCAAACATCATAGTGGAGATGGACCAGTTGTGGAGATAAACAAGGTAAGCCTTGTAACTGGCCAATAGTAGCAGCTCATACCCTATACATTTTGAGGGCAATGGCAACTGTTGACTAGGCCAGATTACATTACAGGATAGGATCTGCACAAATCTGGAAAAAAGTAAGGATATAAGTGACATTTTATGCTTTCATAGCAAGCAAGGAATCAGAGTTGAAGAAGTGTTTGTCACTAATAAAACGGCACAAATGAGAAAGAAAGAATTACATTATATGCAACTGTAGAATCTTAGAGGAGCTTCCCATTTATTTTCAACAACCTTACGAAATGATAATACTATAAGCATAAGTAGAGGTAGTTAGAACAGTAAGTGCAGTCAGTTTGTCTGCCATTTTGCCACAAGCCATCCATTTAAGAGATACTGAGAGTTGTGAATACTACCTTTTACTTTAGTCTTAAATGGGTTATCTACTAACAAACATTTTAACATTATAAAGGTTAAATCTAATCCATCAAAACAACAAAGTTGTAGAAGAGCTACCCTAGCTTGATGATGTAAAGCAATTTGTAACAATTTAATGACATTACTCTATACCATGATCATGTGCCTGGACATTTCTGACATCTAGATCCAACCGGCATTCTGGTCAAATGCTCCCATCAGTTATCAGACGGCCACTGGCTTTAAACTGGGGCTACCCCGTTATTGACAGTCCGGCCGTGCTGACATCACACTTTTAGAAGCCCATATAATTCTGAGTGACAGTGTAGCTACACTTGCAGCTTTCCTTAAACACCACAAGCCCTCTACTAGTCACCATCTTAAGTCAGACTTCTTCCAAGAATTAAAAACAGCATTTAACTTCAGCCGACTACTTTGACAGATCTGCCAGCAAGTTTAATAATTCATATTTTGTGTTACTATACAGTACATATTATAATATACATGTGTATATATACCAAATATCTATATTATGGGGAAATGGTTTATTTTTGGCCAAATAGTGTTTACCGTTTCAAATGCACATTCCTTCCCTCCTGATCCCCTGTTGCTCTGGTCTCCTACAGCCATAAATCCACCCATTTTTTACCCTGAAATTTTCCTTTCTATTGTCCTCTTTTGCATCCTGAAACCACTTACCCCTAATTACTGCTACGAAAGGGCTACTACTCCCTCTTTTCATCTGTCCTTTTGTCTTAATTACCCATATTATTCATTTACATTGTAAACTCACGAGCAAGGCCCGCCATTTTCCCCTGGAACTTTGTATTAAAGTACCATAAGCCTAGATGGCAAGCTCATAGGCAGGGTTCTCCACGCCTGTTGTGCCTGTATGTTTTAAAGTATGTTTCTTATCTATGTATTAACTGTTGGCACAGAATAAATAAAAGGTTATAATAATAATAATAATAATTTACTTTTATGAAAGTCACCACTTTCTATCTCTCATTGAACACAATTCAGTTTATTTACCTGGTTTAAACATAACAGTAATTATGATTACTATTTATGGATCCAGCTATCATTAATATGGGTTTTTCCCGGGACTGGAATATGTAACGTCACCTTCTTTGCAGCTAATTAGACCTGTTTAGTGTCTGAATTAGTCAATGGAGAGCAACTCTTTTTCCGTAGCATTTAACACTTATTCATCTGCATACTTACATAGGACTTCATTAATCATGCATGTATACAATACAGTTATTAATGATATATTTAATTCTGCTCTCTAGAGGCCATCCAGATATTAAGAGCATGCCAAGTAAAAATTAAATGTGATTTATAAGAAAGCATCCATTTTATGGATTTTAAAGTCGTATCCTTATGTATGGCTCTGAATAATGTTTTACATTCTAACAATGATCCATTACCTAATAATTTAAATGTAATTAATAAATTATGTATTCCTAATATTTTCCTGACTTTACTTTGTCTATTACTAGCATTATAGCAAAAAATGGTATCACAATTTTGGATAGTGGCTATATGTAACATATGTAAGTATATCATTTATTATGTAGACCCTCCCCCCCCATAGAAGAGGGGAAGGTGGTAAAGAGGAGACATGGGGAAGCTCCATGCAGCCCCTTACCCCCCAAATGCATGATTATTAAATAGAAAAAAACATAACAAGATAATATATTTAACAGCAATATATTTACATGTTGCATTTGATTACTATACTTGCACTGTTAATGAATCAGCTTTAATTACATTTATTAGTAATGTGTTTCAGATATGATTAACTAGTATTAATTTGTAAAATGTAGAAGGGTCACTGAAGCATCAGTTTGTTTGTTGTATACAATGAATTGAGTAAAGAATATGTCAGTTTAATTAAAGCTTGTGCTGGCTTTTAATTTGAAATCAACAAGGCAATGATTGCAAGGGTGTCATTAAAGTATTTTTGTAAAATGTACCTAATTTAGCTTTCATTTCATGGTTCATTAGAAATGGGATTCCATTTTCAGGCAAATACTAAAGAAAATGTCTATATCAAATATGATTACTAAAAATCTTCTGTGTATAAACAACTAACATTAGTAGAAAGAGCAATGTATGGGAAGACAATATTTCATGTATGTATATAACATTATAATGATACTCACACATTAAATATAAAGTACAATAAAGGAAGAGTTTAAAATAAACAAAACATAACACCTTTGAATGTATGTGAAATTATTAAACATTACTAGATACTATAATGTTATATGTTTACCATCCACTATTAAGTCATTTGTTATGTTGGAGAAATGTATCCAATGTGGGTGACAAAGGTACCCCACTTGCTGCTGTGTCATTTATGTGTTTGCTGCACACTGCACAACAGGGACACTTATTCTTGATGTGGTGGGTAATGTTGGGGCCCAATTGCGATGATTCTGTTACATGAAAGTATGATCAGTAATGGCAGACATCATGTAACATCAGACAGTACCATGCTTCTTTTGTAGTCACTTGTTGCAGTAAGAATGAAGTTATGGCTCTCTGCTTGTAATAAAAAGGCAACACTCAGGTACTGACACTTGAGACCTTTGGAATTGTGCTGTGACTCCAGAATTAAGTGTTAGCATACCAAGCAGCCATGGGCTTGCTAATCCACTGGCTTTGTGGTATAACGAAGAGGGTCTCAGTTGCCTCATGACACCACCTAATCCTTATCCACACTTGTATTAAAATACTTGCATGCGAAACTAAGCATATTTGTAATATGCTGAGGTACTGCACTTTTTCTCAGACTTGATAAAAAAAAAGAGGTCATCTCTTCTTATGTTGGAGATAGTAGCCAAACAAAAGTAAAAAGCCACCAGCCTTTTAAAAGATTGATACATAGGTTGGGCAATATAAACTCAATCTGCTGGTTTCAGTTAGGAATCCCTACTGTTCCCTTTTTTATTACAGATGTTTCATTTAGGTGGCTATTCATAAATGTTTTTTCTGCTCAGTAACATTTTTGTTTCTCTTTTTTGTTGTGCCATGAACATCTGTTTAAGAAATATAGTACTAAATGTAGTACTAAATAATTTAATGAATATGGAGGTGTAATATTGAAGTCTAGTCGCTACACAAAGCAAGTACATGGTTGCTTGTGAGTATGATTTTAGCATATAATCTTAATTTTCAGGAAAGGTCTACATTTTAAATGGGTCATAGAATTAAGCCCAGGTTGCCTATAGTAGCCAGGACTTTAGGCACTTTTTACATAATAAATTCATTTGTTCAATGCTTTTTTTCATGGGTTTTTGGTAAATGAGGATAGGGTTGTTTACCAAATTTGTTTTGGGCTGCCTTATACTGAACAACTTCAGTAGACATATCCTCCAGGCTGAACGGTGCCATCCTTCCCCTGTCTGTTGAAAAGGTAAGACTTCCAACAAGGTGGCAAGAAGTTTTTCAACCCACCCTACTACTTACTCTTATATGAAGGAAGATATCTGTGTGTTCGCATCTGTTTTGTGATTTCATTGGTGGTTTTATCCATCCATAATGCTACAGAGAAATGGTGCAGCTGCTTCATAGAAATGGTACAGCTGCGGGGGGCGCACAGACCCCCGATCAGCAGCCTGCAGACTAGCTGGGAGATCACAATCTCCCTCTAGTCGGCTCAACATCAAGGAGCGCGAGGTCTGTCACTTCAGGGCAGTATACGTGTATATGTGTGTAAGGGCAGTGTATGTGTATATGTGTGTTTATGGGCAGGTTGTGTAAGGGTCCTGGGAGGGAGGCTAACATTAGCCATTTTTAATTTAAAAAAATCTCTGCTGCTGTGGACTACTTTTACAATGATGCTCAGCCAGCATTTTGGTGGGCACCTGGCTGCCTGAGAATCATGGGATTTTTTTTTTTCAAAATCCAATGATTATTTGTTTTTTTAATATTGTAGTTGGGGGGTGAGGGGTACAGAAGGAAAGAAAGGAAGGGTGGGAGGGGGGAGAGAACACACGTAATAGATCAAGACATAGAAACAGATAACTACTAACGCCCTAAGCAGTAAAGTGACCAAGGTATTTACAGAGAAATCATGGGAAATTTTTGTTCACACCTAGCATCTGCAACTTTACTGTTGCTGCACTTCCCATGACGCTCAGCCAGCATTATGGAAGTAGTATGTCTGGCTGAGCCTCATGGAAATTCAATTCAATGTGTTGGTTATTTTTAAGATGCATGACTGCTGACAAAAACAAAGTGTGTTTTAAGTGGCGATGCAAGTGCGACATTGTAAAGTGCAATTGCTTGTATCGGTGAGTTCTGCGAGATTAAAAAAAAAAAAAAAAAAAAAGTGTTCCTCTTTCACATTTTGAAATGTTGGGAGGTATGCTTTAAGGCCATGAACTCCCAAATAACATAGGTTTAACTGCATACGCACACTGCAAAAGCATAAAATCTTAACGTGCCACACACAGCAGAATATGTCCTGCTGCTGGAGTGGCAGTTTTCAGTTATTATGTGCCCCTGTTGCCATTTGAATTACCGTATTTGCTCGATTATAAGACAAGGTTTTTTCCAGAGCAAATGCTCTGAAAAATACCCCTCGTCTTATAATCAGGGTCGTCTTATAATCAGACCTCAAATAGGTCTGATTATGAGACTAAGATCCAGATCCCCCGCAGCGATGCAGGGGACCTGGATCCTCCTGTGTTATGCCCCCCCAACTTACCGGTGCTGCTGAGTCCCCGGTGCTTAGTCCGGGCTGCGTGTAGAGCTCTACGCGTGTAGAGCTCTACATGCTTCCCGGACTAAGCACCGGGCACTCAGATGCAGGGGACCTGGATCCTCCTGTGTTATGCCCCCCCTCCCCTCGAACTTACCGGTGCTGCTGAGTCCCCGGTGCTTGGTCCGGGCTGCGTGTAGAGCTCTACGCGCGTAGAGCTCTACATGCTTCCCGGACTAAGCACCGGGCACTCAGATGCAGGGGACCTGGATCCTCCTGTGTTATGCCCCCCCTCCCCTCGAACTTACCGGTGCTTCTGAGTCCCTGGTGCTTATTCCGGGGAGCGTGTAGAGCTCTACGCGATTCACTAATGAGATGTTAGTTCAGTATATAAACTGATTATGAGTGGCTTTCCTTTACCTGCATAATAGTGTCTCAATATTTGAAGTGCTTTTCTTCCATCATCAGCTGCTTCTCTCATAACCAGGGACAAACTTTTATCATCTAAAAATTTAATTAATTCCGCATATGCTTCTTCATTCTTACTGTTATCTTCATCCTCATCTTCAGTGTCTGCAGGCACATTCAGGATGGTCTTTTTAAGATTCATTAACCTCAGAAGTCCCAAGAACTTATTCTCCCAAAGTTCATAATTCTTTTCATCTCCATCAAAGCAAAGTCTGCTCCATCGGTTTCCTGCATCCTTCCTGGGCCCATAACCTGTTGCCATTTGAATTATGTGGATAGGATAACCGGGTATATAATAAATTTATATATATAAAGATGGAGGCAAAACACACAGGTACTCCTTGCTTCTGTGTCTTTTTTGAAACATATTAACTGCTTCTCTTCCTGTTCAGCAGGAAGGAGGAGATAACAATAAACTTTATTTATACTTATCTTAACCATACAATTGTATCACATAGGCTATAGCACTGTGAGAGCCCTTTCAGATTATATCTCAACAGCCCCTATCTACCACTGGCCCACCGGGCATATCGTATGTCAGATGGCCAGTCTGAGTTTCAGACTTTGGTTAAAAGTTTTTGCTTTACTATGATTGCACTTTATTGTAAATAATAACATCTTTATATTGATTATATTTTGATTTTTAAATAACACTTCATTGAACATATTTTCATGCATAACAATATAATGAGCATACACAGAATAACCTCTAAAATCTCTGCCAGTGTCATTGAGGTTTGAGACTTAATTTATTGCATGTAATTATGCTCGGGAAAGCATAAAAATGAAGTAATCCTGAAACAAATGCTACTGAAATGTTAAAGCTTGTTCTATTCTCATCTGCTGAACAAAGCATTAATGCAAACCAGTCTTATAATTACCTTAAGAAAACACCAAAACAGCAAAACGAAGTGTAAAACATGAGTACATAATTTTTGTAAATTACTACAGTAGGTTAAAGGATCTTAACTTTATTTTTCAACAAGTCAATTAAAAACTGAATTTCTAGGATGATGACCTTTTGTAGGTTATTTTAATATTACCCTCATGAAGACGCAGGGTAATGCTAAAGTGGGTTAACATTATAACAATAATACAAAATAAAATCACTGTGCTCTCTTGAATTCCAGAACTGTTGTAAATGTCAAGTGTTGTTACACCAAATGTGGAAAATCGAATATCCAATTATATACTGGTTATATTACAAAAAAAGATCCTACAGGACCCACGACATACCATGTGCAGCATGGATATGTTGCAATGACATGGCTAAATGCTTGTTGGTGCAGTGGAGATCAGGGTGTTAAATGAGAGCTTGGTCTCCCCTCTGACAAGTGTGAGCAAAAGGTATGAAAGTTTTGAGAAGCATAGGAATAACCCTCACTACCATACTTTTGCTAAGCTCCTGGACAGTAAGTGTTGCAGGATTTGCTGGATAGGATTTAACTAATAAATTAATCTCCAAGAACACATTCAATATTCATGTCATGAATACAATTAATGGGTTAGCCAGGTGTCTCTGCACAGGTACAGCTGCTTGTTTAGGACCCTGTGTGGGACAGGTATATTCAGCAATGTATGATATCAGGCTTCTTAGCCCTTTTTCTAGGCGCGATTTACAGGCAAGGTAAGGAGCATATGGAGACAAAAAAGGAGTCTGGCATATGGCAGAAGACCATCAAGTGGTGTGGCAGATGGCACATGATCGTGAAGGGATCTGGCAGACAGCTGGAGACTGTAAGGAGACCTGCTTGACCAGAAAGAATAATCAAAGTCCAGGCCAAAGGTAAAAAATCCAGATAATCTCAATCAATAAGTGAGGTGTAACAAAAGGGCAAAACAAGATCATAGTCTGAGACTAAAACAAGGGATCAAAACCAGAGAATACACAATGCCAACAAACATAAGGCACAATGCTCCAGCAAACGTAGCTAGGAGCAATCCCAATATATGCACCAATCAGCTATAACATCATGAGCACTGAAGTGAATAAAACTGATAATCTTGTTATCATAGCACCTGTCAGTGGGTGGGATATATTAGGCAGCAAGTGAACATTTTGCCCTCAAAGTTGATGTGTTAGAAGCACGAAAAATGGTAAGCATGGGGTAAGCATTTGAGCAACTTGACAAGGGCCACACAGATGACTAGGTCAGAGCATCTCCAAAACTGCAGATCTTGTGGGGTGTCTGCAGTGGTCAGTTCCTATCAAAAGTGGTCCAAAGAACAAAATGTGGTGAACCAACCGGGTCATGGGTGGCCAAGACTCACTGATACACGTGAGGGGGGTGGAGGCAAAGGAAATTTCCCAGTGGCGCACTGAAGTGGCCGATGTGGCCGCACGACTGCCAGGGCCATCTTTAACGTGGGGCAAAAGCCCACACCAACCACAATCTCAGAGGTCTCAACTGCGTCCGCCTCTAGATCACTTCCGCAGGGGCCCTACTGCTTATCTGTGCATTGTTTGCACTGTGCCAGCAACGTCCCTTGTACTGCAAGGAGCAAAGCAGCGCCCCCTGCGGAAGTTTGTGAGCGGCACCCAGAGATCTACAGTTCAGGTAAGGGGGTAGGGGAGGGTAAATGAACGATTGTGGGAATGAAAATTTGTGAATGAGGGAATAAATTAATATATGTGTGATAGCATGGATGTGTAAGTGGGGGGAAGCATGGCACAGTTTTTTGGGGGCAAAGATGGCAAGTCCCATGCCCAGGTGGGGGCAATATGTAGGGCATTTAATTAGAGTGTGGGGGCATTAATTTACAAGGGGTGCTGGCTGGGAGCATCACATAACTTAATACTAAGGGGGGGCTGGGTGGTGGGATAAATATAGAATGTGGCGCTGGCTCGGGGGGTAATACACAAGGGTGGAGGGGCATTAGGGTGACTACATTTGGGTATTGGTGTGGCAGAGCCTGTCCTGGTGTGTGTGTGTTTGGGTGTCGATGTGGCAGAGTGTGTTATGGTATGTCATGGTGTGTGTGTTTTGGAGTCGGTGTGGCAGAGTGTGTCCTGGTGTGTGTGTCTCGGTATCAGTGTGACAGAGCCTGTCCTGGTGTGTGTATTTGGTCATCTTTTTGGGGAAAACTACCAATGAGAAGTACTTAGGAATAATGGTAGACAACAGACTTGCAAGTAGCTGCAAGGGCCAATAAGGTTTTGGCATGCATAAAACAAGATATTGATTCACGGGAGGAGGATCATCTTACCTCTTTACAGGTCAATGGTAAGACCTCACCTTAAATATGTGGTACAATTCTGGGCACCGGTCCTTAAAAATTACATTATGGAACTAGAAAAAGTGGGCTACAAAATTAATAAGGGGATATGAAGATACTAGTAATGATGAGAGACTTAAAAAGTTAAAATTATATACACTGGGAAAACTGCATCTTAGAGGGGATATGATAATATTATATAAATATATGCAGGGCCAATATAAAGAGCTCTTCAGTTACCTGTTCATTAACAGAAATGTACAAAGAACAAGAGGTCACTCTCTGAGACTGGAATAGACGACAAAGGAAGGGATTCTTTACAGTGAGGAAAATATGGTGAAGAAGGTGGTGTTATTAAATACATTTGATGCATTTAAATGGGGTCTGGATGTTTTATTAGAAAGGCATGACATACAGGGCTATAAATATAATTAATATTTAGAGCTTCTTAATGTCACGATCTCTCCCTCGGTGTCGAGTGCTCGCGTACATAGGGTGTGACGGGTATCCCTCCCGACGCGGGCGGTCGAGTCCTCGATCGCCGGCGTCGAGGAGTCTTGGTCTCTCCCCCGGTGGCGAGTGCTCGCGGGTGGAGGACCGCTCGCGAGCGCCCGGCTCCGAGGGTTACTGTTGTCTCCCAAGATGCTGACGATCGGGTTTCCGATCGTCGGCATCGAGGTTTGAAGGTGGGATCTGGGGACAGTGCTGCCGTCCGGCATCATGATGCCCGACGGAGCACTGATCCCCAGTATACAGTACTTACCCGCTCCCGGTCCAGTGGCGTTCCTCCTGTCTGTATTGATGGGGGCGCGGCTGGACGGGTCCGGAGGCGGAGTTCTGGGAGATTGCCCAGAACTGTGATGATGCGGTCCAGGGGGCGGAGCTTGTAATGGCGAAAAGTTTAAAAACCCAGGAACTGCTTCATTCTGTACCCTGTTGTGGTCTGAGTATCCAGAGCTGCTGCTGTTATTATTGCTTTAGTTTTTGACCCTTGCCTGCCTGACGATTCTTTTGCCTGACGATTCTGTACCTTATCCTGCTTATCCTGGTTTCCAGTTTGTGCACGTTATCGGAATTAACCCCGGCTCAGCTCCTATTGCCTACCGGCTCCGGCTGTCAGGGCACACCAACTCGGCCCTTAATTTATCCACCTGCATCAGGCCTCCTCACTGTTGGAATCATCCCAGCCTCCACTCCCTGTCTCTAAGGGTCTCCCTTGGTGAGGGGTTTCGGAGTAGAAGAACTTCTGCGGTGAGTGCCGTGGTGTTCGTGGTCGTGACACTTAATCCAAGGAGAAATCTGATTGCCTTTTGGAGTCAAGAAGGATTTTTTCCCACTGATGGCAGAATTCGAAGTAGCTTAATTAGGAAGGTTAGGTAGAAGGGTTGAACTTGATGGATTTAGGTCTTTTTTTCAACCTTATGTACTATGTAACTATGTAACTATGGTTGCATCAGGACTCCTGAAAGCAGAGCCACTTGCAGCATGTGTCATTGTAGAAGCCACCTGCTGTTAAATGCTATTGTTGCTGAACTAATTGATGAATAAATACCACACCAATCCAGGTCAGAAGGTTCAACTATTTTGAACTGGCATGGGGAGACAGGAGTGTATCAGAGGTCGCGTGGCATCACGTGACCCCGCAGTGAAACAGAGGCTTCTCGTAGATAGCAAGAGAAGGGGATCCCCCATAGCACTGCAGGGAACCTGGATCCTTCTCCCTGGCAGCCAGTGAACGTCTGCACTTCTGCCGTGGCTTCTATTACGGAGCACCAGTGTGAAATGACCTTCCAGTGCTCAGTCATAGAAGCCCGGCGGAACTAAGGGGCAGCGGAGGTTTTCTACGCATATCGCGCAGACGTCCACTAGCTGCTCCCCCACTAGATATCAGGGAGTCTAAAGCCAAGGGGGACAAGACCAGGGATACATCGTTAAGTCGGGGGTGGAGGGCAGAGTGGCATATGGGGGGTATAAGGCATTTCTGGAGGCAGAGTGGCATATAGGGGGTATAAGGCATTTCTGGGGGCTGAGGGGCATATAAGGGGATATAAAGGATATATGGGGTGCAAAGTAGATAAATAAAAACACACATGCTGTGTGTGAGCATGGCTGCATAAGTGGGGTGAGGTGGAGTGTGTGTTAGTGAGTATGAGTAAGTGTGTGCACTGTGTGTGTTTACATTTGTTTTATGTTGGAAGGAGGGGAGGGGCAATAATGGCACAGACTAGCTGTTGGGAGGCCGGGGGGGGGGGGTTCGCATCAAGGCCCAGTGTTTTATAGTTACACCCCTGTTTCTAGCTCAACATTTCAACAATGTTTTGTGATAACACCTTCAATTCAGACAGTTCTCAATATGATCTCCTGCAGGTTTGCAGTGTCAACATGTCACAGCTTGGCAAGCTAGGCATGCGGTTCTGGCTCAGCTCAGGTCTTGATGTGGCTTGCTTGCCAACATCTTCTTAGTTTAGTGATAGTTATATATTTCATTTTGCAGTAAATATATCCTTAAATATCTGTGAGAAACAGTGCCAGCCTTGGTAAAAAGAAAAAGAGTATGATATAAGGAAGATTATTAGAGCTCTTTTCTTTATTAGCAGTGTGTCTGGTGGGATTTTACTTAATTTCCCTTCACCGACATGTTTACAATTTCATGCATTTTAACCTTACATATCCTACTATAAAAGAACCAAATAAGTGAAAGAAAACAAATGAGGTTTTTTGCAATTGTGAATAATTAACACCATAATAAAAAGTTTATTGATGCCATAATTGTTTTCTCCTCTATTCTTTAAACAGATTAATGTAGCAAGAGAGCAGTGTCATGTAAAACTATACCACCAATTTTTTCATGTCATACTTTCTACAAGGTGCTGGAAACATTCTTCAGAGATTTTGGTCCACATGTTGACATCACGCAGTTGCTGCAGAGTTGTCGGCTGCACATCCATAATGTGAATCACTCATTCCACCACATCCAAAAGGTGCTCTATTGGTACAGTAAACTCCTTGTCATGTTCAAGAAACCAGTTTGAGATGATGTGAGCTTTGTGACATGGTGCATTATCCTGCTGGAAGTCAGAAGATGGGTACACTGTGGTCATAAAGGGATGGATATGGTCAGCTACCAGTTACTGTTGCCTTTCTGTCATTTCAAACCAGTTTGCCCATTCTCCTCTGACATCAACAAGGCATTTTCGTCCACACAACTGCCACTCACTGGATATTTTCTCTTTTTCGGACCATTCTCTATAAACCCTAGAGATGGTAGTGGGTGAAAATCCCAGTAGATCAGCAATTTCTGAAATACTCACACCAACCCATCTGGCACCAACAACCATGCCACGTTCAAAGTCATTTAAATCCCCTTTCTTCCCCATTCTGATGCTTGGTTTGAACTTCAGCAAGTTGTCTTGACCACGTGTACATGCTTAAATGCAGTGAATTATGTGAATCCTGCCCTTAGCCTCTTGGTTAATTGAATGACCTAGGGGCCCCAGCTTTTTCTATGTTTATGTAGAATTTTCACATTTTTTAGCTGTTCATGGGGAAGTTGGAAGTCACGTTCAACTGAAGTTTCCAACTTGCATGAACTCAACTCGTTTGCAAATTTTAAAGGCGTTTGTATCAACCTGCAGGCAACTTATTTATGGAAATTCTAATTGCTTTGTGAATTATACCATGCAAGTCCTTTTTTCTTTTTTTAAAGAACACCCCACGTAGTGTTATCTTCCAATTAGTATTATTGGAACCAAAGGTATATTTCCACAAAGATTTTTTTGTGCATAAAATATTAACTTCAAATAATGCAAACCGTAAGTGCTTTGTGACAGTGTCCTTAACAGGAAATTAATGTTATTGTTAATTTTTTATTAAACATTATGGCTACAATGCTAGGTCATATAAAACCATCATGTCTTTTCTTTAGGACTGTTTCTCTTACACTGAAAACTTCAAAACATAATTGTATATTATTTATGCAACAAATATTACCTTTTAAATTATATAATAATTGTAATATGATTATAAAATAGTATGCACATAGAGTGGATAAGGCACATTTGCATTAAGAATATTTTATTAGCCAACACTTCTAAATAGTATAGCTGTATTTCATATTATGTACAAAATAAAATTATACATATATAGTGCTAAAATGCTTATCCAATACAGGATGAATGATAATCCCATTAAAAATGTTCCTGCAAGTATGAGCCACTTCAGGTATGGCCAGGGACCATGATTGTAATATTTATATATCAGGCAATGGAGGTACAAAACCTATTCTTTAATGCTCCCAGCCATCTCTACATGGCCACTGCCATCATATCCTGGCACAGAGCCGTAGTTAGCTCCTTTTGCGCCTGAGGCGAGAACAGAAAATTGTGACCCCAACCTCTTTTTTTTTTTACAGAGGTTATTTTATTTACACTGCCTTTTCACATACCTGCATACCATATACACACATATACACTCCCCTTGCATGCTGCCTTTACACATGCGTGCCCATAAACACACATATACACATACACTGCCCTTACACACTGCTACCTTTACACACACATATGCACATTCAGATACACACACCAGCTTACAAACACACATATACCTTACACACTGCCCTTGCACACACCTACCTATACACGCTGCCTTTACACACACCTACCCATACATGCTACCTTTACACACACCTGCCCATTAACATGCATATACACATACATTGCCCTTACACACATATATGCACATACATACACACACCCGCTTACAAACACACAAATACACTTATTCTAAAAAAGGTCTGAGATCTGGAATGAAACTGTGTGGAATATGGCTACATGTGTATCATTGTCCTTACACGGGGAACCATGCTGCAGCTCTGAAGTGTGCTCAAAGTTCTCCTCTTACACATACCTGCCCATACACACACACACACACAAGCTCACAAACACACATATACTGTATATATACAGTATCTCACAAAAGTTAGTACACCCCTCACATTTTAGCAAATATTTTATTTTATCTTTTCATGTGATGACACTCTGCTACAATGTAAAGTAGTGAGATTACAGCCTGGTTAACAGTGTAAATTTGTTGTCCCCTCAAAATAACTCAACGCACAGCCTTGGCAACAGGAAATGTCCAAATTGGGTCCAAAGTGTCAATATCTTGTGTGGCTACCATTATTTTCCAGCACTGCCTTAACCCTCTTGGGCATGGAGTTCGCCAGAGTTTCACAGGTTGCCACTGGAGTCCTCTTCCATTCCTCCATGATGCTGGTGGATGTTAGAGACCTTGCTCTCTCCTACCTTCTGTTTGAGGATACCCCACAGATGCTCAATAGGGTTTACATCTGGAGACATGCTTGGTCAGTCCATCACCTTTACCCTCAGCTTCTTTAGCAAGGCAGTGGTCATCTTGGTGGTGTGTTTGGGGTCGTTATGTTGAAATACTGCCCTGCAGCCCAGTCTCCGTAGGAGGGGATCATGCTCTGCTTCAGTATGTCACAGTTCATGTCCTTAGTCTGCTTGTCTTCAGCAAACTGTTTGCGGGCTTTCTTGTTTATCATCTTTAGAAGAGGCTTCCTTCTGGGATCAATTTGATTCAGTGTGCGGCATATGGTCTGAGCACTGACAGGCTGACCCCCACCCCTTCAACCTCTGCAGCACTGCTGACAGCACTCATACGTCTATTTCCCAAAGACAACCTCTGGATATGAGGCTGAGCATGTGCACTCAACTTCTTTGGTCAACCATGGCGAGGCCTGTTCTGAGTGGAATCTGTTCTGTGAAACCGCTGTTTGGTCTTGCCCACTGTGCTGCAGCTCAGTTTCAGGGTCTTGGCAATCCTCTTATAGCCTAGGCCATCTTTATATAGAGCTACAATTCTTTTGTTTGGATCCTCAGAGAGTTCTTTGCCATGAGGTGCCATGTTTAATTTCCAGTGACCAGTATGAGAGAGAATGAGAGTGATAACACCAAATTTGACAAACCTGCTCCCCATTCACATCTTGAGACCTTGTAACACTAACGAGTCACATGACACCAGGGAGGGGAAATGGCTAATTGGGCCCAATCTGGACATTTACACTTTTTTGCCTGGGTGTTAGACATTAATGGCTGTGTGTTGAGTTATTTTGAGCAAATTTACACTGTTATACAGGCTGTACACTCACTACTGTACATTGTAGCAGAGTGTCATTTATGCAGTGTTGTCACATGAAAAGATGTAATAAAATATTTACAAAAATGTGAGGGATGTACTCACTTTTGTGAGATATATATATATATATATATATATATATATATATATATATATATATACATACACTCCCCGTACACCCCTTTCTCCCCATCTCTTACCTTTCTCATCTTTCATCTTCCATCATTTCAGACCTCTGCTTTAGTGCTGCCTAATCACTATGCGCCAGCTATTGATGCAGAGTACGGGGTATCAGTATAATTTGCCGCGCATAGTGATTAGGGAGCACGGAAGTCAAGGACTGAAGTGACAGACCTTGTGCTCCCTGATGCTGAGGGGATTCTGATCTCTCCAACCAGCCCTACAGGCTGCTGATTGGGGGGCTGTGATCCCCCTTGCAGATGCGCCCAGAGCGAGTGCCTTGTCCTGGGACACTGTTTCTTAAAGATACTCAACTCACACACACAGCTCACACACCCCAAAGCCAGCCCTGTGCGCCACAACTGAAGGCTTTGCGTGCCAGTTGTGGCATGCGTGCCATAAATTCGCTATCGCTAATCTATAGCATATTCTGACAGTGAGCAGTATCCCTGGCACAGGGTGAAGAGACTAGAAGAAGCAGAGTGACTCCTGCCTGACAAGTCAGAGTGTCACGACCGCTGACACCACGGCACTCACCGCAGAAGTTCTTACACCTGGAGTACCGTTCCCAAAGGAGACCCTCGTGAGCAGCAACCAGGATTTAGATGATCCCAACAGTGAGGAGGCCAGGTGTAGCAGATATAGTAGATATGAGTTGAGAATGCAAGGTGTAGAAGTCAGCGTAGAACAGGATTCACAGATGAACTCAGCAATGCCGGGGTTAACACAATCAGGATGGTCAGGATAGCCAGGTCGGTACACAAATCAGGTAGTAGTACAAGCCAGGGATCAAAACCAGAGCGGGTAGTCAGACGAGCCAAATAAATAACCGGATATCACAGGCAGAGGTACAAAATCGATAAGCAGAAGGGAAGTCAGGCAAACAAATGGTCAAAATCACAGGAAACAAACTCACAGCAGAACTGAAGCATGAAGACCACAATAGGGTAACTAGAGAGAGCACTTCCTGTTTTTTAAATCCACTGCCTTCTCAAAGCCCCACCCCTCAGATGACATCACTGCAGCAAGCCTCCTGCCCTGCCCTGCCTAGCCACGCCCCCTATGATGTCAGCAGGACCAGAGGAAGACCGTGCCCTAGTAAGTATAGATTTCTGAGACTGGCGGGTGCGAGCAGACGTCCGTCCGCACATTTCCAGTACTGAAGGAGTAACACAAAGACTTAAGAGGTAGTGGAGTCGGTACATGCATACACCTAACAGGATATGCAAACAAGTGCCGCACAGTCATGTGACCATGCTATAAGAGGAAGGCCTGGATCCAGGCCTACTCATGATGTCAACAAGGGGGCAGGTAAAGAAGCAGAGGATCATCATGGTGCATGCAGTGGTGTCTCTAGCTTTCATATTTTGGGGGGCAGATATAAAATGCTACATATACACTATATATATATATATATATATATATATATATATATATATATTTATATTGTGACAAACCCTGTAGCATGAGGGCCATATATGTCACATTTCGGGGTCCTAAGCACAGTCCTCTAGGGCAATCAGAGTCGGGAACACCAGCTTGTAACAAAACAGCGCTTTATTTTTAATACTATTTTTATTTTTATACTGGCCCAGACTCACCAGCCTAATCACCCACTAACTTGACCTCCCAGCCAGACCCAGCTAAGCCAGGCTCTGGAAAACCTCCCCCCAGACAGCACACAGGCCCAGGCAGGTATTGCCTCATTTGGCTCAGGGATGGTCTTCTTCTTCAGGGCCTCTCCTTGCCCTGGGAGCGCAGGGAACTTCCTCTTCCCCCAACAGTCTCTCTGATTATGAGGCTCCAGGGGTTTTTAATGCCAAGCACCTGTGCCTGACGCCGACCCCATAGTAATCCCAGACTTCTAGCCTCCTGGAAAAGCCGGCATGGATTTTCCACAGAATGGGGGAACGGAGCATTGGCCCAACCTGCTCTCCAATTGCTCCACCCCAGGGAACCATATGTATAATCTGCATAGCAGCTGTACCCAGATGCCATGCCAATCAACTCCCTGGGGTTCACAGTCTCACAATATATATATATATATGTTAGACATCCATTTTTAACTACATAATATGTACCTTTGAAGGAAAGACCTTGATTGAAATATGATTTCAAAATAACAGCTGGACTGGCAGTTATTTTTCATTCTTTAATATTAGACCCTACTGCCAATATATATTAATAGTATTCCCTGCTGCCAATATATATATATATATATATATATATATATATATATATATATATATATATTAGATAAATATTTGCCCCTGCTGCAAATATATATATATATATATATATAAATATTAGACACTGTTGCCAATATATTTTATATTGAAAAAATTGGACCCTACCCAAGCATTTTTCCTGCTCCACGCTCCCTAGCATGCAATCACTCCCACCACTACAACACCAAAAAAAAAAAATATTTGCCACACTGACTGCAGATCAGGGGAAGACTGTGAGATTCAGTAAGTATTCCCGCCTTCTGACTGCACCTTGACATTGAGAGGTCCTCTCCCCAGTACTCATCCCCAGAGTCCCTTTGTCACTAAACCGTACCTCTCTTTTACTTACTCCCTGTAGTTCAGGTATAGATCAAATAAACAACACATGAAAACAGCACGTGCAACTGAATAAGACATAAAAACCCTGTATTTGCAGGTAAACATAAATAATATATGGAAACATAGCATAGCAGATAACGATTAACAGAATAACATAAAAACCCAGCTCACTGCCTTCTGCCCTATGTACCCCTTCTTACTGCCTTCTGCCCTATCTACCCCTTCACACTACCTTCTGCCCTATGTACCCCTTTTCACTCCCTTCTGCACTTTCTACCCCTTCTTACCGCCTTCTGCCCTAATACTGCAGTTTTTTGGACATGAAAAAACAGCAATACTGCACTTTTACTGCAGTATTACTGCACATTTACTGCAGTTTTACTGCATTTGTACTTCATTGTACTGCAGTTGCACTGCAGTTATTTTTGTACGGAGGTACAAATGCAATAAAGCTACAGTACTTTGAAGTACAACTGTAGGTTTGCAATATAAAAAAAAAGTGCAGTAATAATGCAGTAAAACTGCAGTAAATGTGCAGTAATACTGCAGTAAAAGTGCAGTATTGCAGTTTTTTCATGTCCAAAAAACTGCAGTATTACTTCAGAAAAACTGCAGTCATTTTTTCGTAAGGGTTCTGCCCTATCTACCCCTTCTCACTACCTTCTCCCTAACTACTCCCGAGCGTATGCCATCTTTGTCCCATACACACGCTACCTGTACCATCTTTGTCCCATAAACACCCTGCCTGTACCATCTTGGTCCCCAATGTTTAAACACCCTGCTTATACCATCCTTGCCTTTTTGACAAATCAATAATTCACCTATGATTCACAAAACACTTTTACAGTCACTCACTAATTCACTTTCATTCACACAAGCATTACTGCTCTCACTCATTCACGCAAGTCATCCACACATTAAGTAATACTCTCACTCATTCACACAATTCATCCACACATTAATTCATTTATTATCTAACTCATTAATGCAATGCATCCACACATTAATCCATTCACTCTCTCTCTCATTCTGACTCTTTATTTCAATATTCTTGCTACCCTCCTTTCTCATTATCTATCTCCCCATTCTGCCTCCCTTCTCCCTATCTACCCCTTCTCCCTCCCTTCTGCCCTATGTACCCCTTCTCCCTCCCTTCTGCCCTATCTACTCCTTCTCACCGCCTTCTGCCCTATCTATCCCTTCTCACTGCCTTCTGCCCTATCTACCCCTTCACACTCCCTTCTGCACTTTCTACCCCTTCTCACTCCCTTCTGCCCTATCTACCCCATTCTCGCTCCCTTCTCCCTATCTACCCCTTCTCCCTCCCTTCTGCCCTATCTACCCCTTCTCCCTCCTTTCTGCCCTATCTACCCCTTCTCACTGCCGTCTGCCCTATCTACCCCTTCTCATCGCCTTCTGTGCTATCTACTCCTTCTCACTGCCTTCTGCCCTATCTACCCCTTCTCACCGCCTTCTGCCTTATCTATCCCTTCTCGCTCCCTCCTGCCCTATCTACCCCCTTCTCACTCCCTTCTCCCTATCTACTCCCTTCTGCCTATCTACCCCCTCCTTACTATCTACGCTCTCTCCCCCATCTCACTATCTACCCTCTCCCCCCCTTTGAAGTTCACTTACCTTGTAGAAGTCCTGCGGTGGGATCGCGAGTCCTCTGTCTCCCTGCTCTGCCGCGGTGCGCGCTGCTTCACTGCTGAGCACCGGAATATGACGTTATATTCCGGCGCTCAGCATTAAATGCTGGAACCACGACCAAGGCCTCGCAGAGGAGAGTGACAGGCGCCGAGCAGTTGCTCAGGAATACGTTTTCAGCAACCGCTCTCTCTCTCCTCCGGCTGCGCAAAAAAAACAAACCCCAAAAAACGGCGTTTCAATTGGGGGGGCACACTGAGGGGCACAGCATGATGTAGGGGAGGCCATGGCCCCCTCTGCCCCCCCCCCGCCGACTCCACTGGGTGCATGTCTCAGCAAAAGTAAGTTGTGACAAATGACAAGTGCTTTTTATAATAAACAATGGAGTAAACTGTCTTATTTTGTGAACATCAATGTGACCATAACATAACAGTAAATATATAAACAATATGTCAGTTTGCTACCACATTTATTTTTCAATACATAATTATTTTTTTAATCCTTTATCAAACAACATTTTCACATCAAGTAAGTAAGTTAGATTACATCTAAGACAATATACTGAAACCGTTTACTTTTGTTTTATAATCTTTGTTACTGTATTTGATTTTATCGTTAATCATTCAGTAATGTCCTCTTACAAAAGAAACAGCAGAGGACATCATTACTGTACCTACTGACCCTTACGATTAATTTGCTAAGCTTAATTTTATTATGACAGACCATTATTGTTTTAGTGTTATTACCTGCTGGTTCAAGGGATGCAGAATATATGTATAGTTATTTTCTATATTACAAACCTGCAGTAACTGCCATCTGGAAGAATTGTACTTGGATGTCAACTACTATCCCTTTACCATTATGTCCAAAAACACTAGCATGATATAAAGGTATCTGCAATTGTCTATTTATTTCAAGGGCTACTGTAGACAGCAAATGCATTCAATGTACACGACAGCTGTGTAGTCCCTTTAAATGTTCAATTTGTTTTTTTTCATAAATCCATAGGAGGCACAATTTTCCCATGTGTTTTTGCCCTTTGCACCACTCCCCTACTAAATGCTGTGTAGTAAAAGTGTACAGTTGAACACATCTCTCTGTGATATATCAGATCCATCGCTGGCTTGGGGAATGGTGTAGGCAGGGGTGTGTTAACATTCAGGATTCCCATTGATATCAGTAGGAGTTGCAACTGATTGGCTGCTCCAAGAGGCCACACTGGGCGGTGCATCATGTGTAATGCAAATGGTGCAGTGATCTGATCTCCAAGAGGCTCCCAAGTTGTGGTAACTAACTTTATATACCAGAGGATCATGGGCATACGACTCATCCCTGCGGAATCGGCTGGCGCTTTATAAATAAATGTAATGTAATCTTGATATTGCTATTTAGGATTTTTCATGACAAGCTGTCATGCCCCATCCAGACTCGGGAGCTGCATATCTCTGGTTTTCCCTGTCTCGCTACGGTTCCCCTGTCTCGCTACAGTTCCCCCTTTGCTGTAACCCATTCCTGGATTTTCTTATGCTCTGCCCTGTACTTCTGATTCTTTTATTCCAGTCCTGCTCTTAGCTTCAGCTTCTGTTTCCTTTATAAGGTGTGCCCCACCAGTTTGTTATGTTTGTCTCAGTCTGCAGTCTAAAGGTATGTCCTCTGTTTAGATTTACTGCTTAGTTTCAGTTTCTTAGTGATTCAGTAAGCAGGGTTTAGCGCTAGGACCCACTGAATATTGGAGTACTTTGCCCTCTTTTCCCTGTATCATCTGAGGTTTTAGATTCCTCTTTCCTCTCCCCATGTCCTAGTTTAAGATTTCCTATCCTTGCTTTAACCCCTTCAATCCCAGGGGTTTTTGGTACCTCAAAGCCCAGAGCAATTTTGCCATTTTTGGGGTATGTCGGTTTAGCGATGATTCTCTTTTCCTGTGAATAGTGTACCCATATAAACTATATATTGTTTTTTCAAGGAGAGATAGAGCTTTCGTTTGATACCATAGTTGAATGATTAGCTGAAAATTTAGAATGAGAAATTTAGTAAAAACTAGGTAAGATTAGAAAAATAAACTAATTTTTTTTTACATTTTCCCTCTGAATCCTCACAAAATTAGGTAAAGTGATGGAAAATCCCCTCCAAGTTTATTAATTCAGGTGTCCTGATTTTTAGAAATACCTAATTTATATAGATTTTCCAGACTTTCCCAGCACCAGGGAGCATACTATAAAGTGTGCAATTTTGTATAATTTTTATGCCTATGGCTTAACGGGTTTGGGGGTTGTGAACGGGGGCAGAAGGGTTATACTGGCTAGATGTTATGCTAGGGCAATGGGAAGTAAGGTTTTTTAATAATTTTTTATTATCTTTTTTTATATATTTAAAAAAAAAAAAATTTAATTTTAATTTTAACATTTTTAATTTTTTATATATTATTTTTACACAGAAATGGTTAGAGGTCCTCCTAGGGACCTCCTGAACATGCCAGTGATGTCACAATGACATCACAGCTCACATTATAATTTTTTTTTGTATTATTTATATTATTATTTTAATGATTTATTTAATATTATTTTTTAAATGAATTAATTTTTTTTTTTCTGCTTTTCTCTTTCAAGACGGAAGGAGGAGTGAGAGAGATGGTTTCTCACTCCCCTCCCCGCGATCCCCCTGCGCCGATCACACTGAGATCGCAGCGTCTCTGTGCCTCATCGGAGGGCAGGATATCCCCGCAGAGGATATCCTGTCCTCCGATGACCTTCTGGGTTACGTCAGCAGTGACGCAACCCGGAAGGGAATGCCCGATCGCGCATTTGCAACTGCGCGATTGCGCGATCGGGCACTTTCAACTGTAACAGCTTACCGGCTTTCATGCCGGAAGCTGTTACGGGAGATCGGGCAGCAGAAAGCCGGCGATGTGTCCCTGACGCTGCACGAAGGGCTGGACGTACAGGGACGTCCATAGGGGTTTCTTTGTGGGCGTTTTTTGGACGTCCCGGTACGTCTATAGGGGAATGAAGGGGTTAAGGAGAAGCATCTGAGGATCCTGGCTCCTGGCGCCATACCTTGTGTGCCTTGTTTCCCTGTCCTCTGTTATGCTATGTTTTTTGCTCGTCTCCCTGTTCCTTGTTCTGTCCCCCTTACTTGCTATGTTCTCCTGTACTCTGCTTAGCTTCCTTACTCCCAGCCTGCAGCATCCTGCACATTCATCTGTAAATCTATTTCTCATGCCTGCTCCAGGGTGCCTGCAGGATATCACTTTGTTTTGTTCTGGATAACACCCACTGCTATATCAGGGCCCTGGTGTGTGTGGCCGCACAACCCTAGGTGCTCGACACCCTGGAGAGTGCAGTTGCCCTGTACCAGGTCCTGTCCAACTCCGCTCTTGCACAGTGACTCCTGAAATTCCATCATTGGGCACTGTGGGTCATTACCGTCATCTGTATAGACCCCGTTCGTGAAACAAGCATTGCATATATATATATATGCCTTACAATCATAGGACAATAACCAACGTATACTGAAATATGGTGGGAGATCCCCTTTTTTGTACAAAGTTGAGTTGAAAGCTGTTAATTTATGTGTAATGTTTTCCATATAGGTGCATTTAGTAAATTGTCTCTTTTAATATTTGTATCAGCTAAATCTTTTTCTAAAATGGTATGCTCTAATTGTTATTTAAAACATGAATTTATCAATGACCATCACAGTCTGAATGTCAATAAAAATACAGCTGCTTATATCTGCCAGAAGAGCCGACTGCAGTAATTTATAACAAACATGTCATGGCCTTTTTTGTAGAAGCAGTGGTGCATGGCAGAAGGTTGTTGAAAAAAAGACACTGTCAAGATTCATAGTTTTCACATTTATAGTAGGAAACATCAGAAGCTAAAATAACAAACCAAAGAACATGACAAAATCAGACTTGCATAACAGATACTGTAATTGTGTTTGTGCAGACTGAAAACTTCTGATACCTACAGGTGGCTTTATTCTCCATTGATATCTATACCATCGTGTAGTATAAATTGAATGGATTTCTATTCTCTGCATGACTGCATGTCATCCACAACCCTAAATTTAAAAAGAACATGTTGCAGTTTCTTTACACTTTAAAAAGTGTGAGAAACAATAGCAATAAAAAAAACACACTAATAATACTTTTTTTACTTAATTGAAAAAAGTTCAGATATATTCAGTAAGGATTAATTGACCTGAAATGGGTCCTAGGATTTTATTTCTTAAAGAGCATACAGTAGCATATTTTGCATTTTAAGTATTAGTAGGGTCAACTTGTGAGAAAGATTAAAACTTGAGAGGGTGCTTTGTATTCTCAAACCCCTGTAAATTCAATCTTCATCTGCATCTCTGCAGATATAACCCGTGGGGGAAAGGAAAAAATTGAAAGTGCCATCACTTTGCCCTAACTTGTACTCAGGACAATATGGTGATGCTTCCGGTAACGCCCTCTCCTCGATCCTCCAATCGATTCTCTAATCTGGGAAAGGGAGTCACAGAAAATGCTGTCATTTTGCCATAACTTGAACACAGTGCTATATGGCGGCACTTCCAGTGATGTCCAGTCTCCCGATAGCATCCTCTTCCTTGATTGGAGGACGGGGAGAGGACTTCACCGAAAGCGCAGCCTTTTTGGCAAAAGTTCATGATGGGTTATGTCCACTGGGATGCGGCCGAAGATAGGAGATGAAGAGAGAAGAGAAAGGAGAAGATAAAAGATGAACAAAAGAAGAGGAAGTGGTTAGCATAGGTGGAAATGGTCGGCAGAGAAGCTAGGTAAACATTTAGATAGCATGAGAGAGATTGAACGAGAATACTGTACGTGTGAAACAGTGAGTGAGTATTGGCACAGGGCAATAAATGCCCCCCCATTTTTAGCTAAACCGAACGAGCAGGGAGTGTAATTTCCCCCCCAAATATGCCCCATTTCCAAGTGTCTAGTAGTAGTTGGGGCTTTGCTATTAGCCCTGCCAAGCTCCCAACCTTGTTTATTGCTTCCAACCTTGTAGATTCCTTACTTGACTGGTAACTCAACCTACAGTAACTCAAATGCTCTGAAAAATACCCCTCGTCTTGTAATCGAGGTCGTCTTATAATCAGACCTCAACTAGGTCCGACTATGAGACTAAGATCCAGATCCTCCTGTCTCCCCCCCCAACTTACCGGTACTTCTGAGCTCTACGCGATTCGCGTACACAACTTCCGCTGCAGCCGGGAGGAGGTGCGGTTAGCGGCGGGGGTTGTTTGCGTCCATTTCGCAGACCTTCCCCGGCTGTCAGAGATCACGGGGAACTCTGATCTCTGACAGCCGGGGAAGGTCTGCGCGATGGACGCAGACAACCCCCGCCACTAACCGCACCTCCTCCCGGCTGCAGCAGAAGTTGTCTACGCGAATAGTGTAGAGATCTACACGCTGCCCGGACTACGCACCAGGGACTCAGAAGCTCCGGTAAGTTTGGAGGAGGGAGGGGGGAGGGAGTGTTAAATGGGGGGCATTTCTGGGGTTAAATGCCTTTTAACCCCCTTAATGCCACTCTGCCTCCAGAAATGCCCTTTAACCCTCTATACGCCACTCTGCCTCCTGAAATGCCTTATACCTCCCTATATGCCACTCTGCCCCATAATATGCCTTTTAACCCCCTAAGGCAATTCTGGAGGCAGAGTGGCACATAGGGGGTCAAAAGGCATATCATGGGGCACAGTGGCATTTAGAGGGTTAAAAGGCATATCATGGACCACAGTGGCATATAGGGGGCAGAGTGGCAAGCCAGGAGGCAGACGTGCATAACTGGGGGGGCAGGTTGAAAAAAAAAGGAAATAAAAACAAAATATTTTTCTCAATCATAGCTTTTATTAAAAAAAAATTGTTCACATAGTTTACATGAATTAACATTGACTGGTAAAACTTTTTTCCTATAGGATCATCTTATATTCAGGCTTTTTCTTTTTTTCATACATTAATATTCAGATTTTGGGGGGTCGTCTTATAATCAGGGTCGTCTGATACGGTAATTTGTCTCTTAAAAGTTAAGACAAAAATGTTTAATGAAGCCCAGCTTGACCCATCAGATGCAACCCAAGAACTGGTGGTAAGTATGATATAACGTGGTTTTTTTTTTGTCACAGAGACATAGCAACTTCGTGATTGGCTTCACACATCAATGAAAGCTAAAAAAAATTCTTAACATTCTAAATAATTGGGAAAATGATAGAATCTAATTTAGAGAAAGTTATTTGCATCTTTGTGTTTTATGTTCCAACAAGACTATTTTGCAGGCTTCCTGTGTTATTACCACAGTAAATTATGTATTTTGATATTTTTATTTTAATATTCATTGTAGATTTTTTTGCCAAAAACACAATAATACATAGACTCAATACAAACGGAAACATTGGCAATTTAAATCATTTTTAAAAGCTAATGTATTTTTTAGAGAAACACAAGAAGATGTTTTTTTCCTGGAACTTGGTTTAATAAAATCTTAAAAATACTCAAAATTGAATTAAAAACAAATTGCAAATTAGTTTGCCATAAAAACCAGTGTTATGTTGAATTACAAATTACAAATGGCTACATTCACCATGGTAGTATTACTTGTTATTTGTCATGAGCCACATGAGAACAAAATAATTAAAATATACTTCCAAAAAACAGAATTAATGAAAAACACACATACACAAGTTTACGTAATGTAATTCACCAGGTGATAGCGCCTAAAACTTAAGATTTGTGAACAGGTACTACACTAGAGACAATAGTGTTGGGGGGGATTTTTGTTTCTACATCGAGGGGATACTTGGAACTTGAGGCCTAAGGTGAACCAGACAGTACAGCATGATGCCTTTGTGTGTTTGCTTGAGAGTTGGAGTTTGATGTGGAGCCTAAATTTGCTAAAATACCTACATTTTTTAAAGATAGCATCCGTAATGATTCTTTGCAAATTCAGAATTAAGATATTTTTATTACATGTCAAAAACAGGTCATATAAATCAGCATTTGGCACAAAATCTAAAAACTTGCAACTATTCCAGAGCAATTAAGAGATTTTGTTCAGGACACAAAAATGCTGATACAAAAGGTTTTAACATGGGCTCCCTTTATTGCACTCAATAAAAGTGTGAGTGAAAAAAAAGTGTCTAATATACTTCTTTAACTTGGATATGTTAAACAATACAATCTCATTTACATCTGGTCAATCAATGGCAACCTGCCTAAAGTGACTCTTGTATTAAAATAAATGATAGATCATGCGCAAATACAGAAATCTCTACCACACTTTCTTTAGCCAAAAGAGGTGTCAATGGTTATAAAAAATATAAAATATGATCTATGCTTACAAAAGCTAATGGAGCTAGTAAACACTTTTAGTGTGTTGTTTTCAATTCACAGCTCTAGAAATGTATCTTATTTGCTCCTTTAACAAATGGGGACTACACATTAACTAGACAACCTTAGTGGTTATTGTATATAAAATGCCCAAGCAACACTGGTTTTTGGCATACCTCTAAATATTTTAGATGGCCTAAGAGCACCAAGTTAATTTTATGGTATGTAGTTAAAGTGAGACTTATTTATGTAAGAAGTGAAGGGTTTTGAAAAATATATAATATTTACATAATTTAATTTTTTAGACCTTTGTGTGCTGTTGCTTCTGTATGTATCTTGGTACTTTTAGGGATGCAGATCAGTGTGATGCACTAATATGCATGAAACCTTTTGAGCTCCTTGAAAAAAAGGAAAGAGGAACACAGGGTTGCGAGTTCCAAAGTCAGAAACGTAAGAGATAGAATCATAGCCTTTGGTTCAATCTATGGGCATCTTTCAGATAATGGAGGGAACAAACCTATGCCGTTGTAACATATATGTGTAATAATATTAGATTGCAATAATTTACTTCGAAAAATATTTAGAATGGAAGTTCTATGCATCAGGGGCATAATTCCCTCATGTGTGCACACACATAGTAACCAGGTGATATTGTCTTTATGACTAATGCACTTACTTACTTCTCTTTTCTACTGCAAACTGTAAAGTGCTAGGTACATGTGTTAAAACATTATAATGAAGTATACATAATATATCCAGACTGCACACACTTACATAGGAGAAATTACATAGGAGCTCTACGCGATTTGCGTACACAACTTCCGCTGCAGCCGGGAGGAGGTGCGTTTAGCAGCGGAGGTTGTCTGCGTCCATTGCGCAGACCTTCCCCGGCTGTCAGAGATCAGAGTTCCCTGTGATCTCTGACAGCCGGGGAAGGTCTGCGCGCTGCACCGGGGACTCAGAAGCTCCGGTAAGTTTGGAGGAGGGAGGGGGAGGGAGTGTTAAATGGGGGGCATAAGGCATTTCTGGAGGCAAAGTGCTCTGTAAAATTCCTTTTAACCCCCTTAATGCCACTCTGCCTCCAGAAATGCCTTTTAACCGTCTATACGCCAGTCTGCCTCCTGAAATGCCTTATACCTCCCTATATGCCGCTCTGCCCCATAATATGCCTTTTAACCCCCTAAATGCCAGACTGGCATATAGGGGTATAAGGCAATTCTGGAGGCAGAGTGGCACATAGGGGGTCAAAAGGCATATCATGGGGCACAGTGGCATTTAGAGGGTTAAAAGGCATATCATGGGGCACAGTGGCATATAGGGGATATAAGGCATTTCTGGGGCAGAGTGGCAAGCCAGGGGGCAGATGTGCATAACTGGGGGGGCAGGTTGGAAAAAAAAGTAAATAAAAACATAATATTTTTCTCAATCATAGCTTTTATAAAAAAAAAAATCATTCACATAGTTTACATGAATTAACATTTACTGGTAAAACTTCTTTCCTATAGGATCGTCTTATATTCAGGGTTTTTTTCATAAATTAATGTTCAGATTTTGGGGGGTCGTCTTATAATCAGGGTCATCTTATAATCGAGCAAATACGGTATGTATATATATATATATATATATATATATATATGGAGAGAGAGTGTTTTAAAATTGCACCCTACATTTGTCCCTGTCTGCCTATGTACCCCCTAAATACAATTGCAGGAGACACCAGTGGGTATGTGATAGGGACATTTAAATACATAAAGTAATTCAGCAGCATACACGAGAAAGATGAGTTTAGGACAAAAGGTCATAGATTAAAACCAAATAGACGCTTACACGAAATGTAAAGTTTTAATTCACTGAGGGGGTAATAGTGGTGGATGCCATCAAATTATGTTTCCACTTGTAGCACCATTTTGGTTTGTTGTATTAGTATAATATAGTTTATGACAGGTGTCATTCAGAAAACACTTGACTTCACTGTCCATCTTTATGCCTCAAGGCTGGGCTCCAAAATAATTATATCAATATCAGTGTATAAAACCCCCTGGTGGAAAACATATAAATAGAATATAATTTGAGATTTTGTGATTGAATACCATAACTAAATAGAAATAGACCCTGTGACATCTGTCAGATGTGTAGATGTGGCAGCTGTGTGAGACTAACACCAACTGAATGCACCTAAACACTGACTTTAATTTGAGACTAATCAATCAAAGTAATCAACGGGAAAGCAGGATGTTGCCATCTGCAACCCTACGCGAGAACGCATCAGTCATGTAAATAAAACCGTGACAATGTTCCTTCATGATTGGTCTACTGGGAAAATCTGATACAGGGAAAGAAATATTCCCTTTACTTGATGAATAAATTGGAACATTGTGAAGGAAACAAGAACCAGACCCTTGCCATCAAAATCAATTAATCAAACTCACTTTGCAAAAATTATAGCATCGCCATCTGTATGACTTCTGTACAGACTTATCAGCATTTTCCACACCTGTTGCTGCAAGAAAAAAACGAAGTAAAGTCAACAATCATTTTTCAAGATAAAGAATGCCTGTAATTTGTAGAGAAGAAATTATAATTCACAGAACTGGAAAGCCATGGGCAAATGTAAATTTAACAAAAAGTTGTATCCTGCAGTGCATTATTCTCATTGATCTGCCTTCTAATGAGGCATAACAGAGCTAACCTCTATTTTACTGTTTAGAACCTGTGTTGGCATATACTGCAATTATTGATAACTTGGGTTGAAATACTTAAGACAATAGAGTGTTTTCTCTTTTGTGGTTTTTCATGATTTGTAAGCATTGAAAGATTTTTATACTTAAGAAAATAGTAGTTTTAGAGTTTATGTAACATTTTGCTTAGTTTTCTGGTTATTACAAAGCTTATCCAGCAGCAGTGTTCACATAACTTATTAATATTTATTGATTTGTATAATACCAAACAAAAGAAAAGTGTGATGTGTCTAAATTTCCAATACCATACAGGTCACAGTGATGAATCACATAAATATGCGTATTTAATAATTTGTTCTCAGTGGTCTTCAATAGACTTCGATATTATATGATTTGTGAAATAAATGAATGCAACGAATATAGAAATAAGATATGAGTAATATACACTGCACCCAGGAAAATGACAAAATTACAACACCCTCTAGTGTCTCACTACTAGAAAAAAAAGTTAAAAGAATAAGATAAAAACAGGGAGGAGTGTTGTAACCATACAAAATATAGGAACGTTTCTCATATACCAAGATTATACAGGGAGTAGGTACATTTTGCATATGTAAAAGAAAACAGCAAATGGAAACATAATATAGCATACCTCCCAACATTTCAAAATGTGAAAGAGGGACACTTTTTTTTTTATCTTGCGGAACTCACCAATACAAGCAATGGCACTTTAAAATGTCGCGATTGCATCGCCACTTAAAACACGCTTCATTTTTGTCAGCACAGTCAAGCTTATTAAAGATAACCAGCACATTGAATTGAATTTCCATAAGGCTCAGCCAGACATACTACTTCCATGATCCTGGCTGAGTATCATGGGAAGTGCAGCAACGGTAAAGCTGCAGATGCTAGCTGTGAACTAAAATTCCTATGATTCTCAGCCACCCAGGTTACCCAGGCTAATGTAAGCCTCCCTCCCAGGACCCCTACACACTGCCTTTACACACACCTGCCCATAAACACACATATACAAATACACTGCCTTTACACACACATATACATGTACACTGCTCTTACACACACATATACATGTACACTGCCCTTCCATTTTGGAATCAAAACATTTGCTACTGCAAACATTTTTAAATGAAAAGGTTCAACTTTATTCAGTAGAACAAAACAGTGATCACATTATTCTTCACAATATTCTTTCAAGAAACTTATTATTTCTTTATTAATTCATGAAAACTATTTTTTCATATTTAATAAAAGCTATAATTGAGACTTTTATTTGCCAACCTGCCCCCCCAGTTATGCACATCTGGCCCCCAGGCTTGACACAGCCTGTGGTCCCTATGACACATCTCCCACCCCTTGCTGCATCCCTAACACCAGTATTCTGATTTTGACACCTGAGATGTTTGTGGTATAATAAAATATTACACTTTTTCTTAAAATCAAGGCTCAGAATAATATATTGTGTGTCTCCTCACTAAGTTACCACAGTGATTCACATTTGGGATTCATTAACTATGAGCTTGTTTACAGTATTCCTCTATAATTGTTGGTCCCCCTATAACATTACATTCATTGTTATGTGTATTTAGAGTTGCAGTCCTAGTTATGAGATCCCTTCTTAGAACATTCTTTATAGAAATATAAAAATTACAATAAAATATATTTCTAAAATTTTGTATTTGTCACATTGTACTCGATATGAACCACCAAATTTAGCTAAGTTTGGTACATTTCTTATGCAGGTAATTTTTTTTCTTTCAGAACTTTACCTTTGAGGATAATATTCATTTTCCAATAAGATTGAAGTATTCAGATTTCTCCACCGAGTCATTCATTCTATACTAAGTAATTTATTATTTTTGTCTTGTAAATACAGTACATTGTAATCCATCAGATCCAGGTGTCTCTTTGTCACTGGCTGCACCTGTGACGATGTGATAGGAACTTAAACTATACAGTAAGTGAAATGTAAAAAACATTATTTTCACAGATGACACACAATATATCAAATGCAGCCCAGTTCTGTGCATAAAACAGCATGACAGTAAACCAAGAAAATAGTTTTTTTAAAATAACTTAAAACTTTTGATGTGTTTTTAATAATTTAAAAGCTATATTTTGAAATATTTAAAAATACATATGTGACACATGTTGGTTTAAAGCAAAATTGTCTACCAGTAATTGCTGAGCATTTACTTACTGTGGCAGTTAATACACACAAAAATGGAATTTCTTTTTTACTTTTAAATACAGCGCATTCTTGTAAATAAAGTGAAAAAAATTTCCATTTTATTTTCCCCTACTTGTAAATTCAATGAGCATGTTCTATGGTGGCCCCTGAAGGGGAAATCTGGTCACTCTAACACAATTTAGTAGAATTTAATCACTATTGATTGTTATTTTGGTTGCAGAAAATCGATAACAATGTTTTAATGACATGGATCTATGAAAGACTGTAAGACGAAATAATTCAGTGCTAAATATGTCATATGTTACATGTAGTATTAGCTTGAAGTTCATCAGTACCAATGTCTAGTTGGATCCTGTTGGGGCAGGCTGGCCCAAGAGGCAGGTGGGCAACTGTCCCCAGAGCCAATCCAAAAACTTGGATCAACCCATTTGCGGAGGCAGGAACACAGTGGGAACCTTTAAGATGATGTGAGGTGACCCAGCTGTAACAGCGCAGCTGCCCACACATGTGTAAGTAGCTATTTAAGAAAGGTATGTTAAAGTATGTGTTTTAGCATAACTGTGTGTGTGTGTTAACATGAGTGTGTATTTGTTAACATGAGTGTTAACATGGGGCCACTTTGATTTACCTGCCCCCAAACAAGAAGGTTCCAGCACTCCACTAGATCCTGCAGCATAAGTTAAAATAACCTATATAATAATAATGGATAACATGTACAACCTACTGTACCTATGCTCAATGAAATCTTTTAAATAGCCCATCTCCAGTGTTTATAGTGAATGCATTCTAGTTTTAATTATAGACAGGTCATCTCAATATGCGTAATAAACCCAAAAGTGTTATGTCTAGGTCAACTAATCTCCTGAGGAGTAAAATTGATTCTTTCATGGTGGAGATTGTTTACATGCTATTTTCTAACACTCAGAATAAATTACATTAAATGTTTTGTAGATTGTTTGGTGCCATTATATTTTTCTAGCTGATTACTTATATGTAGCGACTCTGTTTTTTGTGCCTGTGTTTCTCTGAAGTCACTAATAATTAATAATGAGTTAATAATTTATCACAAAGTGAACATAATTAGTAAGTTGCTGTACATATACACAGCCTATCTGTTAATTGACTTACCTGTTTCTGTTATACCTCTTTTTGCAATGTAATTAAAATTTTTCATTCACCTGATTTGCTGACCTGTTTGTCTTCTGACCAGGCCCGGACTGGGACAAAAAATAGGCCCGGGCATTTGAGACTGAGCAGCCCATTTTTATTTATTTATTTATTTATTTATATGCCAGAGATGCCACTGTGCCCCCTGATATCCCTTATACCTCCTATATGACACTCTGTCCCGTGATAGAAAAACTGACAGCGCTAAAATAGGTATGAAAATATATGCTTTAATAAATAGACAAAAAAAATTGATAATACATAATACAATATCAATATATATATATAAATATATGGACAATACAAGCAATAAATCAAATATTACAGCAATCAAAAAAAAAAAAAAAAAAATTCAAGAATGCACATAATTAATAGATCCCGAAAAAATTATATCTGCCCACCAGGGGTTAATATATCAACAGAAGAAACATGGGGCAAATAAGCAAAAAAATAAAGATAATACTCCAGGCTAAGCTTACCCAGTGGTGCTTATTTGCCCTGTTTTTCTTCTGTTGATATATTAACCCCTGTTGGGGCAGATGGAAGTGAAGTAGTGGAAGTTGCGCACTAAAATCCAAATTCCCCGCAGCACTGCAGGGGACCTGGATCCTCTCTCGCAGCCAGTCACAAACTAAGAAACTCAGACCACGCCAACTGAATTGCGGCGCTCAGCCAATCTTCTAGGCTGAGCAATGTGACTAAAAAAAGTCATCATACACGGGACCCCTGAAGCCACAATCTAGTGCCACAAATCCTTTTTAATAAGATACGCAGGTTGAAATAAGAGTAAATAACACAATACCTTTACTTTTGCTGGGCCTAGAATGTTTTGACCTCTGAAGTGACAAATTCAGGAGGGCGTTTTATCTCTGGATAAGTAAAAATTTAATCCTACAGAAAGTAAAGAGCCAGAAAACCGATGACTAAATACACATCAGGACAGGCTCTGCCACCCAGTCAGTCACACACACACACACAAGGACAGGCTCTGCCACACCAACACCTAAACACAAACACCAGGACAGGCTCTGCCACACTGACACCCGCATCTGGAGGGTTTCCACGGACGCTTTCCCTTTGATTTAGGTGATGGCCGCAGCTGGCTCTCTTGTGTATTGATGCTGCCAGCCCCCACGTGTATTTATGCACTCAAGAGAGCAGCCCCACTTTAGTATTGATTTATGTGATGCACTGATGCCCCAGCCAGCACTCGCTTGTGAATTAATGCCCCCACACCCTTGCGTATTGCCCCGTCAGCCAGCCCTACATTGTGTATTTATGCCAGCCACCCCCCTTAGTATCAAATCAGACCTGGCACCCAGACCTGCCTAGGACCCAGATTGGAAGAATAGGACTTGCCATCTTTGGCCCCAAAACAGCCCGCCTGTGGCATCTTTGGCCCCAAAACAGCCCGCCTGTGGCGTCTTTGGCCCCAAAACAGCCCGCCTGTGGCATCTTTGGCCCCATAACAGCCCGCCTGTGCCATCTTTGGCCCCATAACAGCCCGCCTGTGGCATCTTTGGCCCCAAAACAGCCCGCCTGTGGCATCTTTGGCCCCAAAACAGCCCGCCTGTGGCGTCTTTGGCCCCAAAACAGCCCGCCTGTGGCATCTTTGGCCCCATAACAGCCCGCCTGTGGCATCTTTGGCCCCAAAACAGCCCGCCTGTGGCATCTTTGGCCCCAAAACAGCCCGCCTGCGGCATCTTTGGCCCCAAAACAGCCCGCCTGCGGCATCTTTGGCCCCAAAATAGCCCGCCTGCGGCATCTTTGGCCCCAAAACAGCCCGCCTGTGGCATCTTTGCCACCAAAACAAGGCTGTTTTGGTGGCAAAGATGCCACAGGCGGGCATCTTTGCCACCAAAACAGCCTGCCTGTGGCATCTTTGCCACCAAAACAGCCTGCCTGTGATATCTTTGCCCCCCTTACACATCCATGCTATCACACACACACATATTAATTCACAAATATTTACTCACTAATTCACAGATAATCCATTCACTCATTCAGATATTCATACATTGATACTCATTAATTCCCTCATTCAGACACTCATTTACATATACTCATTCACAAACATTCATTCACTCACTCCTTCACAGATACTCATTAATTCACTCAATCTCAAACACTCCTTCATGCAGCCTCCCCTTACCTGAACAACTGAAGATTTAAAGAGTACGTGCCGCTCGGCGCTCGCAGACCAACCTGTTCTTCTGCACAGGAGGAAGCAGATGCGCAGCAGGGTCATGTGACGTACGTCACGTACGTCACGTGATTCTTTTGGATTCCTGCGTCCCCGGCATCCTCGGCTAGCCAGTAAGTAGCGGGCCCCCGCGGAATTAATCGTGGGGGTTGCACGGGCCCCCTAGAGTGGCGGGCCCGGTCGCAGCTGCTGCAGGGTTAAGGGGCAGGTGCCCCTTTTGCCCTGCGTTATAGACGGCCGTAGAGGCCCAGTCAGTCCGGTCCTGACTGGGCCTATTTTAAGGTAGGGGCTTGGAGCTGCAGCTCCATCAGCCCCTAAATCAATCCGGCCCTGCCGCGGCCCGGCCCACCGGGCAAATGCCCGGTGTGCCCGATGGCCAGTCCGGGCCTGCTTCTGACATAGATGTGCATTAAGTCAGTAATACATCATGATTTGTTCTTAGTTAAAGGCAGTCCCTGGGCATAACCAAACCCACCTCTAGATCTGGTTAAGCATTTTAAATGGTTTAGCACCAACTAATGCTTCTTCTATGCCAAGGAGCCGGGCCAAGCAAAGCAGACCAGTAAGCTTGGTTCTACTTTAATCATAGATCAAATAATTTGCAAACAGTTAAAAAATTATATGCCATGATAGTCATGATTAAGCTTGCACTGTGTATTTAGAAATAACCATACAAATGCTGCTGATGCTGTTAATATACACCGGTATGTATTAAAGTGAAACAAAAATGCTTAATATTTTTTATAGATATTGCGATGGAAAAAAACCCACAGTTGGCTGTAATAAACTTCAATTCAATACAAAAAAAACCACAATGACTTTCCAACACAGTAGAATCAAAATACCAGAGTAAGTTAACCCCTTAAGGACCGGGCTCATTTTTCGTTTTGTACCCTGTGGGACCGAGGCTGTTTTGACACTTTTGTGGTGCTTGTGTTCAGCTGTAATTTTCTCCTCACCCATTTAGTGTACCCACATAAGTTATATATTGTTTTTTTCAGGACAAGATGGGCTTTCTTCAGATACCATTATTTTGATCGTATCATCTTATTTACTATAAAAAAAATTAAAAAAACATGGTGAAAAATTGAAAAAAAACACATTTTATGACTTTTATTTGAAAAATCTTTTACTCACCTAAAAAAGCAAGTAAAAAAACTAGCTAAATAGATTCTACTACTTGTCCTGAGTTTAGAAATACCCAATGTTTTTATGTTTTTTTGCTGTTTTTTGTAAGTTATAGGGCAATAAGTACAAGCAGCGTTTTATGATTTCCAAATCTTTTTTAACAAATCTGCTCAGTCTGCCTCCATCTCCTCTTTGGAACATCTTTGAAGCCGGTTAACTCAATTTAACCCCCTCAAACCATATATTTTTGAAAACTAGACACCCCAGGGTATTCCAAATGCTGTTATTTTAACCCTTTCCATGCACCAATTATACAACTACACTTTGTCAAACTTTGTAATAGTAAATTTTTTTATTTTTTTTTCCACACAAATTGTATTTTAGTTATAGATATACAGGTTCTGGTATATGTCACTGTCAAACAACACCCCAATGTGTGTTCAGGAACATCTCCTGAGTACAGCGATACCCCACATGCATGGGTTTGTCAGATTGTTTGGCTGGTAAAAGGCTACTTTTGGGGCATGCGTAATTCAGGTGGTCATTTGGTCATTGTGCCTCCCTCTCCTCTTTGGAATATCTTTGAAGCCGGTTAACTCAATTTAACCCATTCAAACCATATATTTTTGAAAACTAGACACCCCAGGGTATTCCAAATGCTGTTATTTTAACCCTTTCCATGCACCAATTATAGAACTACACTTTGTCAAACTTTGTAATAGTAATTTTTTTATTTTTTTTTTCACACAAATTGTACTTTAGGTATAGATATACAGGTTCTGGTATATGCCACTGTCAAACACCCCCCCAATGTGTGTTCAGGAACATCTCCTGAGTGCAGTGATACCCGACATGCATGAGTTTGTCGGGTTGTTTCAGATTTAAAATGCCACATTTGGGAAGTGCGCTTTTTTTCTCCATTTTGGTCAGTCTGTACCTATGCCCTATCTTTGAGCTAGGCCACTCCAATTTACCCCATCAGCCATTTTTTTATATATTAGACACCCCTTGGGTATTTGAAGTGCTTTTATTTTAACTCTTTGTTGAGATTTTTGAGAAATTTTAGCACTTGCTCAAAATAATAAACTTTATTTTTTAATTTTATTTTATTTTTTTAATACTTTTTTTATATTTTTTTTTTACACATTTTGCTGGTACTGGATGGTTCATCTAGTGACATCACTGCATAATTATTTTTAAATGTTAGCACATTTTTTTTTATTTTTTTTTTCCATATTTTTTTTTTTTTTTAATATTTTACTAATCACATAGTGATTAGAAAGCTGGGCTCCATTGACTTGCATGGTTGAATGCAGTACCTGTATTCAACCAGCAAGTGGAGCCAGTTCTCTAGAGGGTCTGGAGACCCTCTAGCGAACTTTTTCGTCTCTATTGTTTTATTTCCCGGGCCGCCGCCATCTTGCTTGATGGCGAAGATCACCGGCAGCGGCGGCTGTGACCGCTCTCCGGAGCGGTCACAGCCCACCTAGAGGTAAGTGTTTGGTGTCGCTGGATGCCTCCTGATCGAGGCATTCCAGCGACACCATTTAAGTTTAGGAGGCGATCGTTGATCGCCTCCTAAACGCTTTTAAAACGGGCGTCCGCCGCCATACAATGTATGGCGGCTGTTGACGCCCCGGGGAGGGGCCAGACATGGCCCCCGATGCCGATCTCGGCCTTGCTGAATGCCTCGACATCGAGGCATTGCAGCAAGGCCGTTTAAGCGAAGAAAGTGATCCTTGATCACTTTCTAAGCTTATTTAATTTTTTGACGGTTCAGGACCGTCAAAGGTCATTTAGTGACCTTCTTGTTATGACGGTCCTGAACCGGCAAAGGTCGCGAAGGGGTTAAAGAGGCTGTAAACCATAGGAAGTTGATCTCCAGCTGTTATATTCCACCTCTTATTATCCTTAATCACCCTACGATTGGGTTCACTGGAATTCAACAGTAACTGGATCGATATTTTTTTCCAGCTATACTTTTGAATATGTTAATATTGAGAGATTACCAAATATAGTACATATTAAGTAAATTCTAATATATAAATGAGTTTACAGAACTATTCAGTAGTAATGCCTAATGCAATCAGAAGCATCCGTCCGTTGGGTGGTCAGTTGAATCAACCGTGATGTCAGTCTTGTGCTACTACTCTCTATAATAAAAAGCAGGTAAACAAAAGTACAATGTAGGTTAGCACAACCCCCATTTATAAGCAGAAGTCAATAGGACATCATGTATAGGATCAAGGTGGACCTCAAGACATCCTCACTTAACATTTAGCCAATTGAAGTGCAGATTATAAAACCAACCTGCTAAAATGGAGCATCTTGGGGACAACCAATGATATGGTGGCAGGTAATAAACTAATATTTCCTATAGTTACTAAAAAATTGAATTAAAAACACAGAGGAGTGTCAAACATAGATTTTTTTTTTCATAAGCAGTAAATTAAATCAGATCTTATTTTGTTGGTAGTATCTCTTTAAATGCATGAAGTGACTTTAAATGGTCAACTAAAAGCAGTGTAGAAAATGTTAATGTTGTAATAACATTAAACAATAGAATGTGCAAAAAGGAATAAAAATTGAATTTATACTTTCACAGAAATGATGATTAACATTGTGTAAAATATGGCTTTTATATGGTTTCCACCTCACAGATTTCAACTTCAAAACCATAAATCTTAGATCTGAAGTCCTGAAATGAACTTACAATACCTGTAGCTTTAGTAAAAAGGGATTTTATATTTGTTTCAAAAGTTTCCTATGCTTCCTAACTTAATAAAAGTCAGAACAAGTCAATTGGATTCTTAATAAAATTATATATTTGCATATCTGGAAAGAGTTTCAAAGATTTAAATATAGGTGTGTCAAATGTTCACTGTAAAGCAATGGTGAAAATCCCCAGAAACTTGTAAAAAAAAAAAAAGAAAAATATTTATTTAAAGGTTGTGCGCAAGTATTGGAATCTGTATCAAATATAATTAGAAAAGGTTTGAAATTAATTAGAAAAAAATAAAACATTCACAGGAAGTGAGCAAATTCCATAAAATATTGGACATGTCCATCAAACCCTTTCTGGTATTTAACCCTTTCAGTGTCCACAAAAAAGCCAGGTTACCAACCACGTACCACTTACATGTTGGCAATTTTGCATGTCTTATCTTGATGTGATTATGAAACATATTTTTCTGTAGTGCAGTGGAGGTTACCAGTTGGAAGTCTTGTGTGTTTCAATGAGCACACAAGACTTAACTGAAAGAGAATAGCCTTGCATTTTCAGTTGAATGCAGATGATTCCTCTGTGGAGAAGAAACCAATCAGCAGCTTCTCTAACTAAAAAAATAAAAGGTAATATATGATCAATGCCTTTAGTCTGCTTTGTATGGGTATTTGGTAATGTGGTAACAATCACTGACAAAAAAGAGATGATTGTACACTGAATTCTTATTAATTCATGGTAATATATTATAATCTGACATGAATCACACATTGTTTAGTGAAATAGTGAAAAGAACTGGAGCTTAATGTCTTAATTAGAACTATTATTTTTCCCTGCCATCCCAGGTGACACTACAGATAGACTCCTCCTGCGTACCTGAGATAGGGCAGGACTCCAAAACATTTAAAAGCCCCTCCCCTCCTGATATCCCCAGTTTTTCTCCTGCCCTACATCAGATAGGGAGGACTCATCTCCCATTTGTTATCTTCTTCGGCTCTAGGTATAGCCGGTTCCCTGGACTAAGCCCCTGTAGTGGGGGATGCTTTTGGCACTATAGCCGGACGGCTGGTGCCGGCGCTGCCCGTGTGCACTTAATTCTCTGAGCCGCTGTTACGGCTCATTCTATGCTCTCCGCTTCTGTTCCTCCTCATGTGCAGTCAGCAGGAGTTCTGTTTGGTGAAGCTAGGCGGCTTGCATGCCGGAGTATGTCATATCGGAACCTCTAATAGGGCGTTCCGTTAACGTCCGGTTAGGAGCATTATGCACTTCCGGAAGTGCGTTTCAAGCCTAATTTTCTGCCGATTTAGATATTTTTGTCGTCAAATCGCCACTGTTGCGGCTTACAGCCTGATTACTAGCTATTTAGGCTGATGGGTGAGTAGCAACTTTGCTCTTTCAGTTTCTGCTGTTTGGGTTTTCCTGGGTGCTGTTGCATCTGTAGTTATCATGTCGGCCCCTGATAATTCTGAGCCCCCCCCCCTCTGTTGAGGACAAGCCTTAAAAGGCTTTAATGAAATCCTAACATGTGCAGTGCTTGGGCTGTCACAAGGCCTGGCAAGATTCCAGGAAGAAGCTTTATACCGCTTGCCTAAAGTCGGTTGTGGATTCTGAGGCGGCTGGAGGAAGGGAGTTTTTAACCTGGCTTAAAGAAGAGATGCAGTCCTCCTTCTCTGCCTTTCATCAAGCTATCCCTGCACCTTCCTATCCTCACTGTCCGACAGTGCAAGAACCCTCTCTCATGAGTCGTCAGCCTCAGTTGTCAGACTCTGAATTTGATTATCCTGAGGTAGAGGAGTTTTCATCTGAAGAAAGAAGATCCGGGAAGACAGTTCCTTTCTTTTCCCTGTGGAGGAGATTGATATCTTTATCTCCGCTGTGAGGTCTGCTATGCATCTGAAAGAAACTATGACCCAGAAGAGTGACTCCTTCTTTGCCAGTTTCTTCAAGCATTCGGCCTCCTTTCCTGTTCATCCTGCTCTGTTGTATATTATTAAGCAGGAATGGCAACACCCAGAAAGAAGGGTTAATCTGTCTAAGCGTGTTAAGCATTTATTCCCCTTTGATGAGGACTTTAACCAGTTTTGTGATTAATAGCTATTTAAGCTGATAGGTGAGTAGCAACTTTGCTCTTTCAGTTTCTGCTGTTTTGGGTTTCCTGGGTGCTGTTGCATCTGCAGTTATTATGTCGGCACCTGATAATTCAGAGCCCCCTCTCTGTTCAGGACAAGCCTTAAAAGGCTTTAATGAAATCCTAACATGTGCAGTGCTTGGGCTGTCACAAGGCCTAGCAAGATTCCAGGAAGAAGCTTTGTACCGCTTGCCTAAAGTCGGTTGTGGATTCTGAGGCGGCTGGAGGAAAGGAGTTTTTGACCTGGCTTAAAGAAGAGATGCAGTCCACCTTCTCTGCCTTTCATCAAGCTATCCCTGCACCTTCCTATCCTCACTGTCCGACAGTGCAAGAACCCTCTCTCCTGAGTCGTCAGCCTCAGTTGTCAGACTCTGAATTTGATTATCCTGAGGTAGAGGAGTTTTCATCTGAAGAAGGGAAGATCTGGGAAGACAGTTCCTTTCTTTTCCCTGTGGAGGAGATTGATCTTTATCTCCGCTGTGAGGTCTGCTATGCATCTGAAAGAAACTACGACTCAAAAGAGTGACTCCTTCTTTGCCAGTTTCTCCAAGCATTCGGCCTCCTTTCCTGTTCATCCTGCTCTGTTGTATATTATTAAGCAGGAATGGCAACATCCAGAAAGAAGGGTTAATCTGTCTAGGCGTGTTAAGCATTTATTCCCCTTTGATGAGGACTTTAGCCAGTTTTGTGTTACTCCACTGATGGATACCGCGGTTATGAGGGTCTCCAGAAAAGATGGTTCGCATTTCTCTGACCTCATGGAGAAGAAAGCTGAAGCAGCCGTCAATAAGTATTTTAAGACCTCTGCTTCTGTTTTCAAGCCAGCTATCGCATCTGCTTCAGTATCCAGAGCGGTTAAGATTTGGCTTTCACAGATTGAGGAGGATGTTGCTGCCAAGACCTCTAGAGATGTTATCCTCAAGAATGTCACTGCTGTTCAATTGGCTGTGGACTTCTATTGAGACCATCAGAATGACAGACAGGGCTTCTGCACTCTCAGTTGTGGCTAGGTATGCCTTGTGACTGAAAGCCTGGGCTGTGGATAATGCCTCAAAGAATAGACTGCTTAATATCCCCTTTAAGGGTAAGACCCTGTTTGGCGAACAGCTGAAGTCCCTTTTAGAGAACACTACAGGGGATAAACATTAGATGCCACAGCGAAGACCTGCTTCTAAAAGACGGCTGCAGTCCTTTCGGCCATACTTCCCAGGCCAGTCCAGAGGCTATGGTACCAGATTCTCTCGCTCTTCACAGGATCAAGGCTTCTGGGGCAGACCCTCTCATGAGAGGGGTAGAATTGACAGGTTCTCCTTCCTCAAAGCGCCCCAGGACCCCAAGAGCTCTGCATGATGCCACCCCCATTCTTGTGGGAGGGAGGCTCTGGTTCTTCAGAGACTATTGGTTCTCCATCACCCGAGACCCCTGCGTAAGATCCATCATATCTCAGTGTTACCGGCTTAAATTTCTTATCAGACCTCCGTCTCATAAGACCATCTGTCTCATTATAGACTTGCGTTTCCTGAAGAGTCACCTCAGCTACGTCCGGTTCAAGATGAAAACCATAAGATCCACACTAGACACTTTATACCTCCACAACTTCATGGTCTCTATAGACCTCAAGGATGCTTATCTGCATGTTCCTGTCCATCTGTCTCATCAGCAGTTTCTGCGCATTGACGTTCCTCTGGGTTCAAGTATCCAGCATTCCCAGTTTCAGGCCCTTCCGTTTGGTATTCCCCAGAGTCTTCACCAAACTTTTAGCAGTAGTGGAGGCTCATTTCAGACTTCAAGGAATTTTAGTCATCCCTCACCTGGACGACTGGCTTATCCATGCAGTTCGGCTCCTGTTCTTCAGTCTCACCTTACCAGAGTGGTCAGCACCTTGCAGGAGCTCGGTTGGGTTCTGAAGTCCAGCAAGATTCCCTCTCAGCAGACTGTGTTCCTGGGCCTATATCTGGATTTCCGCATAGGGAAGGCCTTTCTTCCAGCTTCCATGATCAATGGGATTTGTTCACTGGTCCGAAAGATTCTCTCTGCACGCAGAAGCTCCATAAGAACTGGCATGTCTCTGCTGGGCAGAATGGCCTCCACAAAGTACGCAGTTCATTGGGCCTTGGCCCACATGAGGATTCTTCAGAACTTTGTCATCGTTTAGAGGGAAGCCTGTTCGCCCCGTCCGTCTCCCTCCTCATGTCAGAATGTCTCTCACCTGGTGGCTTCAAAGGGACACCCTAGCTGCAGGGAAAAGTTGGTCAATCAGATTCGTTGAAGGTATTTGGTCTCCAGCTGTGTAACTCCTTCCTTCCAACTACCTGGAGTTGCTTCCGGTGGAAAGAGCCCTGCATCATTGGGAACCATTCTGCTATGCTCCAACAACCAGGCAGTCTTAGCATATATCAACAAGCAAGGAGGTACCAGGAGCCTCCGTCTTCTGCGTATAGCTCTCAGGATCTCATTCTAGGCCGAGGCTTGCTCGATTACCCTAACTGCAGTTCACCCCAAAGGAACTTTGAACTCTCGAGCGGATTTCCTCAGCAGAACTCCTGCGCGGCGAGTGGGTTCTGCATCCTGTGGCCCTCAAGCTCATTGTCCAGCAGTGGGGCTTACCCAAAATCAATACCCAGAATCAATGCTCAGGTTCCGGCCTTCTTCTCCCTCAATCCTCGGGATCGTCCTTCTGCAATAGATGCCTTCGCCCAAACCTGGAATTTCCATCTTGCCTAAGTTTTTCCTACCATTTCGCTGATTTCCAAGGTTCTGCAAAGGATCATGAATGACCATGCCTCTGTTATCCTCATAGCTCCAGACTGGCCGAGGCACATATAATATACAGACTTGATCAATCTCAGTGTCAGAAGCCGTCTGAGGCTCCCTGCTTGGAGAGACTTTCTTCGTCAGGGCCAGTTTCTACACCTGAATCCAGAGATCTTCCAGGTGACGGCCTGGAGGTGGAGCATAAGATCCCGGGGGCTCAGGGTTTCTCTGATACAGTGGCTGAGACTCTTCTTCGCAGTAGAAAGGTTACCTCCCTCAGATATATTAAAATCTAAAAGAAGTTTTGAGGTTGGTGTGGTTCCAGAAGGATTCTTCCTTCCTCCTGTTTCCCAGGATCGATTCTGGAGTTTCTGCCAGTGGGGCAAATTTGACCTTGGTCTACTTTCAAGGTTCAGATTTCTGCCATTAGTGCCTTACTGGGTGTTGATCTCGTCTCTCTTCCAGTCGTCAGATGTTTTTCTAGAGCCATTGTTCGTATGCATCCCAGCCAGTCACCAAGACCTTAATCTCATCCTTCATAGACTCATGTTGCCGCCTTTTGAGCTTCTTCAATCAGTATCTCTTCATTTGCTGTCTCTGAAGACTGCTTTTTTGGTAGCTATTACCTCCGCTAGACATATCAGTGAACTTCAGGTTCTGTCTATGCAAGAACCATTCCTGCGTTTCTTCCCAGAGAAGGTTGTCCTATCTCTGCCTCCAGAATTTGCACATAAGGTGCAGTCGGCCTTTCACAGAAACCAAGAGATCGTGTTACCTATCTTTTTTCTATCTCCTCGATCTGCTGAAGATACATTAGACCTTAAGAGATGCCTCACTATTTATCTGGAACTTATCCTCTCACCTGTTTTGTGGGATCTTCCGGCCCCAGCAGGGGTTTGAACATTTCCAACCGCTCCATTGCTAGATGGATTGTGTCGGCCATCAGCCTGGCGTACTCTGTAGCTGGCCAGTCTTCTTGAGCAGTCTCTACATCCTGGGCGGAACAGTGTCTCATTTCTCCCGAATAGATTTATAAGATGGCTATTGGAAGACTCTCCATACCTTTGCCCAGCATTACAGACTCGGTCAAAAGGTCCCTGAGGCTGTGTTTTCCTTTTAATGTTTTCCCACCCTTCGTCTTGGGTATAGCTATCTGTAGTGTCACCTGGGATGGCAGGGAAACAGTTCTACTTACTGAGAGCTTCTTTTCCCTGCCGATCCCTGGTGACACGTTTGTTCCCTCCCTTCCTTTTCAATAAATGTTGTGCATCAGATTTGTTTTCCTTTGTGGTCTTTGTTATTCACTGGTGATATCAGGGGGGAGGGGCTTTTAAATGTCTTGGAGTCCTGCCCTGTCTCAAGTACAGAGGAGGAGTCTATCTGTAGTGTCACCAGGGATCGGAAGGGAAAAGAAGCTCTCGGTAAGTGTTTACGTTTGACTGGTTTTCTGTATCTCTACATTGACGATCATCTAGGGCTGAACATATGGCATGGGATCTCTCGGAAATGCAGATTTTATTTTCTACTTATGTTGATCATAGCTGGTAATTTGTATTAAGAATGAGTTCACTAATAAGCATCTGTCTGTTTATGGATGACACCACTGACTACACATGATTAAGCACATTATGGCTGAAATATGTCATTACAATACTGCACACAAGAAAAAGGGATATAGCCACGTTAGAAAATAGAGCATTAAGTTGATGTTTTATTGTGTCATGATAGAAAAGATATAACGTAGACTTGTGCAAAAGCCCTAGAATCCTAGTTTGGTTTTTGTTTTCGGATAACAAATTTTCTTCCCTGTCCTTTGGAGGATATTCAGAGGGGGAAACAAAATTAATTGCTCAAAAATAAGTCTCTCTCTCTCTGTGCCACCGGGCCCTTTCCCCAGTCCTGATTTTTTGTTGCTGAACACACCATTATTCTGCCCAAACCAAGGTAGACTCTTGCTAAGATATCTTATACAGCCACCTTGTGGAATCTTCTGATCTCTTTGTGCAACCACAGGCAAGGTACTGAGAGAAGAGATGGGAGAGGTGGGGGCAAGGTTTTAGAGTGAAAAAGACTGTGCAGCTGCAGACAAGAAAAGAAGAGTAGAGGGAACCTGTGGAGCGTACACACTGCCTAGAATTTATGATGCCAGAAATTATAATCCTCCCTTGTCTGTTTAGGTAAATTAATGCACTGCTTTCCTTACAGGCACTGAAAAGGTTAATTGTAATTTGCATATTAATTCTGCTCTGTTAGGTTGTTTTTATAAGCTGTATTAGTTTTATAACATTTGTTGTCCTGCCCATAAAGTATATGTTTAGGTTCAATACGCAGTAATATGGGAATATGTGCTTACCTGGTGGCAAAGTGTTCCTGGAATTTTTCTTTTTTTTTTTCCCTGACAGCAGATAAGACCTATTCAGCCCATAAATGCTGCAATGGCTCAAAAATTAATTATTCCTTGATCTAAGATTCAAAAGCCATGTGCCAAGGGATGGACGGAGACCATCCAGGGCCCCGGGCAACAAAAAGCCATGGGCCCCCTGTGGTGATGCCCCTCCTTTAGCCACACCCTATTTTGACCACACACACCCCTGATTAAGTCCCTCCCATAGTTACACCCCCTTATATATTTTTTTCAGCATTTGTCATAATGAAAAAATATTAAAAAATAACTTTTAAACAGTGTAAACATGTTTTGCTTCATGCTTTCTAACACGTTCACAATGTTTTCTTACCTTTCCTGTGTCTGCCTCCTTTCTTGTAGCACCTCTTTCTCCACCTTTTCTTCTTCTGTCTTGCGGAAAGTCAGTGCAGTCTACCCTCCTTCTGACCCTACCGTGAGGTTGCGAGGTCCTCTCCCCGTAATCATCCCCAGAGTCCCTTTGTCCCCTCATTCACTAAACCACACCTCTCTTTTACTTACTCCCTGTAGTTCAGGTATAGATCAAATAAACAACACATGTAAACAGCACTTGCATGTATAGATCAACTGAAGACTCAAAAACGCTGTATTTGCAGGTATACATAAATAATAATGTAATGTAATGTAATGTAAATAGTAATGTAAATAATAACAGAACACACAAACCCAGCATTGCAGGTATAGATCAACTGGAAATCCCATTTAAACTCAGCACTGAGGGTATAGATTAAATAAACAACACATGGAAACAGTACTGCAGGGATTGATCAACTTAATAAGACATACAAACCCTGTATTTGCAGGTATACATAAATAATGTATGGAAACATAGCATAGCAGGTATAGATCAACAGAACACACAAACCCAGCATTGCAGGTATAGATCAATTGGAATTCACATAAAAACTCAGCATTCAACATATAGATAAAACCCTCTAAAATACAGGCATAGAACACAGGTTTCACACCACAATGGCAAGCCCTGGTGTCCACATTGCCAACATAGAACCCAAATTACACACATAGGACTTGCCATCTTTGTCCCCTAACTGCCCAGCATGAGTCAACTTTGTCCTCGCCTGTGCCATCTTGGTCCCCAAGGCTTAAACATCCTGCTTGTGACATCTTGTGCACAAATCAATTATACATCTATGATATACACGAACACTTTTAGAGTCTCTTACTTTCAATAATTCACACTTTCATTCACAAAATCATTTATTCTCTCACTCTCTCACAATTCATCCACACATTTATTCATACTCTCACTCATTTACACAATGCATCCACACATTAATTTATTCATTCTCTTACTAATGTTCACTCTTTATTTCAATATAGTTTATTTTTTTTGTTTAATATAATATATATTAGTACACTGCTTTCTTACTATCTACCTCTCTCTCCCTTTTCTCACTATCTACCCCCTCTCTCCCCTTTTTTCACTATCTACCCCTTTCTCCCTTCTCACTACCTACCCCTCTCCCCTTCTCACTATCTACCCCCTCTCCCTTCCTTCTCACTATCTACCCCTCTCCCTCCCTTCTCACTATCTACCCCTCTCCCTCTCTTCTCACTATCTACCCCCTCTCCCTCCCTTCTCACTATCTACCCTCTCCCTCTCCCCCTTCTCACTATCTACCCTCTCCCTATCCCCCCTTTGTAGTTCACTTACCTTGCAGAAGCCCTGCGGTGGGAACGTGAGGCCTCTGTCCCACTGCTCTGCCGCTGTGCATGCTGCTTCACTGCTGAGCTCTAGTATATGACGTCATATTCCAGTGCTCAGCATGAGATGCTTGCACTGCGACCAAAACACTGAATACAGAAGCCTCACAGAGGAGAGTGAGGGGTGCCGAGCGGTTGCTGAAAACCTATTCCTGAGCGACCGCTTGGCACCCCTCTCTCTCCTCCGTGTCAATCAGTGCTTCATATACATTACACATTAATCCCTATTAGTTATTTAACCTCTGTGGTTAAATTAGGAATATATGATTTTTGGGAAACTTGTGCTGCCCCTACAGCAGTAGCACAGACAGATGATTTATTCTAATAACTTGAGGTACACAGAACCCCTGTGGTTTTTAGATGTATTAAAATCACATATTTTAAAATGAGTTATATAAATCAATCATATATTAAAATACATATTTTTGCAAGTATTGTAAGAGGATAAACCATAAATATGGTATTAGTAATTTAAAGGTTGTTGCAGCCCGTAATCATATACATCCATCTGGAAACAAGTGCTCTGTTTCCCAGTGACTTTGAATATCTAAAGCAAGAAATCAAAATGCAGCCTTAAGTATTAATCAGTATCATGCCCCAAAACATAAATCTAAAGAGATTAACATTTTATGAACAATCTGTTGGGTATGACTGAAGGACATACAAGTTGAAAGTGCAGTGTTTAGAATTTTGAATGCAAACAAGTCAATAGGATTTCTTCTTGATATTTCCACAAAGCCAACAACTGTAACATAAAAGTACTTACCACAGAAATATACAACTGACAATTTTTTACATTTGAAAATGTCCTTATTGAAGTGAAATTATGAGTCTTGTGGGGAGAAATAATGACTGGGAATGAAAGTGTCACTGGAGGATATAACAGAAAAAAGGCCAAAGGGACAACTGTTATGAAATGGGTTGAATTATAATTTTAAAGTTTACCAATTAACGACAAGGATACTGTCACGGATCTGACTAGTCCGACCGACTACCTCCGCTGACTTGTGCTCCCTTAGCCTGGAACAACACACTTTTTCCCCAGTTTCCCAGTCACTAGCCGAGACTCAGTGTACCCTTAATTGTACCCAGGCACAGATATATATATATATATATATATATATATTCACATAATCACTTCATAATCACTTCAACACACAGAATGAGAGTAATATAACCGCCCTCTTTAGCTTAAGGGATTCAGGTCTACCAGGAGCAATAGAGGAGATAAAGGGATTAGTTTCCACAAACAGACCCCCACTTCTGATATCTTCCATCGATCGCCAGGCTGGAGTCCTGGCTGGGCACCCTGTGGAGATAATCCTGTCTGGTTTGCAGAGGGTATAGTGGGGCAGGAGGCTATTCTGGCCACCCAATAGTTCCAGAGGGAAAACCTGTATGTCCCGGTTCTGAGCCTGGAGGTGTGGGCGGCAGAGGGGCAATTAAAAACTGGGTACATAGGGGGTCCACGGACAACAGATGGTTCCAACACATGGGGAAAGTACACCGAATGGATATAAGAGATGTTTAGCAATATTTTTCCTTCCCAACTTAGTTCACCGGTATTAGCAGGCCGAAATGGGTTCCAGGCGAACAGGTGGTTGGCCCGGTATAATATCCACCTGAAGGGACGAGTCCGTCACAGATACACACTGATAAATATAAAAAACACATTTTTAATTAAAAAACTGAACTTCTTATGCTCCCTCCAAACCTAAAATTCCTTTGACAGTGGCCTTTTATGCCATCATCCGTACCCCACAAGCTTGCTGCCTCTGTGCATCCATTGACTCTAACCTCTCATTCATTCTTCACATTTATTTTATTTCTAAAAACTTCCACCTGAATCATGAAAAACATTGCTGGTATACATCCTAATATAAGATAATATAAGCTATTGTTTCATGCTTTTTCAAGCCTCCTATTACATTCCATCCAGTGGCGTCTCCAGCTTTCATATTTAGGGGGGGCACATGGGGGGCCAGGAACCAAAGTATGGGGGCCAATTATAAAACGGTACATATACACTATATATATATATATATATATATATATATATATATATACACACATATATACACACACACGTTAGGCAGTTATTTCTCATTCTTTAATATTAGCCCCTGCTGATGACAATATATAGAAATATTACACCCTGCTTCTGATATATATTAATATTAACCCCTGCTGCGGATATATATTGATATTAGCCCCTGCTGCGGATATATACTTATATTATACCCTGCTGCCGATATACATAAAAATTATACCCTGCTGCCGATATATATTAATATTTGACCCTGCTACCAGTATATATTAATATTAGCCCCTACTGCCAATATATATTATTAGTCCCTGCAGCCAATATATATATAAACTTAGCCCCTGCAGCCAATATATATTAATATTAGCCCCTGCTGCCGATATATATATAAATACTAGACCCTGCTGCCAATATGAATATAAATACTAGACCCTGCTGCCAATTAATATTAATATTAGCCCCTGCTGCCAATATATGTTAATATCTCCCTCTCCCTCCCAAACTATCCTAACTACCCCCTCTCCCTCCCAATCTATCCTAACTACCCCCTCTCCCTCCCAATCTATCCTAACTACCCCCTCTCCCTCCCAATCTATCCTAACTACCCCCTCTCCCTCCCAATCTATCCTAACTACCCCCTCTCCCTCCCAATCTATCCTATCTACCCCCTCTCTCCCTCCCAATGTATCCCTATCTACCTCTACTACCTTCTTCTTACTTCCTATCTACCTCTTTTCACTCTCTAACCCCCTCCTAACTTTCTACCCTCCTCCCCCCCCTTTGAAGTTCACTTACCTTGGGCTTGTAGAAGTCCAGCGGCGGGATCGCGAGGTCTCTGTCTTCCTGGTTCTGCCGCAGTGTGCGCGGCTTCATTGCTGAGCGCCGGATATGACATCATATACCGGCGCTCGGCTTGAAATGCCGGCACTGCGACCAAGGCAGAGGCCTCGCGGTCGCGCAAAAGAGTGAGAGGCGCCGAACGGTCGCTGAGAACTTATTCCTCAGCGACCGCTCGGCGCCTCTCTCTCTCTCCTCCGGATCTATTAAAAAAAAAAGAAAAAAAGACGGCGTTTCAATTGGGGGGGCACACCGGGGGGCACAGCATGATTTAGGGGGGGCCATGACCCCCTCTGGCCCCCCCCTGCCGACGCCACTGATTCCATCTTGATTAATCCAACTTTACATTAACTCGTCTTGTCTTGTTACAATCTCTTTTTCTGACTGCCTGTACACTAAATTAGATTTAAAATCACCTACAAAGCTCTTCATCGTGTTTCTCCTATCTACATCTCCTACCTTATCTTTAACCCTTCCCTCATCTGAGGACATTTGCCTGTCCTCTGCTCTGATCTTCATGCTCATATACATTACTTCCCAGGAAAATTATGAACTGACAGGTTACCTTCTTACTTTTCAGTTAGTCTGTATGTGTGTTTAGTAAATTATTTATTTAAGCAATGTCTACTTTGAGATCCAGTTATACGGCTGTTCTCCTCACACATTTGCACTTTTGTGTAATGTAACCTTACCCTCTTCCATGTAAATTTGTTTGAGGAGGGATCCCTCACATTTTGTTTCTGCCCAAGTTGTTATATGATGCACTCCTGATTATGTCACGTTTAATCATTATAAAGTACTATAATATGATGCTGCAATATGAATCGATAAATAATGATAATTATCCTTGGCTATTAAATATTATGTTGTAGAATTTTGTAATGCAAACTCTACAAGCATAAAAGACAAAAAACTTCTTGCTGCTTCTTCTAATGAGTCATATAACTCTTTGGTTCTACTTCATTCTACTATAAATACAAGGCTGCATTCTGCAGAACATCTATTGACAAATATTTATTGAACTTCCTATGCCAAACAAAATGTACTTATATATAAATCCTAACTCATCAAATGCACGGTCCATAACAAGTGAACATTTACAAGTAGGACCAAGCTCACCTTGCATAATTCTGTCAAATGCATACGTTGTGTCCACAGCCTGTCCGCGCTCCGATCCCACGAAGGGGGAGGCGGAGGTGCGCAATGGGGCATCTGTCCTCCCTGCAGTGGCCTCCGTTGCCATCTCCCATGTGCAGCTTCAGGGCCGCCTCCCTCGTCATTTCCTCCCCTGTTAATATGGGGTACCTGAAATACCTATTTAACTTTTCCCTAGAATATTATTTTTATATATGTATATTTTTTGATATCTGTTAGGATGGTCATGTGTGTATGAAATATGCAATTTGGAAATATGTTTTTTTTTTATAAATCAGATCTTTGTAATTAAAAAACTTTTCCAACATATATATATATAAATATATTAATAATATATATATTAATAATTAAAACCCACTTGTACATTTTGTTGCAACTCATGTCTGCAACTTACAATCAACTCTTTGGCTGTTTGCTTTTCAACTTGCAATAGCTCAGCTCTCCTTTGGTCGGCTGTATGTGTATTCAGGGTGATTATTTGAAAATGCTCACATTTTAGTGCCCATTTATTTCATCAAACCAAAGACAGTGTACAGTATGTCTTCAATCCTAGCAACAATTGTTTTTATGGGACTTTAAATTTTGTTGTAGTGAGGAAGACAGCTTTTCTTTTGATGTGTGTCCATAAGATGTATGCAGGTCAAGTGACAGTTTTATCTAAAAAAGAAAATAGAAGCAGGGTATCAGATCATTAATCCTCTTTTATCATTTTATTTTATTAGTGAGAAAAAATTCTGTGCTGGAAAAAAAATTTGGGGTTTTTTTAGAAAATACTGGTAACTTAGTGGTAATGTTCTCAGTGACGATATCCATTCATTTAAAGAAATAGTTTTTATTAAGGAATATTACTGCTTTAAGCTTCAATTTTTGTGATCAAACCTTTCCATTTATTTTCCACTTTCTTTCATATCTATCTATCTATCTATCTATCTATCTAGCTAGCTATCTAGCTACCTAGCTATCTTTCTATGTCTGATATATTAATTTTTATATTGTATTCTGACAAAATGTCGGGTTATGGAGGACTTGCTTACCAAGACTCAGATGATCAATCTTACAGTATACGCTACATCATGACCATTTTGCATAACTGCCTGCTTGACCAGCTAAAGAAAAAAATTCTGGGTTGGCATTTCACATTTTACTGTAAATATTGTACAAGCAGCATTAATAATACTATGCCATTAACAAATGTTACACCTAAAGGCACTTTAATTGTGCTCTTTGACACCAACAGTTTATGTCTGACTTGCCTGAAATCCTGCAGCCCATGGAGGAGTTGACAGTGGGGGCTAATTGTGCTGATGTAGACCTGAGATGGATACTTCCTCTGATGTTCTTATATATATATGATTACCATAATCTTTATAAATAGTACTAAGGTCCAAATTCTGTCAACCATGATTTGTCCTTGATTCAACTGATACAGCAAATATAGAATTGCATGACAGGATGAACAATACAAAAGCATGGGGTCACTGAGTGACAGTCATAGCCCAATTAAGCAGAGCGCAGGAGTGCATCAGAAATCACAGATGCTACCAAGTATAGCTACTAAAAGACACTTGCTTATGGTGGTTAGACCACCAAAAAAAAAGACTAGTCTCTTGAAGCTGCCCCTAGAAAATGTCTTCCATGTTGTCTTCATCACTAGCACCACTTTCACTGTCATCAATCAGGAGCGGCTTATTACTGACCTGGTAAACAATCTGTGTGTGGCCTGCTCTAAACCATACCACAATGGGTATATCAAACTGCCTGCCAGCACGTTTCTTTTCGGCACGGCAATTCATATTCTCAATGACTGTAGAACATGTCCTTTCGGCTGCAGTATGGAGATGCTAACCTTTCTCAAAATGAGTTAACACGTCATTCTAAAAGATTATTTTGAAAGATGAGTATGTACGCAATTATAGGAATGCTTTTCATAACTGCCTGTATAGCAGATGGAAAAAAAAGCTATTCAGTCACAAATGAAGAAACTGCATAAAATACCGCCTGCCTAAAAATCTAGACACCTCTGCAGATATTTGTAAAACTGCTAGAAACATAAAAAAGTGAAAAACAAATATTTTGCTTGTGGCCCTGGACCTTCAATTTAGTGCAGTCTATGTTGTTACATTAAACACACTACTCACTAATTACACTATCACTCTTGCGTTCCATGGATAAATCTAAAATATGTTGATTATATGCAAGTTGGTTATATTTGTTTTTCTGCATATGTTTTTAATCAGCCAACATTCTGAATTGGGCCCTAAAATGATTGAGCAGCTATTTTTCCCTTTTCTTTCTCCTATTTTTTTTTAAGATCAAGCATAGTATAATTATGGGTACATTTAATCACTATATGCAGACATCTGCATTGTCCTTATTAAGTCAAAATAAAAAAAAATAAAAACTACACGAGCAAGCATATTTTTGCAATTACACAATAATTAATTGCATCCAGTACAACCACAGAAATCTCAATTTTCTTAAGACAATGTTTGCAATTCTTACAGAACTTTTATTAGAACAAATCTTTGAAAGTTAGGAATATTTAAAGACCAATTAAATTACACATGCTGGCTTTTAACTTACTATTCAAAAGAGTTTTTTCCAGTAAATATTCATAAATTAGCAAATATCAGTTTTCAAAGTTCCCAGCAGTTCTGTTGCAAGTTTTTTTTCCTTATGAAATTAAGGAAAAAGTACTAATGAATACACATGGCATACATTAATTACTTAACTACTTTAATGATTGATATGTCGAGTGTATTTATGGTAGAGTGTATTTATGGTAGACTATGAGAGAAACATTTAGATACTTGAAATGGTTAACTAAAGTACTGAAGAAAACAATACTTTGATGGATAAAAAGTGGTAGGAAGAAAAAGCGATAGTAAAAATTAGGATGATCAGAGGCTTATGTAAGCAAGCAATTCTTCATTGAGAGGATGGTGGATAAATGGAATAGCCTTCCAGCAAAACTGGTTAACACAGAGAATCGAAGCATGCATGGGATAGAATATAAGGCTATCCTTAACAAAAGACAAGACCAAGGACCCAATAAGGCTTGAAGGCTTACAGCAGGTACAAAAAAGGAAATCCAAATGAGGCATATGCCTTTGCCATTGTAGTTCTCTGTTTCATTTTAGCCACCATTTCAAATAATACAAATATAAATAAGTTTATAGTAATAGCCTAGTTATGCATCACATATTACACAGAATATTTCTTTACATTACAGGGTAGTCTGATTTATTATAATGGTAATGAATGGCTTTATTAATTACTATGATAGGAACAAATTAGTTGGCGGCTGTAGCTGTAAGGATAAGTACATATACAGATTATTTTTACCATGATTTAGTCGGGATACATTGCACCTGTGTGATTCTGGAGACAGGAAGCCATTTATCATGGATGATTTATGATAATTTGGTCTCCTGGTTTAACATAGTAACATAGTAACATAGTTCATAAGGTTGAAAAAAGACCAAAGTCCATCAAGTTCAACCTATATACATATTGTGTCCCTACTGTGTTGATCCAGAGGAAGGCAAAAAACCCTTATGAAGCAGATGCCAATTGCCCCATACCAGGGGGAAAATTCCTTCCCGACTCCAAATATGGCAATCAGAATAAATCCCTGGATCAACGTTCTGTCCCTATTAATCTAATATCCATAACTTGTAATATTATTGCTTTCAAGAAACACGTCCAGGCTCCTTTTGAACTCTTTTATTGAGTTTACCATCACCACTTCCTCTGGCAGAGAGTTCCATAATCTCACCGCTCTTACTGTAAAGAACCCCCGTCTGTGCTGGTGTAGAAACCTTCTTTCCTCCAGCCGTAGAGGATGTCCCCTTGTTATAGATACAGTCCTGGGTATAAATAGGTCCTGGGAGTGATCTCTGTACTGTCCCCTTATATATTTATACATAGTTATTAAGTCCCCCCTAAGCCGTCTTTTTTCCAAACTAAATAACCCCAATTCTGATAATCTTTCTGGGTACTGTAGTCCTCCCATTCCCCTTATTACTCTGGTTGCCCGTCTTTGAACCCTCTCCAGCTCCACTATATCTTTCTTGTACACTGGTGCCCAGTACTGTACACAGTATTCCATGTGTGGTCTGACTAGTGACTTGTACAGGGGTAGAATTATTTCCTTGTCGTGGGCATCTATGCCCCTTTTGATGCACCCCATGATTTTATTTGCCTTAGCAGCAGCTGCCTGACACTGGTCGCTACAGGTAAATTTACTGTTAACTAAAACTCCTAAGTCCTTTTCCATGTCAGTCGTCCCCAGTGTTTTCCCATTTAATACATATTCCCAGCCTGGATTTTTCTTCCCCATGTGCATAACCTTACATTTATCTGTGTTGAACCTCATCTGCCACATCCCAGCCCAAGCCTCCAACCTATGCAGATCCATTTGTAATCGTGCGCTGTCCTCTATTGTGTTAACCACGTTACAGAGCTTAGTATCGTCTGCAAAGATTGATACTTTACTATGCAATCCCTCTACAAGGTCATTAATAAATATATTAAAAAGAATAGGACCCAAAACTGACCCCTGTGGTACCCCACTAGCAACAGTCACCCACTCAGAGTATGTACCATTAATAACCACCCTCTGTTTCCTATCACTGAGCCAGTTACTTACCCACATACACACATTCTTGGTTTGTGTATAAAAGTGAAATGATATTCCCGACTTCTGTTTACATGAACATTAACTGCACCTTCAATGCTACTTACTGGTCTGGTATAAAAAAAACAGACTTACCTAACATCAGCCTATGCTGTCTACTCTACTGTGCACAGATACACTTTTATTGAAGCCTGACCAGTAGCCAATGCGGAATTGCACTACAACTGACTACATATAATTAGTGACCATTACATGTACCGTCATGCAGCCCCTGCATCACTTCTTAATTCCAGGGCTGGTTTTTTTTACCTTGGGCGATCCTAACACTAACCATTACATTCCTTCAAATAAAGCTTCCTACTTTTTTAGCATGATGAATACTCACACACATGGGAGAGCTAGCACAAAGAGCAAAGGAGTCATTGCCAGCTTTAATTGCAAATTTGGGGGTAATGACAAACTTTTCTCCTCATGTCTTTCAGATGCAGTTCTACATGAAAGCACCAATGTGCCCAGAGTAACAAAGGCCATCAGCTTTTTATACCACATCACCCCTTTTATAATTCTCATACCCTATACACAGGCTAAAGAAGAAGTTAATTTTGGTCTTTTATAAATATTTGTAATCGGTTTGGGCCACACTAACCTTCAAAAGATATGTAGTGTTTGGGTGGTATCTAGCATGTCCATGTGATTGAATACACTGAACTTTTGAATTTAATTTGATTTAATAATGTTATATAGCTTTTTTAAAGAAGCAATATATAGTCCGATTCGGAATGCTATCACATAAGTGGTAAGTGTTAAGAGTCTCTTGAGGGTGAAACACTTTTATTGTGTTTTAATGAAATATCACTACCCAGGGATAAGGCTTATTCGGTAATAAAAAAGAAGAAATACTTAGCAATAAAATGGGTTATAAAGCCCAATGAGATAAATTAGACTGGATCAGTGATCATACACCATTGATCCATGTAATGCAATACAAGGATGGGGACATCATCACTACATCAAATGTGTAGAAAGGGAAGATATATTATTCACCTTTCAATCATGACAATTTAGTTTCATTTTTAACAAGCAATATATGTTTAATTTTATCATGTCAATCAAGACATTAACAGCCATGGTGCATACAGTGCAAAACTATGCTGTATATGATGGACCCTATGTCAAAAGACTTATTTTTACTGTAAAAAAAATATGAAGATTACTTTTGGGTCTATTTATAACGACATTGAGAAGTCAGTCAAGCTTTTGTATTGCATACTAACATTCATAAAATAACACTAATATACAAGCTGTTGAGAGTACATGTGAATGTATGCAACTTTATATTTGACGAGTCGCAGGGAAGGGCATGTGAGTTGAATGTAAACTCTTCAATTAACAAATCAGTTATCCATTCCTTTGTACAAAGGATCAGGAGTAGAAGTTCTTTGGCGCCCAAGAGTATTTCTTTACTTTTAAACCACCATTCAATTGTGCTCTAGATGAGGGAGGCACAGGAAGAATTTGGTGCCTCTTGTAGAGTATATTAATATATTGTAACCTTGCTATTGCACTTATCACAGGATATGGTGGTATAGTTGGGCTCTATATACCCTGATGAAGTTTAATTTCCCCTCACCCACAGCACATGGGGCTAACCAGGGATATTGTAGACATATAGTTAGGTGTATGATTAAACAATTGCACCAAACAGATGCTAATGGTCATCAATGTAATATGTAGGTTGAAATACAATCATTAACTGAAACAGAACCAACTGTGGAGAATTAATAAAACTAGGTGAGGAACTAGGCGAGCCTTCATGAAAGACTTGCGGCCAAAAAGCCATACCTTGGAAACAAGGCCAAGTGACTCAACCAATTATGAAAACACAGGAACTGGAGAGCAGAAAATGACAGCAGGTGCTGCAGACCGATTAGACAAAATTTAAAATATTTGGCTGTAGCAGAATTTAAATTTGTTTGTTAAAGGGCTGGCGAGCCGTAGCATTTCTGCAAATGGAGATGGGAATTTGGTCAGAACTCAATTTTGATAAGTACATGCAGATATGTATCCATCATGCAATACCATCGGGGACATCTGATTGACCCCAGATTTATTGTGCAGCATGATAACGACCCCAAACATACAGCCAAAGTCACTAAGAATTAGCCTATGGCCCCATAGAGCCCTGATCTCAGCATAATTCAGTCTGTCTGGGATTACATAAAGAAAGAGAAGCAACTGACTCTGCCTAAATCCTCAGAAGAACTGTGGTTAGTGGTTAATAAAAAGAAAATTAATATGTTCTTGAATTAAATTCCAGACTTGTGCACAAGTAGAGTGATCACATTTATTTCTGTTATTCAGGGACACACTATGAAGGGGATGAGATCACATACACATGCACATATGTATACATACACACCATCACATATACATAAATTCATTTTGGATCTGAGGATCTAAAAAAAAGAATTGTTGCTCCACATAAAGATGGCCTAGGCTATAAAAAGATTACCAAGACCCTGAAACTGAGCTGCAGCACGGTGGGCAAGACTATACAGCGGTTTCACAGGACAGGTTCCACTCAGAACAGGCCTCGCCGTGGTTGACCAAAGAAGTTGAGTGCACGTGCTCAGCGTCATATCCAGAGGTTGTCTTTAGGAAATAGACGTACGAGTGCTGCCAGCATTGCTGCCAAGGTTGAAGGGGTGAGGGGTCAGCCGGTCAGTGCTCAGACCATACGCCGCACACTGCATCAAATTGGTCTGCATGGCTGTCGTCCCAGAAGGAAGTCTCTTCTAAAGATGATGCACAAGAAAGCCCGGAAACAGTTTGCTGAAGACAAGCAGACTAAGGATCCATGTCCTGTGGTCCGAAGAGACTAAGATAAAAGTATTTGGTTCAGATGGTGTCAAGCGTGTGTGGCAGCAACCGAGTGAGGAGTACAAAGACAAGTGTGTCTTGGCCAGAGTCAAGCATGGTTGTGGGAGTGTCATGGTCTGGGCCTGCATGAGTGCTGCCGGCACTGAGGAGCTACAGTTCATTGAGGGAACCATGAATGCCAACATGTACTGTAACATACTGAAGCAAAGCATGATCCCCTCCCTTCGGAGACCGGGCCGCAGGGCAGTATTCCAACATGATAATGACCCCAAATACACATCCAAGATGACCACTGCCTTGCTAAAGAAGCAGAGGGTAAAGGTGATAGACTGGCCAAGCATGTCTCAAGACCTAAACTATTGAGCATCTGTGGGGCATCCTCAAATGGAAGGTGGGGACCACAAGGTCTCTAACATCCACCAGCTATGTGATGTTGTCATGGAGGAGAGGAAGAGACTCCAGTGGCAACCTGTGAAGCTCTGGTGAACTCCATGCCTATGGGTAATGAGGGTTAAGGCAGTGCTGGAAAATGACAGTGACCACACAAAATATTGACACTTTTTATATATATATATTATAATATACATACAATCATTACATGCATGAGCAGTTTCAGATAATTAGCCCCTCAATTGCCAGACATGAGCAGATTCTGAAAATTAACCCATCTATTATAAGACATTAGAAACAGTTACACAGACACACAGTCACACAAATAGACAAACTCAGTCACATACACATACCTGGTGCTGGCTGCGCTTGGTGTGAAGAAGGGACTCAGCCTATCAATAGAGGCTTCTGAACTCTCAACCAATCAGGAGAGTCGAGAAGTCTCTGCAGATTGAGACCTCCTATACTCAGAATTCTCATTCTTGAACAAAGAGGTTAAAGTATGGGACAAAGCAATCATAGGAAAGTGTGCCCGGGATCAATTTTATAAGTGTTATGCTTGTGCTCCCTGTTAATTGTTAGTGGTTAAGTTAGGATTATATCATATTTTAGGGCAGCTCATAGATTTCTGTTCAAGCCACTGTTTGTAACTTTCAACCAAGAGAGGGTGAGATGAATCAGGCAAACAAATGAACAAATCTTAAAAACACATTTGAAGTTTTGCTATTCATTATCATTTGCTTTGTTGGGGGCCCTCCTTGTTATTGGATGCACAAAATTGGCAAATTTAAAATAACGTTTGTACTAATCTGAATGCACAAGTTTACTAAATATACTTTACTTTACTAGTTTACAGAGGTTAAACAGATATTTCCCTAATCCATATAGGCACTGGACAGTGTATACATTCTTATTCTATACATATAGCATGCCAATTTCACATTCAGTCTCTGTTTGTATGGAAGTTATTATAATATAGGCTTGAATTTTATCCTCAACATTAACATACAATCTGTATATATATATATATATATATATATATATATATGATCTATTTGTAAATTTCAGATGTCAAATATTTTTCTAATTACTTCCATCCATATTTATTGCAAAGACTGCAAAATTATGAATACATATTTAAAGATTTCCATAGATGAATAAATGTGTACAATATTAATAGCCTTAGGGAAATTTAGGAAAAAAATATAATTACAAGCAAAAAGAATATATATATTTATCATAATCGGCCTAAATTGTCTGATTCTAGGCTGCAAATCCAGTAATACGTTATATTTTCATGTAATCTTTTGAGGACAGAACACATTTTTAGGGAATTTACATAACCTTTTTTTAACCATCTTTGCTGTTTTATATGCCTGGTCAATGCATTGCATATTGTTCTTCCATTATTGGGTTGGCATATACAAGTAAGAAGCATCAGTGTATTAAACCTGCCTGGGGGGTCTGTGGGTTAGATTTTGCATTAGTGATCAGTGTGTATCAGTTTCGCTGAGGGTGATCAGTGGCTGTGGATCTGTGTCAGTTTGGTTGGTGTGAGTATGCAACTTATTATATTGGTTGCCAATTTTGCATTAAAAATTGCATTTATGTTAAATCTGTATTTTAATCTTTGCTCTCTCAGTTTACCTGGAGGATTTCTTTGGAGGGGAGAACAATGATGTTGAAGGAAGTTATAATTGTGGAGATGTGCTAATAATAGAAAATCAGCAAATCATTTTTGCTGCATGAAATATAATTACCAAATATTACAAATCAACATGTAATCTTTTCCATGCTTGGGGGCTGAAATAGGGTGACCACATGTCAACCTCAATCGGGGACAGTGCATTGTCTCGGAATGGGAATTCTGAGTGAAGTAGGTCTCAGCCAATCAGTAGGGACATTTCTTTCCTGATTGGCTGAGAGTTCAGAAGCCTATCCTGATCCTGAGTCCCTCCTTCACGCAGAACTCTTTATAAGCTGCAGCCAGCACCAGGTGTGTGTGTGTGTATCTGTGTGACTGTGTGTATGTTTGTCTGACTATGTGATGTCTGTATGTGTAATGTCTAGTAATAGAGGGGTTATATCTCTGAATCTGCTCATGTCTGGTAATAGAGGGGTTAATTATCTGAAACTACTCATGTCTGTAATGATGTATGTATATTAGACTATAAATATATTATTAAATCTGAAATCAACATGGTTCCCAAGGCTTCTTAATAATTAATATAAAATAATATAAAATGCATTTTATGTGTACGTAACGGTGTGTATGTGTATTCTTATCTTAAATGCAGAATACCACTATAAAGATTATAGTCAATACAGCTCAAGTCAAAGTAGGAAACTAACAACCTGTTCATGACCATAGGACATAGTATTATGTTATGTAAAGCATGGGCTCTGACCTGTTAGATTAAGTATATCTGTGCTTGGCACAAGCCCTGGTTACACTTAATGAACAGAGAATGTCCAAAAATGCTGGCAATGCCAACCTAGAAAAAATACCCAGCATGGGACGTTTCAGGTGTTTAATGACTTATGCTAAAAGTATTCTGGTCTCCTTCCATATACCTTTGCTTCCGGAAGAGCATGGTAAGCCCTCTGTGAGCTGTAGTTAGATCAGCAAGATTTCTACAACTCTCTTTCCAATTGTGAATAAACACAATTTAGTGATATACATGCAGCTTTTTTACCCCAGACATTCTGAACAAAGAAGAACAAAGACAACTGTTGCCTCCATGCATAAGAAATAAAAATATGTTTCAGGAAGGGATATACATTGTATTAAAATAAGGGGAGCATACATGGGAGATAGAAGGGATGCTATTACATTTCTCTCCCTTAGCCTTCCTCTGTTCCCCCAAACTTAAAACTATGACAAACACTGCACTTTGCCTAATCTGGAAGATGGATTTGCTGGAGCTTGCCTATAAAGTTGAGCCAAGTTGTAACTAAAGCTATTGGCACGGGAACAGGACCTTGGGTTCTGCCCTACTCTGACATCACATCTCCTTCTAGAAGATGAAGCTTCTGGGGCAGCTGCCTCTTTTGCCCCATGAAAGTTACCACCCTAAAGCTAAGCAACTAATGTATACACCATTGAAGGATTTAAGTGGTTTACATTGCTTTTATGTATGTGCATCATGGATTAGGCATCAATATAAAAAAAGAAAAAAGCATTTTACCCAAGGATTATACTGCACTAATCTTTCTTGCTTTGTTCTGTTTTTACAACTCTCAATATTCTTCATTTAAAATCATTAAACCAAGCTTTAGCCAGGTACAACACAATAAAGTGGGTAATGAATCAAAAGGCAATTTTAAGGCACCTGGAACTACCTTTCATTAATTTAAGTTTATTCACTTCACATATGGTTGTGTTTTTATTCCAATGTTTGAAGTAATTTCACAATACAGATTTATGGTTCATCAAACTTTTTGAGGTAGCTTTGAAAATAACTTTAAATTCAATGGACAGCTTATCAATGAATTTTATTGATAATCGAGCAATGTATATATAGTATATATACAGTACTGTGCAAATGTTTTAGGTGATGTACTGTAAGAATGTTTTTAAAAATAGACACTAATAATCTATGTAACAAAATGTGTGAACAGAAGAATCGAATTCATATAAATTTTTGTTGTGACCATCCTTTGCCATTCAAAACAGCATTGATTCTTCTAGGTACACTTGCACACATTTCTCAGCTGGTAGGTTGTTCTTAATATCTTGAAGAATCAACCACATTTCTTCTGTAGATTTAGGCAGCCTCAGTTGCTTTTCGCTACATGTAGTCCCAGACAGACTCAATGATGTTGAGATCAGGGCTCTGTGGGGGCCTACCGTCACTGCCTGAGAGAGACCTTGCTGATGCAGTATAACTACCTTGTGTCTTGTTACTGTGCTCATCTTTGCCATGGTGTACGGGGTTTGAAATTAAACTGTTCTCAGGTCCTGCAAGCCCAGTTTCACTTCATCTTCTACCTGCTCCTAGCTGCGATGGTGGCATGCACCGCAGCCATGTCCCATGTCTTGACTTGGCTGCTGATGGCAGGGGGCAAGTCCTGAGTTCCAAGGCTGCTTCCGGATTGGTGGTTCAGCGCTGATCAGTAGGAACAGCCATGGTGGGGTGTAGAGCTTTGCCCTCTCACCATATAAATCCCCTGTCTCTTGCTTCAGTCAGTGCTTGTGTGTTCCAGGCTGAGGTGTCTCTCTTGGTACAGGGGCTATTCATCCCTGCACTAGCTCGCTAGCTTTTTTACCCGCTTGACACTGTTGATCCCATTTGACCTTCTGGCCTCTGACCTTGGCTCGCCTATAGACTATCCCAGCTTTCTCCTGTCCCATGACCTCGACGCTGCTTGCTCCGACCACTGGACCATCTTTTTATGTGTGTGCTCCATCCTCTGGCTGTCTGATGGGTCTCAGGGCCCTATGCTCTTGCCTCACGCTTCCAGTCATGCTCCTGACAACTTTATTCAGCAACCTTACCTTGTTAGTGAGTTTTATTCCTCCTCCACAGCTGTTTCTCTTTCAGTTAATGATTGTGTTTCAAGCTTCATATTAAATTGATGATCATTAGCACATGCTTGGTATAGTTGTTTAATCATACACCTTACTACATGCCTTCCACAATGTTTTTTTTGAGATTTCAAAAACATTAAGTTCTCAAGGGATTTGAATTGAGTACCTAATTTAAAAAAAACAAAACATTTTTCTCCTCTATATCTGATGCTTTCCTATCTGATTATACGTTTAGTCTGTTGTACTTGTGTAGTTGTGTCCTATTTATTATTATGTCCTAGTTATTTTGCATTCAGCTTAGCTTTCCTCATATTCTACAACTGAATTTTGTGCCAATTCCAAGCACTAACCTTTACTTTTGGGACTGACATCTATATTAAGCTTTGATTATACTATGTTCTGTATGTTTAAGGTTTAAAAAAAAAAATAAACATATCTGCCTTTGGGAGCTTTGTTTTTTTGCATAGACACATCACATCAGAGACTATCCAGAATCTGTGTTCCTTCCAAACACTCCTAAAAGCATCAAGTAGACAGACATTTTGATCATGGTACAATAGGTAGTTTTGGGAAGTGGCCCCTGCCCTTTACAGTCTAAATAATAGTTACTATTAATATCATTGTAACATGAATGGAAATAAATCTGGTGGGAAATGTTCATTGCAATATAGGGAATACAGAAAGGTAAAGCAAATTGATGTCAAGCATTTTCAAGTAAAATGCTTGTAATTAACTTGTCAACTCAGAATCTTAAGATGTTTGAGATCCCTTAGTAGGTCAATGTTTATGGAATAAAATGTAGACTTACATAAGCATCCAAGACCTCAAAGGTCCCTTCCTCAAATAATCTTGGAGCCATCTGATGAAGGGGCATCAGAAGTGTTAAAAGCTTTTGTGACTGCATTTTGCACATTCTTTTTTGCTGGTTATAAGCTTACTCAGCTTGTGGGCATTCAATTGAGAGCTGGCATGAGGGGGTAATAACCCCATGGACTACGCTGAGTTTTCTTGCTATGAAATAAAATTGTAATAACTATCATACAGACCTTTGAAGAACACTTTAAATAACGTTCAGACCTATGCTGTTTTTCACCTAAGATCTAAATGGATGCAAAATAACAAAATCATGGATGTTCTGTAGTTTGCTCTAAATTTAAAACACTGAAATTATAATGATTTGCTCTAGCTCAGAAAAAAGATTTCTGCTTTAAAGGAATGAAATTACACTGGATAAAACAATTGGTTAGTTCTATTGAAGCAAAACTTGAAATTGATAGTGCAGCAGAAAGCAATATTCTATGGGCCCAATAAATGGCAACATCTTTGGTATTGATTGTGGTTGAAATGTATGTGACATGGTGGAAAATGACCTACTGTGAACTGCATGCTATATGAAAAAGGTGACCATATTAATAGTTTAAAACAGTATATGAAAACAATTTTTTTCTTAAATAGAAAAAAATCGCTAGAGATAACTGTTTAACAAAGCCTGTGTTAGTATGTAATGATTGTATTAAAAAAAGTCAAGAAGCTAGGCATATTCAGAATAAATAGACACAGACATTTTAACAGTTTTTATATCTTGTTCTGTAAAATATTCCTGAGACTACTGTGTTATCATAAGTCTGAGGGTACAGAAACATGTGATTACTGTCACGTACCTGGCGGCTGGTCCCTCCGGGTCCTCGGATCAGCTGCCGCCACGGAGAAGGGGGAGACCCCCCGCTTCACCACAGCAGCATCAGCTCTCCAGACATTACTTCAACGTACCGACCCAGCGCTACAAGGTCCTCAAGCGATCGTGGTTCATCCAACCCCGCCTGCGCCTATTCATTCTGTACCAGCTCATCTACCTCGTCCTCAACGTTATGGTGGCCAGCATGCAGAGGGTTCCTGAACCAGTGTGAGATCCACTTCGAACTTTCTCCTTACGCCTTTCCCACTGAACGGGCTAAGGTGGGCTATGTAATCTCTCTGCTCACTGACAAGGCATTGGCTTGGGCCTCTCCACTCTGGGAGAGAAATGCCCCTACGGTTCGGTCTTACTCAGAATTTATCTCAAGTCTGCGTTCTGTGTTTGACGTTTCTGGGAGGAGGAGCACGGCATCCGCATCACTGTTTTCTATCCGTCAAGGTTCTCGTTCTCTCCAGGAGTATTCTATTGAATGCCGTACCCTGATGGCAGAGGTCAACTGGACCAATGAGGCACTAGTCGCCGCTGTCACCCGCTCCCGTGGATCCGCTGTCCCCCGTCGTCCTGCGTCCGTCCGTCCGGCTCCCGGCTCGCCGCTACACTTACCTCGTGGCGAGGTCAAGAGGAAGCGTCGGCCGGGTGCTGGACACGCGCGTTACTGCAGCTAGGTTTAGCCGCAGCTGCCGCGTTTTGGCAGGTAGGGGGCGCGTGTGACGTCAGCGTTGGGGGCGTGGTGGCTACCGGCGCCAAATTTAAAAATCCGGAAGCCCTGTTACCGGTACCCTGGTGTGGTCTTTTGCTGGTTACCTGTCTAGTGCGTTCTATGATTTATCTGACCCTTTGGCTTGTCCTGACTACCCTCTGCTCTGCGATTTGGCTGTGTTTGTTCCTCTACGTGTATGACCTGGATCGTCTGACTACCCGCCTTGGATATGACCCACCTTCTGGCTGACTACCCGTCCTGTGTATGACCTGGATCGTCTGACTACACCGCTTTGGATCTGACCCACCTTCTGGCTGACTACCCGTCCCGTGTATGACCCCTGGCTTGTCTGACTCTGCGTTTGTTTTGCTCTCCTCCTACACTATTTTGGTGGAGATCTCTCCAGCTGTACCCAGAGACTATCTACCTCTCCATATCTACCTACTCCGGGGCCTCCTCACTGTTGGGATCATCGAATACCTGGGGGTTGCGTCTCTGCGCACTCCTCCAGGAGAAGAACTTCCGCGGTGAGTGCTTGTGGTAGACGTGACAGCCGCATTCCTTAATGGACTATCTGAAACTCTCAAGGATGAGATTGCGGCTAGAGATCTACCCACTGAACTGGACGCTGTAATACGGTACGTCTCCCAGGTGGACTTACGTCCTGAGACGACGGGAGAGAGGAGTGAGGGACACCGTACGCCATTTCTCCCAAGTTCCGTCCTCTTCCACCTTGCCGGAGTCTGCGGAGGAACCCATGCAGCTGGGGGCAGCTAGACTCACTGAACAGGAGAAGAGCAGGAGGAGAAGAGAGGGATTATGCCTGTATTGTGGTCTTTCGGGGCATTTTCTCAGGAACTGCTCAAAGAGGTCGGGAAACGCTCGCACCTAGGTAGGCTGAGGGGACCTACTATAGGTGTAATTAGACCTTCCCCTGAGACCAAGATCACCTGCATGACGGTTCCGGTCCAACTAGTCTGGTCTAGGGGTTCCATGGACACCATGGCCTTTCTGGATTCCGGCGCCGCCGGCAACTTTATTGACTCTGAATTTTGTACCCGGTTTCTGGTTCCCACCCTTCCCTTACCCAATCCGTTATCTGTAGAGGCTATCGATGGGAGACCTCTTCTTCAGGAGCACATAACACTTCACACGTTGCCACTTACCCTCTCTGTGGGAGTGGTTCACAGCGAATCAGTGCAATTGTTGGTCATCCGCTCTCCCTCTGTTCCGATCATATTGGGGTTTCCATGGCTGCGTAGTCACAACCCTACTATTGACTGGTCTACGAACCAGATTACGGCTTGGAGCCGCGCCTGTACGGATCATTGCCTCTCACCCGTGAGGACTACTCCAGTGACGCTGAACTCCATTGGAACCTCACTGCTGCCAGAGCCGTATCGTTGCTTCGCGGACGTGTTCAACAAGAGGGAGGCGGAGAAGCTACCTCCGCACCGACCTTATGACTGTCCCATTGACCTACTCCCTGGTACCATGCCACCCAGAGGTAGGGTCCATGCCACCCAGAGGTCGCTTTCTGTTCCAGAGACTAAAGCTATGGAATCATATGTCGAGGAGAATCTTTGTCGGGGATTTATTCGCCGTTCCACGTCACCCGCTGGAGCGGGGGTTTTTTTTGTGAAAAAGAAGGATGGGGAGCTTCGCCCATGCATCGATTACAGAGGTTTGAACAAAATTACCAGACGCAACACTTACCCCATTCCATTGATTTCCAAGCTCTTCGACAGATTGTGCGGAGTCACCGTCTATACCAAGCTGGATCTTCAGGGTGCCTACAACCTTGTTCGAATTCGCGCGAACGATGAATGGAAGACGGCGTTTATTACACGATCAGGACATTAGGAATATACTGTTATGCCGTTCGGGTTATGCAATGCCCCAGCCGTCTTCCAGGAGTTCATCAACGATTGCCTCAGAGATTTTCTTCAACAATTCGTCGTAGTGTACCTAGATGACATCTTGATCTATTCCTCGGACCTTTCGACTCATCGCACACAAGTAGTTCAGGTGCTACACCGATTACGGCAACATGGGCTCTACGCCAAGCTGGAAAAGTGCGCGTTCGAGGTTCGTAAGGTTTTATTCTTGGGTTACGTCATCACCCCGGAGGGGTTTGAGATGGACCCTTCCAAAGTACGTGCTATCAGGGACTGGCCGCAACCCGTGGGTCTGAAACCACTACAAAATTTTTTGGGGTTTGACAACTATTACAGACGTTTTATCAGAGACTATTCTAAGATTGCGGCTCCTTTGACGGCTCTCACTAAGAAGGGGGCCGACACTGTTGTATGGCCGCCGGCCGCTGTCTCCGCTTTCGACCAGTTGAGAGAGAGGTTTACCACAGCTCCTGTGCTACGACATCCGGATCCCCTACTACCATTTGTCCTGGAGGTGGACGCATCTCTCTCAACGAGCCTCTTACAGTGGGCCACTACACCCGTGTGGTTATTTCTCCAGGAAATTTTCGCCTGCGGAGAGGAATTATGACATTGGCAACAAAGAACTTTTGGCTGTTATACTGGCTTTGGAGGAGTGGCGACATCTTCTGGAGGGTGTACAGGTTCCAACCTTGATCCTGACAGATCATAAGAACTTGCAATATATGGAGACCGCGAAATGTCTAAATCCTCGACAAGCTAGGTGGTCCTTGTTCCTGTCCCAGTTCCCCTTTGTTTTGACCTACCGTATGGGGTCCAAGAACGCCAAGGCCGACACTCTCTCACGAATGCACACCTTTCCAGATGAGGAGAATCACGAACCCGAGGCGATCGTACCTGCCATAAAGGTCCTAGCTGCGATCCACCTTACATGTCCGACTCCTCTCCTGGATTGTATCGTCAGGGTGCAGTCGCAAGCTCCGGTGTCTCTACTTGCTGGCAAGCTGTTCGTTCCGGCTCGTTTCAGTCCTCGAGTTCTCCGTTTATCCCATGGTTCCAGGGCGGCAGGACACCCGGGGGTTACACGTACGAGGGATCTTGTTTCCAGAACTTTTTGGTGGCCAGGTTGGGCCAAGGACGTTGTTTCATTTCTTCAATCCTGTACTAAGTGCGCGGCCAATAAGTCTTCCAGGAGATCGCCCGCCTGGCTGCTTCACCCTCTGCCGCTTCCCTCGACACCATGGACACACATAGCCATGGACTTTATCGTTGACTTACCCAACTCCAGAGGGCATACTGTTATACTCATGGTGGTGGATCGCTTTTCCAAAATGGCTCACATGATCCCGTTGAAGAAGTTACCTTCTGCTGCTACGTTGGCTGATGTTTTCATACGCGAGATCGTCCGTCTCCGCGGATTACCGACCGAGATTGTTTCCGACCGAGGCTCACAATTCATAGCACGCTTCTGGCGTGAATTCACTAAAGCCTTGGGTATTACTCTGGCATTCTCGTCCGCGTATCATCCCCAATCTAACGGGGCAGCTGAAAGGGCCAACCAGCATCTGGAGCAATATCTACGCCTGTTCATCCACAACCACCAGGACAACTGGGTTGATCTACTACCCTTTGCTGAATTTGCCCGTAATAATTCCGTGCAGGAGTCTACGGGGGCATCCTCCTTCTACTGCCTTTACGGCCTACATCCTCAGCCTTTTCCTGGGGCATTTCCCGTCTCTACTGTTCCGGCTCTACAAGAAAGGCTGGCTACCATCCGTGCTACATGGTCATCAGTGCAGGATGCACTGCGACTGGCGGGCAGGCGACAAGAACGTCAGGCAAATAAGAGACGTTCCTGCTCCCCTGCTTATTTGCCGGGAGAGAGGGTTTGGTTATCTACCAGGTATCTCAAATTAAGGGTACCATCTATGAAATTGGCTCCACGTTTTATCGGCCATTTCCCTATCATTCGCCGGGTCAATCCGGTAGCCTATGAACTCCTGTTACCCCGAACCCTCCGGATTCCTCGAGTTTTTCACGTCTCTCTTAGGAAACCTCTGGTGTGCAATCGCTTTACTACGGTGAGACTGCCTGCGGCGATGTCCTCAAATGTCCTTGCAGATCCCCTTCGCCAATGTCCTCAAATGATTCTGGCTACTTGCAGACAACAAGGGAGTGTGCAGTATCTGATCCACTGGAGAGGACTTGTGCCGGAGAGTCGTTCCTGGGTCCCCGCTGCTCGTCTCAACACTCCTCGTCTGGTACGTGTCTTCCTCGCCAGGAGATGTGTTGGTCTTGCCAGGGGTCGCCCGGTGGTCGCCCCTTCGAGGGGGGGTACTGTCACGTACCTGGCGGCTGGTCCCTCCGGGTCCTCGGATCAGCAGCCGCCACGGAGAAGGGGGAGACCCCCCGCTTCGCCACAGCAGCATCAGCCACCATGGAGAAGGGGGAGACCCCCCGCCTTGCCGCAGCAGCCTCAACCGCCGCGGAGAAGAGGGAGACCTCCCGCCTCTTGTCAGCAGCTGCAGCCGCCACAGAGAAGGGGGAGACCCCCGCCTTGCCGCAACAGCCTCAGCCACCGCGAGGACGGGGAAGACCCCGCAACTCCACACGACAGCCGCCGCCTACTGGAGCCAGGTCCGGACCTGCCGCGTACACACGTTCCTCTGCACGCCACCTAGTGGCGCCAGCCGGTACTACCGCTCCTTTTAGGAATTTGCGATCTCGCCAATCCCAAGATGGCCGCAGACCGGAAGTGACGTAACGGCACTTTGAAAATTTGGCGGGAAAACGCTAATTGATGCCTAACTTCCTCTGCCTACTTAAGGGACTCAAAAACCTTCCAGCTTTGCCTTCTGATGGTCGTACCTATCTTGATAGTGTCTATTCCTCAGTAAGCGTTCCTGTTTGATTTCCTGTTACCGACTCGGCTTGTTCCTGTTCCTGTTTCTCTGGCGTTTGACTCTGGCTTCCTCCACGACGATTCTGACTTCTGGCTTCCTGATCTCGGCTTACCCTGCAACGATCCTGACTTCCGGCTTCCTGACCTCGACCATTCTGCACTGGACACCTGCTATCTGTCTATTGGACGCTGCCCGTGCTGTTCTACCTGATTACAGGTTCTATTTGTACGCTGTGCGTGACAATTACTAAAAAAAATATAATAATAAAATACATAGTACATAGTTATTTTGTTGTCATCAGCATGTTTGCAAAAAACAATGTTGAGGAATAAATTCACTAGAATTTTATTTTTATTTACTTACAATATAGAATACATTGTGCTATACTACTCTACTGTATATTTTTATTGTATAAGGAACCCATTTAAGAAACTACAGTATGTTGTATCACTTATTACTTTTAATTGTGGATTATATTTTTACAGGGATATGTCGTAGGGCTTTCATTATTTTTCATATTGTTCTTATTTGTTTATGCTTTAATTTGTTTACAATAATTTTTTAATATACAGTATCAATTAATTTGACATGGTGAATCTGTGACTGTGTACAGTGTTATGTTAAGATGTAATCTGTTGAGTATTATATAATAGTTACTGTCTCAATGTATTGTGTGTATTGGTGTGTAATTCAATAAAATTATTCTTTCCAATTAAAAAAATAAATAAATATGACCATGTAAAGTAAACACTTTTTTTGTGTTCATATTTTTATTTGTTTATTCACTTTCTTCTGAGATTGTTTACATGAAAAGTGTGTCCTAGATGAGTTGAAACTTTAAGAAAAGCAGTCAGTCTCACACCCATTTATACAAAACCACTGATATATATACTCACCAATATTTAAGCTGCTCATGAGTAAAAACAGCCTGAAATGTTGCCAAATGCCAATTGTCAGTTTGCAAAATGAAAGACAAAACTATTGACAATTAACAAAAGTATTTTTTAATGTGTTGCTAAGTACTCACACAAATATGCATTCACACAGAATACCGTATTTGCTCGATTATAAGACGACCCTGATTATAAGACGACCCCCCAAAATCTGAATATTAACTTAGGAAAAAAAGAAAAAGCCTGAATATAAGACGACCCTAACGGAAAAAAGTTTTACCAGTAAATGTTAATTCATGTAAACAATTTTTTTTAAATAAAAGCTATGATTTTTTTTGTTTTTATTTCCTTGTATTTTCCAACCTGTCCCCCAGTTACGCACATCTGCCCCCAGGCTTGCCACACCAATATGGCACTGTGGCCCATGATATGCCTTTTAACCCTCTATATGCCACTGTGCCCCATGGTATGCCTTTTGACCCCCTATGTGCCACTCTGCCTCCAGAAATGCCTTATACCCCTATATCCCATTCTGGCATTTAGGGGGTTAAAATGCATATTATGGGGCAGAGTGGCATATAGGGAGGTATAAGGCATTCCAGGAGGCAGAGTGGCATTAAGGGAGTTAAAAGGCATTGTATAGAGCACTCTGCCTCCAGAAATGCCTTATACCCCTATATGCCACTCTGGCATTTAGGGGGTTAAAAGGCATATTATGGGGCAGAGTGGCATATAGGGAGGTATAAGGCAGAGTGCTCTATTAAATGCTCCCTTAACGCCACTCTGCCTCCTGAAATGCCTTATACCTCCCTATATGCCACTCTGCCCCATAATATGCCTTTTAACCCCCTAAGTGCCAGAGTGGCATATAGGGGTATAAGGCATTCCAGAAATGCCCTATGCCCCCATTTAACACACACGCACACACACACACACACTTACCGGTGCTTCCAATTTGCCGGGCCAGCGGGTTGACGTCTCCTTCTGCTGCAGCCGAAAGGAGGTGGAGTTGGCAGCGGGGGTTTGTCTGCGTCCGTCGCGCATACCTTCCCCGGCTGTCAGAGATCAGAGTTCCCCGCACCGGTGCGAGGAACTCTGATCTCTGACAGTCGGGAAAGGTATCCGCGACGGACGCAGACAACCCCCCGCTGCTAGCCACACCTCCTTCCGGCTGCAGCGGACGTTGTCTACGCGAATCGCGTAGACGTCAACCCGCTGCCCCGGCAATACAGCAGGAAGCACCGGTAAGTGTGTGTGGGTGTTAAATGGGGGGGGGGGACAGGAGGATCCAGGTCCCCTGCAGCGGTGCGGGGGATCTGGATCTTAGTCTCATAATCAGACCTCTATTTGAGGTCTGATTAGAAGACGACCCCGATTAGAAGATGAGGGGTATTTTTCAGAGCATTTGCTCTGAAAAAAACCTCGTCTTATAATCGAGCAAATACGGTACATCATTTTAAACATGGATAATCCTGTTACATATCTTTACAACAGTGTCAATAACTGGACTGTGACTGTACAGAAAGTCCTGGAACCCCCACCCTATTTCATTGGTGCAAGAGGTATAAAACCTGGTCATAACCCCAAGCACCCTTAGGTGGCAGGAAGAAGCAGCCCGTCAGGCCCTTTTGGAGACAAGTGAGGAACACAATAGTCCACGCTATGAAGTAGGCACGATATGGGTTTATAAAAGGGATGGCTTGGCTAATTATTAAATAAAGACATTTTCCTGCCCTCCCTATTGTTAATGGAGTTGGTTGGAGTGTTTGCAACAGACAGTTTTGGTTAAGTAGTTTAATTTCAGGTGTTTTGTTGGAGTTGTAAGGGGCTGGTTGACTGTTAGATCATAGATGTCGGATGTTAGAGTATGCCCATTTGGGAATAAGGTGTTCCCGACTCGTGTTATTTTGTACAACCAGTTGTACGTGGTTCGAGGATATAGAAGCAAACATGGTGTTTAAAGGGGAGGTGTAAGTGGCCATGGCAGGGACCCAATATATATATATAGAGAAGGAAAAGGCTAGACAGTGGGTTATGTTTATATGTTAGATTGTGTAACCTTTAAAATGTATTGTTTAATAAAAAATTTACAACATTTAATAAATAAATGACACGGCCAATTCATAATCAAACTCTGTGGCATGTGTGCTTTAATATTTATGTCACAGTTTATTTATGTATGCAATATGCATGGCAAATAGGGGCAACTAACCTGTTGAAGTGGGCAATACAAAGGTCAAATGATTAAATGTATATATATATTTATATTTTTTTATTTATTTTTTTTTTAACTTAGGTTTAGAGCATTGATATTAATTATTTGTAAAGTGAAGTAAACCATTTTTATACGACCAAGCAAGAACATATTTTTCTGTTAATTTAGCTCGGATTGTGCACATTTCCATGGACTTTCCGTGTTGTGTAAGGAATGTATTATGTCTTACATGGGCAACAATGCAAGTAACGAGACCAAAAGCAATTTCAGAGCGATGAACGAATAAAGGAAACTCAATCTTGTGCTCAGAAACCATTACTTTCTATTGATCTTAACTCTTCGTCAAAAAAAAGGATTTGATACAAAACAACTAGAACTTATTCTATAATAATGCTGAGGATTTAAGAATTTTTTTAACGCTCAGAGTTTAGATAAGCAAATACAGTAGTACTTATACGTTATATCTTAGCTATATCTAAAGATATTTAGTACCCCGGTGTACAAATATATGATCTTTGCTATCATACAACAGATGTGCACTGCCAGGTTATTACCTTTCAATATGATGGTTGATCTGGACAAATTAATAGAATCATCGTACAGCTGTCAATGTACGTGTCTTCCACGACAGTCTATAGATGTTACATTAAGCATCAAAAGAAAAAGGACATCATACCACACTTTATATTTGGATACTGTGCTTAAACATGATGAAGCATGGCTGGAGTATGAAATTAACTGTGGGAAGGATACCTTCTGGTTCTGTAATACAGGGGCACACCTTGCAGAAATGTATTTAGCTGACAATAACTTAACAGTGCCTTCATTAGTAACATAAAATCATTTATTTAACTTCACTATTGACATCACATCTACGTGGTTTATATTTAAAGATGCATTTTAATTTATAGATAAAGCACTTTAAATTACAAAAATACTTTTATTTTACCATTTTTTACTTTGTTTTGTTCCACTGTAGTGGTTGCTAATTTGAATATTTGTACAGTATAGTTCTGTCCATCTATCATTACCACATTGATAACATGTTCAGAGGTAGTATAAGCTCACCCTGTACTTGCTTACAGCTTAGTGTGATGTTAGCACTCACTTCAGCTTGTTGTTGGATCAGACCAACACGGTTACAGCACCTTAGTGCTTTGCGAATGTGGATAAGGTATACTTAGTGAATTTTACTTGTAATTATGCCACAAAGAACTTGACCGTATTGAATGCTTAATGTGATTTGTAGTCACATTTTACATTCACACAAAAAGTATATGCCTGGCATATGGTTGCATTATTCAGGTAATATGCACACACACAGTGAGGGAACCTGCTCAATCTTCAGTGCTAACAAGATACTCACATTTTTTGTGTTAGTATTGTCTGCCATGCTATTGACAGCAATGTTATTAATGTTATCACAGAAACTACTTAAGCACTATCAAGATTGGTCCAAGGATGGAAAACCACTGAACCGGTGACAGGGTCATGGGCGGCCAAGGCTCATTGATGTGGGGGACGAAGGGTGACCAAATCCAACAGATGTAGCTCAAATTGCTTAAAAAGTTAATACTGGTTCTGATAGAAATGTGTCAGAACACACAGTGCATCGCAGGTTGTTGCGCAAGGGGCTTCATAGCCGCAGACCAGTCAGGGTGCCCATAGTGGTATCTGGAGAAATTACTAATAAGACGGATTTAGGAAGAATTGTAGATAACATACTTAGCAACAGTATTCAATGCCATCAACAGTCCCAAATGCCAATAAGACATGGCCTTTGTAAAGCAAGGTATTGATCCATGAGAGGAGGATGTCATCTTGGCTCTTTACGAGTCACTGGTAAGACCTCACCTTGAATATGCAAAGCAATTCTGGGCACTGGTCCTAAAAAGACATTATGGAACTAGAAAAAAAATACAAAGGAGGGCTACATAATTCATAAGGAGGATTGGAAGATCATAGTCGTAGTGTGGCATATCATTAAAGTGTTGTATAAATATGTGCAGGGCCAATACATAGAGCTCTCCAATGACCTGTTAATTAACAAAAATGTACTCAATAGAGGTGGTGCTCTCAAACAAAATAGATGCCTTCAAAAAAGGGTATATACTTTCTTAGAAAACATACAGGGCTATAAATAGAATAAACATTAATATTTTAGAATTTGATGATTCTATTGCCTTTTGGCGTCAAGAAAGAATTTCCCCCCTTAGTGGCAAAATTCAAAAAATAGCTCAAATAGGCAGGATAGGTAGAAGGTTGAACTTGATGAACTCAGGTCTTTTTTCAACCTATATTGCTATGTTGCTATGACTTTTTTCTTACTAATAAATTTAGTTATATTGCCAGATTATATGCATAAGAGGAAGGTAAGCAAGGGGAACGGACCCCTGATACAGCAAGTGAAGAAAAGAAAGAGGTAGCATTAACATCACTAAAGCAGGGACACTGCGTGATAGCTGTGACAGAAGTAATAACACCACAGTAGGGCACCAAGAATGAGTATGTAGGTGAAGAAGACTCTGCAGGCACCTTGGTATTGACGCCAGTGTCATCACCGATACCACTTAATTACTATCAAGGTAATCTATGAGAAATGCCTCAGTGCACATGTAAATCCTAGGCTCCCCTCCGAACAAGTATATTTTCAGAAAGTGGTTGTGACTGGCACTGAAACCAAACTGAGTTTTACCTAATTCTCTAGTTAATATTGCTTTATTAGTTTTTTTTTTGGGGGGGGGTGCTAAAATAAAACAGAAAACAGTATATAAGAATGCCTCAAATAAACACTAGTCTGTTCTAGGTGTAAGTATCTTCAGGGATTAATGAACTAAACCACACCATTTTAAATGGTTTACACAATTTTTCTGTCAACTTGTGTATCCGTTTTAACCAGCTAATTGAAAAAATTCCTTTGTCAATAGTCATCATCATGTTGCTATAGCTGTTTAGTATTTTCTTAATTATCTACAATTAAAAGAATCAATTCTGGTGCTTTAAAATTTAACACTAATTAACTAATGGCCACCGACATTCAGTGAAATACAGAGAAAAGAAAGCAGGAAAACTTTCTTCTAATTGAATATATTTGTGGAAAAATAGAGAAATAATAAAAAAAATGTTTACAGATGGCCGATAAATCCTAATATTTATATTTCACACGATAGATCAGTAGATAAATGTATATTATTATCTGCATCAATATGCACCGATCAGCCATATGACCACTGACAGGTGACGTGAATAACTTGTCATCATGGCACCTTTTAAGGGATGGGATACATTAGGCACTTGCTGCAGACCAGTCAGGGTGCCCATGCTTACCCCTGTCCACTGCAGAAAGTGCCTACAACGGGTATGTAAGCATAAGAACCGGACCACAGAGCAATGGAGGAAGGTGGCCTGGTCTGATGAATCACATTTTCTTTTACATCACGTGGATGGCCAGGTAAAGGAAGTCAACAAGCCGAGTCGATACAGACTTCCATTGTGAGTAAATGCAGGTTTTGAAAAAAATTTAACAATTATCCTCTTGGGTACTGTAGTGATATAATGCTAATAGGTGTAACTGATACGGCTCTCTTGTGGCTCATGTCATACCTATGTATTCACATCTCTTTTGATGGGGTGTCCTGTCCTATTTATGTCGAATCTTGTGTGTAGCCTGTCCCTGTAACCCTGTAACATATGTATCAGGAACGGGGTTCATACAGACGACTGTAATGACCCACAGTGCCCAATGATGGAATTTCAGGAGTCACCGTGCAAAAACGGAGTAACGGGACCAGATGCAGGGTAACCACACTTCTCTGAGTGTTGGGCCATCAGGATTGTGTGGCCACATACCAGGAAGCTGAGATAGCAGCGAGAGGTATCCAGTACAGATAACAGGATATAGAGATCTATATCAGGACAGGACACCCCTCTGCCGGGGCTCAGGACAGGACACCCCTCTACCGGGGCTCAAGACAGGAAAACAGAGTACAGGGCTGGCAAGACTGACCAGGTTACATATGACAAGACTATACAGAAATAACAGGACTAAACAGAATAGACTAGACAAGGACATGATTAGAATCCCTTTCTAAGATAACAAGATTGGAAATTCTGTCACATATTATGGCCATAGCATGCTTAGCCCACCACTATGCCAAAGTACTCCAATATATCGGTGGGTCCTAACACTAAACCCTGCCTACTGAATTACTAATAAACAAACTAAACATTGAATCTAAACACATATCAGAGAAAGACATACCTGCAGACTGAGACAAACATAACGGGTGGGGCACACTTTATAATATGGAACAGAAGCTGACGCTAAGGGCAGGACTGGAATCTAAGAATCAAAAGTTCAGGACAGAGCATAAGGAAATCCAGGAATGGATTGTAGCAAGACAGGGGAACTGTAGCGAGACAGGGGAACTGTAGCGAGACAGGGGAAACCAGAGATATGCAGCTCCGCAGCCTGGATGGGGCGTGACAGAAAGACTTCATAAATTTAATGCTGTAAAAAATTACTGAAGACACCATTGTGTTAAAATATAGATTTACCGTATATGTAGTGTTTGTAACACAAAGTTTATATATTACAATGGGGTTATGTGTATATTTTGTTTTGCCTTATTATGTGTATTTTGAAAATTTGTTAGTTAATTCATACAAGAATATTGCATTTGTTTAAAATTGTTACAAATGTGTGTGGTATTTTTTTTGTCCAAATTAGGCTTATGCATTTGGATACGTACAATTTTGCCAATTTCATTTATTTGTGCAAATGTCCAAAAACCAGGAGGAGCCCCAACAAAAATGAAGCAGAGAGCTACAAATTGCAATTTGTTGTATTTTCACACTCACTCACTTTTACTCACACTGTCACCCTCTTACTCACTCTCTCACACTCTATCACGGTCTCTAACTCTTATCTCACTCTCATACTGTCTCAAACTGTTTCCCTGTCTTTTTTAAGCAGCTTCACTTATTCTCTTGCCTCTTCTTGTTCTTCTGTCTTCTTTCTTTGTCCACTTCTTCCCGGTGTCAGCTTTGTTAAGCCAGCCCAAAGCGCTTTCTCAAAACTGGAGAAACAGAGATAGTTTGTGGCTCTCTACTTTTGCGGAAGAGGCCAAGAGGCCAGAATATTGCAGACGGATCCGCGGAGAAAGAGAAGTGTTTCTGCCCTGATCTTTCTCCCCGAATCAATATGAATTATTATGGCTTCCTGACTTACTTCTACAAAATGGCAGAACCACAGCACGCACCAGAGACTCTCCCTTGTTCCTCCAGTCGGAAGAGCACTCCGGGAGGCCTGGTAAACAGAGCAGATACTGGGGAGACGCAGACAATAAAAGTGGAAGTTACCTGTGATTCCTCGTTTCAGGTCTGTAATGTTACAAAGGTTTTACTGCGACTTACAGGATATGGCTTAAATACTGCATAGCCCCCTAAGAGTACAAATGGTTGGAAAAAATATTTATCCACCTAGCTCTAATCCCCTGCAGTCACGCTTGATAAATATAGAAAACAGAAACAGTGTAGAATAAGTACAATAATCATGGTTTTGAACCAGTAAGTCCAAATAACTATAAAAATAAATCTTCTATGCTTTCATAGTAATCTATATGTGTACGCAATGTACAATTTAATGTAATCTGTAGGTGTGTGTGATATGTGCCCCACGATTCTAAAGAGATATAATACATTTTAGGAATTAGTTGATTCAATATTTTTCTTTGTGGCATTTGGAAAAAAATGTTCCTTGTTTCTTAGTCATCTTTACTCCACATGTGAGACGCACCCTATCAAAAGCCTTTTTATCTTGTATATTGGAGTACTCATTGCTGAGTGTACTGCTTACAAATTGAGACCAACATTTACAAAATAACTATTTATATAGGTATAAGATTGTATTTAAATAGCCTGCAAAACCACTGTCTTTGAAACAACCCTGTACGAAAGGCATACTACACAATTCATTTTTTTATGGTGCCTCCCCCTTTTTCTGTGAAAATGCAAAAAGCAAAATAATCACATATGAAATACAGAGACTTGACCTGGAGCAGATATGCTGAAACGGAGAAGGAGCAGAGGACCATCTGCTTTGGGGGGTCCTGTTAAATATAAAGAGGAAGCAAGCTAAAGACCAGGGGTGTCCAAGTTTTTTCTGCAGTGGGCCACTTCATCAGAATTGTATACATGCGCGGGCCACACTCATTTTTCACTGTGAGAATATATGGCCTTTAATAAGATATGCAGATTAAAATAAAGTAAATGACACAAAACCTTTACTTTTCCTCTCACTGATTTCTGGGCCTAGAAAGTTTTGTGACTACAAATTCAGGATTCTGGATAAGTAAAAATAAAATAGTTCTATTTACTTTAGGGATGCACTAAAATGAAAATTCTGGACCAAAACCGAAAATTCAGGGTTCACTTAGCCGAAACTGAAAATGACCCCCCACATACTTTTAATAAAAGTAAGTTACACACCAAAATTGTACAAAAATGTTTATATATTATGATCAGCAATCTCAGGCATACCCAGATTCCAGCATGTACTGGTTGGCTGGGCATTGTATTTTTTGTCCAATTTTAGTGTGTAACCACACTTTTATTAAAAGTAACACACCACAATTGGACAAAAAAAATCAACAATATGACTTGGCATGATAGGAGTGTGATTGCTAACAGCAAACACACTCTTTTCATACCCAGGCAACCAGTAAATGCTGGAACCTAGGCATGATGGGACTGTGATTGCTGTTAGCAGATTGCTGTTAGCAATCACACTCCTATCATGCTAAGTCAGCCAGTACATGCTGGTACAGGGTGGCTGTAAGTGCAGACCCCATACTGCTGGCAGCATCAATACACAAGGATGTTAAATAAAGTTTAAAAAAAACACAAAAAAACCCTATGTTTTAATTTAAGTCCTGGGCAGGCGTCCCTGCTGCCATGGCGCCCTGTGCGGCCGCACAGGTTGCACACCCCTAAGGCCGGCCTTGCAGTCATTTACTGGCTGAACACCACATGAGCTGTAGACTAGGGTAGTTGTGGCTAATATTTACCACTCCAGCTATTGCAAACTAACGTTCTCATTTTGTGCAAGTACATGTTGGTCTAATAGCTACTACTACCATGGTCAAATACATTTATAAAATCATACAATAAACATTTGCTTCCAACCAGGAAACCCCTCTCAAGAGTCAACAAATGTAGGCAATGGGGGGGAGGCAAGGATGTACTGAGGTGGGAGAGGGGATAGGTGAGGATATTTTGCCCCCATCCCTTGGAAAAGAATTCTGCCGACTAACATGAATTTCATTTAAACTTTTCAAACTTTTCCAAAGATATTTACAACCCTTTAAAATGTGTGGGTAAATATTTAGTGGTATGATTTATGAATTTAAATAGGCTGGATCATACTTAAAGCCATTACAATAAATCATGTTCTTGTTAAGACACACTCATCGTTACCAAAGGTGGAAGTGGTGCTTTAGAAAACTGCCCTATAGCTTTCTTGATGAATTGGACCAAGTCAAGCACTGGGTCTAAGCCCAAGTCTGCTTGCTCAGCTGAAAACTATAGCAGGCAGTACAAACGTACCCAAGTGTATTTTTGCAACACATATATATTAAAAACAATAAAGCAATCGAATATATGCACATAAAACACTTGCATTTTAATGATTTTTTCATAAGGCAAAGACAAAATGTGTTTTCTTGAATGCATTTATATTTTTTTTTTGCAAGAATCTTTGAATATAATGCACTGCTTGGTACTTTTCTTCCAATAAGCAGACAAACTTTGCTCTTTTAAAACGTCTAAAAAAGTCCATGTATAATAAATCTCTCCTGGCCTCTGAAAAATGACAATATTGTTATAATACTTGCTCTTCGGTTGTTTGTTCCGAGTTATTCATTTCAGAAAAGTAGAACTCCGCTGTGAGATGATTATTACACAAGAGGATTACATTTAAGGTGTGCACCAGCATTTTTAAAGGACTATTAATCTTCCACACTTTCTATTGGAATTGCTGATAAAATGATGTTTTATTAATCAAGGGAATAGTATAAATTTAGCTTAATTATATTGCTATAGAGAAGAGATTTCCAGATGTGGCTCAGGAGTTCTAAAGAGTTAGCAGAACTGAAAACCCCTGTAGGGGACATTATATTCTTTTGATTGCTCCACATTTAAAATACCAGAATGGGCTCATTCTCCTCTTCACGCATTTTCGCATTAAATATGAGACCCTGACTAATCAACAAAGTCCCCAAAATGAACCTATGTTGCTGGTCCTTTGGGAGGCATTGTGTGGTCCATGTAATTGTAGTTATAGGTTGTATTTGTCCTGCTGTGAAGCGATAAAGAATAATTTTAATAGTGTTTAAAATGTAAGCATGACTAAGGGATTCCCTGCTTAAACCTTTGGATAACAGGGATCAAGATGCATTTTTTCCCCTTGGGAGGTCAGGCCTGTTTTCACAGATTTGCTATAGTTAGATTTAAGTGATAACCACATACACAGTTTATACTTTACCTAGGGAAGCCTCAAATTTGTTTTTGGACAAGTTAAGCTATTTAATATTCATAGATATCTTACCTTATCTTTTCTGATATACACACACTCCCGTTAAAAGGTTTGGGGCCATTTAGAAATGTACTTGTTTTTGAAAGAAAAGCGAATGTTGTCCATTAAAATAACATCTAATGGGTCAGAAATACATTGTAGATGGTGTTAATTTTGTAAATGCTGAAAATCTATATTGGTACATACATTTAGATTGCAAATGGAGCTCATGTAGGTGCACATATGACATGTAAGGTGCACATAGGGATAAGTTAAATTCCGCATTTATGCTAAAGAAACAAAATATAGGCAGAGGCATATTTACATTGGGCACTGCCCTAGGCCTGATCTAAGGCAGCTTCGTCAGCTATTCATACTTTGCAAACATCCTTACTGCAGAGTGCTGCAGTGATATGACAGCATCATAAATGGGAACTTCTGGGCTCCCTTACGTGACGCGGCCAGGACTGCCCACCGACGTCAGCGGGCAGTCCTGTGACGTCGGTGGGAGGTCCCGCTGACGTTAGTGGGAGTTCCCCTGAGATTACATTATATTTATTTATAAAGCGCCGACCAATTCCGCAGCGCTGTTACATTTGTTAGAACAATTTTTTAAAACATACAATAACAAACTGGTGCAAACGAGAAGAGGGCCCTGCTCTTACGAGCTTACAGTCTAGTTGGTGGTTGAGGGGAGTGAGACAATAGGAGAGGACTGCTTGGATGGGAATGAGTTGATCTGGTTGCGGTGATGTGTTGAAGCTGTTTGTTCAGATGGCTTTGATTAGGATGATGGTTGGGAGCACTTGAAAGGAATGTTGTACGCTTCCCTGAACAAGTGGGTTTTCAGAGAGGTTTTGAAAGTCGCGTACGAGGCAGAAAGTCTGACGGAACGGGGAAGGGAATTCCACAGGAGGGGAGTGGCGCGGGTGAAATCCTGAATACGGGAGTGGGAAGAGGTAACAACAGTGGTCAGGTGGACAGCGTGGGGGATTGCGTACAGTTACAGGGGCAACCATATCTAGGACTGAGGCTAGTGTATGGTTATAATGAGCTTTAGCTGTATCAGGACAGGGGAGAGGGGGATATACTTGAGAGGAGTGGCCATAGTGTATCTGAAAGCTGTGGAGTGTTGAGGTTGCGGATGTTACGGCAGGTTTGTGGTGGTTTCTTGGGGGCATTACTGCTGACGTCAGTGGCGTTCCCGCCAATGTCAGCGGGAAACACCGCATTTAAATAGAAAATGGGCAGGGAGCGGGGCTTGTCAAGACCCCACTCCCGCGACCCGGAGGATTCGGGTCTTGACCCAAAGAACTGAAGAAGCGGTACTTCACCCGGCAATCTCCAGGCAAACCCGGAGAGTTCCCAGGTATGGACATCATATACCGTATTTGCTCGATTATAAGACGACCCTGATTATAAGACGCCCCCCAAAATCTGAATATTAATTTATGAAAAAAAGAAAAAGCCTGAATATAAGACGACCCGATAGAAAAAAGTTTTACCAGTAAATGTTAATTCATGTAAACTATGTGAACAATTGTTTGTTAATAAAAGCTACGATTGAGAAAAATATTTTGTTTTTATTTCCTTTTTTTTCAACCTGCCAGTTATGCACATCTGCCCCCAGGCTTGCCACTGTGCCCCAGAAATGCCTTTTAACCCTCTAAATGCCACTGTGCCCCATGATATGCCTTTTAACCCTCTATATGCCACTGTGCCCCATGATATGCCTTTTGATCCCCTATGTGCCACTCTGCCTCCAGAAATGCCTTATACCCCTATATGCCACTCTGGCATTTAGGGGGTTAAAAGGCATTTCTGGCGGCAGAGTGGCATTAAGGGGGTTAAAAGGCATTTCACAGAGCATTCTGCCTCCAGAAATGCCTTATGCCCCCCATTTAACACTCCCTCCCCCTCCCTCTACACGCTGCCCGGACTAAGCACCGGGGACTCAGAAGCACCGGTAAGTTGAGGGCGGGGGGCATAGCACAGGAGGATCCAGGTCCCCTGCATCGCTATTTGAGGTCTGATTATAAGACGACCCCGATTATAAGACGAGGGGTATTTTTCAGAGCATTTGGAAAAAAACTCGTCTTATAATCGAGCAAATACGGTACTAGCGCACCGATACTTAAAGGGACACAGTGCCTTTTAAAGAAATCTATGAAGCGTGTTAGATCAGCACAGCCTTCATTGTGTAAATGGGCTGGTTGGGGAGATTACATTTCTCGCTTCTAAGCGACCCATTGAGTAGTGGTGCATAGTTTTGTAGCAGGGAACTGCTATCTCCTGGACCAACTGCCCTAGACATAGTTGGTCTAGGTCAGAATATGTCACTGAATATAGGTAGAAAATACAAATGTCCACAAATATATACATACATAAATATTTTCATTGTTAGGGTTTAATCACTAAAAAGTGAGTTACAGTGAAATGTAAAGCCTCACAAACTTAATTATGAACTAGGTGGAGCCAACTAAGCCATTCTGCCACAAGAAACACCCTCCCTGGGTATGAGGATAATGGGCAGAGAGTTCACAGTTATAGTCAGGTAGAATTCTTCATACCAAAATTCACATATAACGGTTTATGAATCATACATATTGCAGGGTTGGTTAGCTTGTTAGTGCAGGGGCTACACAAATTATATACATAAAATATATATATAAAACCAACCTCCATGCCATATATAAAGTGTGTATTGTTGAATTTTCAAAAAATCATAATTAAGAATATTTATTTAAACATTGATATTATGTTCAAAAACAAATGAATTGAAATGTTTAAAATAGAATGATTTGGTTGCATTTTCTTTTTTGTGTTAAATTACAGTTGGAAGAAGAGAATATTCATGGAGCAATTTGCAACCAATTTTCATTACAGATCAAGTGGTGCTTGTTTCTGAGAAATTTTAGTTTAAGTACATCACGAATACTCAACTAGACTGATGAATTATTCTTTGCACAAAGCTGAATTTTAATTACGTCCTATTATCTGTTGGAAGCAATGCTCTATAAAACAGCATCCAGGGTTTGTTAATTACAATAGAGTTTGTGTGTCAAATTAACACTGTTTTCTAAAATACCAAACAGATTTCTGTAATTATTAATTAGGTCATTCACAGCCTGTATTTAAGTGACATTTCTTGTTTGTTTTTTTTTAAATATTTATTTTTAAAAAATATTTCTTCCTTTTTATTTAGAACTTAAATTATTTTTATTTATTAAAATTCATGTCACCTATGAATCAACTGATTTCAGTTAACTTGGATTAAATTTTTGTTCAGAATAAAACTGTAAAAGAAAATAAATAAAACAAAAGCTCAGATGTGTTTTTTTATTTATTAACCCCTTCAATCCCAGGGGTTTTTGGTACCTCAAAGCCCAGAGCAATTTTGCCATTTTTGGGGTATGTCGGTTTAGCGATTATTCTCTGTTCCTGTTAATAGTGTACCCATGTAAACTATATATTGTTTTTTCAAGGAGAGATTGAGCTTTTGTTTGATACCATAGTTGGATGATTAGCTGAAAATTTAGAATGAGAAATTTAGTAAAAACTAGCGAAGATTAGAAAAATAAACTAATTTTTTTTTACATTTTCCCTCTGAATCCTCACAAAATTAGGTAAAGTGATGGAAAACCCCCTCCAAGTTTATCAATTCAGGTGTCCTGATTTCAGAAATACCTAATTTGTATAGATTTTCCAGACTTTCCCAGCAGCATACTATTAGGTGTACAATTTTGTATATTTTTTATGCCTATGGCTTAACGGGTTTGGGGGTTGTGAACGGGGGAAGGAGGGTTATACTGGCTATATGTTATGCTAGGGCTATGGGATGTAAGGTTTTTTTAAGAATTTTTTTTATTATCTTTTTTACATATTTATTTTTTATTTATTTTTTTATTTTAATATTTTTAAATTTTTTTGTATTTTTTATATTTTTTTTTTACACAGTAATGGTAAGAGGTCCTCCTAGGGACCTCCTGAACATGCCAGTGATGTCACAGTGACATCACATCTCACATTATAATTTTTTTTAGTATTATTTATATTATTATTTTAATGATTTATTTAATATTATTTTTAAATCACTAACCATTTTTTCCCCCAGCTTTTCTGTTACAGGACGGGAGGGGGAGTGAGAGAGATGGTTTCTCACTCCCCTCCCCGCGATCCCCCTGCAGCGATCACACTGTGATCTCTATGCAGGTCCTCACAGACCTGCATAGCGATAGTAGTGTCTCTGTGCCTCATCGGAGGGCAGGATATCCCCGCAGGGGATATCCTGTCCTCTGATGACCTTCCGGGTTACGTCAGCAGTGACGCAACCTGGAAGAGAATGCCCGATCGCGCGTTTGCAACTGCGCGATCGCGCGATCCGGCAGTTTACAGTGTAACAGCTTACCGGCTTTCATGCCGGAAGCTGTTACAGGCGATCGGACAGCAGAAAGCTGGCAAAGCCAGCTTCTGCTGTCAGTGGGGAGTCCAGGCTGTCAAACGACAGCCTGGTCTCCCGTGCAGCGGCAGGGATGTGTCCCTGACGCTGCACGAAGGGCTGGACGTACCGGGACGTCCATAGGGGTTTCTTTGTGGGCGTTTTTTGGACGTCCCGGTACGTCTAAAGGGGAGCAAAGGGGTTAATGGATTGTTACAATTATTATTATGAATTATTTATTTTGTTTTTAAATTATTTTTTATTTATTTTGTTATTTAAATGATTTTTGCTAAATATAAATATATCATTCATTAAGATAAAGCAAAGATTGCCTCACTTTATATCTTTTAATTAATCAAAATCTTTCTTTTATTATTCACAACTGTGCTTCATTTTTCATGGATAAACACGCACTCTTAGCATGCATATGCAGATAATGGAGAAAATCCTATTTAATGGGCATTATTGGATGAAATGTGGCATTGAAATTTACTGCAATTAACATTTTACTATTAACTATGACTACAATGATGGTTAATTGATTATATCTTGGTTATGAGTGGCGTACATTCATATTGAGTAGCAAACAAAGCGCTAATGTGTTTCTGTTAACATATTAAATATTTCATAACAATAGCAACACCTTTTTTGTTAATTTTGTCATTCTTAATTAGGCCTGAATCCCACCCTTGACCACATTATAGCATATAGACTATATGGACAAAAGTATTGGGACACCTGACCATCATACCAACAGGGATTTTTATGACATTGCATTATAAAGGCATAGACATTAGTATGTAGTTACCCCCCCCCATACACACACACACACCTTTGCAGCTCTAATGGCTTCCCCTCTTCTAGGAAGTGTTTCTGTGGGAATTTTACCCATTCATCCAGTATAGTATCTTCAAGCTCTGGCACTGATATTAGACGAGAAGGCCTGGCTTGTATCCTCCTTTCCAGTTCATCCCAAAAGTGTTCGATGGGGTTGAGGTCAGGGCTCTGTGCGGGCCAGTAAAGTTCTTCTACACGAAACTCATCAAACCATGTCTTTATCGATCTTGCTTTGTGCACTTGGGCACAGTCATACGGGAATAGAAAACGACCTTCCCCAAACTGTTTCCACAAAATTGGAAGTATAGTATTATACAGAATGTCTTGGTATGTTCTCTTCGTGAAGTATATGGAAGAAGGGATGCCAAATTTTACCTGGAGAACTAGAAACCCAAAGACCAGCCCTGAGAATGCTGGGATAAAAATGTGCAAGTCATTGCTAAAAAAAGGGGTCAATAGTTTGCTCAGCAAAGTCAATATACAGCTTACCTAACTTATATTAGGGAAGTACTGACATATGGCAGACCTAGGCAAATGAAGAACTGTTGGAGCAAAGGGTTCTAAAAGCTGAGCAGATATGCATTTCCACCTATACAAATACGTTATACATTTCTCATATCTAACTTTAAAATCCGCATTACATATATATTGTAAATTGTAAAAGCAGTGGAATTTTGTATTTGTTAAATGGTAAATTTGGGAAGGCATTTGATACATCGCCGAGGCAACTACATTCACATGCACCCAATACTTTCTCCTTGAACTCAGTGGCTCAGTGGAGGTGGAAAGCGTTTAGTAGTCATCTTGTGCAATCACACCAAGGCTTAGGGGCTTCAAATTTCACTTACATTAAATACATTTTTTTTTTGTAAATGGGCAAAATAAATGACCAAATGTAGAACATCTATAAACATTTATTTATAAAGTGTGTCATTTCTGAAATAATTTAAATATTATAGTGAACAATTGTCAGAATTAAACAATACTACCACTCAAGACCAACACATTTTATTAATTTAAGAATCATGAGGCATTTAATTTGTAATTGTTCCCACAGTTTTATATTAATTAATTGTATAAATGTTCCTTTCCACACTGTATCAGTTATGCCTATTTATTTGAATAAATGATCCAAAAAACTCTCTATTCCATACAGTCAGAAGGTCACTCTCAGCCCTATTTAAGATTGTATTTTTTAGATTTGCTAGTAACATCATTTTGTTCCACACTTTTATCTTTTCTGTCTTACCTTACTTTGTAATCTGTTTTCCTTTTAATTATGTCTCAATTTAATTGCAAATACTTCTTATGCATGTTTTTGCCACACGTTAGCACCTAACATTTGACATTTCCTGAAATACACCATAATTGTGCTTCTTCTGTTTTGATCTTTCTTTAACCCCTTCAATCCCAGGGGTTTTTGGTACCTCAAAGCCCAGAGCAATTTTGCCATTTTTGGGGTATGTCGGTTTAGCGATGATTCTCTGTTTCTGTGAATAGTGTACCCATGTAAACTATATATTGTTTTTTCAAGGAGAGATTGAGCTTTCGTTTGATACCATAGTTGGGTGATTAGCTGAAAATTTAGAATGAGAAATTTAGTAAAAACTAGCGAAGATTAGAAAAATAAACTAATTTTTTTTACATTTTCCCTCTGAATCCTCACAAAATTAGGTAAAGTGATGGAAAATCCCCTCCAAGTTTATCAATTCAGGTGTCCTGATTTCAGAAATACCTAATTTATATAGATTTTCCAGACTTTCCCAGCACCAGGGAGCGTTCTATTAGGTGTACAATTTTGTATAATTTTTATGCCTATGGCTTAACGGGTTTGGGGGTTGTGAACGGGGGCAGGAGGGTTATACTGGCTGGATGTTATGCTAGGGCAATGGGATGTAAGGTTTTTTTAAGAATTTTTTTATTATCTTTTTTTATATATTTTTTTTAATTTTTTTTAATTTTAATTTTTTTTACATTTTTTTTATTTTTTATATATTTTTTTTTAATTTTAATTTTTTTAAATTATTTTTTTTTTTTATATATATTATTTTTACACAGTAATGGTTAGAGGTCCTCCTAGGGACCTCCTGAACATGCCAGTGATGTCACAATGACATCACAGCCCACATTATAAATTTTTTTTGTATTATTTATATTAATATTTTAATGATTTATTTAATATTATTTTTAAATGACTAACCGTTTTTTTTTTTTCTGCTTTTCTCTTACAGGACGGGAGGGGGAGTGAGAGAGATGGTTTCTCACTCCCCTCCCCGCGATCCCCCTGCACCGATCACACTGTGATCTCTATGCAGGTCCTCACAGACCTGCATAGAGATCGCAGCGTCTCTGTGCCTCATCGGAGGGCAGGATATCCCCGCAGGGGATATCCTGTCCTCCGATGACCTTCCGGGTTACGTCAGCAGTGACGTAACCCGGAAGGGAATGCCCGATCGCGCGATTGCAACTGCGCGATCGGGCAGTTTATCGGTAACAGCTTACCGGCTTTCATGCCGGAAGCTGTTACGGGCGATCGGACAGCAGAAAGCCGGCAAAGCCGGCTTCTGCTGTCAGTGGGGAGTCCAGGCTGTCAAACGATGTGTCCCTGACGCTGCACGAAGGGCTGGACGTACCGGGAATTGTAAATATCTAGATCTATAATTATAATAATCCACATTTATTGACCTAACATAACAAAATGTTGTACTTAGAAAGGATTCATATCCATCAAATAATATAGTAGAACATCAAACTACGTTGAAATCATAAGAAACCAGACAATTCTTTACTTTTGATAAATGGTATACTTTACTCCAGGGAGTCAGCATTTAGTATAAAAGTCTTCACCAATATTTGGTGAGTTAAATTATATTTATCTATACTATTAAACCCTGAACCTGCAGATTCATATAAACTGCATCTTGGTTTCTAAAGAATAATGACCTACTTTGTCAAATCCTTCCTTTTACTTTGATTTTCATTCCATTTGTGTTGATTTAATTGACTACATTACATTGGGGATTTATGCAGAGGTATTGTAAAGTAAAATAATATTTACTTTCAGTGTTCCCCAGGCTGGTGGATAATGGAATGATAGAAGCTTGACAATCTGCAGTACAATATTGTTCCACTGGTGTATTTAAGTTACGATGTAATAAAATAATAATTGTCATGTTTTCTCTGAACTTAGACAAAATATATAGTATTCATTAGCATAGCTCTTAACAACTGTTTTAAGGAAATTGATGTTATCAAGATAAAATAACAACTTCGCACCAGATAGAAGATGATCTTTTTTCACAAATGATACCAAAAGTGAGATTTATCCATTTATCTTTCCATGAATCAGTGTATCTTGTATCTAATTAAGTAGATGCGACATTGTTCTTATAACTGTAAAAGCAACCCCTAAATATTTTGTAGTTAATAAAACGTTAGTTTTGTATTTGGGAAGCTTTTTAACGAGTGTCTTATGGATTGTTCGTATGTGAGTATGGTGCTGTGTACGAATGGAGAATTAAAAAAAAATACCTTTTTCTTTCCTGGCTTTTTTATTGCTTATTGACAGGGGGGATGATGGGCAAGGTTGGAGCTGAGGTGTTGGGATTGATTGAATCACATGTCCCTGTCTAGGGAAACACAGCAATAGCTCTCGGCAGCCGTCCAGAGCAAGAGTCTCTAACAGAAGACTTTGGCTGGCAACAGGATATCACAGGTGAAGACCAAAAGTTTTATGCAGGACTTATATTGCACATATAATTTTGTACATTTTATGGTACAATAGTCAATGAAAACGTGAATAGATCCTTTTAAATTCATCAATAACTGCCAGCCAATAGCAAAGCACTACTGGAAGGTTGGAGGATCAAGATCCTTATTTATAATCATGACGGGAAATCTCCTCTCTCTGGGTTGTCCCAGCTTCCTCTAAAAGGCAAAAAGCATAGAAAAAATGCTCTAAATTAACATTGTATTTTGGTAAATGTGCATTATTAAGATAAAAACCTCCCAAAGCTATGCAAGCAAAATTTTGAAAATTAAGTTGATGGTTTCATTGTGATAGAATGTTAAGTAGGAGACCAGCTTTTAAAACCCAGAATTGATTAAGAACATTATTTTTTAAAATGTTTAACAGATCCAATGTATTTAGTTTTGGTAAAACCATAAAACCCAAGATGTATGTACAGAATCCACAGTCAAACTTGATAGACTGGGTGTTGATATGACAATCCTCTGCGTCATTATTGCACCATATTGTCCATGTGATGGTTAGATATGTGAGAAATCAAATATTAGAAAATGTTTAATGATTTGTGGAAAATTACTAGGGTTTAATTAATTTAAGATAATCTTGCATACTTTGCAAACATAAAATACACGCACTTATACACGTATACACATTTAAGCATGTATTTTTCTTAAATAATAACGGGTAGTTTTCACCCCTGATTTGTTATTTGTCCCAACAGCATTTTCATCCTTAATTTAGTTATAGGCAAAACCCACTGCCTACCCAGGTGTTGCCCTTGTTAGCTGACCCACCACCCCCTAAGTCACTACGGCTAGTCCCTACGTAGCTTTTTTCAGTTTTTTATTCTGAAAAACTAGAATCCTAGCTCAAACTTAACATTGTATTTTTTTTTTACTAAATTAATGATAGGTAAATCTTTCCCAATCCTTTAGAGGAGTCTGTTTTTTAAAGTCTCATTTCCACGCACACATTTACATTCGTAGTGGATTTGCAAGATGTTTTGTGATTGTCATGCCAGTGGGATCACCATTGACTCAACTAATGGCTCATATTCATAGTGCATAGACCCCAATATAATTTAAAAAATTTACATGGGGAAAGGTAATACATTGGATCAGTAAAAAAAAAAAAAGAATTAGAAATTTGAATCATTAAATCGTTTATATAAGCTTTCCAAATAATTTTGACTTAGCAGTTACTTGCAGTATATCCTCACTAATACTTTTACCAATATTTGACATTATATTGACTCATTGGAAAATAAAGTTGCCTGAGGAACTCACAATGAGTTACTCCTTAAATGAATTGGCTAATAAAATTCACTGTAGACAAATAAAAAAATATGGAATAACTGAATAGGCTTCAAACAAATAAATGAATTTAAATGAATGCTAGCTGTGTTGACAAGACATTTTGTGAGAAAAAAACGCCACTTCAGGGCTACAGCTAAACATTTTTTCAGCATTTTGATCTCTCTCGCCAATACCGTCTACAAATATAATGTTGTACTTTATCTGTCTGTCTATGTGGGACTTACAATGGTCTACCTTATGTTTGTCTCTGAAGACTCACTGTGGCCAGATTTGTCCCCAGTTATTGTTGATGAGAAAACAGAGACTTACAAAAAGTATATGCCCCGATACTAAACTTACATTATTGATTTCATTTTAAATATTTTGTCAAAGCAAGATGCAACAAATTTCAACTTCGTGTAGAATTGATGCCCATAATTGACGAAATAACTACGGTATTTATCAGCTTATTAAAAATAATACCCATATAATGTCAATACATAAAGTTATTATCTGCTCTGAGTTTGGCATTTTATCTTTTAACCTACTTGTCCATAACATTTTAAATTTAGCCCTGATAATAACCACATTATTTGTGCAAAGAATGCCTCAACATAATAAACAAACACACAGCCATATAAATGTATTCAGTTTACAGATGTGACCTATGTAATTTGATATATTAGTAAAGCATTTCAGCAATACATGGTGATTATATTTTTTACTTAATGGTGCATATCTACATTCAGAACCATCTGGAGACTGTTTCACAAGCTTAATGTTCTTTAACGGTGTAACATTTATCTGTATTAATAATTGCACTAGCGGTTATAACTTTATCAAAATCCAGATACATTATATGCTGCATGATCAATAAGAAGACCTTAAAGACATAATATAAGAGAAACTCAGATCCCATGTGTACTTTATTTATACAATACCTTTCCCTTTGCTGAGGGGCAGCATTACTTGTAACTTCTAACATAGAGAAGACCAAACAGCCTTCAGATAAATATGAGCTCATAGTTTAGAGTGCACTTGTTTAATGTGAACTAAAGGAAAGTAGTGTTTTAAAAGGATTTGGACCCATGTATAACTCATATTGTAAAGTCTGCACAACAAATATTTGTTTTCAAATAAATATGTCTACATATTATTATTATTATTATTATTATTATTATTATTATTGTTCAATTTTGTCTAGTTTTATTATTATTTATTATTTTATATCTGTGGTTCTATTTGGTAGAATGTTTTTTTTTTCCTCCTATAAAAGTCACTAGACATTTTTGGTAAACCTCCAACTCTAGCCTCCTGATTTGAATTGGTAGAGAGGGAAATAAATAGTAGCTATCCTTCCTGTCCACCATAATTCAAACTTTGACCACTCTTCCATTTTTTCCATTATATTGACTACATCTTCCAAATGTACATTGTTGTGTAAGAGGTGTCAGTGCCTCTTCTAGGAGATGGGGGGGAAGAGCTTGCATTTTATTTTTATAGTATGAGATTGTGGCATACTCGTCCAAAATTGTATGAGGGCTGGGTATGGACAAGGCAGGCTGACTTAGTAACAGGAGATCATCATTCGCGAAATGTCCAATTTGGTATTCCTTGTTGTGTAATGTGATACCATGAGTCCTGGTTTTTGTGGCCAAAATTAATGGAAATAGAGGCATCCCTGGTGTGATCCATCTGGTATTCTAAATGAATCTGTAGTAAATCACATGTTTAAAATCCTTGCAGAAGGAGAGCTGTATAGGTCAATAATCAGGGTGATAAAGGGGTCAGGGAAGCCCAATTTGTGGAGCCCCTTTTCCATTTTCCAGTGTAGCTTATTAAAGGCTTCTTTTGCTTTCAAAGTGATGGCACATGGTTCTTGTTTATAAGTTGTTTCTTAAATTGATCATTTTCCTGGTGCTATCTGATGCCTTTCTGCCAGTGACATAGCCAACCTGATCTTCACCCAATAGATTAGGCAACAGCATACTGTAAAAAGGAAGGCATGATTGACAACCAACTGTATGCCAATGAAGTGAAATGGTGTTCTGATGCAGAGATCCAATGGGCAAAGCCTCTCTATACAAGACCTTAAAATGGTCTCAAACATTAATGGAGATTCTTCTCTGCAGAGCACATGGCAAATCAGTTAGGACATTTGGTCACCTTCCACTCCCTCCCCCAGTGCAATGTCCTTTCCCTTTTCTATCACCTTGGTCTCTAAGGGTCACTGGAGAAGATAGGTTACCAGGGGAGTGTCCAGCAGAAGGAGGACTTATTGTGTTTATAAAGTCCTGCCAACTCTCTCTCTCTCTCTCTCTCTCTGAGTCTGCGTGGAGATGATCACAAGGGAGTGGTAATTGTATCACGTGTTTACAGGCTTATCCTGCTGTTTCTTTGTTATTTCCATTCAATCAATGAATAGATAGTTTGGTAACAGCATATACTAACTTATAGTAATTTGTATATGTATTGTTAATTTGTTTAGCCTCTCTTAATAAATATTGTTAATTGCAGAAAACAAGGAGTGTGGACTCTGACTTTACACTCAATAGTTAGTGGTTATTGATAGCATAACAGTGTATATATATATATTCATACATTAAATGTTATTCAGTAATCACAGTAAGATACAGACACGTTTTTATATTTATAACACATACTAACCCTACTTGCTAGCAATCTTGTGTACAATTTAATAGTTAGATGTGTCTAGATCTCAGTGACATTCCTGTTTTTACCTGGTTTGGGTATCGTTATGATGTATGCAGTATGCAATTCTTTAATGCTGTTAAATATCTTAGTTATTGAAGTTTTCCATTTTAATATTACTCTTTTTTGTGCTTCTTGGATGGCCACTATTCTAGCACTTTGGTAACTGTCTTGGAGTGTAACGAGGCTTTACTAAGACATCAAGGGTCTTTTTTCTATTTGGGTAATCCATAAATATAATAGGAGTAAGTGGAGCAGGATCAGGCCACTATATTAGAGTTATTCTTGCTTGTTTCAAGTTTTACAGGGTTAGAAAGTCTGTGAAGATTAAATCTATTCTTGTATAGCACAGCTGAGTCATGGCAGAGTATTAAGAATAGTTATCTTTTTAGGGTTCAAGAATCTTCTGGTGATGTGCAATGGGAATTGGAACATTAGATTTTGAAATTTCACATTCAATTGTCAAATGAACTTAATTTTGCTAGCTTGACATTTGAGCTACTTAACGTGCACATAAGTATTAATAGTCTACCTGATGGATTTACATATTTTTTGTGTAACTAGAAATCCCAATCCTTGTGTACTAAAATTGAGTACACTCAAAGTGCTCAAAGTGGCGTGACACTACTGGCATCCCCCATTTGTAATATTTAAAATTTTAAATTAAATCATTCTCTAGTTTCGTGCAACAGATGCTAATCATTTTTTTATATTTATACAGATGATAAGTGAAGAAATGGCACCCCTTTAATGTGACTGTTACACGTCATGCACAAAGATGTTGTGCAAGGGTAATTAGTTCCATACCCTTGCGACTGTGTGGTTACTGTATAGGAGAACTGTCATGTGTAACACTTTTAGACATTTATTCAAAATGCATGCAAGCTTTAGGGACACTAATTAATGTCATTTTGACATAAATCACACAAAATGGTTCTGATTACTTTAATATATGTAAAGAAAAATGCCAACCTTTCAAGGTATGGCAGGCCTTTTCATACTGAAGACATTTTTCTGTTACAATGAGTATAAAATGAATACCTTTGTTTCTTTGATTTGCTGCCTGATGGCAGTTGTGAAAATAGCTTTAAAGAGAAACTGTAAACAATCTGGAGAATCTTACAGCGGTTATCATAAAGTCCTGCCAAGAAATCTCCCACAGGAGGATTTTGCGTATAGATTCTTTATATAAAGACCATGCTGCTAGATGATAATACTTTGGATAACAAAGGCTCCCAATGCTTAATTTGACAATTGGTGACATAAAGTGGTCCCATGGATATTCCTGCAACTATCACCCCTAGAATACCATTTGTAGCCCAGAAGGAGTAGAGAAGGACATTATTGAACTTTATAATTCAACTCTTTATTCATCTATGCAGAAATGGGCCACCCTGAACCAATGAGGAAGGGGGATATGGCTGCTGGCCTATGCAGGAATGCCTTGTGTCCCTCTCATTCATGGGTCATGTTTACAACTTTGTATTACGCAGGTATATAAACAGAGGTGACACTTCCTTTTCAACAAGGATCAGGCAGGGAGAAGATCTGGAACTTTCCTACCCTCCAGCCCAGAATGGATTACTAAGAAGACTAATATTGGTATTTCCGCAACAGGGGAAATTGGGAGAGACCAAGCCAGAGGTGGCCAATACAACTGATTTGAAGCTCTTGTTGAATATGATGGGTGTACCTTCCTGATGTGCTAACTTGGTCGATAGCTGGAAGTGGATTACTCCTCAATTTCTCTGGTGATTAACAGGGACAAATATTTTGTTTAGTCACAGCTACGGTCTATATGGTATCCGCAACTGCGGAAATTGGGAGAGACCAACCCAGTGTGGGCTGAGGTGCAATACTAGTTTGAAGCTCTTGGTGTATTTGTTGGGTGTAACTGCCTGATGTGCTAAATCAGCCATCAGCTGGCAGGTGGTTAATGTGCTCAAGTTGGCCTGGTGGTCAATATGTGGCTCAATCACATATTTGTGTCTGGTGTCTTATTTTGGAAGAGTAGTTATTCTACTGATAACTGTATGGATGCTATAGGCCTAAGCAGTCATGGTTGTGCATGCATAAAGCTATCTTGGCCATAAAATAATATCATGGTTCATCCTGCATAAGGTTTAAGAAATAGGAAGACATGAATATCTGAACTATTGTTTTTATTATGGTAATATCAATATTTATAGTTTTGCATGCCATGTCACAGGGAGAGAAATAGAAATACATGATTAACAAGTTCTCTGGAGAGAGCAGGCTTGTTTGATTTTTTATATGCATCATTTAATTGATGGCTACTTATCATAATGCTTTGTGGCAATCACTCTGAGCAACCCTTTGGCTCATTTAAGTCTATGTAGAAACATACTTCATTAGATAAACAGGACTTCATAGGCATTGCCATTAACCATCAGCTCACTGTAGTTAAAGTCACCCCGAAATACCACAAGTGCCGTGATGGTGCCTATAGATGTGCAGATACAGAAAGTTTACTTGAACAGATTCAATAAAATCTCCTTTTTTCAATTGTTAACTACATTCCGGTATAAAGCACTGTATTTAATGTTGAAAAGTATTCTAAGTACATAACTTAGCATGCTTACTAACTCTCAAGCAAAGTTCTAAACGTGGAACAGTTATCATTAAACACAAAAAGGAGCATCTTGCCAATTGCCCTTTATAGGGAACTTCGCCCTGGAACAGCTAAATAGCTGTTCCAAACAAATCAATGAGACAGGTGATTAAAAAAGCACACAATGTTGAGCATATTTGATTAACATTTATTGTAGTATGATTATGAGCATATGCTCACCCGGAAAGCCTGGACTATCTGCCTCTTAAATATTGGCATTACAAATGAGACATATATAATTATCTCCATCCCTCACTTACAATGTCATTTCACTGTTTTTTTTCATTGATTCTGTTTTCCAATTACATAAATATTGAGGTTGACATGCAAGCCAAGGGAAGCTAAATATCCAAGAAACCATCAGAAAAAGCTATAATGGAAAAAACTATTTTACACAGAGTCACTCTGCCAATAACTATTTTGGATGAAACAAATGGTAATTACTTAATACATTATTGCAAATGGGGCATACGTAAACCATAGCAAAACTACGGTAATCCCATAAGAAGCTGAGAGTGGGGTTTATGGTTAATGGGTCCAAGCTGATGTTGTATGCTGCTCTTACTTCAGGGCATTATATTGCCCCAATACATGTTTTTTTATCCCTAAAAGCATTGCAACTAAAACTGACTAATAAACTAAAATTGCTCCTTGCCACAAACTAATGGTATCCATATACAACTGCAGTGATTGCTAGGGTTGTTTAGAAAATAAAGTGCATGTTTTTTTGCCTGCACAAATACAAAGCAATCATATTGTGGTTTTGACCTAGGAAAATAATTCCTTTCTATTTCTGTTGAAAGACATACTTTTTGCAAGGAATAGCAATATAATCTTCATAATAGTGCTTTGTTCATCTCTCTCATCATATTGGGTTTTAACATAATGTTAAGCACCAACAAAGAAACTAAAGAATGATGAATCTAAAAGCAGTACGATAAGATTAGTTTGTATAACAATGAATTTTGAAGTGTGGAAAGAATATGAGATTTTATACATACCCATAAACTCAATTCATTTCAGCAAAATATTTTTATATCTCACAAAACCAACCCAATTGGATGAAAGTCATCGTTTGATTAATAAATCCGTTATAAGTCAAAATAATAGTATACGTTTAATACCTATTGTGTGTTTTCATAACCTAGTTTTACTAATATTTAATATTCATAGTAATATTATTATATTTTTGGTTGAACAAATAAATAGTGGATGATTATCTATTGATCTCCATGGCATAGCTTATGCTCGTATACAGCATGGTAACGTAAAGGTGAACCTGTTTGAATTTAGAAAGTCAGAGTCTAAATGGAACAATTTAAAATGAACAATTTAAAATCCATTTCCTTGACATGACAGAGCAAATTCTGACACTTCATATACATGCTCCTGGCAAATCATTTCTGACACCTCCAAGTTTTGATTTGATGGTTTGATATTGAACCTGCAATGCCTGCGGGTGAGTAATGATATTTTTCAATCATCAAAATCTGGTAACCTGCTATTTCTTTTCTTGCTTGACCCATAGAGATCAAATCATTTCTATGCAATGTACAGAATATTGTGCAGTTTTGTCGGATATGATCTCTTGCGTGAAAAAAAACAAGTGCTTTTTGTTCTCATAAAAATTACAGTGGAAAAATTAAAAAAAAATCTGAAAACCAATTAAGCTTTTATTCCTCCATTTTTAATAATGTCTTATAACATTTGATTTATCTCTCATTAGCTTGAAAACATGATTAATATTTACCCATGTACAGTATATGGCATGTAGTTTGCTAGTTGAATATCAATTGCCAAGTCGCCAACATTTATTTAGTCTTTTTTTTTTTTTTCTCTTTTTCCTACACTAACTCTATGGCTTCTGACATTATATGCAATTTCAAGTAAAAGAATACAGTGATAAATGGTCATTTCTGTGGAAGCTTTGTTTGTGCCTATCCTGCTCCACATGGGAGGCAGCTTACAGCTAGGTGAAGGTTGCAGGACTCACCAGTTGGAGTGATAACCAGACCCTATTACATTGCAGGTTGCCAAGAATGTAGCGAACCAGACGGGGTGAGAACAGAACCAAACATTACAAGCCCCACCTGGACATTAGAACATTGCTCCTGGGGCGCGGCAATTATCTGTGATACCCCTGATCCTCCGTGGAAAACCATCTAGATACATCTAGATACGACTCAAGGTTTCTACAATTTTCTTGTTCTGGAAATGAACATACTGCTCTACCAAAAACGGTGTCAGCTCTTGCATCCATTCAACTGTCATAAAATGAATGGCTGTTTGACGGCTTGTATTAAAATGTTTATTTTATTACCCGGTAATCAATTGTTTCTGTTTTATATGCATTTAAAAATGAAAGCAATATAAGTGAAATAGATGTCTTCAAAATATTTATGGCTGGATTTTATTTTGGCAGTCTAGCTTACTTTGAAAAACATCCTAGCAACAACGTTAAATAATTTATATGCAGCTAAGTAAAGCTTTAGTGTCTATTCTATTTGAATATTAGATTCTGAAGGCATAGGGAGAGTATAACATTGTGAAACAAATTTTGACATATCTTACTATAATGATTTAAAAAATCAAATAACAACCTACAACATTAAATTAACATATTTTAGAAGATATCATTTCCAGCTGAATGTGCAGATAATAATCAAACACAAATATTCTTATTTTTTTTCTGAAAACAGCTTGTTGTGATGATGTCTGTTATCTAGTACATAGTACAGCTATTTAACAGCAATGTTTTTACAATACAAACATAATAGGACATTCTTGAGAAACAAAAACAAGTATAATGGATTTTTATTTTTTTTTTAAACAAAGCTGGTGATTATGATATTTTACAATAGGAAGATTTGATTAAGATAAATTTTGGTGCAGAAATAAATAATGAGGATGGAATATTCAACTGATTTTACCAAATTAGTAGCATGCATTGTTTTATTATTTATACTGGTTAACTGCTTTTCTCTTTCATACCTTTGTAGTTACAATTCTGTTTTATATGACACAGTTACTCCAGCTGAAAGGACATGATCGTGTGACTGTCTACAAGCTTTTCCCCAAAATAAAGACACAGCCCCCCCAAAAAAAGAATAATAATCAGACAGGAACATTAATCAGAGGGGCTTATTTACTAAAGTACAAATGCTTATGAGTTTGAAAAAAATGTGGGTTTGGACCAGAGGCAGGTCCAGGCGGACAAACATGCCTCTTGGGTGATCAAGCCCTCATCTCCTGGTGCTCCATTGGCAGGTATAGGGGAAATCTCTGATATCCTCAAGTAGCCAATTTACTCTTTGGAGGCCGTGCAGATTCAGCACAGCCTCCATATGCTGCATTAAAAGGTGCTGCATGCCTTTAAGACATGGAGCTTTAGGATATGACATCATATCTCATTGTTCTGTGTCTTGAAGGCACTCAGCACCTTTTACTGCAGTGAAGATGGTGGCCTCAGAGGGGCAGAGTGTGTGGGGGGGAAATATCTTGCATACATTAGCCCTACATCCCACTAGGAAGAGAAAATGGGGTAAGGGGATCTATGCATCCCATAGGGCCATATATTAAATAGAGATTTTTAACCTCATCTATTTTAGTAGGGGATAGGGGGTATAAAGGGCTATATACCCCTGCAAATGATTATTTAATTAGCTTCCAATTTAATTATGTACAGTTTCTTTTTAATTTATTTAATTTATTTAATGTAGTTGGGGTGCGAGTTATAGGTGAGGACATGTACATTTACACTGGCTGCCATGAACACTGGATTTGAAGCAAGAGGTCCAGATTTAGGGCATATTCTTTGACTCAATACAACTTGATAAAGGAGGCACAAAATGTGTGTTGTTAAGGGTGAAACACTGATAGAAGCACATGCATTTGCTGCCTCCCAATACTTCTACTAGAAATGTACAAATTCAGACACATTTTTTGGTTTGTTTTTGGCCCAGTTGTTATCAGGCAACAAATTCAATTTCCCGCCCATTCGTTTCAGATGAAAATTAGGGGCATTTTAGATTTAGACACTGTGATTTTTGTTCAATATCCCTCTCATGTTCTCTGAATTTCTCTTTACCTTCTCTTCCGACCACTTCCACTTCTGCATCTCACATTTTCTCGTTCTCCTTTCTATCTTCATCCACATCTCCGCGAACGTAACCTCCCGGGAATCTTCTGCAAAATGGTGGAACTTCCGGTGATGTCCTCTCCCCTGATCCTGCAATTGAGGGAAAGGGCATTGCTCTGTAATTTTTTGGAAGAAGTTCACACAAGGTTCTCTTAGGGTATAATGGTGGAGCTTCTGGCGACGTCTAATCCCCTGATCTCCCCAATTAGGGGTAGAGATTGTTACCGGAAGCTCTGCCATTTTGGCCAAAGTTTACACAAGGTTATCTTTGGCGAAAATGGCAGAGCTTCAGGTGACATCCTCTATCCTGACCCTCCAATTGGGGCAGAGGACATCACCAGCAGCTCTTCTATTTTGGCAGAAGTTTGCACTAGGTTATCTTAGGCCAAAATTACAGTTTCCGGTGACTCCCCCATCCTCTAAACATGGGAGAGGGTGTAACTGGAAGATCTGCCACAGAGATGTGGATAAAGAAAATGGAACTGTCATTGCCACAGCTTTTAGCATACCTAAATTATTTTATTGAATGTACATAGAGTGTAACTATTCTGAAAAAAAGGAAAAACCAACATGGGGGTACAAAAGTACAAAGATTTTATTTAGTGTATATAACTATAGTTTATACTTCACTAAGTGGGTGATAAGTGGAACAACAGAAGTGGTACTTTTAAAATACAGTGAGTGAATTTTAAATATTTTAAGTTCAAGACTATTTTAGATTATATTCTAGATCTAAGACAGAACAATGTTTGTTACAGCAGATAAAAAACAGATTAGATTGGTCAAATTGTTCTTATGAAAAAATGCATTACTGGTAAACAAATACATTACCTGAAAAAATAGCAAAATTTGCCATTGCTTATGGAGCTTCACGGAAAATTGTCCCTTTTCTGAACAAATAGACACAGCTTTTGTTACATAATAATTCGGAAAACTAAAAATGTACGCATTCTCAAAAGAGACACCCAATTATAACATAGATAAATACAAGTCTAATTATAAGATTTTATTAAGCAAGTCACTAAAGTATAGAAAAATCTATTCAAGCATGCTTTCTTTTTTTCCATAAAACTAAAAGTTCTTTTTAAAAATAGAAAATTGTCCATTTTTACTTGAGATACTTACTTTTAAAATAAGCTTCTTACATATTTTAGAGGATTTCTTCAGGTTTATGGTTAAACATAAAAATATACTCATCAGGCTGTAAAACGTATTACATCTAACTGTCCTACAATACATATTTTATGAAAATGTAAATTATTAAAGTGATAGCTTAAGCCAAAATACAATATTTCCTTAACTAGAATGCTTCAACTGAGAATTTTTTTGCTGGTTAATTTAATGTATGTCACTGCCCTAACAAAAAGATGTGTTCAAGTCTGAAAATAAATTGGAATTATTCATTATTTTCCTAATTCACAGAATCTTCCTCAATTATTAAAACCAATAAAGAATGGGGAAAAAACCTTCTTAGCACTACACCACAGAGCGAAAAAAAATGTAATGCTGTGGTTCAGAGACTACCTAATGAAGTGTGATTTAAACAACCCTATCATTTTGTATCTGTAATTTTCACGTTTATTGTCTATGGTACTTCTCTATTTATTCATAGCCATATAGCACAATTTATACAGTTCAAGGGCAATAATTAAGTGAAAGAACTACTCGCATCTATGAGAAACTGGTCCACTTAGCTTCTAATACTTCACATATTTTTGCCCGGACATGGAGACGGTGGCATGAGTTCTACACCCGTAATTTTTGCCCTGCACCATGGGGTTTCATTCTCTGTTCTAGACGCACGCCATGGTGCACTAAAGCTGTCATTACCTGCTGGGCCCTTCCCCCTCTCCTTCTTTTCTCTCACTCCTGTCTGTTTCTCTTGCATCATCTTCCTTACCGACTTTTCTTTCTTCAATGAATTTTTGTGCAATCTTTCTTCTGTTATAAAATTGGGTGCTTGACAGGTTATTCTCTGTAGTTCTATCAATGTGCACATGTTAAGCATCATGGGAAAGTGTGTACAACTGGAGTGTCAAAGGTTAGTTTTTACATCATTATGTATTGACACTGCAGCTGCTGTGACATGCGTATCTCATGATTTTCAGCCATCCATTAAGTTAGCAGAACATCACGGCAAATGTAACAACACTTTGAGTGCCAAATGTTACCACAACTAAAGATAAACTACCAGGTGTTCTATTTTGGTTTCAAGCCTTTATGTCCATTATTTACTTTCCTCTAAGTAGCCTTTTCTGTAATAACTCAGAATGCTACAGTTCACAACACATTAACTTTTCGTGACCACAATTCCCATAATGTTAAGCAGCAATACTGCTAGTTGATTATTACGGTAATAGTAGCTGGTAACTGTGGATTGGTCTTTGAGGGGCTACAATATAGTTCATCTTCAGTACAAACACAGCATCTACAATAATATTCAGCAGCCATACCATATTTGTGGAGGGACTTTACGGGAATCGTTGTTATAGACATAGGGGTTGTGGTTACTGCGATTCCCATTATATACAGTCAGCCATTACTGGCTAAACACCATTACCCCAGCAGATTCCGTATCGCTGTTACAACAAAGTCAGTAAAATAATTGAAAATCAAACACAATACCAAATTGGTACAAAAGAAGAAGATGGCCTGCTTGTGTGAGCTTACAGTCTAGACTGGGGTAGTTGTGGCTAATCTTTACCACCCCATCTATTGTATGTTGGCAGGTACATGCTGGTATGTAAGATACTACTACCATACTGTTTTTCCTATTAACAGGTAAATAGGCCTCTCACCAGGAAACCCCACTCATGAGCCAACAAATGTAGGCAATGGGGATGAGGTAAAAAGGTATCAGGGTGGGAAAGGGGAAAGATGGGGAGGATATTGTGGCCCTCTGGAAAAAAATCCTGCGGAAGCCCATGCCCGGAAGCAACTCAATGGTTATTAAATGTGCAAGTTGCTTGCTTTTTTCAACTTGCATTAACTTGACTCTCCTGCAGTTAGGTGAATGCGAGTGTGTGAGTATGATTAGTTTGGACGCTTTAGTGAATTTACACTTTTGCCCAACGCATGCAAAGTTGAAACCAACTCACAACTCACATACTTGCAGATTATTTATTTCTGAAAACCTACATCCATACATGAGTAAGATTCCCGGCAGACAAATCTGTAGTTTTCATCTGATTTTAACGAGGGCGCATTATAACTAAAACTTTGCATCTACATTTTTAAAAAATAATTTTACTAGTCTCCAGGTAAAACGTATTGCCCTGTAAAGTGCCATTTAGTATTTTTTTTTCAAGTTAAGGATAAAGTTTATATCTAAACTTCAAATAGTGCGTTTGGCATTTGCAAAAATCTATATAGCAGAATAAAGCTATATTTTATAATAGCTAGTGAATATTTAAAGAAAATGCGAATACTTATTACAACAGGAAAAGAACATTTTGTGACTTTAGGTTTTGCTTGTCTAGTTTCAGAATAAGTTGTGATGTAAGCAAACATTCTGCAAGATGGTATTCTTATTTAGGAAAAATAGGTAAAATAAGTTTGGTGCAAATATCAATAGAGATTCCTATACCTAACCTTACTCCCAGAAAATACAAAAACAACAAACAAGTAAACAGAAATCAGTCTGAGAATGAAGCACAACATTTTGTCCTCACAAGCTTACACTTCCAAAACAACTTGTATATTTACTAAAATGTGCCTTGCATTCCCTCTCCTGAAACTGCATTAGTAAAATCATTGCCCGCTCTGCAATATCTCTGTCATACCATATTCTTTGGTGGATGGCAAGAGATAGTGAAATATATATACATATATTTTTTAAGGGCACATAACTGGTATAAATACATATACATAAATATTAATTTTAATTGTAGTCAGGGGAGGGCTGGCAGCCTAAGGCCTGGGGGGCAAGTCTAGTCAACTGGCCCGTTGCACCATCAAAGCGGCTGCGAGCGACATTAAAAGCGGCCGTCGTGCGGCAGTCACTCCACCAGCGCCTAATGAAATTAAAGTGGCCGGCGTGCACGCACCGCATGCCTCAGCTCTTCATCCCACCACTTTTAAGACGTGGGAAGAGGAGCTGAGGCATGGCCATTGGGTCTGACAGCCGCATGATGCAGGGGGGTACCTAGAGTATTTGGCACCTGTGGCAGACCCTGTATGTGGCACCCCCCCACACACACACACTTTAAAACTGCATAGTTTCTATGGTTAGGCAAACATTGACAGGGGTACAGCATATTTGTTATCATTTTATGCTTAGGGATTATGCGGTACCACCGTCAATGTGTGCCTATACATTGAGCCAGACACTGACAACCCCTATCACTATATACTAAGCCAAACATTGATGTGGTGTAGGCTTACCACTTTAGTGACTGGCATAGTATATAGTAGGGATGCAACGAAATGAAAATTCTGGACTGAAACTAAAAATTCAGCATTCACTTGGCCAAAACTGAAAAAAAAAACAAAAAAAAACTTTAAAATACTTTATTAAAAGTAACACCAAAATTAGACAAAAAAATCAACAACAATATTAACATATATATACACACAAACACACATATATATAACAACAATCACAATCCTATCATGCCCAGGTTCTAGCATGTGCTGGCTGACTTAGCATGATAGGAGTGTGATTGCTGTTTGCAATTATATATATATATATATATATATTAATACTGTCATTGAATTATTCTGTCCAATAAAAGTGTTAACACACCGAAGTTGGACCAAAAAATAATTTATAACAGCAATCACACTCCTATCATGCCTAGGCAGCCACTACATGCTGGAATCTGGGCATGAAAGGAATGTGATTACGGACTCCCTATGCCAAGCTATCCCCCAACACTTACACATCCATGCTATCTGAAACCCTCATTCACAAACATTCAGCATAACACCCATCACTCTCACACACTTACATTCAGCATAACACCCATCACTCTCACACACTTACATTCAGCATAACACCCATAACTCTCACACACTTACATTCAGCATAACACCCATCACTCTCACACACTTACATTCAGCATAACACCCATCACTCTCACACACTTACATTCAGCATAACACCCATCACTCTCACACACTTACTAATCCACTCTTTCCTACCTTTTCTTCTTTCACTCTCACTTTTCCTCCTCCTCCTCCTCTTCTTCTTCTTCCTGTCCTTCCGGTGCACTGAGCGCGGAAGACGGTGGGCGTGGCTTCAATGTTGTGCCGCGCGCATCGTTTCTGAAGGCGTGCCGGCATGGTGGCACCCCTCAGATGAGCGGCAGCCGGGGCGGACCGCCCCCCTCCCCCCCACGCCAGGTACGCATGACGGCCGCATTCAATCCTGCTCGCGGCCGCTTAGTTTTTAACTTTGCGGCCGCAGCCGCATTGAATGCTCGTCATTCCGGCCCACCGGCCCGGATTTAGGGCGGCCTGGGGGGCAATTGCCCCCCTGCCCCCCGGCCCAGTCCGCCCCTGATTGTAGTGTATAGCTGTGGTTCATTAGTTGCTGGCTTTACAAGTACCGGGGCCAGTTTAACCACTACAGTCCAGTACTGGTGGTTACAAAATAGGCTTTTGCCTGTCTATTGCTATATATTTATTCCTCTAAATAATATGTCAGTTTAACTACAATAAAACATTATCTGTGCATAATTTACCTCCAGTTCTACAAATGCACTTTACTGAATAGTTACAAGAAAATTAAACAACATTGAAAAACAAAATATACATTTTCAATTACACAGGAAATAGCACTAAAATAATGATATTTTCTTCTTTCCACTACAATAAAAATAACTCTCTCTTTTTTTATCCAAGGTGAAAGAACACAAGCGCTTGCAGCTTGCCAAATCCTCACAATACTTCAAACAGTGATTCATCACTCTATGACAGGACACAAGTGTTAATGCCTTAACTACTCTAGTTTACTAAGACTCCAATTTGTAATGACTAATTGTAAACAGCCTGTCCCTGAAATCATATCAGCCCCTTTCATTTAAAATCTTCACCATATTTTCATTGTCCCATAGGTGAAATCATACTGAACACTGCCTCTAATTATTTCACAAGATTACAATTATAAGCCTAACATGAGAATCTTTCTGGAAAGAAATTTGATTGATGAGGTACTTTACACATGAAGCTGATATACATTTTTTATTTGAGACAGGTGATCTCAATTGGCACTATGAAAAGAAATCCTTAGCCCTCATCAAGGTCACAAAGGCCAACCAAATATGATACTGAATATTTGAATAGAAAATGTGAAAATATTTAACAAAAAAGAATTCTCATAAAAAGAAATATTTAACCTGAATGTTAATGTGGAAAATAAAAAGACCTAAATCAAGATGTGGACTAGATTGTGCATTTCAATTCGTAAGAATTAAAATTTTACCAACATTTTCATACAAATCTCCGAAAACAAGGAGGGACTCCCAAAGACACAAATTAAAACAGAAGCAAAGAGCTTCAAGTTTCCACTTGAATTTCTTTGTTTCTTTGATTCTGACTCGCACACTCTCTCTCATGCTCTCTTTGAATGTCTCCCTACCTTCCCAGCTGACTGCTTCAGTGTCCCTGTCTCCTTGCCACATAGCTCCACTTATTCTCTTGTATTTTTAAGTTCTTCTTTATTTCACTGCTCCTTGTGCCTTCTTCTCAGCGAACACGGTGTCCCTGTGAACTTTTGCAAAAGTCCAATTGTGGAAGTTCAGACACAGAAAAAGACACAAGAAGCAGTGTTTGTGTGCTAGCATGGGTGTGTATGCAAGTGTTACCATGAGTGTGTAAGTGTGTGTTAGTGAGTTTGAGTAAGTGTATGCTAGCAGGCCCAGACTGGCCATCGGGCACACAGGACATTTGCCCGGTGGGCCAGGCCGCGGCAGGGCCGGATTGACTTAGGGGCTGATGGAGCTGCAGCTCCAGGCCCCTACCTTAAAATAGACCCAGTCAGGACCGGACTGACTGGGCCTATGCGGCCTCTACGGCCGCATTAACACAGGGCATAAGGGGCACCTGCCCCTTAAGCCCGCCGCAACTGCGACCGGGTCCGCCACTCTAAGGGGCCGGGAAGACCCAACCAGGGCCGGCCTTACGGGTGTGCGGCCGCACAGGGTTTAAATTAAAACATCGTGGGGGGGTTAGTTTTTTTTACTTTAACATCCTCCATGTTAAATAAAGTTTTTGTTAACTTTATTTAACATGGAGGATGTTAAATAAAGTTAAAAAACCCCCCGATGTTTTAATTTAAGCCCTGTGCGGCCGCAGACCCCTAAGGCCGGCCCTGGTGGGGGCTTCCCGGCCCCTTAGAGTGGCAGACCCGGTCGCAGTTGCGGTGGGCTTATGGGGCCCTACGTTAATGCGGCCATAGAGGCCGCATAGGCCCAGTCAGTCCGGTCCTGACTGGGCCTATTTTAAGGTAGGGGCCTGGAGCTGCAGCTCCATCAGCCCCTAAGTCAATCCGGCCCTGCCGCGGGCCCAGTCGCAGTTGCTGCTTGCTCCGGCAACAAGGTAAGTAGGGTGAGGGAGGGGGGGTGCAGTGAGAAGGGGCAGAGGGGGGTTTGAGGAAATGGGGAGAGGGGATAGATAGGGGGTACATATTGAGAAGTGGGGAAGGGGGTACATAGTGAAAAGGGGCAGATAAGATGGGGAGAGGGGGTAGTGTGAATGCGTATGAGAATGAATGAATAAATGTGTGGATGAATTGTGTGAATGCGTATGACAATTAATGAATTCATGTGTGGATGAATTGCTTGAATGCTTTGTGAGACTGCATTAATGAATGTGTTAATGATTTGTGTGAATGAGTGAGTAAATGCAAAGATGGTACATGAAGGGTGGGCTTTAACAATAAATAAATAAATAAATAAAAATGGGCTGCTCAGGCTTAAATGCCCGGGCCTATTTTTTGTCCCAGTCTGGGCCTGTATGCTAGTGTAAGTATGTGCAAACCTGTGTATGCATGTAAGCATGAGTATATACCGTATTTACCCGATTATAAGACAAGGTTTTTTCCAGAGCAAATGCTCTGAAAAATACCCCTCATCTTATAATCGGGGTCATCTTATAATAAGACCTCAAGTAGGTCTGACTATGAGACTAAGATCCAGATCCCCCGCAGCGATGAAAAAAGGGCAGGTTGAAAAAAGGAAATAAAAACAAATAAAACAAAATATTCAAGCAAATATGGTAAGTTTGTGTAAGTGTGTGTACATATGTGTGCCAAGGGGGGGGGCACAGACCGATGAAGCCACTTTCCTTTACTTGTTGCCTAGGCAAGAAAGTGCCAGCCCTCCCCTGGCTTGATGTGTTTATCTGCCAGTTCCTTCCCCAGGCCCAGTGCCTTACTGCTGCTGCTCTGTTCTCTTCCTTACTCTGGGGGATCAGGTCTTTAAATTTTTCAAATATTAGGGAAATTCAGCCCTGCACTTAGTAGCATGATGGGTCTGTCTGCCAGTGCCTAACAGGCCTAGTGCTGCACTGCTGATTCTCCTGTTTTCTTTCTTACTATGAGGGATCAGTTATTTTTTCAAATACTAGGGAAATTCAGTCCTTTACCAAGTGACTGGATGTGTCTGTCTGCCAGTGCCTGCCTTGTGGCCTGCCTCTGCTAATGTGGCTCAGTGTCCTTCCTTACTTTTGGGGATCAATTTTGGGGAGAGAGTTTCCAGTTGTCCACGGAGGAGTGGACAAAGAAAGAAGACAGAAAGAAACAGAGCTGTGCAGCAAGTAGGCAAGGGCATGGAAGCGGTCGGCAGAGGAAGGGAGACATACAGAGAGAGTGAATAAGAATGTGTGACAAATTTTCCGAATGCAAAAAGCCCTCACCAAAATTAAACAGGCAGACAATTAAATTAATTGTCCAACAACAAATTTCTCAACCTCCTTACTTATGCTAAGGGATTACCCAGTGTCTACCCAGTGCCCTACTACTTTAGCTGCTTGATCACCTTCCTTACTCTGAGGGATCAACTCCCCAAAACACAATTCAGTCAATAGCATGCTGAATTCTAGTTCTAAATTTTTGGAGGTCCATCATTATTACAAGCATTGGATTTAAGTATAAACAGGCTAAAACATATATTTAAAGAGGAAATATCAGACAATAACTTACGAAAGTCTTATCCTCAAATCTAAAAATCTAAAAAGGTAATTAGATACAGCGAAAACACAGTAGATCTGAAGGAATGACTCCCTAAGATGCCAGATAGTATTTTAAAAGTTTGTCTAACTACAGTGTTTTCAAGAACCAAAGTTAGGGAAATGTGCAGAATATGTTATATGATACTAATTACATATGTCATAAAAGTAATACTGTTAAAAGAATTATGATATAATAAAACAGAGCAGAACATCACTAAAAAATATCTTAACTGAAGCTGAGTAAAATATCTAATGAACCACAATATATAAGCATGCATTAGTTGTATTTATGAAAGTCTATAGAACTAGGTCGCAGCACAGCAGATTCTTAAAAAATATTCATATTGGGTCGCAAAATTAACTATATGCTATTCTCAGCAATACCTTTAAAATGTATTATTTTTGTATAAATTAATAAACAGCCATATTTATGTACATATCTACAAAAGCATTTTTTAAAAATCCCCCAACCCACTTAACCTCTCAATCTCAATGGAAAGGGCATTAAGGCAGGAAGAGAGGTACAGAATAGGCTCCATATATCTCTAAAGGGTTAATTTTTACCTTAACCACTCCAATTTCACCATGCAGGGGATATAGTGGGGAGAGTATAAATGTCTCCAAGTATCTTTATAAAAAATTAAACCCTGAGGGAGAGGCAAAAGATGAACTCAAGGTTAACCCATTGGGTATTCCATAATTTATTTACCCCATCATATTAAGCACAGTATAGGAGTGGGATGGGGTGTAGTTTGGCCTTGTATATATAATAGAAACTTAAAATGACATGGCTTTTAAGATTCAATATGCAGTGTAACTGCAATATATATATATATATATATATATATATATATAATTAACATTAACCATAAAAATATAATTTTGATCGTCATGATTTCAAACACATCCAGTGGTTCTTGCTGTGAGCGCACAGCTTAGTATGGCACATTCTTTTGATATGATTGATGTATTATGTGGTTAACTGAAATCATGGTTTACTGAAACTGAGAGTTCCGTTATGGTGTATATTTGAACAAACTTTAAGGAGCTATTTTTTTCTGGTCGCCTCTATCTTTTGTCATTTTTACGAAGATCTGCTTTCTAACCTATGATAAGTGATACTTCCAAGGATACTGATATTGTTATTACATGGGCTCTCAAATGCTATAAGTCAAACGGAACAGTTTTATAAACAGCGCTTGTGAACTGTCTTTGAAAAAAAATGGACATTTCAAATCATAAACATTTATTACTATAGAGGAGAAAGCGATTAACCTTTGTAGATAGACATCCAAAATGAAAAAAATCAAAACTGAAATCACCATGTCCATCTCACATTAAAATAAAGATTTTAAGTATATATATATATATATATATATATATATATATATATATATATATATATATATGTAGCCAAGTCACCACATTTTAATTCTTACTGGATGATCTTTGTGATTATTTTTACTAACTCATCTTTTCTCCCTAAATCAGGCTAGTGTATGTTGGATAGGACTTGCCAGAGTGGATTGATTTTTAGCATTGCTCCTGGACTACTGCCAGCCCTTTCATATAATCCTATATGTAACATTAGAATTCTTACAAAACAATGCAGTTTTTAACCCCTTAATGACAAAGCCCGTACATGTACGGGCTCAAAATGCATTGTTTTCAATGGGTTTAGGGACCGCCCATTGTCCTTAAGGGCTTAAAAGGAATGATAACACAAAATCAATGCCAATAATTATGAAGCATAATTTTCTCAATAAAGCAGGGGCAGAGGGGACAATGGCCCCTTGGTTACTCTGGTTTAATAATTTCTATCCACTATGTGATGTGTTTTTTCCATACTGCCCAAAGGATGCTAGAGTAACACAGATTTTACATAGTGGCCGGATGCCTGTGTTTTTTTCTCTAAAGATTAAATTAAAAAAACATGGAAGATCCCAGTGAGGATCATCAAGTTAACATGAGGTTATGTTTATTCTCCGTATTCCTCTTATGGCATTGACTGTTTATACCATCAAAGCAACATCCTCTTTCAACATCCCCAATCCCTTAAATTTATTGACAGATCCTAATTATATATAAAATATATTTTATTTACTTCTCATTTGTATATTTTGTTAAGATTTCCTTACTTGATCAGGGTGAAGGAACCAGCACAGTAATATTTTGTATTTAAAAGGTTTTTAATGGTTGCATGTGTCCACAAGATAGTAAAGGAGACCCAATAATGGCAAGTAAAATAGTAAAATAAGTCTACAATGCCCAGTAAATTATATAAAAATAGCTTTTTTATTATGGATCACCAATACATGAACAAAATCTTTAAAACAATCATTTGTAGGCTTCGCTATTAAATTACCAATAAAGTACAGTGACAATCTGAAAATGAGGTTAATGTAAAAGAAAAAAAAAAGAACCACATTATAGAGAATATAATACAATGTTTCTACAAGATATTCTATCTCATGGGACAATTTTCACAGCATGAAATGTTTTATGTGTTGTCAGCAACACATCTTCACTGCAGGTGGTTGTTATAAAGCAGTTATTTTCAATGAATGTCCCATTGCTAGTATATAAGAAAAAAAATCTGAAAGGAAAATAAATAATAAATACTAACTCAAGCTTTCTATTCCTTCTTTCAAACCCACATATGTTTTGGAGAATATTTAACAGTATATTGCATAAAATAGTTGTTAAGAATATTCAGAACTTTGTGAACAAATGAAAATATTTTATTTATACTTCACTTACTGTATGTTACTGCACAGATATGTTCAAAACAAATACAACATACTTTTATGGATAACTTGCAAGGACTAATAGTGAGGATGGTACGGGGTATGGAATCAAGTATCCCTGCTCCATTAAGATTTGTTATATAGTTACACAGTTACATAGGCTGAAAAAAGACAGGCTTCCATCAAGGTCAGTCTTTCCCATTTCTGTTATATATAGTATTTCCCCATGTATAAGATGCACCTTAATTTTGGGGCCCAAAATTTCACTTCTTTCATGCCCAGGTTCCAGGATGAGTGTGATGTTAGCTGTGAAGGAATCTGGGTATGCCTGGGCATGATAGGAGTGTTATTGCTGTTAGCAATCATGTATATTTAATATAGCAATCACACTCTTATCATGCACAAGCAGCCAACACATGCACATCAATTTCAGCCTCCCTGTGCTGCCCCCCCACTTATACATTCATGCTATCATACACACATATTCATTCATTCCCCCATTCACGCAGACTCATACACCCTCCCCCACCCTTACCTGAACTGCAGATCTTACGGTGCCACTTGCAGACTTTGTTTTCCTCTGCGTTGCTCGAACTCTGAGTGAACTTCTCTTGTCCTGGCCAGGGGAGCAGGAACGGAATGGAGTGATGAGATGTACATTCACTTGACTCCACTGGATTCCTGTGTCTCCTCGATGGAACAAGAGATGCTGCTGAGCAATACAGAGGTAAGCAGAAAAAAAAAATCTACAACCACTGTATAAGACGCACCCGGTTTGTACACCCCAAATTTTTTTAAAAAAAGGTGCGTCTTATACATGGGGAAATAATATATATATATATATATATTCAACACAATCCAGAACTGGGTGACACAATCAAACTTTTCACCAAATATGCCCTGGTTCTTTCAATGACCAAGTAGAAGATATTCAGGAAAGCAAGAGCAATCATGAGACTTTTATGAAATTTGGTCTACGATAAGGAGCCTTTCCCAAGACACAATATACAAATTAAAAAAAAACTCATGGTATGTATGCCAAACAAAGAGTTCTGGCTTCAACGAGGTTAATTATTGCAAGATAAATAGTTTGCAATGTTTACAGATCAATATGATGTCATCCATTGCAGGTTTATCATTTCAGAGAAGCATTATTTTGGGCAACCATAAATGTGTTCAATTTTTTACTTTTAGGTTTCATTGCTCTGCTGATGTCTCATAAATATAACATGGTTGCTAGAGAATCATCTATGGAAATCTTTACAGCCATATGATTGCATGACCTTCAGTTTCTTTTCATTTTCTGTCCCATTAAACCGAGATGTGTGTGTGTCTGCTATAAGGAATAATCAAGGAAATATATGCACAATTCTCATGTCTTGCTCTCAGACTAAAACAAGCAGAATGCAATTTGTCGTGTCCTTGTCTTATCAATCAAACACATCACAATCACGATCGCTGCACACAAACATATGTTATTGATAACATTCATGGAAAGGCATGCATAATAGCATCTGTAGAAGTAAATTGAATCAAGGTATATTGCCATATTATCATTTATTTTAGTTAGAGGTCCAGTGCCCATTCTGTATTGATGTTTATGTATAATGATTGCATTATGATGTTAGATGTAAATTCTAATAATTACTGAAAGTAATCGCAAATTCAGAACTTTTTAAAAAAAAACTAAGAGCAACCTAATACAAAAGTAATGTGCATATTGAAATAATACTTAAATAATGAAAATCAGACATTTTGACAAGTTACTAGGGAAAGCCCCCCCACACACAATTGCTTGGATTAATTAATTGTTTCTGTTCATTTTTTTGCCTTTTATTAGATTTATTTGAGATCATGAACTGTGTTAATATATGAGTACTTTAATTATTTATTTCATTCTAATTACAGTTTGAGGTAATTGATTTTTGAAATTTAGATTACAAATATTGTGATTAATAATACATAATTGGTACAAGTAACTGTTTACAATAATTTATTTTAATGTTTTTAGTAACTCATTAGAATGATAATTAATGGTTATTACTATTTTGCTATATTCTGCTATTTTGTTCTGATTTTACATCACCAGATGCAAGGCTTTCCTTCATCATACCATTTTAACTGTTATATTACATTCAAAATCAATGTGACATCAGTGACTGAATCAATCAATCAGTGACAGAAAATCAATATGTACTGCTACAAATAATTTCTCTGAAGCATGCTTATTATCAAAGGTTTACTTCTGTCCTTTACAAGGGAAAATTGTAAACAAAAAAGTCAACACTAAAATGTATGCTTTATGGACTCCACACTAAACTCATCCAACTTTGTCTTTATAGACCTTGCTTTGTACACTGGGGCACAGTCATGTTGGAATAGAAAAGGGCCTTCCCCAAACTGTTCACACAAAGGTGGAAGCAGAGCATTTTCTAAAATGTCTTGGTATGCAAAAGTGGACATACAGTGCACAAAGAAAATACTTATATTCAGGAAGCATAGAATATCTACTGGCTCTCAGAGTGCATATATACATAGTCAAAGAGCAAACATAATAAAATAATTTATAGTATTTTGCATATATATTTACATATAAAGTTTACTTATAAATTTTTGAGTCACCCTTAACAATGCACTCAGCTTTTAGCAACTTATTGCTCGCAACTGTTCTTGCGTGGGCATGGGACCTCTGAATTTAGAGGTTTTATGCCTATCTAATCTTATTCTTCAATGACTTCCAAAAGCTTAATAACAAAGAAACGCATCCTAATTCATCCTCAAGGCACTGCTCATGCACACAGCGTGTGTCGGGGGAGTGGCATTGCGGCATGGCCCACTCCTCGCCCACTTCTCCATCATCAAAAGCTTGTATGCCACCTAGCTGGAGCAAGAAAATTTTAAGGTATGCTTATATGTAGAACGCTGATCACTTTCTACCGCAACAGTACTTACAGCTATTGTGGATCTACTTCCGAGTGGGCACAGTGACGACTAATCAGTGGGCTTCCTCAGGTGCTAGTCTTCTCCTTTCCTCCATCTGTCTTTTATGTCACTCAGTAGCTTGGTAAAACATTAATTGTTAAATGTCACAGTCCCTCTATTTACTGTTATGGAGGAATTGTATGTCCACACTATAAACAATAAATACATATTCATCTTTGGCAGTAAAAAAAACAATACAAATACCTCATTAAAATGATATACAATCTTATTATTCAGCAATATACAAGTAATATTAAAAACATTTCCTTTTATTAAAAATACATTGTTAAGAACACTTTAATTTAATTTATTGACTCCATAGTTCAGTTAACATACATAAGAAATAAAGAGAAAAAAAAAATATAAACATAAATATCAATCCAGAAAATTGGCAGAACCCATAGTCCCAGCTGAAGCACTGGCAACAGGACAGAGTGCCGCTGGCCTCTGCCCCGCACCTGCAATGGACACGGTGATCCAGGGAGATAATGCAGCCGGCCCATCTCCCCAGCGGCAGCTTACTATTCCGGCAGTGAAGGAACTGGCCCTTCTCCCAGCGGATACCAATTGAGGGAGCTAAGGATGTTAACCAAGGAGGGGTGGATGGGACTACAGTCTCCACCTCTGAGCCACAGGGATACTGGGTGGCTAGCCCAGATCCGGTACCAGGGCTCTGTGACTGTGCTCCACAACCGGATCCAGAGACTGTAGATTTATTGTCTGCGGATGTTAACCCAGGAGGGGTCGATGGGACTACGGTCTCCATACCTGGGTCCTTGGAATGCTGGGCAATCTGCCCAGGTCCCTTAGCCCCAGCTGAAGCACTGGCAATAGGGCAGAGCACCAATGGCTTCTGTCCAGCACCTGTCAAGGCTGCAGAGATCCAGGGAGCTGCGGCAGATGGCCTTTTTCCCCAGCGGCTGAATACACTCCAGGGAGAAGGGACAGTCGGCACTTCTCTCCAGCAGCTGGTATGTTCATCGTGAGAGGCAGAGTTTGGCTGGATGGGCACTACCTTTGTAGAGGCAATTAGGCTAGGGGACTGTCACGGAAGCCTCCGTGCCACGGGTTTCTGGAGGGGCCTGAAGGCCAGTGTCCTCCCTTCAGACTATGGGCCCTGGTGCAGAGTGCCACACTGCCCAAATTATAAGATACTCCAAAGATTGCGGAGCGGACACAATCTAATATCCACCTAACTTTCCCGGGCAGCCCCAGGCTGACCCGTTGAGGATCTAGCCGGGTCTGCCGGACTATGGGTCGGGGGGGTTGTGCCGGTTGTGCCGTCTGTAGTAGTATTGTGACCATCCAGGGTTAAAATGTGCTGAGATATTAATTAATGGTGACTTATGTATTTCCCCATATATGTGATGTTTGTGTGTCCTTTGTTCTCCCTCATGTCCTACCCTATCCATGTGCCACATGCCCTGCCCACAGACTTTTAACCCTGTATAACCCGGACACCATCGGCCCGACCACAGCACTATCGTATGGAGGTACCCCATGGGCGGTGGGGGTGCCGATCAGCGGTGGTTCGGAGAAGGAGCCTCCTGCAGATTCCCGGTCGCTTTTTGGACAAGATAGCCTCAGGACCCCAAGCTATACATTGGTACCCCAGGATTGACACCGCTCCTTCGGGATCACCCGAAAAACGACGGTTTAAGGTGGTATGGGCATTGCAGGGCTCAGTGGCCTGAATGTGGCGCCGGACTGTCTGGGCAGGGTGGGAAGATGTGGACATGATTTATGGTCTTTTTCTCACCTAACCTGTATATAAGCCCGTTCGTTTCCCCAATAAAGTGTGTTCTTTCCTTGGACATTAGTCTTGTCTAATGCTTCAGGGACCCGTTCTATCACCTATTGTCTCTGCACTGCCTGTAGCTGAGCCTCGGCGAGATGCGGTGCTATGATCGGAGGGACACAGGGCCAGTTCCTGAACGCTACCTTGCTAGTATCGTCTAGCCCTGGTAGCGGTTTAACCCTTTCGGTCCCAACACATCTGTGTTGCTATAATATCTGTATTATTTGTATATTTGTAATAATTTTACATTTTAGTATGCTTGCATTGTATGCTTAAAACAAAGTTAACTTCAACTAGTAAGACAATTTTTTTTCTTTTTACTTCTTAATTTACATTAATTTGCATTTTGAATACTCCGTACAAAAAATATATTCTTAATATGCAAGTAGAATAATAAACTAAAAAGTTAGCAGTGTGAAATGCAATAGTAAATCATATGTTCTACTTGCCAATTAACGATTTGGAGGTCTCACTAAGAAATGCTAGATGTATGTACGAAGAGTTATATGATATTCATTTGAAGTAGGCTTTGTCTAAATCAGTGTTTCATTATCGGTGCTAATAACGTATTGGAAATAATAATTTTATATATTTCAAAAGCTGCATGTCAAATTGACAGATCACATACTACATGCCCTCTTCCAAGTTTCATTGTCAGTTACACAACCTTTAACCCCTTAATGACAATTGCCGGTTCTGGCACGACACGGAAAAACAAGTCGTTTACGACAAATGACGTGCCAGAACCGGCACGTCTTTAAACGGGTGCAGAAGGCGATCTACGTTCGCTTTCTGCACCCAAATGGCGTTGCTGTAATGCCTCGACCTCGAGGCATTCAGCAACGCCACGATCGGCACCAGGGGCCATCTCTGGCCCCTCCCCGGGGCGTCAACAACCGCCATACATTGTATGGCGGCGGACGCCCGTTTTAAAAGCGTTTAGGAGGCGATCAACGATCGCCTCCTAAACTTAAATGGTGTTCCTGGAATGCCTCGATCCGGAGAGCGGTCACAGCCGCAGCTGCCGGTGATCTTCGCCATCAGCAAGATGGCGGTGGCCCGGGAAAAAAAATAATAAAGATGAAAAAGTTCGCTAGACGGTCTCCAGACCCTCTAGAGAACTCTGGCTCCACTTGCAGGTTGAATACAGGTACTGCATTCAACCATGCAAGTCAATGGAGCCCAGCTTTCTAATCACAGTGTGATTAGTAAAAATAATTAAAAAATAAAATAAAATTAATAATAATTAGAAAAAAATAGTAAAAAAAACAGTAAAATGTAAAAATAATTTCCCACTGATGTCACTATCAGGAGAACCTTCAAGTTGAAAAAAATTTTTACATTTTTTTTAAAAAAAGGCAAAAAAAATAAAATATATATATAAAAAATATATTTTTGTGAGCAAGTCCTAAAATTAGCACATTAGCTTAAAACAATTCTCGCATGGAAAGAGTTAAAATATTGGCATATTAAATGCCCATGGGGTGTCTACTTTTAAAAAATGTATGATTTGATGGGGTAAATTGAATTTTCCCACTTGGCCACACATCTAATTTCCAATTAGAAAAATGCACATGTACCAAATGTGGCCTTTTAGTTCCCCCAAAAAATGACAAACCCATGCATGTGGGGTATCACTGTACTCAGGAGATGTTGCTGAACACATATTGGGGTGTCGTGTGACAGCGGCATATACCAGGAGCTGTAAATTCATACATTACATAGGTGTGTGGGGGGAAAATACACACAAAAGAATACTACTGCAAACTTAGAAAAAATTCTGGTGGTAAAATGTGTGCATGCAAAGAGTTAAAATACCAGCATTTAAAATACCCTGGGGTGTCTAGTTTTCAAAAATATATGGTTTTGTTGGGCACACTGAAATGGCCCGGCTCAAAGATGTACCAAATAGGGCATGGGCAGTTGATCGCCAAACGCCAAAGTTCAACATTGAAAATGCGCATGCCCCAAATGTGACCCTTTTGCCCCCAAACAGCCAGGCAAAATCATTCATGTGAGGTATCGCTGTACTCAGGAGATGTTGCTTAACACATATTGGGGTGTTTTATGATACTGACATATACCAGAACCTGTTTATTCATACCTAAAGTAAAATGTGTGTGAAAAAACAAATGCAAAAAAAATTACTACCATAAAGTTTGACAATGGCTAATGGTAGAATTAGTGCTTGGAAAGGGTTAAAATACTAGCATTTGGAATACCCTGGGCTGTCTAGTTTTCAAAAATATATGACTTGATGGGGTAAATTGCATTGGCCGGCTTCAAATATACCCGAAATGGCACATGGGGGGAAGAATTACCAGATTTGGAAAAAATGGCTTTGAAATAGCAAGACGCTACCTGTACTTATTGCCCCATAATGTGTAGAAAAAAGCAAAAAAACATAAAACATTGGGTATTTCTAAACTCAGGACAAATAGTAGAATCTATTTAGCAGGTTTTTTCATTACCTTTTATAGATGAGTAAAAGATTTTTCAACTAAAAGTTCTAAATTTTTCACCATATTTTATACTTTTTTTAATAGTAAATAATATGATACAATCAAAACAATGTCATCTAAAGAAATCCCTTCTTGTCCTGAAAAAAACAATATATAATGTGTGTGGGTTCAGTAGACAGGAAAGAAGAAAATGACAGCTAAACACGAGCGGCGCAGAAATGTTAAAACGGCCATTGTCACGAAGGGTACAAAAAGTAAAATCAGCCTTTGTCATGAAGGGGTTAACATTGGAGGTTTAAATGTATATGTAATGCAAGGTAAATACAGTACTTATCATTCATTCTTTAACGGGGCAATATATCACCTTCACAGAAAATGTGACATAATATCTTACACTATTGTTTTCCTTATGATGATGATATGCAAATATTTATTTAACTACAGATTAATAAATTAACCATGTATTATCAAATAAAACATTATAAATATAGTTTTATAGTCACTTTACTTTACAATTATAATTCATGAAACTAAAATTAACATTGTCATTGTCATTATTATCGGACAGCTGACAAAATGAATATGCATTAATTTCCCTCCCCATGACTGGGAGGAAAGCACCAAGACCCAAGATGCATATTCTTCACCTGATTTCATCTCACCCGTCATCATTTCAATAATTTTTATTATTGCTTGGACACATTTCCTCACTCTGTGTACTGTTTGTGTGTCAAAGCAATGACAAATATAATTGAAATGATGATGAGTGAGATGAAATCAGGTCAAGAAGATACAGCTTGTTAAGATGCATGTCAGCTGAGCTGGTCTTGCTGCCAGAAACCAGGCATAGGCACAGGCTCACACCGGCTTGCCCACGTATAGTAAAAAGACATTTTGAGCAGCTGTAAACCAAAGCTCAGGTGGAAGGGGCGGCCCAGCATGACCCCTAATAACAGATCAAGATGTCCTCAGTAGTTAGGAGAGTGGCAGACTTCACCACGTGTGCCAGGTGGATCCAGAGTGGTGTGTGAGTGACAGAGTATGTATGTGTGTGTTTTTTTTATTTGTTTTGGTAGGGTTGTGGGAGGTGAAAGCGCCACTTGCCCACTCTCTACCTCCTGCAGCCTTGGCCAAAATGTGCCTGTAGGGTCAAAATATAAATAAAAATAATAACTAATGAAGTAGCATATAAGATCTTAAACAGTTTATCCCAATCATAAATGATGTAAGCACTTTTAAGCACATACAATTTTACACCTCCGCTGCTGCTGGCACTTTCTCTGGGGCTTCTATGACAGAGTACCGGCATCACATGAGCGGAACTGAACATTTGCGGGATGCACACAGACAACCTTCCGCCGGGGCTTCTATGGTGGTGCATCGGAAGGTCATGTAATGCCGGCGCTCAGTCATAGAAGCCCCGGCTGAAGTTCTGGCCAGAAGCAGCGGAGGTCTGCATTGTAAAGACCTCCACCGGCTGCCCCACTAGACACCAGGGAGTCTGAAGCAAAGGTCAAAAGTAAAGGGATGCACTGGTAAGTCGGGGAGTAAGAGTGGCATGGGGGGATTCAATAGTTTTCTGGAGGCATATACGGGGGTTAAAAGGCATATCAGGGAGGCAAAGGGGCATATAGGGGTGTATAAGGCATATCTGGGGGGGAGTGGCAAGTAGGGGGTTAAAATGCATGTCAGGCAGGCAGAGTGGCATATATGGGTGTATACGGCATATCTGGGGGCAGAGTGGCTTATTAGGGAGGCAGAGTGGCGTATAGGGATAAAAGCCATTTCTGGTAGGCAGAGTGGCATATAAGACATATCTGGGGGGGCAGATGTGTGTAACTGGGGCAGAGTGTCAAATAAAAGGAAATACATTTTTTTTTCTCAATCATTGTTTTATTAAATATGAAAAAATTGTTTACATTTGCATTAATATTTACTAGTAAAACTTTTTTCCTATAGAGTAGTCTTATATTCAGGCTTTTTTTTAATCTCCTTAATTAATATTCAAATTTTGGGGGGGTCGTTTTATGATCAGGGTACAGCACATTTAAAGAGATTCACTCACTAATATTAACCAACTTTGACAAACTATTACATGTTTCCCAAAGCCCCAGGACTTCTTTCTTAGTAACAAAACAATGTTATTTGGGTACGGGAAGCAGAAGCAAGGAAAAACACACAATAGATTCTTGCTGAAAACAGCATATTTCATTTAGTACAATCACTGAAATTATTGCATGATCTGCACATTTGGCAAGCAATAACGTCATTGATGAGAAATGTAATTAATTGTGCTTCTTGATTATTTGACGATACAATAAAGGAAGGTTTTAGTAAAACCTTGTTAACTAAAACGTTGTTATAAATCTGTGGCAGCACATGCGGATTTATTATATCTATCCGCTGTGATGCCCAAAAGGGATTTTGAGCTTCTATGCTACAGGCTTTTAATTAGATGGCAAGTATTCCTTATGAATAAAACACATTTTTTGTATAGATAACAAGACTAGGCTCTTGGATAGCTATTCCTTATGGAGCACATTTCATTGATGATTTGTACATGATTGAAGGGCCACTTAAAATCAGTCTTGGCCTTAACAAAATATTGAGGGTAACATAACACATTTGGTCCATTTTTTATATGCAATATAATAATAATGAAACCGTAAATATTCATTCTGTGGATTTTCTTTCATTAATGCATTTATATATATGCTATTTTGTTATGCCTTACAATTTCAGTTTCTTTAAGTACCATTCTCATTTAAAGCTTCCTACATATCAATATGAGTGAATGAATGGATAAATATAAGGATAAATAGGTAGATAGATACTAACCTTTCACCTAATAGAAAAAAAACAACAATATTCATATTTGCACAATTATAATACAGTTTCCTGTTTAATTACTACCTTGTTGATAAGAAACATTTTTAAAGCATTATATCATATTCATCTTATATACCATTGTTTATTTTGCTTAAGCCAGAAAATAGATATAAATTGTCACATAGTTCACTAAAATTTGAGGAGGGGTTGAGATTATGATACTTACTGTATAAGAATTTGGTTGACATGATTATTGTTGGCTTACTGTAGTATTTAGCATTTCCCTTTTTTGTGTGACTTTTTTGATACACGTTAAGATTCCTACAATCCTTGGCGTTTTCTGTAACAATGTCTCCACTCTGAAAGTTAATCAACCCCAAATCTTCATAACTATAAATTGTATAAGCCTACCTGCTTGCCAAGGAACTCAAATTTATGAGAACACAAATGACATTTATAACCTTTTAGAATCCTTTTTATGCTTGACTTTGTGCCATATTTTATAGCACGAACAGGTAAGAAACTGTAAATGACTAGAACAAATTAGCAGATTGAAATACAGAATACTTTTTTCTTCCAATGGAAAAAGTTTGAATAGCCATCATGCCTTTTAAGGTGCTAAACAATATTTTTTTTAAAATTGAGGCAGTTCTTATATGAAAATTTAAATTGCCTAAATTTACCTAAAGTAGCCATTGAACACTTAACTTAGATGTAGCATGTTTTTTTCTAAAATATAGAATAAACAGTCTCTTGCTTAAATTCAATGTTGTGCATTCTCTTTAAAAAAGTAGAGTAGGAAATGATCTTTCAGGCTGCCAGTATTGACAACATGACAAGGTCTATTCACTAAATAGTAGAGTCTTTAGTTAACTTGACTGATGTGACGCAACTTATCTCGCAGTGAACGTTCTATAGATGCAGACAGACTATCAAAGAGGACATTGAGAATTTGGGCTAAGTTACTTAGTGAGATAGTATAAAAGTATTGGAAAATTCAAACCTGAGTAGATACAGAAAGAGCGAAAATGATCAATTACGTATTGTAGCAGATTTGATACCAAGTAGCTATATCACATCAGAGAAAATGCAGCAGAGGAACAATTGGGACATATTAAGGAGATAGAGAGGTCTTTTGATACCTAATCTATCCATAGGGTGTCCCCTGCAAGGGCTTCAGAAGGACCTTGTAAGTATTTACACATTGAGATGAGATCATCCCTTAGTCACCTTTTCCGAAGAGTAAATAAATCCAATTTAGCTAAACACTAATCATCAATTCCCTATAATCATTTTTGTGGAACCTCTTTCTACTCTTTCTTATTCAACCATATCTTTCTAAAGAACTGGTACTCCAAATAAACTTCATATTATATAAGAGGCACATGCACATTTTCTGATCTTACATTTTTCTTAATATATGCTGGTAAGCAGTTAGCCTAAGCAGCTGCTGTTTGCTTTGGTTATTTGAAATTAATGAGTTCCCCCCAAAACTTTTTCAAATGATTAGTTCTATTGTGTGATTACTTCTCTAGTTAGTTCATAATTCATATGTGTGCTTCTGATACTCTTTTCCATTACTTTACATTCATCAATATTGGTTAGCATCTGCCATGTATCAAATCATTAAATCATTCTGCAGCAAACCCATACTATGCACTGATTTTTTTTCTGCAAAAATATAAATGTTACTAGCAATCAATACCCACTTATAGGTCACTGACATACCCCTTGTGGTACCATACTTTCAACTGCAACACATTCATGAAGAAATTCAAACTTCACTTCACACCGTATCTTTTTATCAGTTTTCCATACAGATAAAAAAACAATAGTCCCCTTAATTAAAAAGAGATCCTCTCATGAACCACTATATCAAAATACCGCATCAACAGCTGTAAATAGAACTCATTTCTTACTCATTTTCTGCAGAAGACAACGAGGCCTGTTTAGCAGAAACCATGTTAATTAAATAACCCGTGTTGATTCATTTGGTGTTTACTAATTATTTTATGTGTAACTAAAGATATACGAATATAAGACAAAGTGTGCAAAGGGAAATAATACAGACAATCATCTTTGGTGATGAAAAATACAAATGGTGAAAAGGTGCAGTCAGTTAACATTAGCTAGGCCCACTGCTTTTTCCAGTATATGGCTAAAATAGAATAAGAAAGGGAGGCTGTTCAGAAGATAAAATAATTGTCTTCTGTTCTTTCCGTGCTAGCAGATTCTCTCTGTATTTTAGTCTTTTCAAATAAAACGTTAATCACAGTGCATTGTGCTCTTGCAGAATGAGTTATTATCCAGCATATATACCTGAAGGTGAAGTTGCCTCATGTGAATACTTAACTTCCTCCAGAGCTTAAAAATAGTACAGGCGCTGGGTTTTCCCTTTTGTCTAGATCAAACACATTTATTTTAAAGACAATTAATTCAACAATTGTCCAGAGACAAGGATAACACACATTACCTGCTCCAGTATCTCTCTATATTTAGTAGAATTCTGCATAAAATACCATATTGTGAGTAGGATCAATGAGGATTGAACGTTAATGCTTATATGTTGTAAATTTATTTTTAGTTTTTTAAAGAAGACAGATTGAAGATCGGGTTTAACCCTCTGATTTGTATGACTCCAGTCTAGTTAAAAAAAATCTCATGATATATGATATACCTATGATGCGTCCCTTACAATGAAATATTTCCTCTTTGAAACTCACTCACACTCCTTTCATCTAACTTCAACTGTAAGGACAAAATATAATCTAACTAGAGGAATAATGAATCACTACATATATAGTTTCACAATACATTGTTAAGATCTAAAAATGTATTTTGTCAATAGTTCAAATTATGTCGTTTTCATTTCCTAGCCCATAAGGATGACACATTATGCAAGTATCCATGATGGTTCTTTGGTAGATCTGGAGTGATCTTGGTGCAATTATGTACCCTGAAATTATGTAACATGTTTATTATACACAAAATTGGCAACTACCACAATTTTTGCTTAATTGTTGTGTAATTTTTCTCCAAACTGATTTCACACTCACTAGGTCTGCCCCAACCTTGGCCTCTCTCAATCTGATTATCTCCTGCCCCCTGTATTCTGGCTTCAAGAAAGCCCCAGTGGCCAAATTGGAAATCAAAAAAATTTAGTAAATTAATCTGCTGTGATGAAGGCATTACCTCTATGTCTATTTACAGAAACTTTGCCTATTTCTGGTCATCATACCTCCTTGCTCTGCAATCTAGGTCCATCATTGGGAAATGCTTTTTTCTCCTTCTACAAATCGGTCATTAGTACGGTATTATACCAGTGCAAGTCATATCACAGAAGAAAAATAAAAAAAGACTTGAGCTAGGGTACATGAATGTTTTCTAAATCGCATATGTAAAGTTTGTATTTGTTTTTAAACTGTCTGTGAGTAATATACTCACAGACAGAATTTAAGCCCCCTAACCAAACAATGAAAGGGTGTTATATACCATCTGCTTGAAACCTCTGAATGCAAATAGAGGATATTCTTCAAAGGGGGTCAAAAATGATTTCTTTTGGGACTTTGTGCTGACATCTTCTTTCATATAAAAACATGTTCATGTTTTATTGGCAATAAGCTTTCTATAAGGCATCTATTTTTTTTAATCCAGAGATGAGTAAAGTGCATTTTGAAATATAGTAAAAGAGAAACACAGTATAAAAGCTCAATTACATTGGCATAGCAACTGTAAATAATGCCATATAATATGTGTTATTTGTGCAGTCAGTTGGGTATTTGGATATACCCCCAATGGCATTTTTTTTTTTTTTATCCCACTGGGATCAGTAAATATGGTGAGGGAGGGGATGGGAAAAGGCAATGCCTCCATAGGATAGCCAAGTTGCATTGCCCCTGGGACTGCTTACTCATTTGTTTTAACTCTTTTCCCATTTTTGCCCTCTGCAATGCTTTTAAACACTGCTAATATATACCGTATAGTAAATGATAGCGACATAGGTCAAATTGTCAAGTATATTATGCATTGGCTGGAAATATGGCAGTCTGATCATTGCAATGTAAATGTGCATCTAAAAGTAAAGTTAAGCCATTCTGAAATCAGTTCATGTCATTGCCTTGCCTTGTTTCCAACAATAATACATAAATAATGTGCACAGAAATATGAAACAAGGAGAATGTAGAGAAGCAGTAAGAGACATTCATTGTAGATTCCAACCACATACACGAAGGTAGACAGAATGAACGATATTAAAAAATAATACATCTATATATGTTTCTACTTATTATGAGGATTTTCGCCTTGCCTAAATGTACGCAAGCAAATCCAAGGGGGATTATTCACTATTGTGAGCGTTCTATGACTGAGTCCTGTATGCTTCTACTGCAAAGAAGACTGAGCTGAGTTGGCTCTGCACAATGCATTGTGAAACCAGTGAGGTTTCTTCCAAGAGTTAATATATAATAATGTCCTGTGTAGTGTCAACCCAATCTTTCTAGCAAGAAGGGCTGCATAGTTAAATCAGAGAGACGGTTTTTCTTTCATCTAATCGCAACTCATTAACAACTTACTGTTTCATTTTTCAAATTACAAGTAAAACAGTTGGTTTATTTGATTAATTGGATTAATTAGGTGTTGCTGCAATCTGCTAACTGATTTCCACATTTACGATATACATCATTATATTTGAAAATGGAAGGTCCTCCTTATAGTGGCTCGTCAGCTTCAAAAAGTGGCTACATTTTAGAAGATACATCGAATTCTATAAATTACATTTTATAATTTTGTCAATGACTCTAAAGAAGCTTTATTCCACTGGGTTAGTATAAAAGGTACTTTAGCTGCTTATTGGGTTTAATTTATGCACACATACCTCTTACTGACTTTAACAGGTTTTTTCCAGTGTTTTGAAATGAATCAGGAAACTCGAGTACTTATCAACACACTGTCCTCACTGTTTCTCCATGCAATTAAACAAGTGATTTTCATTGAAAAACACAGTAGGGACTTTACAAATTAGAACAAAATGCGAGGCTTCCGAATTACCTCTCAGTCAATAGAGACATGATTTGAATTATTAAAGAATGCAATGTTTAAAAGAATCATCAATCATTACTTAAGATTTCATTTCCTTATGTCTTGTGCATAATAAATCTTGTTTCCTTTTTTATTTGCGTTTCATTGAATATAATACTATTGAGAAGTCTGTTATTGACTACAGAAAGTGAAAATTTGTTTGCCAGGGATCGCATTGCCCTTAGTGAGATGTTAGCTGTCAGCCTTCATTTGTATCTCTGTCACTTTGAGGCTTAGCCTTGACAGAATCTTTTGCTTTGCATGCAAATAAATAAGACATTCAATGCATCCGTCCAGTGAACGTAAAAGGCCTTGTAGACGTAAAGGAAATTTGACAAATTAGATAAAAGTTATCTCTTCTAAAGTAGAATGTGCATACAGTAAGTAACAGTAAGGAGCGGAGCACACTTTACAGACATAGCCACCTCCTGTACTCGGAGACCAGCTTTTACACTGAAAAACACAGACAAAAATGGCAGATGGAAGTAAACAAAGTCAGATAATTAAAGAAAGAATTCTCAAAATCAGTAAGGTTTGCTTCATTGTATATACTTTTTCTTATTATATATATTGTCCATATTAAAAAATGTACACACAAACCATTGTCTCTGCTATTAACATTAAAAGAATAAAAAAAACCAAAAAACGTTTAAAGTGGCATTACATTGACTATATAAAATCAACCTCAATATATAGTCAATGTAATGCCACTTTTGATATATCTGATGTATGTAATGGTTTATGTAATGGTTTTATATAGTTCTGGTCAATTTGAATTCCTGAAGATTTCTTTGTTTTTAGCACCAAAACTGGTTTGAATATTGGTTTGGATCCATAAAGGGGCTGGTATTTACATTAACACATAGGAGAAAACGTATTTTATATGTAGGGGGAAATAGCAACATTTGTTGAGTTGAAGGCTAGAGGTGATGTATACAGGATTAGTTCTGCATTCTAGCCAAGATTCTATTTTTATATGATACGCATTGGATAACAAGCAAAGTGATGCAATGCAGATCTAATTTATCATGCACAGTTGACATGCTAGTTTTCATTTGCATATCGTTCCTATAACTACCGTGTTTCCCCGATAGTAAGACACCCCCGATAGTAAGACGTATCGGGAGTTTCAGAGGGGTCAGCTAATATAAGCCGTACCCCGAAAGTAAGACATATGTCTTACTTTCGGGGAAACACGGGGGATTTGCCTACGGCCTACGGCCGCATTAACGCAGGGCATAAGGGGCGCCTGCCCCTTAGGCCCGCCGCACCTGCGACCGGGTCCGCCACTCTAAGGGGCCGGGAAGTCCCCACCAAGGCCGGCCTTACGTGTCTGCGGCCGCACAGGATTTAAATTAAAACATCGGGGTTTTTTTTTTAACTTTATTTAACATCCTCCATGTTAAATAAAGTTAAAAAAAACTTTATTTAACATGGAGGATGTTAAATAAAGTTTTTTTAACTTTATTTAACATGGAGGATGTTAAATAAAGTTGAAAAAAAACCCCGATGTTTTTATTTAAACCCTGTGCGGCCGCAGACCCCTAAGGCCGGCCCCTTAGAGCAGGGCCGACCTTTGGGGTGTGCGACCGCACAGGGCGCCACACTCCAGGGGGTGCCAACCTGCGGCACCCGGCACCCCTCCAGAGACGGACAGTAATGTCCGCCGCTGGAGGAGCAGGCTCGCAAGGGAGCGGTATCGGAGGTCTTTAACAGACCTCCGGCTCCCTTGAGTGATTTTAAGCCGGGTTCAACCCGGCTTAAAATCACTCAAGGGAGCCGGAGGTCTGTTAATGACCTCCGATACCGCTCCCTTGTGATCTGCGCGGCAACAGCTGTTGTGCGCCGGGGTTTCTTGTCAGATCCCGGCGCACAACACTGAAGCCGCGCCCACCGCTGTCCGTGCCCTCTGACCCGGAAGGAGACAAGAACTGGCGAAGAGGAGGAAAAGAAGCTGAAAGAAGAAAGGAAAGGTAGGAAAGCATTAAATTCGAAAAATTTTTCCCAATATAAGACATACCCCGAAAGTAAGACATAGTGGGGCTTTTAGGGATAAAAAGAAAGTAAGACGCTGTCTTACTTTCGGGGAAACACGGTATGTCTGTAGCCATGCCCATAATTAAGTCATCAACTACTTATAGTACTCCTCATGTCACTTTGATATTCATGCTGTGAAATTAAGTAAAAACTTACACAATATGCTTTAATTAAAAAGCTGCATAACATTAAACTTTAAGTTCTGTAAAAAAAGTGTAATTGTTGTATTACAATTGACATTTAATTTCTTCTTCTCCATACCTTAATGCTGTTTCATTATGTATTTTCTCAATTCGGTGAATTATTAATGTCTTTAATAACATACCAAAAAGGACTGCTGAGACATAGATCTTGGTCTCCATTGTCTTTACCCTTTTCTTTCTTTAAAACATATGTGTAGTTGGCATTTCACTATATTGTCTCTGTTAGCAACTCCCATAGATCTCATATTATTCACCACATTATAATCAGGAGAATGAGGAAAAGAAATTTATTTCCTATTATGTGTATATTCTAGAAAAATGCTGACTTTTTTTTCCTCAAAACAATGTAAAAGATATAATTTGTTTAACCTTGTTTACATGCACGGGGTTGCCGTGCAACGTGATAACGACAATGCCCGTACATGTACGGGCTGCCGTTAAATAGCTGCATCCACGGAAGCCTCACAAGTGAGGCTGACCGTGGATCCGGGGAGGAAAGCCCTCCCCGGAAGAAAAATGGCCGCCGCTGCACCGATCATCAAAGATCACAGCGGCACCCGGCTAAAAAAGCATAGGAAGCCATCGGAATTGCTTCCTAAGCATAAACTGCTTTGCTGATATCGAGGCATGTCAGTAACACTACCCCCTACCCCGATAGCCTTGTGATTGCTCCAATAGCTCAATAGATCTGAGTTCACAGAGGGTCTACCCAGACCCTCTTGAGAACTCTCGAGCTCCTCCTGCAGGTACTGCATCCAACAATGCAAGGTCAATGGAGCCCAGCTCACACCATTGTTTTTTTTTATCACTTGGACCATTACAGAGGAGACATCTCTATTAGCATATCAAACTGGTTGGGACCAAAAATGCATGGCAAGCCTTCTCTGCACAAAGAACACAGCAACCACAGACGTACATTTCAGCCTTTCATAAGCCTGGTCAGTGTGGTACAGCTGATTTCCTTCTAGGTGTAGTGAGCCAGGGACCCACATCTAGGCATGCCCCGAATAATCTCAAAAAGCTAAATGTCCCACCCAAATATTGAGAACATACACTCCTTCCTGAATAGCATCACCTTGGCAACATTACAAACCCAATAACTTCAGAAGAAATTCAGCTGCCTATATCTTGCCTTAAACAACACAAAGCTTCAGGCCCCGACAGTATTACAAATCTTTACTACTTTTAAAGGCATACTTGTACCACAGCTGACCAAGCTATTTAACCAAATTTTCCAATAAGGTGAAATCCCCAGGGAGATGTTGTAAGGCTAGTATTGTTAGAATTCCAAAACCTGAAATCAACCTACAGCCTGTGCTAACTACAAACCATCTCACTCCTCAATACCAATTTCAAAACTGTACAGGCAAGGTCCTGACAATACAGAGAAAAGCCAACTTCTACTCCTTTCTCTTGGTATTGAAAAGGCATTTGATTGGTCATAAATGTATAACACAGTTAAAGCCTATGGCCCTTCATTATGGTTCGTCACAGTTATTTGTACCCTCTACAAATCTCCCTCTGCAAAAGTATTTTATGCTGGGTTATACTTGAGCCCCTTCAACATGACAAATGGGACACGTCTGGGATGCCGGCTGCCTGGTTATTTTCTAGTGATATCTCGTTTCGTCACACCACTGTTTTTCTTATCTTTATCATCAATTTCTAGCTCCTTGAGATTCAATATGGTTGTCTGCTAAATCTGATCATTAGCAAGAAAAACAGTATTCTTATACCTGACAAACTTCTTTGTAAAATGACAATGGAAAGATTTTTTTCATTAAATAATAATATAAATAATGCAGATGATGTGTCAGTGTAATGAGTGGTTCACATGTTGGCTTCAATCTCTGGCACTACATTTATCTACTAGCTGTGTCTAAAAGTAATGTGTAGTAATCACATTTAGACTTTGCTTCTCGCAGAATGCACTGTTATGTGCTTAATAAAATCAACCTGTCTCAAACTGGTGGCTGTTATCACAATGATAAAAGGTTGTGTGTGACACTATGTATAGGGTGCTGTTATCTGGAAATTTCATTTCTGTATAGTCTGTTGAATTCCTGGATTGCTCAGAAGTATTACTGGCCAAAGATCAATTTTTTTCATATGAATATTCAAGATAATTTGGAGCCATATCTATGTACAATGTTTATAAACTCACTGGATTATCTCTGCACAGCATCTCTAGAACAGGGTCTTTCTTAGTGCCAGGTGAATCAAACAGCTGCCTGAGGCACATGGACTAAGTAGTTGCCATCAGTAACCCCAGAAAATGTACTTCACAAGGGAACAATGGAAGTGTCCATAATACTTGGAACAAGTACCTAAAATGGCATTTTAAATGTATATTAAAAACATGGTGTACACATGTGGGACAATAATAAAAAAAGTTTAAAAGTGATATGACAATAGCAAGCAATGGAATGTTCCTTCTGGCTGCACTATTCAATGAGTTGCTTTGGTGTTAAGGCTACTTTTCAAACGTCACGTTAGAAACACTTTTTGTACATAACCTCCATTATCTTCTACCATTCAGGGCCTGAGTTTGCATTCTGACAATATTTAAATTGATCTAAAAAGCAACAAATCCAAATAGGAATGCCAGGGTTCAGGGGCTTAACTTGAAATCACCGAGCCCTGGCCCTCACGTTATGTCACGTGACCCCAATATGCTTATGTCTCTCCATGCTGGTTCAAAATAGAACCATGTCGTGAAGGCCCTTTCTAAACTATTTTGAACCGGCACAGGGAGACAGGAAGAAGGGATCGCAGGGGTCACGACCGATGTGACCCCTGTAGTTACGCCAGTGCCAGCGGTTGCATTTGGTCTGCCTACAAATAAAAGGGTGCTGGTATTATGCTGTTTGTGACAACAGACATAGATACACAGAAACCTAGAATTTGATTGCAGATAAGAACTATTTGGCCCATTTACTCCTGATGTAGAGAGTCGGACCTTAATCAGTCATTGGTCTTGTCTTAGATTCAAGATAGCTTTATGCCTTTCCCACACATGTTTAAACTCCCTTATTATATTAGCCTCTACCACTTCTCATAGGAGGCTGTTCACTTTATTTTCCACCCTCTCAGTAAGTAAAATGTCCTTATATTATCTAAACCTCTGACACACTTAACATTTTTTCCACTGAAATAAACTTCCCTCATATACTTTGCTAAATCCCTTAAACTATATAAATTATAAATATATATCATTTTATACCTTCCTGAAAACACTAGTCCTTTGTGACCACAAGGACACTATAGAATAGACTTGTGCATTAGGCAATTTGTACAAAGCCACAAAGACGAGGCCAGACTCCCCAGGACCAGAAGCAAAAAGCTCAGCTTTTCTGCCGACCGCTTCCGCTTACCACTTCCGCATCTTCTAAGGTGAACTGAGGGTAACATGGCTGCCCTTCCGGTGACTTCCTCTCCCTGATCATCACCTAAGGGCAAAATGATGGTGGCTTCTTTTTCCCCGATTTGACCATACCAAACAGCCTCTTGGGGCATGCAACATAATGGCTTGTTGCATGCCCCAAGGATAAATTGTAGTTAAACACATTGGGTATTTACAAGACACCATGCTTAACTGGCACCTGTAGGTATTTGAACAGGACTTTAGGTCTTTTGAAGTTCTAAATAAACTTCCTGAAAAAAGTTGAATTTCCTGTAAGACTTCAATTGGACACAGTATTGGAAAGGTACGCACCACAGACTAGGTAATGCATTCATCCTAACTGCCATGATACACCTCAGCCATGATATCTCATATGTCTCCCACCTCTCCAAATCATCCTTGACTTCCCTCTACATCGTCTCAATGTTCCAAGCATGAAAGGCTTTAAGGACTTGGATAACGTGAGACCCAGGTACAAAAAAAAAAGTAGCCCTCCATTCATAGGAAACCTTAAATTATGTTTAAGGTTGTCTACCAAGTGAGAGGGGAATGCCACATAAAGGGTGTGTTACTTTTTTTTATGGTAAGATATTTTACTGTATACCTCTGGTTCCTCCTGTAGTGCTCTTAAAGATGTATTAGGTTTTGTGAGCGTTAACATAATGACATTCGCAAATAAAACTAATTTCTGGTGTGAGCCTTTATCAAACAAAAAGCCCTTAACAGCGTCATTATCACTTATGCTAACTGCCAAGGGCTTCAAGGATAGAACATGAAGGAGTGGCGACAAGGTGCAAAACTCTCAGAGAGAAAACCCTCATTTTGTAACACCGCAGCCAGATCATTATATAGAGCCATAACAGTTACAATTTTACCTCCCTCTAGATTCTAAAGTTGTTTGAGCAGTGCCCCATAACCTTTTGTTTCTGTAAGTCAAATGATTATGTTATATGCTACTTGTCGATTCCTGTTTACCCATTGTACAGTGCTGCGGAATATGATGGCACTATATAAAACAATAAATAAAAATAATAACATTCACAAAGATAGGTGGAAAACGGTACTCGTCTAAAACTGTGGTCATTTAGCACCAAAACAGGCAATCAAAAGTGTCCTCCGCATCCAAAAATAAAAATAGGCATGATTTTTAGGATTTGTTTGATTCGTTCAGAAAGGTCTAATGATAGCCTATACCTAACAAATCTCACCTGGTCCAGCATGATAAGACACAGAAGCATTTTATCTACTAGCTAAGATCTCAGCATAAAGTTTTGTGTCAGAATTTCTTGACAGTACAACTAGAAAAAAGACTGAACAAAATTGGTTTGTTATGAAGGGTTGCATGGAGATTGTATTTGGCCATAATGCACAGCGCCATGTTTGGCAAAAAACAAACACAGCATATGAGCACAAACACTTCATACCAACTGTCAAGCATGATGGTGGAGTGATGATGATTTGGGCTTGTTTTGCAGCCACCTGGAAACCTTGCAGTAATTGAGTCAACCATGAACTTCTCTGTATAACAAAGTAATCAAGAGTCAAATGTGAGGCCATCTGTCTGACAGCTAAAGCTTGGCCAAACTGGGTCATGCAACAGGAAAATCTACAACAAAATGGCTGAAAAAGAAAAGAAGCAAAGTGTTGTAATGGCCGTGTCAAAGTCCAGGCCTCAACCCAATTGAAATGTTGTGGCGCGACCTTAAGAGAGCTGTGCATAAGCAAATGCTCTCAAACCTCAATGAACTGAAGCAACATTGTAAAGAGTGGGCCATAATGCCTCCATAACGATGTGAGAGACTGAAAAAGTCATACAGAAAACGATTATTTGAAGTTATTGCTGTTGAAGGTGGCTCTACAAGTTATTGAATCATAAGGTGTACTTAGGTGTACATGGCTTATCCATTTGGCTTTTTTTTTTGTAGAATAAATCATGACAGGGTGTAATATGTCATGATAAAACATAATGAAACATTCTACAGAGATGTGGTGCCTTTTCCTCAGTTATTGACACAACCAGATCCATACACTGCTCCTCTGACAACTGCGGTATCTAAACCGTATTCAAAAACTCAAGATTAGCGGACATACAGGCATCTAATTTGCTATAATAATCTGCAAAATCATAAGTAATGTCCTTAGGGTTAATTAAATTTTATCTCCCCCTACCTATAAAACTCACATAGTGTGTTTTACTTTGCGTCATTGGGATTCAATAGCAACACTTTACAGCCCAAGTACTTTTTGCTCTGCCTTCACATATCTAGCATGTATGGCAGCATCATTCTGTGTTTTTTTCTACATTACATTTAGTTTTTTCAAAGTCTACGATATGTTCCCCAGTCTAAGTTTCTTTAGATAGGAAGCCAACAAAATCAAGACTGCATTATGAATTGGTTAGATATCCTTTGTCTTGAATATCTAAACTTTTACAGTGACCAAACAGCTTCTAAGTCTTCTTAAGCAGGTTTATGCAATAACAAAGTAATATACATATTGTACTGACTGATAAAGAGATGGTGGTCACAGGTACTGTAGGCTCAGTATTCTTGGTGAGATAAAGGTGAAAGAGACTTTGCCCTTGGAGCCATGAGTATTTATACCTTTTTACATATAGTTAGTGTACATGTTCTTTACTATATTAAGGCGATGTATGCATTTAAGAAATCCTATTGGTACAGTCATATGATACACTAGCATTCCACAGAAGATCCACTAATAGCTACTTTACGTGTTTAAGAACATATCTTCCCATTCAAGCCTTTAGGTTGTAACTTTAGTGTGTAACAGAATAAAAGTATAAAAATGATTTCTTACAGAGCTAATCATATATTGATAGGGGAAAAATCTGGAGAACCATTATTCTTAAAATATTCTCATATGGGACCCTATGGTTTCCATGTGATCAGGATTCGAAATAAACCTCTTCCTGCTATTTTTAATCTTTATTTTATCTGCAGGAAGACCAAAGCATGCTCCAACCATGTAGTGGTACTTAACTGACACCTCTAAAACCATTGCAGAAACACATGATCAACATAAAAGTGGTCAATGGGTGTATTAATTTTGTGAACTGGAGAGCGTAAAATGTAAAATACCTCTCAAAAGGATAAATGCATCAAAAAAAGAGTCCTTTCATTCATCCAACATAAACATTTTCAACACTTTCCCAAATAATTGTATTTTCATCTGCTCCATATACATTTACTATTGTAAATTCCACATTATTTAGCATTTGTTGCAGGTGCAAAATTTAACCTGGTGTTCCAACTAAAATATATATTTTTTTCAAATGTGTGCATTTTAGAACATTTAAAAAATATACAATACCTTGGTAAATAAAACATTATACGTTTGATAGTATAAGACAATAGCCATGTCTAAAACTGCATCACAACTTCACCATGATGTTTTAGAAAATGATATATTTCAACTCTCTTTTTTCTTCCTTTGTAATTTCCATATTTTTGATTAAGTAAATCAGCATAAATATCTGTCATGTAAAAGAAATCTAAGAAGCCATCAGTATAAAGAATTATATGAATGTTTTAATCATTGATTCTTTACAAGCAAAAAAAAGAGAAAAAATGTTCAAACGGCACAGTCAAGATGTAATATATTTGCACTAGATTCTTGTTTTCTCTTTTATTACATACCTGTCTTGGAAATGTAATTATAAGAAGTATATATTTAAATAAGAGAAAATGTTATAAATGGCCTATATCCATTATAAAAAGTCTACACACCCCTGTTAAAATGCCAGGTTCTTGTGATTTTAAAGAATGAGACAAAGATAAATCATGTCAGAACTTTTTCCACCTTTAATGTGACCTATAATGTGAACAATTAAATTGCAAAACAAGCTGAAATCTTTGAGGGGGGGCACCTCACAATAACATATTGTGTGGTTGCATAAGTGTGCACACCCTTAAACTAATACTTTGTTGAAGCACCTTTTGATTTTATTACAGCAATCAGTCTTTTTGGGTAGGAGTCTATTAGCATGGCACATCTTGACATGGCTTCTGTCTTGCCACCTTGCCCCATAGCCCATTCATATGAAGAATACGGGAGATTGTTGTCACATGTAGCACACAGCCAGTACTTGCCAGAAATCCCTGCAGTTCCTTTAACCCCTTAATGACAATTGCCGGTTCTGGCACGGCACGGAAAAACAAGTCGATTATGACAAATGACGTGCCAGAACCGGCACGCCTTTAAACGGGTGCAGAAAGCGATCTACGTTCGCTTTCTGCACCCAAACGGCGTTGCTGTAATGCCTCGACCTCGAGTATGGCGGCGGACGCCCATTTTAAAAGCGTTTAGGAGGCGATCAACGATCACCTCCTAAACTTAAATGGTGTCGCTGGAATGCCTCGATCAGGAGGCATCCAGCGACACCAAACACTTACCTTTGGATGGACTGTGACCGCTCCGGAGAGCGGTCACAGCCGCAGCTGCTGGTGATCTTCGCCATCTGCAAGATGGCGGCGGCCCGGGAAAAAAAACAATAAAGGTGAAAAAGTTCGCTAGACGGTCTCCTGACCCTCTAGAGAACTCTGGCTCCACTTGCAGGTTGAATACAGGTACTGCATTCAACCATGCAAGTCAATGGAGCCCAGCTTTCTAATCACAGTGTCATTAGTAAAAATAAATTAAAAAATAAAATAAAATTAATAATAATTAGAAAAAAATAGTAAAAAAAACACTAAAATGTAAAAATAATTTCCCACTGATGTCACTATCAGGGGAACCTTCAAGTTGAAAAAAATGTTAAATTTTTTTTTAACAAAGGCAAAAAAAATAAAATATATATATAAAAAATATATTTTTGTGAGCAAGTCCTAAAATTAGCACATTAGCTTAAAACAATTCTCGCATGGAAAGAGTTAAAATACTGGCATATTAAATGCCCATGGGGTGTCTACTTTTAAAAAATGTATGATTTGATGGGGTAAATTGAATTGGCCGGGTTCAACAATGTCCCAAATAACACGGGAGGGAAGGATGGCCACACATCTAATTTCCAATTAGAAAAATGCACACGTACCAAATGTGGCCTTTTAGTTCCTCCCAAAATGACAAACCCGTGCATGTGGGGTATCACTACGCTCAGGAGATGTTGCTGAACACATATTGGGGTGCCATGCGACAGCGGCATAAACCAGGAGCTGTAAATTCATACATAAAGTAGGTGTGTGGGGGAAAAATACACACAAAAAAATACTACTGCAAACTTTGAAAAAATTCTGGTGGTAAAATGTATGCATGCAAAGCATTAAAATACCAGCATTTAAAATACCCTGGGGTGTCTAGTTTTCAAAAATATATGGCTTTATTGGCCACACTGTGATAGTGACATATACCAGAACCTTTTAATTCATACCTGAAGTAAAATGTGTGTGGAAAAACAAATGCAAAAAAATGACTACCACAAAGTTTGACAAAGGCTGGTGGTAGATATGGTGCATGGAAAGAGTTAAAATACTAGCATTTGAAATACCCTGGGGTGTTTATTGGGCACACTGAAAATACCCGGCTCAAAGATGTACCAAATAGGGCATGGGCAGTGGATCCCCAAATGCCAAAGTTCAACATTGAAAAATGCGCATGCCCCAAATGTGGCCCTTTTGCCCCCAAACAGCCAGGCAAAATCATTCATGTGAGGTATCGCTGTACTCAGGAGATGTTGCTAAACACATATTGGGGTTTTTTATGATAGTGACATATACCAGAACCTGTTTATTCATACCTAAAGTAAAATGTGTGTGAAAAAACAAATGCAAAAAAAATGACTACCATAAAGTTTGACAAAGGCTGATGGTAGAATTAGTGCTTGAAAAGGGTTAAAATACTAGCATTTGGAATACCCTGGGCTGTCTAGTTTTCAAAAATATATGACTTGATGGGGTAAATTGCATTGGCCGGCTTCAAAGATACCCGAAATGGCACATGAGGGGAAGAATTACCAGATTTGGAAAAAATGGCTTTGAAATAGCAAAACGCTACCTGTACTTTTTGCCCCTTAATGTATAGAAAAAAGCAAAAAAACATAAAAACATTGGGTATTTCTAAACTCAGGACAAATAGTAGAATCTATTTAGCAGGTTTTTTCATTACCTTTTATAGATGAGTAAAAGATTTTTCAACTAAAAATTAGTTTCAAAAGTTAGTTTCAAAATTTTTCACCATATTTTATACTTTTTTTAATAGTAAATAATATGATACAATCAAAACAATGTCATCTAAAGAAAGCCCTTCTTGTCCTGAAAAAACCCAATATCTAATGTGTGTGGGTTCAGTAAACGGGAAAGAAGAAAATTACAGCTAAACACGAGCAGCGCAGAAATGTTAAAACGGCCATTGTCACGAAGGGTACAAAAAGTAAAATCAGCCTTTGTCACGAAGGGGTTAATATTGCAGTAGGCCTCTTGTAAGCCTCCCTGAACAGTTTCTTCTTGTCTTTTCATCAGTTTTGGAGGGACGTCCAGTTCTTGGTAATGTCTCTGTTGTGCCATATTGTCTCCACTTGATGATGACTGTCTTCACTGTGTTCCATGGCCTATCTAATGCTTTGGAAATTATTTTGTACCCTTCTCCTGACTGGTATCTTTCAACTATGAGATCCCTCTGATGCTTTGGAAGCTCTCTGCAGACCATGGCTTTTGCTCTGAGATTGTCATAAAGCAAGTACTTACCCCAGCCATCGTTCCCACGCTGACATCTCTGCTCCTCCCCGGCTTACTGACACAGCAGCAAGCAGGGCCTCTCCAGCTACACTCCCATCAGCTACAGCCGGAGGTTAACAGGAGGGAGGGGGCGCTCGCTCCGTTGCCAGGGAGACGCGTCTCTCTCTAGCTGCCGGCAGAATCCAGTGAGACGCAGGACACGCTCCACCGTTGCTATAGCAACACGTTTCAAATACTGACGTCATTTTGGCGCCAAATTTGAGCGTATTTAGACGCTTTAGTCCCAGTATCCTTTGCTGAAGTATCAGTTGAAGTTGGATTCCTATACCAAAGCGTTCTCTGTGTTTTGACCCTTTGTGTACCAGACCCTATTCTCGCTTACCGACCATTATCTATTTGCTGCCTGCCTTTGACCCCTTGCTTGTTTTTTGACTCTGCCTCCGCTCGTGCCCTTTCGCTTACCAGCTCACTTACGGATCGTGACAGAGATGCAACTAAGCAAATGTCAGTTAAATCCTACTAGAACAGCTGAACTTGATTTGTGATTAATCAGAGTCACTTGGCAGGTGTGTAATGACTTCTATTTAACATGAGTTTGAATGTGATTGGTTCATTCTGAACACAGCCCCAGTTATAAGAGATTGTGCACACTTATGCAACCAGGTTAGTGTGATTTTTCCCCACAAAGATTTCAGTTTGTTTTGCTATTGAATTGTTCACGTTATAGGTCACATTAAAGTTGGGAAAAGTTCTGACATGATTTATCTTTGGCTTATTTTTTAAAATCACAAGAACCTGGCATTTTAACATGAGTGTGTAGACTTTTTATATCCACTTTATGTATATATATGTGTATATATATATATATATATTTATTTATTAAGGGGTATATATACGATCTTCATGGTATTAATTATCTTTGAAAGTATATCTTGCATCAACACTGTTTAAATAATGAAGGTGCCTTACATTTGTTTATCTAGAATTTATCAAGCTTGACACTTTGCTTTTTTCGGTCTACTGAGTGTTTCAAAGCAGTTTGTTTAATATAAAATAGGTCATCAATTTATAGTTCATTTCTCTGCTTTGTAGGTTAAAAAAAATACAAAACGTCAAATGTTGACTTAAGATCCAAGTTTAACAATGAAAATGAATCTTCTTTTCCTGAATTCAATTTTATTTATCTCACAAACTTTACCTTGTCTCTTCACTGTAATTCAGTCCAGTATAGTGCAAGTTGAGTTTGGTACAAGTGTAAAGTGAGTTGTCAGAAATAAATGTGCATGTTGGACCGTCCAACTAATGCACATCTGCGTCTGCAAATGCATCTAATAGACAATTAGCACACACTCACCCTTAAGTAAGTAGACCTTTCATTGTTCAATGCTCTTTAGTCCTCATCATCATCAAATGGAAAGGGCACCATCCAAAAAAATGTCTCGCATAACAAATCTGGATTGATTCTAAAATGGCTTTTGGTTGGTTAGGAACATCTATATGTACTCCCATGTACCAAAGGCCAGGAGTGGTTGAACGATTGACTACAATTGAAGAAATAGACATTCATTATATTTCTCTCACAAGTTAGCCCTTTTAACTTGATACATTAACCCCTTAAGGACAATGGGCGGTCCCTAAACCCATTGAAAACAATGCATTTTGAGCCCGTACATGTACGGGCTTTGTCATTAAGGGGTTAAGATACAAATTAAAGTCTTAAAGGGCCAGATTTAGTGATACCTCCTAAAAAGGTCAATCATTTCCTACACTGTAGCTTGTATTTATGGGCAAATTAAGATGACAAGAAATTCTCACATTTCCAATTATCCCCAATGTTTATTTTTTCATCTATGCAAAACAAAGTTATCATTTTGTTTTGGCTTTTTAAAATAAAAATGATGGCACTGTTGGGTTTTTTTTAGTTGTGTTTTACAGGAAAGCTGCCAGCTTTCTGGAGAGTTGCATGTTTTAAATTGTCGTTCACTCCTCAGTCATCAAAAAAATAATATTTCTACAAATCTGAATAAAAAATAGAAATACACAAGTGGCACAATGTTATAGAATTATGTTTTTTTGTCTCTTTCACAATGAAAAACATTTTAAATTGCCTGCTTAGATAATTTATAGTTACAGAAAGAAGTAATTGTATGATTAAAATTCAATAATGTTTACCCAATGCAAATAAGTAAGTTAGTTATTTCACCTGTGTTAAATTTTGCAATTTTACAAGTTGTTTATGACTTATTGATTCAAGAAAGAAACATTCTGTTGACGAATCTAGACAAGATAGCTGCATTTATAATGCACTACCTTCTGGCAATGGTCCCTGTAGGTTTCTACTTTGCATTTGAATTGCTTCCCGATCTGCCATAAACAAAAAGTTTTTTGCTCTAATCATCCTCAAAGGATTTAATGAATCATTTGGTTTGCAAAACAAACAGGTCAATGGCAAAAAATTGGAAAAAATAGGTGATTAAAAGTTATCTTTTGGTAAATTGACAAGTTACAATGAAATAAAAATTGTGTGCTGGTATAACTATATAAAATGGCATTAAAAAGGAAGTTACATGAAAAGAACAGACAGCTCCCTAAAATTAGAACAATTACATTTCCATATATTGATAATGAAGACAAACTAGAGGTTTCTCTTGTAAGTCTTTTATATAGGCGTTTCACAGAACAATTCCAATTTATATTATCTCATGCAGATTAATAATACACACTTGTGGTTATGTATTGCTTAAAATAATCTCATCACCATAGTAACTAATTGATAATCTTGAACATTCCATCAATTGCTGTGCATAATATACACACACATATATATATATATTTAGGGGGATAGCATAGAGAGGAGTTCTAGGACAAAGTGCTAAAAGTAGTACAATAATCATACAAAACAATAAATGTTCTTGTTAATTGCTCTACTTTGTAACAGAACTGCCATTATATACAACTAATTAAAGTTGTATCACATTACATTCATTTATACAGCACCAGAAAATTCTGTAGAGCTCTTACGATAGTGGGGAGAATGAAAATGAACAAAAAATAATATTAAAAATGACCATATACAAAACTGACAATAACATTGACATACATTGTGAACTACTGGTAGAGAAGAAAACATGGTTGAGGGCAAATGAGACAGAGGGTAGACTGTTGAAAACCCTTTCCACACACACTAATAAAATCGATGAACTTGTTTTCTTACTTATTCATTTTTTATTATCTAATTAATCGGAAATTGCGTTCTCATGGCTTATGTAGGTAACTGACCAATTATCACTTTGACCTGCATTTGAGAACGTTCCATCGGATTTGGAAAGTGGGTCAAGTTTTGACTGCCAAATTTATAAAAATGTATGACTTCTGCACAGAGGTGTATCTACTGAAAATAGCGCCTATGGCAAGAACTGAAATTGCGCCCCTGTTCAAATATCTAAAACCCATTTACTAGCCCCTGCTGCCCATATATATATATAAATATTAGTCCCTGCTGCCGATAGCGGGTATAGATCAACACACAAACCCAGATCAATTGAAATTCACTTAGCATCGCAGGTATAGATCAACTGAATAAGACATATTAACCCTGTATTTGCAGGTACACATAAATAATGTATGGAAACATAGCATAGCAGATATGGATCTACAGAATAACACAAAAACCCAGCTTTGCAGGTAAAGATCAATTGGAATTCACATAAAAACACGGCATTAAAGGTCTATTTAAAAACCCCTAAATTACAGGCATAGATCACAGGTTGCACACCCCAAAGCAAGCCCTGGCGTCCACACTGCCCACATAGAACCTGACCTGCACCCAGAAAACACACATAAGATTTGCAATCTTTGTCCCCAAAAAGCCCAGCACAAGTAAACTTTGTCCCCAAACAGTCTGGCCAGTGCCATCTTTGTCCCATATACACCCTGCCTGTGCCATCTTGGTCTCCAAGGCTCAAACCTCCTGCTAGTGCCATCTTTGCCCTTCCACAATTTTACATCTATGATACACAAACACTTTTACAGTCACTCACTAATTCACACTTTAATTCAGACAACTCATCCACACATTAACTCATGCTCTCCCTCATTCACTCAATGCATCCACACATTAACTCATGCTCCCCTCATTCAGACAATTCATCCACACATTAACTCATGCTCTCCCTCATTCACTCAATGCATCAACACATTAACTCATGCTCTCCCTCATTCAGACAATTCATCCACACATTAACTCATGCTCTCCCGCATTCAGACAACTCATCAACACATTAACTCATGCTCTCCCTCATTCAGACAATACATTCACATATTAACTCATGCTCTCTCTCATTCACTCAATGCATCCACACATTAATGCACACTCTTTACTATCTACCCCCTCTCCCTCCCTTATCACTTTCTACCCCCCTCTCCCTCCCTCATCACTTTTTAACCCCCTCCCTCCCTCATCACTTTTTAACCCCTCCCTCCCTTATCACTTTTTAACCCCCTCCCTTATCACTTTTTAACCCCCTCCCTCCCTTATCACTTTTTAACCCCCTCCCTTATCACTTTTTAACCCCCTCCCTTCCTTATCACTTTTTAACCCCCTCCCTCATCACTTTTTAACTCCCTCCTTCATCACTTTTTAACTCCCTCCCTCATCACTTTTTAACTCCCTCCCTCCCTCATCACTTTTTAACTCCCTCCCTCATGACTTTTTAACTCCCTCCCTCCCTCCCTCATCACTTTCCAACCCCTCCTCTCACCTTGAAGTCCAGCGTCGGGAGGACGATGCTGCTGTCTTCCTGCACCGCTCGCTGGTGCCCGCTGCTTCTTGTATTTTGAGTAATCATTTGCCATTGGCCTTGAGTGAAAGTAATATTACAGTTCTGAGAGATTGATGAAATAAGGTGCTTAATCAGAGACATGTACATGATAAATGTGATACAGAACATAAAGGGGTGTCACAATCTGTGCACAGAGTCTTGAAATTTGTTAGTTCTTGCCATGTGCTATGGGTCTTAATGATAGCAGAAATATAGTGTTTGGATTTGAAAGTGACATAATTGAAGGGATAAAGTTGGAACTACATTAGAAGTCAGCTCTAGTTCCCTAAGGGAGCTCCTCTGACAAATATTCTGTAATCTAAGCAACTTTACCCCTTCTGGCATGAATGGGGTTAGGGAGGCCCCTTGTGTACCCGGCAATAATTCTTTGTTATATGTGAGGGGCAGTAAAAGACGAGGAGCTTAGAGACATGGTCTTCCCTCACAGTATTATTAATAGCGAATGCTATACCACTTTGAGAGTCAAGCTAAAACCTGTCTAGGGGCCGATATGCAGGTCTGTTCTAAAGAGATTCTAAGGGAACGAACCATGCTATAATTCCGGTTAATTGAGCAGCGCTATAGTAGTTCCAAATGTCTGTCTTCCTTGTCCATAAGAATGTCATGATCATTCAATGGTAAAGAAAATCATAGGAAATTTTATAGGTAACATTTAGAGTAACTTTTCTCTTTGAGACATCAGGTCTGCCAGGACCTAGGGGGAAAGAAAGGACTTATGTTATTGTCAGAAACTGGGTCCATACTGATGACTGCTATGACCCAGAGCGCCCAAAGATGGTGTTCAGGAGTTATTGTGCAGTAGCGGAGTTAGACAGGGCCTGGTGCAGGGCGACTGCACTCTCCAGGGTGACATAGCAGCAGATGTTGTCCAGTTCAAAACAAAGTGATATCCTGCAGGCACCCTGGAGCAGGCATGAGTCATAGCTCTCCAGATGAATGTGCAGAATGCTGAAGGCTGGGAGTATAGAAGCTAAGCAGAGCAACAGCTGAAACATAGCAAGCAAGAGGGGACAGAGCGAGCAAGACCAAGCAAGAAACATAACCAGACAAGACATACATGATACAGGACACAACAAAGGGGAGGGAACAAGGAACACAAGGGTGGAGTGAGGGGCCGAGATCCTCAGACACTTCTCCTTTAAGCAAGTATAGGATATCTTAACTGGGACATGGGGAGAGGAGAGAGGAACCAAGATCCTCAGATGATTCAGGGAAAAGAGAGCAAAGGTTCTTAAGAGAGAGACAAACATGAATACAGGAGCTAGCCTAGGACTATGTGATAACAATTGATGATTCCGTCACATCATATGGCCATAGTATGCTTAGCCCACCACTATGCCAAAGTACTCCAATATTCGGTGGGTCCTAGCACTAAACCCTGCCTACTGAATTATTAATAAACAATCTAAACACTGAATCTAAACACAAAACCAAGACAGAGATACCTTTAGACTGCTGACTGAGACAAACATAACAAACTGGTGGGGCACACCTTATAAAGGAAACAGAGCTGAAGCAAAGAGCAGAACTGGAATCAATGAATCCGAAGCACAGAGCATATGAAAATCCAGGAATGGATTATAGCAAAGGGGAAACACTAGCGAGACAGGGGGGGGAAACTCTAGTAAGACGGGGGGAACAAGAGAGAAGCAGCTCCACAGCCTGAATAAAGCCTGACAGTTATTGTTCTAACTTGGCTTTTTTAGTATAATCATTTTTTATTATTACTTATAGTTTTATATAGCACCTTATTCCACCATGCTGTACAATGGGTGAACAGGACATAACAAGCTGTATATAACATAACAATTTGACTTACAGAAACAACAGGTGAGGAGGGCCCTGCTCAAACAGGCTTTCAGTCTAGAGGGAGTTAAGGTGTATTACACAAGAGTTAAAAGGTTTTTTTTTCCACTAGTGAAATTGTTATCTCCATTCTCCTTGGCTATCATTACAATGAAAACAGCTTAGTGCGTAGAACATGAAGGAATTCAACCACTTTCGTATTATTCTAAACATATAAAACATGGTCTAGATGACCAAGAATGTTCTATGCTTTTCGTACTGGCATTCCCATGGCGGTACATGGAAGAGCAAGCTGTCGTTAGATGTAAATGTAAATTTAGATGTTTTTAGAAGCATAAAAAAAGTAGACATATTTAAAAAAAATCTATTATAGCTTTGGGAACCCTAAATACTTTTTTTTCTTACATTTTGACTATTTGAAAATGTCATAATTAAAAAAGAAATTTGAAAAATGAATCACTGTCTACGAAGGTGCGGTAACAGATCAATGGAAAGATAAGGAACAAACCAGCATGCTCACATGCAATTAGAAAATTGTGTTAAAATTCTGTAAATCTCCTGGCAAGTGATATACACTACATGATCCATAGTATGTAGACACCTGGCCGTCATATTTATACAAGCTTTTTGAATATCTCATTCCAAAATGATAGGCATTATTATGGATCCCCCCCACACACACCCTTGCAGTTATAACAGCCTCCACGTTCTGTGAAGGCTTTTCACAAGATTTTGTAGTGTGTCTGTGGGAATTTGTTTCTATTCAGCCAAAACAGCATTTATGATGTCAGACATGAGAAAGCCGGGCTCCCAATCGGCTAATTCATGCCAAAGGCGGTCAAAGGCCACTTAAGTTCCTCCACACTGTCACGTCTGCCCACGCTTGAGGCACTCACCGCGGAAGTTCTTCTGCCCAGAATACTGCTACCAAGAGTAGTAGCAATAATCTAATTAGATGATCCCAATAGCAAGGAGGCCTTAGCAGGTTATATAGGTACTGAGTCTAGGTAGCAAGGTATAGGTACAGTTTCAGGCAGGATACACACATGCAGTACAGCACGGTAGAGGTTAACTCGAGCATGATGGTCAGAACAGCCGGGTCGGTACACAAAGTGGATAGTCAGACGAGCAGAACTGGTACACGAAAGATACAGACAGAGGATTTCTGGATTTTAAAATCCGGCGTCTGCTCTGGACCCTGCCTCCTACATCATGGCCGCACCACCAGCCATCCATCAAACCCTCGCCATAGCCACGCCCCCCCGTGTTCCTTCTGCCGGAGCCTCCAGCAACAAGAGAACGGGTACGTTTCTTCCTCTGGGGATTCCTGCCCTGACTGGTAGCTCTTTGCTCACCCATAGCAGGACCCCCAGACCCGTCCTCCTGCCTCCCGTGCTGATGGCAGGAATGCTGACCCGCGACTCCCCACTCGCCGGTGACGGGAGCCGGGTCTGAGACACACAAAACTGATGAAACCATGTTTTTATGGACTTTGCTTTGTGCACAGGCGCACACTCATGCTGGGACATGTTGTATACTGTAGAATTACCCTTTATTTTAGAACTAATAAACCTAGCCCAAACCCTGAAAAAGAACTCCAAGATCCTTCAGCCAAGCTTTACATTACCATGCAATCTGGTAGACAGCATTAGCCTTGCTTCCACCAAACCCAGATTTATCCTTCAGCCTTCCAGATACTGAAGCAGGATTCATCACTTCAGAGTACACATTTCCTCTGCTCCAGAGTCCAGTGATGGTGTGCTTTTCATTTACTAAAGATGGAACATGGCATTAAGAATATAGATCTTTGTCTTGTGTTCGGCCATTTTATGAAACTGCCACTAGGATAAGATAGGTTTTAGATTTAGACATATTACATTTGCCTTTGTTAAAATATAGTGTTATTTCTGTACATAAATAAATCTGTGACTATCTGAATATGGCCAAGATGAGAGAGTGTGAGTACTTATTATTGATTATTAAGTAGGAATACGGGCCTCTGTTCTTTTGGTTGACTTGTATTTTCTTTAACATGTGCTGCATCTGGTGCTACTGATGTGATCTTGCACTAACTGCAACAGTATTGGGAAATCTCTTGAGAGTCTCTTCTTATTATACCTATGGGGCAGTGTCTGGCTAGGCAACTTATGCTTTCCATCATTTGTTGTTCATCATTGTTTAGCCACTACCTACAGTTGGAGTCTATCGCCACCTTTGTATATATGGCCTGCTCCATTCTGCATCACCCATTTCTGTCCCTCTTGGCTAACATACAGATCAGAAAGAGATGTATGTGAGCCCTGTGTATGATTACTCGTATCAAACTAGAAGAAGTTCTTCAGTAGTACGGCAAACACTGATAAAAATATAGTGACACGTTTGTATATTTATGTATACGGAAAAGTTCTGGCTTTAGGTTTAGGTGTGCTGCACATAAAACATGTATTTTATTACAGATAATTTTCAAAATAGTTGTAAAGGTCCACAGTGCCTCCACACATGAACAAAATCTCCCATCTGAACTCCACATCTCCAGGAATCATTAGACCTCTGGAAATATTTTACATAACTAGGGACCATGTACCATCTATTAATGACTTTACAATGTATTTCAGACGGATTTAAACAGTGAAGAAACAGTTCTTAAAGATTTGACCCAATCCTCCTGTACTATTTTTTATAAAAGCCTCTTTTCCATGTATTAATTGCTGGAAATGTTATGGTTTGTGAGTTTAAGCTGAGAAGCTCAACGTAAAGGGTCAGCAAGTTTTTATATCTTTTTGGTTAATTAGATATTCCAGTTTAACCTTGTTTTTAGAACATATACACTTGTTTAAGTAGTCCTTTAATCTGAGATATATAAACGTCTCTTGCCTAGGTAGTGGTGTATCCATACAGATCTGGTAAAAAGCTTTACTTATCAAAGGGAAGGTCAAGTCCACTACTTCCACCCGCTTGCTAAGATTTAGATCAACTATATTCTCATGCATCTGTTTGATCCTCTTTGATAGACCCATCATTAAATTGATCCTTGCGCATTCTGAGTGGAATATCCTGCCCAAATCAAGAAGCGTGTTTTTTTTATACATTCTCTAAACGTTCTTGCATTTTTAACAATATGTCTATTTTGGTCATACCCCTAAAACATTGCCTATCAAGTCTTGGGTCTAATAGGCAATTAAAATCACCCAGTAAAAGCACTGTTCCCTGTCTGATCTCAGATACTCAGATATTTTGATTAAGATTTATAAATCTGATTGGAGTTTCATTGAGTCCATATATATTAGCCTACATAAATATCTTATTATGTATTATACAAAGCAGGATAATAAATCGTCCTTCAGTATCAAGGTCTTGATGTAGACATAAAACAGTCTATTCGCTAAAGTGTGAATGCTTGTAAGTTGACAAACAATGCAAGTCTGCAGGACCAAATCTGCCTAACCTGACTTTGATTCAGTCGCATGCCCTCACATTGTAACACTCAAAAAAAGGTTGTAGATTTACTAATCTTCAGGTTGTATTAGTAAAACTGAACACTTAGTAATTGTATATTCAAGACATATGAGTGATTGTGACTTTAATGAGAACTTGCGTCTTCTCACCTATAAATCACAAAATTATCATATCCACCTGAATTAAAGTAAATGTGAAATAAGTAATTTTAAAATGAAACAGGGGTAGCCAGAACCTCCTATTAACTGAGTAAGGTTAAATGAGTAATTTAGTAACCATTGTGATGCATTTATCTTAGGAGCTGTCCTAGACTTTAGCCAGGGCAGCACCACCAATCATCCCTTCTGCACCACCATCTTTCCTGCTATGTGCTGATATATGGCATTATATGCCGATGCTCCACCTTTTAAGGATGTGCGGCACTGGAAATGAACTATGGAGGCTGTGTTAACTCTGCACAATTCTTTATGTTGTTAATAGGCCACATAGGGAGATTAGTGTTACCAATGGTACTACAAGGAGCCTGATTGCCCAAGAGGGTTATTAGTGACCTGTTATAGCCACAGGGGTGTGCCGAGGAGCGGGTGCTTAGTCACTTAACATCCATATGAGACCCTGCACTAGCAGTGAGGCAATAGTGCGGCAACAAGCTGCAGTGGAATCAGATAAGAGGGAGTTGTGTGTGTGTGCATAGTGTTTGTGTGTACATAGTGTTTGTGTATGCATAGTGTTTGTGTGTGTATGTATAGTGTTAGTCTATGTGTGTTTCTTTGTGCATAGTGTTAGCCTGTGTAGTGTTTGCATGTATGTGTGTGCATGGATAGTGTTAGAGTCAGTGTATGTAGTATAGTAGCATAGTGTGCATGTGTATAAGTGTTGAGTGAGTGTACAAGGGTATGGTGTTGTGAGTTAAAGTATGGCATTAGCATGAGTGTGTCAGCATATGCCAGCATATAAGGTTAGAGCACATGTACAATATACATGCATGGTGTTAGCATGTGTGTGCATGGGAGTACAGTGTTAGCATTTGTATGTTACTGTAAGGTGTTAGTGTTTGTAAATATACAATGATAGCATGTGTGTGTTATAGTAGTGTATGGTGTAAGCATGGGTGTGTGTGTTTCTGTTAGTACTTGGTATTAGCATTTGTATGTGTGTGGATGTCACTGTATGGTGTTAAAGTGTACAGAAATGTATGTTATTGTATGGTGTTAGCAAGAGTGTGTTAGTATTTGGTGTTAGCACTAGGTGTGTGGGTTTTATGGTGAGTGTGTGTTTGTGCTTTGTGTTAGAGTGTCAGGGACAAAGTTAGGGTTGGTGGCATCTAGGATATGGAGAGCGGAGCAGGAAAAAGAATGAGAGTGTGCAAGTATATGGTGGTAGTTAGAGTTAGTGGGTTTGTATGTTAGTATGTATGCATGATAATTATGGGGGGTGAATATAATGGGGGCCACTAACCCTAGGCTTGCCCGTGCTCTCATACTATGTGGTTATGGGAAGATCATAAGGCATGGGATTGGTTGATTGGATGGCCATATGGGTCTTAGGCTTTAGAGGGCTGTACTGGGCTCTGATGGTGGTCCTGCAGAGGAGCCATCGTCCAAGGCCTAATTGGCCTAGGCCAGAATACGCCATTGTTTATACCCCTCTACCCATCCCCTGTTAATAGAGGCCAGCATGGGCAACCTGACTGGCCTGCGACGCAGCCCCATAAGCAACAAACTACGATGCACTACAGTAGTTCATCTGTTGGATTTGAGAACATGGGCCAGCCTTCGCCCCCCCCCACCACATGCATCAATGAGCCTTAGCCGCCCATGACTCTGTCACTATTTCACCGCTTTTCATTCCTTGGACCACTTTTTGATAGGTACTGAGCACAGCAGACACCCCGCAAGAGCTGCAGTTTTGGAGATGTTCTGACACAGATATCTGTCCGATGTTAAACTTTTATTTTTCTTCCTATTTGTACTGGAATAAGTCTTCATATGAACTACAAAGGTAAGTAACAGTAAAATCAAATCTACACTACAAATTTAAAACATTTTTATCCAACAACATTTTTACCCCCCCCAAATAAACATTTTAACACAAACCTCTTTCCTTCCATACAGCCTAATGATTACTAATCTAATTGAAGAAAACCAAACCCCACTACCAACTCTAGTATGAATGCTTGTATGCCCTCAACAGTAGTGGAGAGAAAGTCACATGATCACTTGCAAGCTCTTGCATGGAGTTGCATGGGTGTCTGGATTTCTAAAGTCACAAACCGTTGCACACATTTACATGATTTTTTTCTTGTTGGATTTGAAAGCTGACTGGCAAGTGCAATTTTGCAAGAACTTGCGTGTTAAGTTGAGTCATGTCGATCAAGATGACCCCTGACTCAATAGATGGCTCAACTTTTTAGTGGATAGACCCATTGTCTGCAAAGCAGAACTTAGAGTACAAACTTTATACAATTTTAAATATGGACAATTTAGCAAATGTGTATAACAGGTTATTTCAACAGAAGAGGAGGATACATAATTGTGTTAGATGTTTAAACTGCTCAAAACTTGTCATGGTACTTCTGAATTACAGGTAACATTTCTCTCTATATTCGATGGAATTGGAATGTGTGTTGCACTGAGATTTGGAATCTGATTTAATTACGTTATCCTAGAGGCACAAATGTAGATTTGTTGTAGATACTCTGCTGACATTTCCTAGCTGAGAAAAAAACCTATGAATTAATATTTGTTCCCTTGATTATGCTTTTAGACATAAATAAGGAGAAATGCAGAAACTAAATGCCAGCAATCAACAGGTGTTTCAAGACATTAGTGATCAAGGAAATAAATGTCATCCCTCTTACCGAAGACTAACATCACTATATATAAAACATTAAAAGAAAATGCCTTGTGATATAAAACAAAAATACTTTCTGGCTGGGATGGAAATAACAAGAACCAAGGGAATAGAGATTATAAACTCTGCTAAACAAGGACATTTTCAAAGCCATTGCAAGTGTTTACGACTGTAACAGGAAGAGTGACTTTTGAAGCAGAATTTAAGTCATTTAGCATTTGCCGATTTTCTTTACCTTTTTCTTAGAAAATACAATTAGTTTATATGGCTTTAGGAATAGGGATTTTCTTCAGGTCAAGGAGTAAACAGTACCCCACAGGGCTGTTGTGTAAAATGCCTTGTACCGAGATGAAATTGACTAACCCTTCTGAGTAAATAAATCGGTGTTATTAAAGTTAATGGTACAATATGATTCGGTCTGAATCTCTTACAAATGTACATTATTGTTGTAATTGATTTTTAATGAAATACTTTATGATCATTGCTAATTATTTAGAATCTTGGCATCTTGTTCAGATGCACAATGTTTAAATTTCACCTAAAAGCTTTCTCTCCTTTGTGTTTTTAGTTTTGTTGCATTTTATAAACAATAAATAAAGTAGACATATATATAAAATGACCTATTACACTGACTGTTTTCCAATCTGGATCCCCACTCAAAATATTCTATTTTAAAATCCTGCTTGGCGCCTTGCCTATATGTATATATATTACAATGGAATTTTAGGGCACAATAAAATTAACATTAAATAATAATAAAAATCTTTCAAGCTTACAACATACTTTGATCATTGAAAGCAGAACAGAATTCGCAGAACATAGACATTGGTAGTATTTTTTATTTTAAATATGTTTATTTGTTTTCTGAATGATTGTCTTCATAATAATATTGACAACTTACAATAGCAATGCCTATGCATTTCACCACAATTGAGCTACATACAAAAATAAAGTGACAGTTTCACAATATTCAGTTCACAATGTCAAAATCAAACAATGGTAATGTGCATGCATTTCACTGTACAAGAGCCCGTATTAACAGAGAAAAGGTGTAGACAACGAAATAAAAGTTGCACAAGTTTAAGCTTATAGTGTCAACATCTGTAGAATGTACAGAGCTATTTTAAAAAGCGAAAACTAAATATAACAAAGCAAGATATAACAAAATTAACACGACATTAGATATATGTATGCATGTATGGAGGAAGGATGACTGGATCAGCTTGAAGAGCAATCCACACCTAACCCAGGAGTCAGACATACATGTATCCCACATATATAGGTATAACTGAAACTCTACCCCTCAGGGTCTCCAACATCACAGAACATTCAGGAGATGTTAAAAATTCTGCCAATGCAAACCACCTCTGTTCATGTGTGAGACACTCCTGGGACTAAACAGCCTCCACCTACACTACCCATTCGTCAAAGATAGATGTTGAGTTTTGTTTCCACTTCTTGGGTATCAAAGCCTTGACTGTATTAAGCAAGTGTACTGTGAGTGACCGTTTGTATGTACCAATTACATATGGAGTGTGGTGTAGCAGAACCCCAGTAGGTGTAATCTGAAACTTGGGCTTTGTCTACCCACAGGTGCCAGAGTCTGGGGAATTTAACATCCCATGAGAATAGATTCTGTACTGCCCTGTAGTGTAAACTTGTTGGGGAGTCCATACTATGTGTCAGAGGGGACAAACGTGAGGGAGAGTTTGTGACTGATCTATCAGCTTTAATTGCATTCCATGAAGCCAATATCAGGGTAATGGTCGGATGCATCGAGGTTGTAGAACAGCATTACGTCCTAGATAACCATGTCACTCTTGGGATGGGACAAGCCCTGCTGTTCTAAAGAAATCTATTGTTTAGGCGAAGGTCTCGTCCACTCAACTACCTTAGAAAGGTGGATAGTTCATAGTATTTTTCTGGTAGCCCCATCCCACCAAGATCCTTAGGTCTAATTAGTATCACATAGCCCAATCTAGGTCTGGTACCCTTCTAAATGAACTGTAAAAATTTTGGTCTTAAGAGTATATATATAGCAATCTCAGCATTATATTCATTTTATGATATTGACTCTCCCAAAACACAAAAATGGTTACCATTTATGATATCATTAGTTAAGATCACATAAGTTCAAAAAGCTCATGTGACTTAAATAGAATAAATTTGAGAGATCAGACACTCGGTCTTGAGTCTAATATATGTGTACCCAAATACTTAATAGTGTTCTTTAAGTACAGCCAGTGACTGGAGGTGAGGCAGCTTCACAAGTGGCACATTTACATTTAGAACTTTAGAGTTGGAGTGGTTGATCTGCAAATTCATAAAAGATAGGAGAGTGAAATGTAATCAGATTCACGGCAATGAATAAAAGATCATGGGCAAAGGCCACTATTTTATGTTGTATATATTCTATGAGCACTCCCTGAATGTCTGGGTTAAGTTGTATGGCGTTTCATCAATGGCTCAAGGACCATCCGTGCCTTGTCCCATTTGACAAGGTCAGCAGTCCGACAGTTCACCGTTTACGCAAACACGCCCCAAATGGGCATCATATAGAGCAGCAATCCAATTCAGAAAGATCTGGCCAAATTCCATATCCCTCAACACCACATTCTTGTCGAATGTCTTCTCAGCATCCAAGGAAAGCAGCAGAGTCAGAATATTTGTGTTTACCCCAACGGATAACATTCATAATTTTAGTCGTATTATGCCTTGCCTCACAGCTGAGGACAAATCCCTCCTGGTTGCTATGAATAGCCCCAGGCAGTATCCATCACAGATGGTTAGCCAGTGTTCACGTTGACGTTCAAGAGCGATATTGGCCTGTAGCTAGGGCATATTTCAGGTTCTTTATCTGGCTTGGGCAGGATTGTAAAATGGGTTTCCTTAGCTTGTACTGAAAATGTGGCATACTAAGAGAATGAGTTAAATGTATTCACAAAGTGTGGCATAAGTGTCTTTTGGAATGTTTTGTAGTACAATGTAGTTGGGGCCCTGGGCTCTTTCCAACAGGTGTAGATTTGCTAACCTTATCTATTTCCTCCTCAGTAATAGGGGAGTCAAAGTTTAATTTAACCTCCGGCTCAAGGCGAGAGAGGGTATTTTTCCAAATACCGGTTGATACCCACTGAGACATCTTCAAAAGAGTCATTGGCGGCCTGTAAATTATAAAGGTCAGCATAGTATTGCTTAAAGCATTGGGGTTTTGCTTCCTCACAGCCGTCAAAATCTGTTATTTTTGTGCATAGTGGTGTACGCAACAGATCATGTTGCGTGGGACACCGTCTCGTAAGCTTTTGGGTCTCATGGTCCTATGGGCTCGATCAAGCTCAATGTCTCCAGGGTAATTGATAACTAACACCATGTGAAACAAATTCGGAAGCAAAGCAAATGCATTTTCTTCTTGTGAGCTTTCCCGTATCCCCCGGATCTGCAAATTATTTCTTCGGCCATAGTTATCTAGGTCCATGACCTGCAAGATGAGGTAGTGGTATAGAGCAGGAGCTAATGGTATCACACAACCTCTCACATTGATGCCTAGCCACACCCCCATAAATTAATAGTATTAAGGTTGTTCTGTTGGCCTAGCTACAACTTGGTGTGCATAAAACAAGCAAACAAGAATCGAGAATGCAATCTTATTACAAAACACGTCTCACTAGACAAAGTCCCTTCTGAAGGATTAACAATTAAATTGTAGTCATGAACAATACCAATAATGAATGCTTAAAGCAATTAAGTGATGAAAGGACATATTAAAAACTACAGAAAACCCCAAACTTTTGTTATAGGAGGAACTCCATAATCTTTTGGAATGTGGCCTAACTCAAGGCCTTTTACTAAAGAAGAATCTAACAAATAACCTAGGATACAATTTCTGTAGTAATAAGTTTCTGCTGTAATATTACCAACAATAACTGGAAGTCTAATGTGTTGTTACTTGTAAAAACAAAAGGCACATTTATCTATTGGAATGCCCTTGTGGCAAGCAATATTGAGGAAGAACATCAAGAATCCATTTTAAAATATTGAACAAACATGTAACAAACATCAGGAAGAGCTATGATAAACATAATCTCTCCCTACATCTTAAAGTGAAACCCAACAGGATTACCATTTATAGATATAGCTAAGGTGACCATTTCAGTCTCCTGAAACTTTCTGTGTGAGATTCTATTTATTTTGAGAACTGGATATCAGAGTAAAAAGCCTGAGGCTAAGGGTCAATTGTGAAAATCAATACCTCTCCATTAAATATGGGCAGCCTAGTTTGAGACATAACTGCCTATCCCTAGTTAGAACAGAAATGCTAGAAGGAAAAATGGCAACATCTTGTTCTGTACAGATCCCTTTGGGGTAAAGTTCAGTAACGTAACATGTCAATGTTTTACCTGTCTTTTCATGTTAATGTTTTGCCCATATACATGGATGACCATATCTACTGGATACATTTACTCAGCTGGATAGGGGGCTTTTCGGAATGTATTTTAGTTTCGGAAGCTTTAACTATGTATGGTACTGGATACATTTAACGAGGAGGTAAGTACTTTTAGATGTGTTATTTCGTTTCTGTCACTTTAAAAATGCAGTTTGCGGACCCCTGAGATGGCCGCTTTTTAGATGAGCTCCGTGAGGGCTAACACAATCGGCATCCATCCACGCTTTTGGCCCGTAAATTTTGCACCAACTTACCATCGCTGCTGAGGTATACCTACTCGGCGTTGGATCGCGGGTTTATTGGCCACGCTGCCCTCTTTTCTTCACTCCCCGGGAGCCGTGTGCGGACCGCACATGTTAGGCCTGGAGAGGGGTACTTCCTCTACTCTGCCTTACCAGATCCAGCCGCTTCACCGGTGCCGTCCATCCCTTTGCCTTCTGCCGTTCCGGTGGTGAGCTTTGTCTTTGCCGTGGTCCTCCGTGGCGGGTGACGGGGTTGGGGCTGTTTCCCTTCCTCGCGTGCGCTGGATGAGGGCCTCTGCTGCCCGGCTACTCTACGCTGACGACCACGCTGTGCCTGCGTCTGTGTTACACCCTCCGCTGCTACTCGACGGCCCTACGTTACATTGCACCTCACGGTGTTGCATCTTGCGGCTGACCTCGGTACCTGGTCAGGTAGGCCCCGGCAGTATACCTGCAGGGCTGGTCTATTTTTATTTTTATTATTTTACTTTCTCCTTTTTCTATTTTTAGTTCTTTTTATTTGCCATTAGTTAGCTAGGGTACGGGAGGGTTGTAGTTAGGTTGGGAGGGTTGGGAAGGGGTGTTGGGGACATATTGGGGACATATTATTATTTGGATATTCGGCTGAATTGTCTGCCTACTCATCACGGGACTCTGTTGGCCTTTTTTTTTTTATTTTATTTTTTTTTTTTTCCATCATTAGTTAGGTCAGGGTTACGGGTGGGCTCTAGTTAGGTTGGGTGGTTTGGGCCCAATTTGGAAGGGGTGTGCATCATATCAAGCAGGACTGCGTCACGTTCTGACAGCGCGGGGTCATACCTTGGAGTGACTGCGCCTGGGTATCTTACCCATTATTGTGATACACTTACTGCTTTTGTGCTATATCCATGCGTATATGTATGTTTGATTGCTTAACCTTATCATCATTTTTGTGATCAGATTGTAGTTTTGTGTCGTATCTCCTTGTGCTGTCCCATTCTTTCCTACTCTTGGGGGTGAGTTCCTCACGGCCTCTGGTCTACACATGGAGAAATATATGGATCCACCACCTAAAACATCCACTCGACAAAGCAAGACAAGAGATAAATCCACAGCGTCCTTCAAACCGGCTCTACCTCCTGGGCCGGGCTCTGTTGTAGCGGAGGGTCACTCCGTGTCCGACGCCTCCTCCAAAGATCCACTGACAGCTCAAGACCTTATTGGTGTCATATCTCCACTCTTGGATGTCAAGCTTGAAAAACTGTCTGATTCCATTAATGCCGTTCTCGCTGAGTTGGTCTCTCAAGGACAGAGAATTACTACTTTGGAATCCAGGGTCTCTGATGTAGAAGATGGGAACGTCTCCATGGCTGCATCTCTCCGCTCACAGGATCATTTAATTACATCGTTACAGGAACGTATAGATGATCTTGAAAATCGTAGTAGGCGCAATAACCTGCGTCTGGTAGGTCTGCCTGAGGAAGTTAAGGGCATAGCGCTGCATGACCTTGTAACGACCTGGCTTCCCAAGTCCTTGGACCTGGTGTTTCCTCAAGGTGAACTGATCATTGAAAGAGTACATCGTATTGGTCAATTACCAGTTTCTACTACATCTCGCCCTAGGGCGGTGATCTTTCGGGTCCTGAACTATACTGACAAGGTCAAGATCCTGGACGCTTATAGAAAGGTTACATCACTCTATTATCACAAAAATAAGCTGTTACTTTTCCAGGATTTTTCTGCGGCGGTCACAGCCAAGCGACGCCAGTTTTCCGAAATCTGTACGGAACTTTACAATAAGCGTGTGAAATTGGCTCTTCTCTATCCTGCTCAGGATTACCCATGAGGGACATGCCTACTTTTTTGACACCCCTCAGGCGGCCAAAGAATTTCTTCACGCTGGATCCAGATCTCCTCCCTCTCCGACTGGAAGTTCAGCAGTGCCTGGGGCCTCCCCCCCTCCCTCTTCTCGCTCTCGCCCTGCTTCTCTGCCTCGTTCCTCACCGCCTGTCTCTCCTAGGGCTCGAGATCTTTGAAAACCGTTGGTGTCTGGTTAGGTATCTTCCGGCTCACCTTTATTTGTCATTGTACACTGTTTTGATGGTTCTTAGTTATACTTATTTTTTTTGGTTATCCTGTTGTGTTTCTAGGCACACGATTCATTGTGCCACGTTTTGGTTTATGCAAAAAAACAAAAAATGGGAGAAGCATAGCACTTTACAGCTAGTGATGTACAGTTTTGTTCTCTACATGGTCTGTTGGGCGTTTGGGGGGGCTGGCTGGGACCTCCCTAAGCCAAAATGTTCCGACTCACTCTTTGCTTTATCTTTTCCTCAGCGGGGCATTGGATGAAATCCTGGCTCCGTTGTCACTGTTGTTGTGATACCGTCAGATAATAGATGTGATGCGCCATCCTCGCTGCGTATTGTATCATGGAATGTGGAAGGTTTAAATACACCTGTTAAGTGTAAAAAGTTCTTACCCATCTTAAACGTATGTGTCCGGATGTTATTTATCTCCAAGAAACCCATTGGTGTGACCCTGTCAAAAATGCGCTAAAAGCTCCATGGCTTCGCGCTTGTTACTCCGCCATGTATACAAAAAAATCTAGAGGTGCCACTATCCTACTCTCCAAACGGTTGCCCTTTGTTGTAGAGTCTGAGAGTAGTGACCCGGAGGGAAGATATATTATTCTAAGGGTTAAATTGTTTACGGAGTCTTTCACCTTTGTAAAAATATATATATATATGCTCCCAATTCTGATCAGCCCGCTTTTCTGGCCAAAATTTATTCACTCCTGCTGGAAATTTCGGCCCCTAACGTCATTTTGGGGGGTGACTTTAATTTAGTGGCCAACGTTTCTTTAGATGTATCTGGCCCTTCCTCTCGCCCTGTCGGCCTCACCTCCTTACCTATGCTGGATCACCTCCGTTTGCGGGATGCTTGGAGGTTTCTTAATCCGACGGATAAACAATATACATTCTACTCTCATCCCCATAACTCCTTTTCTAGGGTGGACTACCTGTTCATACCCGAGTTATTTTTACACAGGCTAAAGGATGCCCACATTGGTCAAATTGTAATCTCCGACCATGCCCCTATCTGGGTAGATATCTGTCTGGCTTCCCCATATCAGGTGTCCCGTAATTGGAGGTTTCCTACTTATTTATATACCTCGGAGGCGTTTAAACAATTCCTGATTGCAAAATGGAATGACTATGTCGATGATAACCATGAACATCTCGATGACCCTGATCTATTCTGGGGTGCTTCTAAGCCGGTTTTGAGGGGACATATCATTGCTTATGTTGTGGGACGCAGGAGAGAGGCCGAAACCAAACTTGTCCAACTCACGGCTGATCTTTCCAGGGCATATGCTGCCCATAAAACTCACCCAAGTCCAGATACCCTAAAAACGTATAAAGAAATTAAATCCCTCTACGATGCTTGGGTCACTGAAAAGGCGCAGCTTTCTTACAGTTATACTCGTAATACCTTTTTCCGCTGGGGCAATAGATCCGGCAAGCTTTTGGGCAATCTTATCCGTCACTCTAAGTCTAAGTGTCATAATGTGACTCGGCTCCAGGACGCTTCCCAATCGGTTGTGACCGAACCTAGTGAAATTACACAACTCTTTGCTACGTACTTTGAGGATTTTTACTCCTCAGAATCCAATGACCCCGACATGATGCTTCAAATGTTTAGGCAGGCTAATATTCCAAAACTGTCGCCTGCGGACCGCGAGCGTTTGATTAAACCGTTTACCCCTCCTGAAATTGCCGCTGCTATAAAATCCATTCCAAATCCCCAGGCCCAGATGGCCTGGGGCCTGAATACTATAAACTTCTTTCTACGTGCCTGCCGACACATCTTACTGATGTTTATAATGGATTTCTGCAAGGAAGGATTCCCCCGAGGGAATTTACAGCCTCCCGCATCATAGTCCTTCCCAAACCTCACAGGGACCCTACCTTGCTCACCTCCTATCGCCCCATTTCCTTGTTGAACCAAGATCTAAAAATATTTACCAAAATTATGGCCTCTCGATTGCAACCTATCCTAATGAAACTCACCTCCCCCTCCCAAACTGGTTTTGTTAAAGGGCGCCACTCCACTCAAAATATTAGAGGCCTTATCTCAGCTATCCTTACTGCCAAGCTTACGGATAGTAGGGCCTCTATCGTAATTAGTTGTGATGCTGATAAGGCATTTGATAGTTTTTTTAAATTCCATCATTTTGGTTTACCTTTCATTCAGATGTTTCGAGCATTGTACCATTTGCCGATGGCTCAGGTTACGGTGAATAATATGAATTCCCGTTGGTTCTCCCTTGGCAGAGGTACTCGTCAAGGTTGTCCCCTGTCCTCTCTACTTTTTAATCTGGCAATTGAACCTCTAATACGTGTCATCGAGCGTTCCGCCGAGCTTGAGGGAATCAGGGTGGGTGATGTTGAGCTAAAGATTGCTGCCTTTGCTGACAATCTTTTGTTGTATCTTTCTAACCCCAAAGCAGCGATGCCTTACCTACTTGACTTATTTGATCAATTTCATAAGGCCTCGGGTTTCTTGATAAATAAACTTAAGACTGAGGCGCTTCCCATTTTCCCCCAGGCTAAGCGTGGATGGGGTGGGTCGTTCCCCTTCAATTGGACTCAACTTCCCTCTTTGAAATATCTGGGCCTTACTATTCCCACGAATTTGGCACATCTTTATAAACTAAACTTTCCCCCATTGTTGCGTCAAATGGAAGACTCTTTTAAATCCTGGTCCAAATTTAATCTTTCCTTTTTAGGTAGATGCCACCTATATAAAATGGCCTTTTTCCCCAAACTATTATATCCGATCCACATGCTGCCCATTTCCTTGAAGAAGAGGGACATCCAATGTCATAATGCGTTGCTGCGTAAGTTCCTGTGGTTTAACAAAAAAGCTAGAATTTCGTTGGTAAAGCTCCAACAGCCTGCTCATAACGGTGGGGTGAATTTACCTAACCTACTGGACTATAATTTGGCATCTAACTACCGTTATGTGGCGGATTGGCTGCGTGGCAGGTCTAGATTCACTAATGTGACTCTGGAGCAACAACTCTCTCCAACTATTTCTTTGGCCTCTCTCCTGCATCTGTCTAAAGCTAACTTACCATCGGACGTTGTCTCCAATCCATTGTAATTTCATACGTTGAAGGCCTGGGAGCGTGTTAGACGTCGCCTGTGTTTGGAGGTTCACTATTCTCGGTTCTTGCCCCTGGTCCGTAACCCGCAGTTTCAGCATGGGAGGGAGGATGGTGTCTTTAAACGACTCGCCCGGGCGGGGGGTCGCGCTGTGGGTGATTTTCTTGACCCGCGAACGGGTAAATTATTGTCCTACTTGCATTCCAATCTAAATACTCTACTATTCAGATTCACCCCATTCACTACCTTCAACTCCGTAATTATGTTAACACTCTACTTCCTTACCTTTCTGGGGCTAATTCCAATAACCCTTTAGACCAGATAACGATATTGTCCCCCGCCACAATGCTCACAATGTCCACAATATATAATCTGATCAGACCGGTCATCGATTGGGAGTCCCACAGAACAGGTGTTACCTCTTGGACAGCTGATTTTCCGAATTTGAGTCCAAAACGGGTTCTCCAGGCGTACACGTGCAATTCTAAAGTCTTGGTGTCTAGGGACTACAGTGAGATGTTCCTTAAGATTTTGCATAAAGCATATGTCACCCCCAAGCTCCGGTTTTTAATGGGCTTATCAGACCATTCCCGGTGTTTCAAGTGCCAATTGCCTGAGGCCGATCTTCTTCATGGCCTCTGGTCCTGTAGCTCTATTACCCCATTTTGGAATGCATTGCAATTGTATATTACAGACACCCTGGGCATTCGTTTTGCGATCTCTGTAGAATGGGCAATTTTTGGTATACTTCCTGACCATGTTCCTCCCACTGTAGACAGAGCTAAATTTATCTTGCTCATTCTCTCAGCAGTTGCAAAACGGGCTATATTGTCACAATGGATTGCTCCCCAACCGCCGACGCTGCCTTTGGTCCTGTCGCGGTTGCGCTTTTTGTTTCAAATGGATTGGCTTGAAGCCGTTCTTCATAAAGAGAGCAAAGTTAAATTTTTGTTTAATCGTTGGTCCCCGTATATTGCGACACTAGATGGCGATACCAGGCTGTCGTTATTTCAAACATTTAATACTACTGGGTGGTTTTGCCTTCAGGTCTTGAAAGGTACTCGCCCCATACCAGGGTTTTGATCTCATTGACGGACGGGTTTCTACATGTGTGTAACATGTTTGTTTTTGTTTTCTACGCCTTATGGTTGATTCCATGATTGTCATCTGCCTAACTTTATTTTTGGTCACTCGGATTATTGTTTGCACTGTATGTGATACTATATTGTGCATCACTTGTATCTGTATATGCCTATTTTGTCATCTTGTCTGTATATGACTTTGTCATTATGCTATATGCTTTGTCTTCTCCGTGTAATAAAGAAGTTAAAAAAAAAAAAAAAAATGCAGTTTGCAGCCGCTGACCTTAAAGTGCCTAAACACCGGGCCCTGGAGCATTGTAATCCGTGGTTGTTGTTATTGGAAAAGCAAGTCACAATAACATATAGTTCTTTTATAAGGTATCATTAACACACTCAACTAATTTAAAAAGTTCTCCGCCATAATGATGTTGCTTTCACTTTCAGTGTAGTTGGTTATCAGTTTAGGCTTCATAAATGTTGTCTGATATGTTATTCATCGTCACTTGATTTTTACCAACAGAAGTAAGATACTTGTTAAATAAAATATTATATTTTATTAATATTAAAAGATAATATGAAACGTAATTATTACTTTTCTGACAAACATTTCTACTAAATGGACAAATATTTTACATATTTTCAAGCTTTTTTCTGCATGAGAAAGAGCTGTGTATGCACCTGGACAGTAAAGGTTAAGTAAACGTGGAGCTTCTATTTAGAAGAATAATGAAAATCAATACAAAAACTGTTTTTCTAACACTCAGCGTCAGCAGTACTACACCTTCTGGCATGCTGTTAGGCTAGTAAAAGTGTATAGAGAACCTTATTTCCTCATGTCTATAAATGTCAGATGAGGCAACATATTAATAAAAGTCACCGTTTACCATATATAATCAGTTTACTCACATTTTGCACATAAGTCACTTAATTTGAGCAACCGCCTATTATATAAAAAATTAGATTTTTTTTACTTCAAACATATTCAGATTTCATAAAAGTATTTGTAATAAATGTCAGTATTTGTTTACTAGTTGTTGATAACACTATTCAGAAACAGATGAATAATGAATAAATATAAACATGATTGTATAGTACGGGTGAAATCTTTTGTAATTGTATATTCGACTTTCTATATTCCTGTGTACATTAACCTTTTCAGCAATTTGAGCTACAGTAGCTCATCTGTTGGGCTCAAGCCAGCCTGTGCCCCCCATGTGCATCAATGAGCCATGATCCTGTCACCATTTTTCCTTCCTTGGACCACTTTTGATTGGTACTGACCACTGCAGACCAGAAACACCACATAACTTGTCTATCCATCACAATTTGGCCCCCGTCAAAGTCAGTCAGATCCTTACGCTTGCCCATTTTTCCTGCTTCAGATCAACTTTGAGGACAAAATGTTCGCTTTCTGTCTAATAAATCCCACCCACTAACAGGCGCCACAATAACAAGATCATCATCAGTGTTATTCACTTCACCTGTCAGTGGTCATAATGTTATGGCTCATTGATGTACTGTATATCCTAACACCAGTAAAAGTGCATAAGTTATCAAAAGGATATACCGTATTGGCTCGAATATAGGCCGCCCCCGTATATAGGCCGCACCCTAAAAGTTTGGTGCTTTTTTAAAGAAAACGTTTTTTTCTTTAAAAAAGCACCAAAAAAACATGCTGCCACTCTGTCTCCCCCCCGAGATATGCTGCCGCTCCCCCCCCGAGATATGCTGCCACTGTCCTCCCCCCCGAGATATGCTGCCACTGTCCTCCCCCCCCGAGATATGCTGCCACTGTCCTCCTCCTCCCCCCCTGAGATATGCTGCCACTGTCCTCCTCTCCCCCGAGATATGCTGCCACTTAAAGTGGGGGGAAAAGTGCGGCCTATATTCGAGCCAATACGGTACTCACTGACAACAAAACACCATATTCAAACAATGAAAAAGAAAGCAAATCAATGCAAAACATTGGGATTTGTTTTTAGAGAGAAACTTTAAGTTTACTCCCGGCTAACGTAAGGATGAGCAGTACCTCAGTGATGAATGGGCCGCTCTACCGTACCAGTAGGTGGTTAGATGTCTAAAGGGTGTGAGGGGAGGGGTGAACATACAATTAAAACATAGATTCATGGCGGGCTTAGTTTTAGTACATAATGGAAGGAGTTGTGGGATCTGAAGCAATCAAGTTTTTAAATGTTGCTTACACGACAATTGAAAAAATCGTGCTTTCTTTATTCAAAATATATATTTTTACATTAGGTGTAAGTGAACGAGCGACAGGAAAATGTGTTTAACCATCTGACAGAACTACTACAAATACAAGAAATTCTTGTATGAAGTAGTAGGTACACGACACCTATAGATATAACTGTAACATAAAAGGTACCGGTAATCACCCTTCGACCTAAAGGTTAGAGGACGTGGATACCTGTACCCTCCCCACTACATACACTTTGATATTCTACTCCCTCCTCCATTGCTTCATGAAGAAGAGTTCCATTATCCAGTAAACCATCTGTTATCGATTGGTGCTGTATATATGTATATTTTATATAATAACTTAACCTATTTTAGAATATGTATAAACTCTGATTTCAACTGATCTTTGGTCACTGAGATATTTAGAAATTTACTAGCAAATATATGATGCTGAATGTAAGAAGCTTGTCAATGACATTAAGGAAGCTAGAGTTGTTGGCAAGCAACGAACAGTATTACCTAGCAAGTTCATTATGTTGCAGTGGGCATTTTAGGGGATAATATTGAAAAGTATGCATTAACCCCTTCGCGACTTTTTCCGGTTCAGGACCGTCATGACAGGAAGGTCACTAAATGACCTTTGACGGTCCTGAACCGTCAAAAAATTAAATAAGCTTAGAAAGTGATCAACGATCACTTTCTTCGCTTAAACGGCGTTACTGTAATGTCTCGATGTCGAGGCATTCAGTAACGCTGAGATCGGGATCGGGGGCCATGTCTGGCCCCTCCCCGGGGCGTCAACAGCCGCCATACATTGTATGGCGGCGGACGCCCGTTTTAAAAGCGTTTAGGAGGCGATCAACGATCTCCTCCTAAACTTAAATGGTGTCGCTGGAATGCCTTGATCAGGAGGCATCCAGCGACACCAAACACTTACCTCTTGATGGACTGTGACCGCTCCGGAGAGCGGTCACAGCCGCAGCTGCCGGTGATCTTCGCCATCAACAAGATGGCGGCGGCCCGGGAAAAAAAATAATAAACAAGAAAGAGTTCGCTAGACGGTCTCCTGACCCTCTAGAGAACTCTGGCTCCACTTGCAGGTACTGCATTCAACCAAGCAAGTCAATGGAACCCAGCTTTCTAATCACTATGTGATTAGTAAAATGTTCCAAAAAAAAATAAAAAATGGAAAAAAAAAAAATAAAAAAAAATGTGCTAACATTTAAAAATAATTATGCAGTGATGTCACTTGATGAACCATCCAGTACCAGCAAAATGTGTAAAAAAATATAAGTATTAAAAAAATAATAAAAATTAAAAAATAAAGTTTATTATTTTGAGCAAGTGCTAAAATTTCTCAAAAATCTCAACAAAGAGTTAAAATAAAAGCACTTCAAATACCCAAGGGGTGTCTAATATATAAAAAAAATGGCTGATGGGGTAAATTGGAGTGGCCGAGCTCAAAGATAGGGCATAGGTACAGACTGAACAAAATGGAGAAAAAAAGCGCACTTCCCAAATGTGGCATTTTAAATCTCAAACAACACGACAAACCCATGCATGTCGGGTATCGCTGCACTCAGGAGATGTTCCTGAACACACATTGGGGGGTTGTTTGACAGTGACATATACCAGAACCTGTATATCTATAACTAAAGTACAATTTGTGTGAAAAAAAAAATTAAAAAAATTACTATTACAAAGTTTGACAAAGTGTAGTTCTATAATTGGTGCATGGAAAGGGTTAAAATAACAGCATTTGGAATACCCTGTGGTGTCTAGTTTTCAAAAATATATGGTTTGACAGGGTTAAATTGAGTTAACCGGCTTCAAAGATGTTCCAAAGAGGAGATGGAGGCAGACTGACCAGATTTGTTAAAAAAGATTTGGAAATCACAAAACGCTGCTTGTACTTATTGCCCTATAACTTACAAAAAACAGCAAAAAAACATAAAAACATTGGGTATTTCTTAACTCAGGACAAGCAGTAGAATCTATTTAGCTAGTTTTTTTACTTGCTTTTTTAGGTGAGTAAAAGATTTTTCAAATAAAAGTCATAAAATGTGTTTTTTTTTCAATTTTTCACCATGTTTTTTTTATTTTTTTTATAGTAAATAAGATGATACAATCAAAATAATGGTATCTGAAGAAAGCCCATCTTGTCTTGAAAAAAACAATATATAAAACTTATGTGGGTACACTAAATGGGTGATGAGAAAATTACAGCTGAACACAAGCACCACAAAAGTATTAAAACAGCCTCGGTCCCACAGGGTACAAAATGAAAAATGAGCCCGGTCATTAAGGGGTTAAATGGTGTTGTTTAGGGAAATCAATAAACAAAAAAAGACAACAGTGTTCAACTGTTGAAAGGACCAGTGGGGTATGTTATAAAAGGTTATTGACTGAACAGGAAGAAAATATTATTTAGCCTCTGTCGATGGTAAGACCGACTTTGAATATATAGTGTAGTGAGTCAAAGGTAAGTCTGTTGCAAGCCCTTATGCACACTCACAGCCATTAGTTTTCACAGTAGGTTTCACATGTGATTTGGCAAAGGCTTGCAAATTAAATCAACTGAGTATTTTAAAGAAAGAAGTGCACCAATAGATACTAATATTATCGTTAAATGTTTATTATAATTCAAATATCTGCAAATCAGTAACTTGGCTACTTAACTACTATACCGAGTATGTAATATTATCAAGAGGGGGTTAATATGTGTAATATTTTTTTAAATGTAACATAGATATGCTTACTTCTTATCTTACCTATGTCAGCTGTTTTAAGTCCGGTTCATTCATCAATGTTTTTAGCAACCTAGTTATTAAAAGGATTTAGCCTGCCCTGCTAATTAATTACAGGTGAACATAATGATTTTTTTCTTCCTTAAATCGACTATTCATCCATCAATGTTAAACTTGTGTCAACATACCTTGATGTTCACTTTAGATATGTCAATATCTGCCTGAATTTTTTCAAGTTACTATACAAGCCTTTGCAGTGTATTAATCAAATATTAGGCCTGTCTTCTCTGAGGATTTGGGTGAACAAAACCCTTGAGCACAGAAACAAAGTTGGAAGAGAATATTTACATTTAAACAAAAAGGATTAACCCTTCTTGCTCTATCAGATTATGGAGTGCTGCACTGCGTGGGGCCGGATTTTCTAAATGCATTACATTCAATGGAGCTCAACAAAATATATTTTTCTACCTATCAGTGGCTATATTGGTCAGAAGCATGTGACACATATGTGTCCTGGGAACAAAAGTGGCTAATACAGAAACCGTATTTCTACATGTCAACAGCTAAGCAGAAGTAATAAACTGTTTTGCAAGGGCAGAATGGTAACTCTGAGACATTAGGCCCTTTAATAGTGAATTGAAGAAAAATGTTAAAATCTCTCCAACAAACGCAGACCATCGGAGAACAGACAATATCAATGTTCAACATTCTCTAATAGGTCTATATGTATGTTGAGGCTCTTCTTTGTGGTCTGTGCACCAACTCACCACCACTGTACAAGTCACTAGTCAGACCACACATGGAATACTGTGTACAGTACTGGGCACCAGTGTACAAGAAAGATATAGTGGAGCTGGAGAGGGTTCAAAGACGGGCAACCAGAGTAATAAGGGGAATGGGAGGACTACAGTACCCAGAAAGATTATCAGAATTAGGGTTATGTAGTTTGGAAAAAAGACGGCTTAGGGGGGATTTAATAACTATGTATAAATATATAAGGGGACAGTACAGAGATCACTCCCAGGACCTATTTATACCCAGGACTGTATCTATAACAAGGGGACATCCTCTACGGTTGGAGGAAAGAAGGTTTCTACACCAGCACAGACGGGGGTTCTTTACAGTAAGAGCGGTGAGATTATGGAACTCTCTGCCAGAGGAAGTGGTTATGGCAAACTCAATAAAAGAGTTCAAAAGGAGCCTGGACGTGTTTCTTGAAAGCAATAATATTACAAGTTATGGATATTAGATTAATAGGGACAGAACGTTGATCCAGGGATTTATTCTGATTGCCATATTTGGAGTCGGGAAGGAATTTTCCCCCTGGTATGGGGCAATTGGCATCTGCTTCATAAGGGTTTTTTTGCCTTCCTCTGGATCAACACAGTAGGGACACAATATGTATATAGGTTGAACTTGATGGACTTTGGTCTTTTTTCAACCTTATGAACTATGTTACTATGTAATGTCTTCAAAATGACGCAGACCCTGAAGAAGGAACAATGCGCAATCTCCAGCATTACTCCTCTGTAAAATGCTTGGTACTTGGTAGAAGGCTGAGCTGGGTGCCTGTTGTCCCTCATATGACCCGAACATGATTTCATGCAACCTAATATAAACATAAATGAGACTTTTCTTAACTATTATACTGTTGCACTGCCTTGTGTTGACGCTGAATCATTTAGAAAAAAAACTTGCTCTATTATTTCTTCCCTGCATGCCAAAAAAACATCTGGGTTTCTACTGTAAACACTTTCTCATGTACTATGTCAACTTCATTTAAAAAGGATATTTTACTGACCAGACTGCATTATAATTATCTTTGCCTTGCGTAATATCCCAAATAATTAAGACATTCAGTCATTCAGACTTAATAATCGTCCAGATACTTCAGTTATTAATGTCCTTTAAACAACTGTGCTTACAAGCATTGTAAAAGAAGCAAGTTGGTCTGTGTTTTCAGTTTTCAGGTATAGCTGTACTTATTAAAGCGATATGTTGATCTGCATGCACCATAAAGGAAACATGCAGGGTCTGTATTCCTCACTGCTGTTTTTTTCTGTTGAAAGAAACTAATTCTGATTTAGCAAACCCGGCATAACAATTCTGTTTATAGTCTGGTAAGATGTTTACTCTACTTTTCCCAGTCTTGTTCTTCAGTCTGTTCTAAAGCTACATGAGACACAGCTGTTTATTAAATGGTAAATGTTCCTTGTGCTTCCTTGTTGAGAAGACCAAACAGATAAGCAATACTTTGCTGAAGCAGCAGCAGGGTGTATGGAAAAGTGTGCATGCTACTAAATATATGTAAAAAGTAAAGCTATTTTATACATAGTATACTGTTGACTGAAATTAACCAACACATATACTTTGGAAAGCATACAGAAGGCAAATATAATATACAATCAACTTCTATATGTATTGTTGTTTTCATTTTCCCACCTACCTGGACTATTTTAAGAGTTGGGTGCCTAATTATTTCAAAGGGTTGATTTAACTACATGCCCCATCCCTAGGAAACACCCACTGTAAATGACAGTGCAAATCCACTAGAAACATGTATACATTTTAAACCAAATATATTGTACCCTCATAGTGCCCCAATCAGAGCTCCCCCACATGTATCCCTGTAGCCTGTGTGATAGGATGTTGGCTACTTTGTTGACCACAGGCAAGAGTAGTGCTGAGTGGTAAAATATCAAATAGTGCAAGGAATGTTTATATAATAATGTTTATATAATACCCACCCAAATGCCAGTCCACCAATGTGGGGTAAGGCCTACCCAGCAACAAGCCTGCTATCCCCTATATTAACTCTTGCCCTCTTATTCACCTTCCTCAGACGCAGCCATGCTGCCCCTTTTGTCTAGCTGTCTCCAGAACTCACTAGATTACCCTTAATCTCAGCCTCAGCACTGTTACAGTCACTGACTGTCTCACACTCCAACACGTTATTTACACGTTATTTAGGAAGGATAGAAAAAGCAGGAAGGGAGGAAGAGTATGCTTGTATGTTTACAATGAGCTAAAGTCTAATATTAAGCAACTTGAGTGTGACAAGGAAAATGTGGACGCCTTATGGGTAGATATCAGCTTGGGGCAAAAAAAGGAAATCAACTACTGGTTGGGATATGTTATAAACCACCTAATGTTAATACTGATGAGGAAGAACAGCTGTTAAAGCAAATTGAGAAAGCTGCATATCTGGGTAACGCGTTAATTATTGGAGATTTGAATTACCTGGACATAAATTGGGATAGAGGGACTAGTAGTTCTGCAAGGGGATTCAGGTTTTTTAACCTGTTAAATGACACAACTGGTATAAGCACCAACTAGAAAGGATTCTTGTCTGGATCTTGTTGTAACCAAACCTGGGAACTTCTGGGCTCCGGCTTGCGGGACGCGGGTCCCTTGCGGGACGCGGCCAGGACTGCACAGTGACGTCGGTGGGCGGTCCCGCTGACGTTGGGGGAGTTCCCGATTACGTCGGGGGCGTTCCCGCTGACGGCAGCAGGAAATAACCCCATTTAAAGGGAAAATGGGCGGGGAGTGGGGCGTGTCAAGACCCCGATCCCGCGACCCAGAGGATTTGTGTCTTGACCTGGAGTAGCAGCGCTCACCCGGCAATCTCCGGGTCAAACCAGGAGTTCCCACGTATGGTTATAACCAACAATGTTGATCTACTGTCAAACATTCAAGTGGGGGAGCACTTGGGTAATAGTGATCACAATATGGTGTCTTTTGAAATTAACTCAAAAAAGAAATTGCACATGGGGAATACTAAAACATATAATTTTAAAAAGGCCAATTTTAATAAGATAAGGGCAGCTTTACAACATATTGTCTGGCATACACTCTTTAGTGATAAAACCACTGAGGGAAAATGGAGTATCTTCAAACAAATATTAGAAATGTACTCTTCTCAGTTTGCCTGGAAATTATAGACCTGTGAGCTTAACTTCTGTGGCTGGACAAATATTTGAAGGGCTATTAAGGGATAATATTCAGGACTTCATTGGGAAGAAAAGTGTTTTTAGTAAAAATCAGCATGGTTTTATGAAACATAGGTCATGTCAAACTAAAAGTGTAGATCAGGGTGTTGCAGTGGATGTAATCTACTTGGATTTTGCCTTAGAACAACCCTTTCTTTTGAACCGATTCATTTGTAACAGTTCAGTCTGTGAATCATGAACTGCAGTTGTAACATGATCTAGAGGACTGCATTGGGAGGCATGGGACCCACCCAAAAAATTGCGGGCGCGGGCAGTTTTGCTGGTGTTGCGGGCGGAAGCGGGCGGTCAGCCACTGTACCTGCGGGTCCCGGTAATCCCGTGCATGATCCTAGAGTGAGTCATCTGCACAGCACACAGAAACAGAGTCTGGGATCAAGTTACAGCTAATAGATTCACAGACTCATTCAGAGGAACTATGACTCGTTCAAAGACGGTTCACAGAGACTGGTTCACAGAGAGTCGTTCACAGAGTCGTTTAGAGAGTTGTTCACAGCACACTGACACAATACTTTTATAAATAAATACAATATTAATCTTCACTGCCCCCAGGATTTAGATTCCCCTTAGTTTGCCCCCCTTTACCTCTAACTGCACCTTAAATTAACCTTATTAAATTAATTAAATTAACTCTCCATCCTCAACATTAAATTAACCCTAAAGACCCTATTAACCATAACTGTCCTTAAACTAACCCTAAAGACCCCATTAACCATAACTGCCCCTAAATTAACCCCACCTCCCCTAACTTTCAGCAGCCCAAATATCAATGTTATACTTACTGTTAGATGAGTTGCTGAGCAGTGTGGATGCTATAAGGAAACAGGCGAGGCCAATCGTAAGTGTGAATGCAGGGAGGGGATGGGAAACAGAATGGGGCAGGGCCAATCATCAGTGTGACTGCAGGGAGGGACTGGGAGGTAGTAACTGCTGTGAGTGACATTGAGTGATCCGATGAATCGGATCATTTCAATGAACATCTTGAACTGATCCGAACTTCCCATCACTAATTTGCCAAGGCGTTTGACACGGTTCCACACAATAGGTTAGTATTCAAACTGAAAGAAATTGGTCTAGATGCAAATTCTTGTTATTTGGTTGAACATTGGTTTAGTGATAGAGTACAGAGAGTTGTTATAAATGGTAAATCTTCAAGCTGGACAAAAGTGGTAAGTGGTGTTCCTCAGGGTTCTGTTCTGGGACCAATTTTATTCAATATATTTATAAATGACCGTGTTTGCAGATGGCACTAAACTCTGTAAAGTAATACAATGTGAGCAGGATAATTCTTTGCTGCAGATGGATTTAGATAGACTGGGGGATTGGGCACACAAATGGCAGATTAAATTTATTGTAGATAAATGCAAAATTATGCACTTCTGCGTAAGGAATGCACAAGCAATTTACACCCTAAATGGTAGTGAATTAGGGATAACAACAAATGGGAATTGTTATAGACAACAAACTAGAAAACAATGTGCAATGTCAGTCAGCAGTTGCTAAGGCCAGTACGGTATTGTCATGTATAAAAAGGGCCATCAATTCGCGGATAAAAATATAATTTTGCCCCTTTATAAATCAATGGTAAGACCACACCTTGAATACGCTGTGCAATTTTGGGCACTTATTCTAAAGAAGGATATTATAGCACTGGAAAAGGTGCAGAGGCTGGCTACAAAATTAATAAAAGGAATAGAACACTTTAGTTATGAAGAAAGGTTAATGAATTTAAATCTGTTTACTTTAGAAAACGGCACCTCAGAGGGGATATGATAGCATTATATAAAAATATTTGGGGCCAATACAAACCATTGTGTGGAAATCTATTCATAAACAGGACTATGCATAGGACATGGGGTCACGCATTTAAACTGGAAGAAATTAGATTTAGTTTAAGGCAAAGAAAAGGGTTTTTACAGTTAGGACCAGTGGTGTCGCTACTGGGGGGCAATTGCCCCCCCTAGGTTATTCCTTGCCCCCCCTGTTGCCCCCCCGCCGAATTTGTAACCACCCAGGACAGTCCTTGACTGCTAACGACGGCATGGTGCCGTCGCTAGCAGTCCCAGTCAGGTGCTAACGACGGCACCATGCCGTCACTAGCACTATCTTACCTTGATGGAGGTCTGTGGACCTCCATCACCACCTACCCCGGCGATCTGCCCCTCACATTGAAGGGCCTCACCGGGGCCACCCGATCTGCCCGGTGACGTCTCGTGCAATGACGCGATGACGTCACCGCGCAACTTTATTAACAACTGACAATTGTCAGTTAAAGAGGTATGGGGGCATGCTGCTTAGATGCCTGTATCTCAGGCATCTAAGCAGCTACATACCCCCAACATATACCATTGGAAAGGTAATCGCTCACGTATATAGATTGTATATAGATTGTAAAAAAAGAATAAAAAATATTAAGTTAAAAAAATAAAAATGTAAAAAAAATGATTTGGGGGTCTCTAAAGGCAGATAAAAAAAGATCAAAATTGCCTAGAGACCCCAAAATTAAATTATTTAAACATAAAGTAGTTTAACTTTAAAAAAAAAAAAAAAGTTTAAGTATTCTAGCTAAATGATCACTGTGGTAGCCAATGTTACCACAGCGATCATATAGCTATAAAAAGTCACATTCCCTTTTTAAAAATGGCCGATACTAATTTTTAATCCTATGATCCCTTTGATCATGGGGTTAAATTTAGCCAACGGTAGAGGGAGGCAATTTTTGAAATCCTGATGAACTGCAAATATTATTAAAATCAGCCATTTAGCCTGTGCGGTACGTGAGTAACCATATCATCCCTGGAGCGCCTTGCATTTTTACTGCAAAACTTATTTTTGCTGTAAAAGTGATTTTTTCTTCTCCCTTTACCATCATTTCTTTGGGATTGTAAGGGGAAAGAATGGTGTGTGTGCTTCTGTGAGTGAATGTATGGAAAGTATGGTGTGTGCTTCTGTGAGTGAATGGAGATATGAAGCCTTGACGTGGCATTACTGCTCACGTAGGAACTTAAATTATGGCACAAAAAGTACACATTTGCAAAAACGACATCCCTTGGCGCATCAAATGAGGGGCTGCATGTGTTTCTAGTACAAACCTGGAGTGCGCAAGACACAAATGAACATGTCGTTATGGTTAGAAAAAACATATTTTCAAGCCAAAGCGACATATTCCATCATTATTTGTGCACTCAACTTTTGTCCTAGAAATACATGTAGCCCCTCATTTGAAGCTCCAAGGGGTGTAGTTTCTTAAAATGGATGAATTGTCTGAATGAGGGAGAGCATGAGTTAATATGTGGATGATTTGTCTGAATGAGGGAGAGCATGAGTTAATGTGATTGTGTGTATCATAGATGTATAATTGTGGAAGGGCAAAGATGGCACTAGCAGGATGTTTGAGCCTTGGGGAACAGGATGGCACAGGCAGGGTGTATATGGGACAAAGATGGCAAATCTTATGTGTGTTATCTGGGCCAGGTTCTATGTGGGCAGCATGGTTGGGGTGTGCAACCTATGATCTATCCCTGTAATTTAGGGGGTTTTAAATATACCTTTAATGCCGTGTTTTTATGTGAATTCCAATTGATCTGTACCTGCAAAGCTTGGTTTGTGTGTTCTTCTGTAGATCCATATCTGCTATGCTATGTTTCCATACATTATTTATGTATACCTGCAAAGACAGGGTTTGTATGTCTTGTTCAGTTGATTAATACCTGCAATGCTGTTTCCATGTATTGATTTGATCTATACCTGCGATGCTACATTTCATATATTATTATTGTATACCTGCAAATACAGGATTTGTATGTCTGATTCTGTTTATTTGATATATACCTTCAGTGCTGAGATCACAAGTGAATTTCAATTGATCTATACATGCAAAGCTGGGTTTGTGTGTTAATGTGTTGATCTATACCTGCTATCGGCAGCAGGGTCTAATATTTATATATATTTTTACATATATATATATATATATATATATCGGCAGCAGGGACTAATATTAGGCCCTGAAATCATTTAGTGGAAAAGTTAAGGTATTGTGTTTAAAGGATTTCAAGGATTAGTCGTACTAAATTGTGGCTTCAGGCTTCCCATGTTGAATGATCAAGTATTGTATTGTCCAATAACAAAAGTATTGTGACGGAAGCCTCCATCACTGGGGCCACTGGAGAAGCCTGACTGCCAGCCTCCTCCCTATTGACTATGGGCCCTGGGTTTGTAAAGACTTCTGCGGCTACCCCCAGCAGTATCATCTCATCACTGGTTGAGGGGATTATCTCCAGCAGACAGCCAGGATCTGCCACCAGGGAGTGACCACCATTCTTTGATGTTTAATGTTGTATAAATCAGTCTCCACCCTAGTGTATTGTTAGTCCCGTTACTGCCCCTGTTGTCTCTGAGAGGCAGATTAAGGGGCGGTTTGTGTCCCAATATCTTGTTTTATGTTAATGTGTGTGTTGCTGGATATATCCAGCTCTGTGTGTCTAAAATAAATCAGTCTTCGTTTTTGTTTACCCTACACTGAGTCTCGGCTAGTGACTGGGGAACCGAAGAAAGTGTGTTGTCCCAGGCTAAGGGAGCACAAGACAGCGGAGGTAGTCGTTCGGACTAGCCAGCTCCGTGACAAGTATCATTCCATAGCACATTACTTTTGGCAATATATATATATATATATATATATATATATATGTGTGTGTGTTTTTTCAGTGGTATGATTTAATGGTGGAAATTATTAATGCCCCCCCAGTTTGACTGTGGTATCTTGTGTGCCCCCCTATATATTGTTTCTAGAGTCGCCACTGGTTAGGACAATAAGGATGTTGAATTCTCTGCCTGCAGAGGTAGTTTAATCAGAGTCTGTACAGACATTTAAATAACAATTGGATAAATACTTTCAAAAACATAATATTTAGGGATTATGGGGGAAACAGCTTTTTGATCCAAGGAGAGATCTGACTGCCATTCTGGGATCAAGAATGCATTTTTTCCCCTAGTTTGTGCAAAATTGGAAAGAGTCACATCTGGGGGTTTTTTTAGACTTGGGCACCAGGGGGCTCTTCGTGTTCGTCTTCCTGCTCGTCTTTGGGGGGAAAAAAACCTTCGTATTCCGCGAATATTCGCCCGTTCCTGTCTTCTCTTCGGGCGAATATTCGCGGACATTCTTCGTGCTCGTTTAATCTTCGTTTCCTTCCCGGTTGCCTAGCAGGGGTTAATACGGGGTTAACAACACATCGGAGCAGCAGCAGTTGCCGTGAAGGAACGTGTGTGCAACTCTATTGGTCGTTTCGGGAGGGGGCTGGTCTGGCATCAACGAGGGAATTGCAGAACACACTTCATTCGTTGATGGCAGGCCAGCCCCCTGCCGAAACGACCAATAGAGTTGCACACATGTACTGAGGTGTACTGTACACAAAATGACCTAGAGACAAATGCTCCAAGGAACTTGGCCTCCGTTTATCATACACAATCACACATCCATAGATGTTTAATAAAAGAATAGGGATTATTTTACATTTTTAAATTGATTTTGGACCACTTGTAATACATGCCTAACATTTGCTACCTATTCACAATGGCATACTTTGCAACAACCCAACTTTTACTGGACAGGACTGGAAAAAAGCAGGACTGTCCACCAAAATCTTGGGTGTGTTGGCAGGTATGCGGATGGAAAAATGTTGGACAAGAACTAAAAAATAGCTTAGGGTTAATGTACGGTTATGTTTAAGATTAGTAGCAGTGCACTGGTTTGGTTAAAGATGTATTATGTCTAAATAATAATTTAATTTTAATTTTAATGGGTTTTAAAAAAAAATTAGGGGTTTATTTAAATGTATTTTAAAGTTAGATTTATTATTTAGTACTTTATTATATTTATTTAATGTTTATACTAGTGCTACCTACCGAGCTATAACTACCAACGTGTATTTGCATACCTAGATAGCTAAATTAGATGGGACAGGACTGGAAAAAAGCAGGACTGTCCCTGAAAAAGTTGGGTTGTTTGCAGGTATGTGGATGGAAAAATGTTATAGTATGAAGTGTGAGTTATAGCGTTAATGCTAGTGAGTGTAGAAGTGAAGGCCAGGACAAATAACAAGAGGAAAGGTCCTTGTGATTTGTGCATTGTACGTGTATGTGTTATGTGTGTTGTCACTGTGTGTTATATGTGTTGTGTGTTATGTGTTATGTCACTGTGTTATTTGTGTTATTGTGTGTGCTATGTTTGGTTGGTTGGTTGTGTATCAGAAGGAAAATAATGAAATGGAAAAGGAAATGGAAAAGGCGAATGAGTGGGCAATTGGCGACCCACTCACCTCTTTCACCCCAGAGCAAAGCATCTCCATTAGGGACATTTAAGGCATGAAACTAGCCAGGAAGCGAACTGGCAGAGAAGAGACGCTGGCACCACCACCACCAGCAGCAGCAGCATTGAAAAAGGTGAATGAGTGGGCAATTGACGACCCGCTCACCTGTTTCACCCCAGGGCAAAGCATCCAAACACTGTCAGTCCTTGGCGTTTGGGAGCGGACTTCCAGAACTCAGACACAAGGCCCTAGCGTAAGCTGGCTACACCGGCAGAGGTAGCAGGCGTTGCCACACCGCAAACAGACGCAGCCAGGGGGGAGAAACTACCCTCTCCATTAGGGACATTTAAGGCATGACACTAGCCAGGAAGCGAACTGGCAGAGAAGAGACGCTGGCACCACCACCACCAGCAGCAGCATTGGAAAAGGTGAATGAGTGGGCAATTGACGACCCGCTCACCTGTTTCACCCCAGGGCAAAGCATCCAAACACTGTCAGTCCTAGACGTTTGGCAGCGGACTTCCAGAGCTCAGACACAAGGCCCTAGCGTAAGCTGGCCACTCCGGCGGAGGTAGCAGGCGTTGCCACACCGCAAACAGACGCAGCCAGGGGGGAGAAACTGCCCTTACCATTAGGGACATTTTGGGCATGACTCTAGCCAGGAAGCGAACTGGCACAGAAGAGATGCTGGCACCACCACCACAACCACCACCACCACCAGCAGCATTGAAAAATGGGAAAGGCGAATGAGTGGGCAATTGGCGACCCACTCACCTGTTTCACCCCAGGGCAAAGCACCCAAACACTGTCAGTCTTAGACGTTTGGCAGCAGACTTCCAGAGCTCAGACACAAGGCCCTAGCGTAAGCTGGCTACATTGGCGGAGGTAGCAGGCGTTGCCACACCGCAGCAAGTGCAACCAGGGGGGAGAAACTGCCCTTACCATTAGGGACATTTGAGGCATGACACTAGCCAGGAAGACAATTGGCATTGAAGAGACGCTGGCACCACCAGCAGCAGCAGAATTGGGAAAGGCGAATGAGTGGGCAATTGGCGACCCACTCACCTGTTTCACCCCAGGGCAAAGCACCCAAACACTGTCAGTCTTAGACGTTTGACAGCAGACTTCCAGAGCTCAGACACAAGGCCCTAGCGTAAGCTGGCTACATTGGCGGAGGTAGCAGGCGTTGCCACACCGCAGCAAGTGCAACCAGGGGGGAGAAACTGCCCTTACCATTAGGGACATTTGAAGCATGACACTAGCCAGGAAGCAAACTGGCATTGAAGAGACGCTGGCACCACCAGCAGCAGCATTGGAAAAGGCGAATGAGTGGGCAATTGACGACCCGCTCACCTGTTTCACCCCAGGGCAAAGCATCCAAACACTGTCAGTCCTAGACATTTGGCAGCAGACTTCCAGAACTCAGACACAAGGCCCTAGCATAAGCTGGCTACACCGGCGGAGGTAGCAGGCGTTGCCACACCGCAAACAGACGCAGCCAGGTGGGAGAAACTACCCTCTCCATTAGGGACATTTAAGGCATGACACTAGCCAGGAAGCGAACTGGCAGAGAAGAGACGCTGGCACCACCACCACCAGCAGCAGCAGCATTGGAAAAGGTGAATGAGTGGGCAATTGACGACCCGCTCACCTGTTTCACCCCAGGGCAAAGCATCCAAACACTGTCAGTCCTTGGCGTTTGGGAGCGGACTTCCAGAACTCAGACACAAGGCCCTAGCGTAAGCTGGCTACACCGGCAGAGGTAGCAGGCGTTGCCACACCGCAAACAGACGCAGCCAGGGGGGAGAAACTACCCTCTCCATTAGGGACATTTAAGGCATGACACTAGCCAGGAAGCGAACTGGCAGAGAAGAGACGCTGGCACCACCACCACCAGCAGCAGCAGCATTGGAAAAGGCGAATGAGTGGGCAATTGACGACCCGCTCACCTGTTTCACCCCAGGGCAAAGCATCCAAACACTGTCAGTCCTTGGCGTTTGGGAGCGGACTTCCAGAACTCAGACACAAGGCCCTAGCGTAAGCTGGCTACACCGGCGGAGGTAGCAGGCGTTGCCACACCGCAAACAGATGCAGCCAGGAGGGAGAAACTACCCTCTCCATTAGGGACATTTAAGGCATGACACTAGTCAGGAAGCGAACTGGCAGAGAAGAGACGCTGGCACCACCAGCAGCAGCAGCAGCATTGGAAAAGGCGAATGAGTGGGCAATTGACGACCCGCTCACCTGTTTCACCCCAGGGCAAAGCATCCAAACACTGTCAGTCCTTGGCGTTTGGGAGCAGACTTCCAGAACTCAGACACTAGGCCCTAGCGTAAATTGGCTACACCGGCGGAGGTAGCAGGCATTGCCACACCCGCAGCAAGTGCAACCAGGGGGAGAAACTACCCTCTCCATTAGGGACATTTGAGGCATGATTTCAGCCAGGAAGCGAACTGGCAAAAGATACTGGCACCACCACCAGCAGCAGCGTTGGTAACGGAAAAAGGTGAATGAGTGGGCAATTGACGACCCGCTCACCTGTTTCACCCCAGAGCAAAGCATCCGAAGACTGTCAGTCCTTGGCGTTTGGGAGCGGACTTCCAGAACTCAGACACTAGGCCCTAGCGTAAGCTGGCTACACCGGCAGAGGTAGCAGGCGTTGCCACACCGCAAACAGACGCAGCCAGGGGGGAGAAACTACCCTCTCCATTAGGGACATTTAAGGCATGACACTAGCCAGGAAGCGAACTGGCAGAGAAGAGACGCTGGCACCACCACCACCAGCAGCAGCAGCATTGGAAAAGGTGAATGAGTGGGCAATTGACGACCCGCTCACCTGTTTCACCCCAGGGCAAAGCATCCAAACACTGTCAGTCCTTGGCGTTTGGGAGCGGACTTCCAGAACTCAGACACAAGGCCCTAGCGTAAGCTGGCTACACCGGCAGAGGTAGCAGGCGTTGCCACACCGCAAACAGACGCAGCCAGGGGGGAGAAACTACCCTCTCCATTAGGGACATTTAAGGCATGACACTAGCCAGGAAGCGAACTGGCAGAGAAGAGACGCTGGCACCACCACCACCAGCAGCAGCAGCATTGGAAAAGGCGAATGAGTGGGCAATTGACGACCCGCTCACCTGTTTCACCCCAGGGCAAAGCATCCAAACACTGTCAGTCCTTGGCGTTTGGGAGCGGACTTCCAGAACTCAGACACAAGGCCCTAGCGTAAGCTGGCTACACCGGCGGAGGTAGCAGGCGTTGCCACACCGCAAACAGATGCAGCCAGGAGGGAGAAACTACCCTCTCCATTAGGGACATTTAAGGCATGACACTAGTCAGGAAGCGAACTGGCAGAGAAGAGACGCTGGCACCACCAGCAGCAGCAGCAGCATTGGAAAAGGCGAATGAGTGGGCAATTGACGACCCGCTCACCTGTTTCACCCCAGGGCAAAGCATCCAAACACTGTCAGTCCTTGGCGTTTGGGAGCAGACTTCCAGAACTCAGACACTAGGCCCTAGCGTAAATTGGCTACACCGGCGGAGGTAGCAGGCATTGCCACACCCGCAGCAAGTGCAACCAGGGGGAGAAACTACCCTCTCCATTAGGGACATTTGAGGCATGATTTCAGCCAGGAAGCGAACTGGCAAAAGATACTGGCACCACCACCAGCAGCAGCGTTGGTAACGGAAAAAGGTGAATGAGTGGGCAATTGACGACCCGCTCACCTGTTTCACCCCAGAGCAAAGCATCCGAAGACTGTCAGTCCTTGGCGTTTGGGAGCGGACTTCCAGAACTCAGACACTAGGCCCTAGCGTAAATTGGCTACACCGGAGGAGGTAGCAGACGTTGCCACACCACAAACACGTGCAGCCAGGGGGAGAAACTACCTTAAACATTACAGAGAAAAAAAATTAACTTTCCAAGCTAAGAGCTGGGTAACCCAACTTGGACACATTGAATTTAAGAAATCTGCTCCATCAGATGAGGTGCCATGCGTGAGCGCTGTGGACTCAGTATGTTTCCAGTCATAGAAAACACGCGCTCACTTTGCACAGTGGTTGGCGGACATGATAGTAGCTGCTGCGCAACCCATGAGAGTGCAGGCCACACACTCTTCTTTTCATCCCAGTAGCTAAGAGGATCAACATTAGGCGCAGAAGGAACTTCACAGAGGTAAAGTTTGACCATTTCAGCAGCACTACTCTCCTTTCTGCTGCTAGCTCTGTCAGATGGTCCAACTATACTCCCAAGTGCCTCTTCCCAAAACGCAGCTGCTCCACTCAGCTGTGTTGTGCTGCTTGTGGCACTGCTGCTGATGCTGCTGCTAGGAGTAGCAGACCACATCATCTCTTCCTCCTCCTGCACCTCTCCCTCCTCGGACAGCATTCCCATTTTACGCTGCCAGTCACGCACCTTGTTGACCAATTGCTCCCCGTAGCTACTGAGAACATTACATTTCAAAGCTAGCTTTCCCTTAATTCTTGGATCGCAAAGGCACACTAGCATCATTTCGGGACTCTCTTCCATTCGTTTGCGAAGGTGTACTTTTAGCAGATCCTTCAGCTTCCTGGCTATGGCTGCTACGTCAGGATGTAGAGTGCCACCTTGAACAGCCTCACGGTTTCCAAGGAACACATCCATCTTGCTGCCTAGATGGGAGAACACTGGGATTACCTGGGCCAGACTGCCAGTGTTTGAGCTTAAATTTTCTGTGGCATCCCTGAATGGTTTAAGGACTGCCACTAGCTGGGCGATCACTGTCCAATCCTCCCTATTCAATGGAGAGGTAATCCCAATATTGTGCTTTGAGGCAAGATTATGGATTGCCCTCTGCTGCTCCAAAATCCTCTCCAGCATGTCTAACGTGGAGTTCCACCGTGTACTGACATCCTGATGTAGGCAGTGTACGGGAAGACCTGACCTCTCTTGCTCTTCCCTCAAAAGTTGGCTAGCCTTAACACTATGGTGAAAGTGCCCAGCGATCTTTCTGCAGCGGGACAGAACTACTGCTGCCACATTAGTTCCTTCTGACATTGCTGCCTTCACTACAAGATGGATGATGTGGGCTGCACAGCGCACACCAACAATATGACCATCTCGCAGCGCTTTCACCATATTGGCACCTCCGTCAGTTACCACAAAACCAACTTCAACATTGGTGCCCGCCTCTGCTCCCACCCAAAGGCTAAACATTTTCCTCATTGCATGCAGAATATTTTGGGAAGTGTGCTTTTCATCCATCACTTCTGCATGGAGAAGGAAAGATCGGTAGCCTGCTGCAGCAGCTTCCTTAGACACATCGGGCTGCCACCAGTGTGCTGTCAAAGAAAGAAAGGCATGCTGGCCGCTAGGTGCACTCCACAAATCTGTAGTGAAATGAACAGACTGACCAGCAGCCTTGGAAAGCTCCTCTTTCACTGCTGCAACACAGGACCGATACAATGAGGGGACAATGTTCCTGCTGAAAGTGGAACGTGACGGAACTGTATATTGTGGAGCCACAGCCGCCATCAATTGTTTGAAAGGCTCCCCTTCGATCATAGAGAAGGATGCCCCTCCAACAGCAATGAACTGACCAATCAGTCGCGTTACTTTATTGGCCTGCTGTTTGGGCATTGACCTTTTGGATTGGAATGCCACAAATTGTTCCAGGGTGGGCTGGACATGCAGTGCTCCAACCTGCCTTGGTCTCTGGCTGCCAGCACTAGCGGCTGCTGCTGCTGCTGCTGCTGCTATTGGCTCAGAAGAAGAAGCTGTTGGGGTTTTTCCACGGCCACCAGCTATGCTGCCTGCACTAAGTTTTACTTCTGCATCTTTCCCCAATAGCACAGCGTTGTGTTGAGTGCTGAGGTGATGCTTCATGCTAGCACTGGTAAAATGGCCAGACACTTTCCCTCTGCTTATTAGCTTCCCACAATGTTTGCACTTTCCATAGCGCCCTTCTTCAACATTTTCAAAGTGCTCCCAAATTGGGGCGCGCATAGCCTTGGAGTGTGCCTTGGGTGCTGCTCCTACTGCTCGGGGTGGATGAACAGAGGCAGAACTAGTGGTGGTGGGACTGGTGGTAACAGTACTGGCCATAGTGGGACTGCTAATTGCTTTAGATTTGCTAGGTTTTGCTGCTGCTGCTGGTGGTGGTGATGGTGATGATCGTAGCGGAGAAGGTGGAGGCTCAGGGGAAAATTGTGCACTAGTCATTTGGACACTGCTCCCTGAGGAATCTGATTCCTGACCACTCATCTCCTCTACTTCCTCTGGCTCATAGTCTAGCTCTTCATTAGCCAGATCGAATGGAATTCCTGCTAGGCTGGAGCTAAGACTGATATCGCCGTGAGACTCGTGACTAGTAGTAGTGCGAGCAGGAAGAATAGACTCTGCACTTGGCCTCTCAGTCTCAGGCTCCTCTGCTACCTCGCTAGGTGGAGTTCCACTATGTGTAGCCCTCTCTCTAACTGTCTTTACAAAAATTTTGTAAGGACTTGGTGGCTTGCTAGAGGTACTAGGAGGACATGGCGTGGCGGTACCAGTGGGAACAGTAGGCGCAGCACTAGTGGTGGTAGAGGCGGTGGGGGTGGTGGTGGTGGTTGTGGTTTTCCCTACAAAGGAATGAGATCGCTTTGGTTTGGGACCCCTCTGAGTCTTGCTGCTAATTTGGCTCTGCTTGGTACCTTGCATGCTGCTTGTGGATGGGGAAGATGCTGCTTGGGCCAAAAGGCACTTCTTTTTAGTCACTGGGCTGGTACTACTTGTGCTACCCTTTAACTTTAACGTGTTTCTGGTGCTTTAGGCTTTCCGTAAAAAACCATAGAGCTTGTGGGCCTAGCCGCACTGCCTGCTTTTGGTGCCTTTCCTTTACTTGATGATCCTTCAAGAAATGCTTCCCCAAATGATAAGCGAGAGCTTGGCCTACTTGGCCGACTAGACTGACGCAAAGGCTGCATCTTAGAACTGGTGGTGGTGCTGGTGGTGCTGGTGGTGGTGGTAGATGGAGTTTGTCCCTCCTTAGTCCCAAAAGGAGGATCCATTTCAAATTTTGTGTTGTGTTTGTAGTGTAGTGTCGTGTAGTGTTTAAAAAACTATAAAAAAAATAAAATTAAATTTAAAAAAAAAAAAAAAAGGAAAAACGAATTAAAGACAAAAAAATTAGAGGAAGTTCTCTTCAGTGCTAATGCTTAAAAAGTAAAACCATGCACTACTGCACTGTGCTGTTGTGTGCAATCTGCCAAAGTGCTAAAGTTATTTAAATTATTAACTCAAGATTAACTATTTAATAACTAGCAGTATTTTATTTTTAATTTGAATCTACACGGGCCTAAGAGCTTAGCCTACTACTATGCTAGCCTAAAGCTATATTTCCTTACTATAAGTCTACCTCTAGGCAGACGCTCTCAAACCGACTAAGCTAAAGTGAGGTTAAATCAGATTCAGTATATGATTTATTAATTAATATTAAGTTATATAATATTAATAGATTAAAAATAATTTACTTATATATTATGTATTATAGATAGAAGAATATAGATTATGAATTAGAATTTAGAATTAGAATTACTTATATTATAGATTATGAATTAGAATTTATATTGTTATATATTATTTATAATATATTATAGATTAAGATGAAAAGAAGATTAGTACTACAGCTAGTAGCTTGAAGCTTTGCTTAGTACAGCTCGTCACAGTCAATTTTTCTTGAAAAGAATTATAAATAAAATAAAATGTCACAGCAAAACAGTTAGCTTCACTGCTTGCTGAACAAAAACACACAGCACTTATGCGGCTGCACTCACTAGCCCAACAAGTTCACTTCACTGATGGACTGAGGTGAGCAAAACAAATGAAATAAAATGAAAGATTATTAATTAAGAAAAATTGACTTGGTCTCTTGCTGTTGCTAAAACAAAGCACAAACTATAGAGCTGCAGCACCAGTACTAATAGATTAGCTGAACTATACGCTAGTAGTAATTAATTAATATTATTACTTTTATTTATAGCTAATTTAATTAACTATTAAGATAAGAAAGAATTATAGAATTATTGATATTACTGATTTTAGATTAGACATTAGTAGATGTCTTGAATGTCTACAGTACACTCTACACTAGTATACTATTACTAACTATAACTGACATATATATATATAATTTTATAATGAATTCAATTATTAATTATATTAATTAATATTACTGATTTTAAATTAGACACTAGTAGATGAATGTCTACAGTACACTCTACACTAGTATACTATAGTATATATATATATATGACTGACAAATATATATATATAATATTATAATGAACTATTAAATTATAGATTCTATTAAATTATTATTTATAAATTCTATTTAATTTATTTAAGCAGGACAGGCAGTAGGCACTAGTGCCAGCCCAGGGCAAGGGCACCCCAGTGCCACTGAGACACTGGGTGCACTGTCAACTCAACAGCACTTCCACTACAGTTGATGACAAATTAAATAAAAAAAAAATGTAATTAATCAAATTATTATTATTAATTAGGGCTGCAACAACTAATCGATAAAATCGATAATAATCGATAATGAAAATCGTTGCCAACGAATTTCATTATCGATTAGTTGAATCGATTTTTATCGATCATTAAATGAGGGTTTTTTCAGAGCAAACGCTCTGAAAAATACCCCTCATTATATAATCCGTTTAGTCTGACTCACAGCAGCAGCTCCTACTTACCAGCCCCTCCCTGTAATCACTGTGACAACTGGCCCCGCCCCTTCCTTCTCCCAGAAGGCCAGAACCACATGGCTGTGACACTCATCTAACTGTAAGTATAAAATTAATATTTGGGCTGCTGAAAGTTAGGGGAGGTGGGGGTTAATTTAGGGGCAGTTATGGTTAATGGGGTGTTTAGGGTTAATTTAGGGGCAGTTATGGTTAATGGGGTGTTTAGGGTTAATTTAGGGACAGTTATGGTTAATAGGGTGTTTAGGGTTAATTTAGGGGCAGCTATGGTTAATAGGGTGTTTAGGGTTAATTTAGGGGCAGCTATGGTTAATGGTGTGTTTAGGGTTAATTTAGGAGCAGCTGTGGTTAATGGGGTGTTTGGGGTTAATTTGAGGCAGTTTTGGTTAATGGTATGTTTAGGGTTAATTTAGGGGCTGTTGTGGTTCATGGGGTCTTTAGGGTTAATTTAGGGGATGCTGTGGTTGATGGGGTCTTTAGGGTTAATTTAGGGGCAGTTATGGTTAATGGGGTGTTTAGGGTTAATTTAATGATGAGGACTGAGGGTTAATTTTATTAAAGTTAACTTAAGGCGCAGTTAGAGATAAAGGGGGGCAAACTAAGGGGAATCTAAATCCTGGGGGCAGTGAAGATTAACCCAGTACTTATTTTTAAAAGTATGGTGTCAGTGTGATGCGAACGGGTCTGTGACTCTATGAGGGGACTATGAGATATCTGGGAGGTATAAGGCATATCTGGGGAGGACGGAGTGACATATCTGGGGGTATAAGGCATATGTGGGGAGGGCAGTGTGGCATGTCTGGGGAGGACAGAGTGGTGTATCAGGGTGTATAAGGCAGATCTGGGGCCACAGTGGCATATCTGGGGGTAGAGTGGAGTGGCTTATCTGGGGGTAGAGTGGAGTGGCATATGTGGGGAGGGCAGCGTGGCATGTCTGGGAGGCAGTGTGGCATGTCTAGGGAGGATGGAGTGGTGTATCGGGGTATAAGGTGTATCAGGCACAGTGGCATATGTGGGGGTAGAGTGGAGTGGCATATGTGGGGGTAGAGTGGAGTGACATATGTGGGAGGCAGCATGGAGTGGCATATGTGGGGGTAGAGTGGAGTGACATATGTGGGAGGCAGCGTGGAGTGGCATATGTGGGAGGCAGCGTGGAGTGGCATATGTGGGAGGCAGCGTGGAGTGGCATATGTGGGAGGCAGCGTGGAGTGGCATATGTGGGAGGCAGCGTGGAGTGGCATATGTGGGAGGCAGAGTGGAGTGGTATATGTGGGACGCAGAGTGGTATATGTGGGAGACAGAGTGGTATATGTGGGAGGCAGCGTGGAGTGGTATATGTGGGAGGCAGCGTGGAGTGGTATATGTGGGAGGCAGCGTGGAGTGGCATATGTGGGAGGCAGCGTGGAGTGGCATATGTGGGAGGCAGCGTGGAGTGGCATATGTGGGAGGCAGAGTGGAGTGGCATATGTGGGAGGCAGCGTGGCATATGTGAGAGGCAGCGTGGCATGTCTGGGAGGCAGCGTGGCAAGCCTGGGCTCAAACGTGCATAAATTGGGGGGGGCTGGTTGCGAAATAAAGGCAAGAAATGCATTTTATCAAAGTTTATTATGCTGTTTGTATTTAATATAATTTGTTTATTACATTATTTTAAATAAATGAAAAATTTACATTCATTTTTTTTATCCGATTAATCGATTAATCGAAAAAATAATCGGCCAACTAATCGATTATGAAAATAATCGTTAGTTGCAGCCCTATTATTAATTATATTAAGTAGCACTGAAGTGAGGATGAAGTACACTGTGAGAAATGGCAGGCTAAGGCTTACCAGTCTCACACAGAACAGAACAATCTCTCTGTAACGCTCCGATGCAGCACAGCAGTGTTGCCAAAGCAGTCACAGCGAAAAATGAATGGATCTCTCAGGCAAGCTCTGGTCTTATAAAGGCGCCTTCAGAATTCAAAAAACAGCAGCACAGGCATTGGACGAGCCCCTTAGCATGACGTCACAAGAGTGAGCTGATTGGACAGACGAGATCAGCTCACTCCTGTTTGAAATTTTGGCGGCTGCGCGGCAAAAACGAAGACGATCATCTTCGTCTTCGCCTACGTTTTGCCGGCACTGTATTCTCTTCGGCGTGTCTTCGTAACGAACAAAAAAACGGCCTCTTCGTGCTCGTTTTCATGTTCGCCCGAAGACGAATGCGCAAGTCTAGTTTTTTTGCATTCTTTTGGATCAGCAGCAAGAAATAAACATATATGGGGAAGGCTGAAATTGATGGACGCATGTCTTTTTTCAGCCTATATGTAACTATGTAAATAAATTACTGTATTTTGATTTATTGCAACACAAGCGGCCAGAGCTTCCTCCCAGGATAATCTAACAACTCTAGGACTGCCCTCACTAGTTTGCTGTAATGTTTTCCTCTTGTTTCAGCATGGAATTGCTATAAAGGCTTTTTTATATTTTAACTGTCAATATAAAATAGTATGTAAAGTGTAATTAAGTAATAACACCATGAAACATTATTTTTGAATTTCACAGTGCACCACATTTTATCAAAACAAATTATAGTCTTCATTGAGAGACAGAAAGAGACATAATAATTATAATGTTCGTTAACATTCTCTACCAAAATTAGAATATTAGAGATCAAATTAAAAATAGTATAGTAGTAATAGTAGTAATGTGCAAACCAGTGCAGAGTTTTATTGAAAATACACAAAATTAGTTTGTTTTTATTTCAAGACACTGATTGTAAGTTAAAGATAAAGCAGGCACCAGGTAACATCAATCAATTTTAACACAGAAAGTTCATAAACTAAATGCCTGTAGGCTGAACAGATATATTATTATTATTATCAGTCAGCATTGTGTAAACAAAATGTTTATGGTTAAGTGATTGCAAGTGATTGCATTTTTTCCCGTAACACAGTTCCTTATTGATTAACTTTGGGCTCAATCACAGCAGACTAATAGAATTTGTCATTCAATGTGTGGAATGCTAGATGATGAAAAAGATGAACTAGGGTTCTTAATCGATCCAAATGATTATTATTTTATACGTACACCAAACTTGCACTGTAAATGTTTTATATAAAGATAGAAATATACATATATATAGGATTCATTAATTTATTTCCCGCTTTGGCACATTACAACCCATTTGGGTTGGTTAATTATTTTTTTAATTTTTTTTAAATATAGTGTAAATTCAGTCCTGCACCAAGGAGCTGGATGTGTCTATCTGCTAGCGCCTGCCCAGGGCACATACTATACTGCTGCTTCTGCTCCTCTGTCCACTTCCTTACTGTGAGGGATCAATTCTTGTTCTTTTTACTAATATTGCAGGGAATATAGTCATGTACAGTCCTGTACAATCTGGGTTTGTGTCAGTCTGGCAGTCACTGCCCTGTGCCCTGCGTCGGCTGATGGGGTTCAATCTACTTCCTTACTCTGGGGGAAGGGCCGGATTGGCCTACTGGGGCACTCAGAGGCTAAAAAATAGATTTTGTCTCTGCAGCTGCATTGGCGGCCTCCGTCATGGGCATGAGTATCCTGCGCATGTCCTGTGCAGAGCTTACTGGCAGATGGGAAACCACTGTAAAAGCGAGGCTGCTCTCACAGGGTTCCACAAACAGAGAGAAAGCTGTGGATGAGGTAAGGTGGTGCGAGAGGAAGTGGGCTAGTGAGTGGGAGGGTAAGGGAGTCAGTGGGAGGGTAAGGAAGCCAGTGGGAGTGTTAAGAAGGTAATATGTATGTTTGTGTGTGAGCATGGATGTGTAACTGTTTTGGGGGGTAAAGATGGCACAGGTAGGCTCTTTAGCAACGATGGAACAGGCAGGCTTTTTGTGGGAACTGACAAGCTGTTTGGTGGCAAAGATGGCAAAGACAAGCCCTTTCGGGGGACTGACAAGCGATTTGGAGGCTTAGATGACAGACATGTTTGTTGGCTATGATTGAACAGGTAGGCTGTTTGGTTGCAAAGATGGCACTGGCAAGCTGTTTGAGGGCAAAGATGACACAAACCCAGTGGTTCCTAGTTACTGCCCTGCGTTATATGGTATCAATTCACGAAAAGAATTGTTCAATATGAATATAAAGGGGGACAAGCTAAGGAAAGGGTACTAAGATGATGGGGAAATAAAGGATGGGTATAAAGATGATGAGAAGTTATGTTAGGCAGCATGAAGATGGAGGGGGATGATTCTGGTGCAATATGGGGTGATTACGGTGGGGGATAGAAAGAAACCAATGATGGTGGGGAGGAATATGATGATGAGGGTATAAATATGGTGGTGGGGGGATAATGATTATAGTTGGAATGAATTAGGATGCTGGGAGTATGATGATTGTACAAGGGAACTCTACACTAACACATAAATACATTCAGCCACATAAACTTATACACGTTAACAACATGTATCTACACATATAAACATGCATGCACACTCTAACACCATATACTTAAATGTACATGCATACACAATCTAAAACCATCAACTTTCATATACACACAGCCACTCTCTCTGATAATCTATGTAGCTCACACATGTCACCCACCCTCAGCCTCCCTCTTATATTTTTAGCTCTAACTTTTTTAGGAGAGGTACTAGTTTATTTGCAATCTTTATTACTTACTGTCAAATACATTTCTCTGTTTTAAATAACTTGTTTTCAATAATGTATTTAAATACATTTAAAAATAATTAATTTTATATTAAGATGTTTCTTCACATTATACAAACTATACTGGTGCTCTCTCAGTTGGCCCCAGCCAATTACATGATGCCATGTGCCAAATAGGGAAGTAACTAGAAACCACAGGGCACTGGTGCAAATATTGGGCTGGGCCCTCAAACTTCACCAAGCAACATGTCCCACAGTACCACCTTTTCCCCAATCAGTTTGTGAGTGCCTTTGCCCCAAGCAGCTTATCAGTGCTATCCTAATCCCTAAACAGCCCGTTTGGGGGTTTTGCCCCAAAATAGCTTATTTTTTCCCCCCCCTTGCAACATATACTCTGGCACACATATATAAACACACTTACATATCCATGCTCGCACACTTAGACAAAAATGCTCACATACGTACATACAAACATACCGGTGCAGTTGGTTAGAAGGGCCTTTTCCATACAAATTTGAGCTGGAAAAGGAAAGAAGAACAAATAGTCGCACTTCCAACCGGTTTGACCCCTGTAGTTACTTCACTGGGGGCAAAGTGATATTAGAAACTATGTGTTTTTAAATATACTTCAAAATACAGGGTTTGTCCCTATTCTATAAAAAATAGCATAGGGAAATATGAGGCTGGTATTCAATTATTTCCAGGGCTGTTTGAGGGGTTAATTCTTGTTCTTATATGTCTTTATATGTGGGCTCTACCCTGCCTCTGCTGCTGCGGCTCAATCTCCTTCCTTACTCTAGGGGTCAATTCTTGTGGTTTTTTTTCTTAAAAATGTTTTATGATTTGTGATTGACAAGTTTATAAACAATAAATAATTATAAAAATATTAATTACATAAAGTTGATATTTTATAAAAGATTAGCGCAATTTGTTTTTAATTCTTGTAAACATGAAAAATTGTTTAAAAAAATATATTTACAAAGTCAACAGAAGATCGCATTTTGTTAACTTATATTAGCAGTACTATGTAAAATTACATAATCATGGTTTTACCAGAAAACATAATTTAAATTACAAAGCATGTATTTTGATCCAGAATGATTAAAAAACTTATAAGTAATCAATTCCAGTATTTCCTGTTAATGAATTGGAAAAAAGTCATTTATATTTATAAATGAAACTCATTCTAATCTTGTAAAAAGGAAATAGAAATAGGTATGCTTGCTAGGCACGTTAATAAAGAGAAATAGGGCAGGGAGAGTTTTGATTTACTCAGAGAGTTTATTTCTAATTTTGTTATTCTACACATTATTTTTTGGCTCTTCCCTATTATGTGTGATTGTTGAGCTGATAGAATCTATTTCTATTCCGAAATAAGTGGTTTAACTATTTACAGTACAGTGTAAGAATTAGCTGTGTTGGCAAGCAAAAACATATCCTTTACACAAGTGTCATTGCTATCTGTATATCTGTGACAACCGGGCAAATGCCAGGCGGCTAATGGCCTATAGCACTGCATACTTACTGTTGAGAAACAAGGCCCCAGGGAAACTAATTACAGAGATGCCTCCGGTTCCAAGACCTGGCGTAACCTTTCCAAAGAAAATTTGGCAACAGCTGGGAAGAGTGGTCAGCCTTTATGTGGCACAAACACAGGTATAGCATCTTTAGGATACCTCTATTCATTGGCTTCCTGACGGGTCTGCTATGCTCTCTGACTAGCTTTACAGTAGAGGTAATTGGCCTAGCTGAACTATCTACCACTCTGTGGGTATTTACAGGTCAGCGACTACTCTGCAAAAAAGGTTCCAGTCCACCAGATCCAGGTAAAAAGTGTTATGTTCAGCTGTTCATATCCCATTGGCAGCCACACTTTGTCATTTAGTCATCCTCACTGTGGCCCTGCTGTATACTGACTGGCTAAAATACCAATAAGTCAGAAAATACAACTGGAAGAAGATGAACAACTGAAATTCTAGCTAATGAATATCTTGAGATGATGAAAAACCTCGGGGATAAGGTTGACAGAATGGTTTCGCCAACCCAAAAGGCTACCCTAGTGACAAGGAAAGAGTTAATTAACACAGTAAATGGACATATTTACATTCATAAAGAAACCACTAATTATACTATTAAGGGTATTCGATTTGTGTTCATACTGGACGCTTATGATCTAGGTTCTTAACATTTTAGTGTCAGATTTTCTTATATATGAAATTAGCAAACCCCAACATTTTTTTTTACATTTTTACAGTCCGGGGCCATAAATCTGTGAAAAAAATGCGAATCCAATTGTCCTCTGGCATTATAAGTTACGGTTTGGCAACTGTATGGTTTTATATAATTTGAAATTTCCCTCTGGTTAATCTAAATTAATATGGATTTTAATTGAAAAACCCTATCCTTACAATGTTGACAAGAATCTAACATTATTAAAGTAAAAAACTAATAAAGAATATTATTTTTGTAGACAATCAAAAATCACCCAAAAAGGGGTAAATGAGCATTTGAGCAAATTTATACCTATTCAAGTCATTCATAATATAATGGAAATATAATTATCTCATGTGTCATTACAATGACAACAAATGTTATCTAGTCCAGACATTGGAAGATCTCTCCCTAAAATCCTTGGTGGTTGTATATATATATATATATATATATATATATATATATATATATATATATATATATATATATATATATACACACACAATATTATAAAGTATGCATGACACGCTTTTAAAACTTGCCAGAAAAACAGATGATACACTTTTATCCATTTTAATTTTGAATCAATTACTATAATGCATCCTAATTTTAAATACACTGATATTTTAATTATGATAAATGACATCAATTACCACCCATTTATCTTTTGGAAGAAAATATTAAAAATAATTGATTGAAGCAATAAAACACATAGCAGACACACATTACTGGAAAAGTCTTAGGTTTGCTTTAAATCATGTATTATCAAAATTTTGTCATACAGACTGTGCATAATGTTTATTATGTATGTATTTAAAATTTCAAAATATTTATTTGCACATACCTATAACAAGTATATTATTCTACACTCCCAATTTACTTAACCAGCCCAGCGGCTGTGACAAAACGGGGAACCTAACAAATCCAAGAAGGGAGGGCAGGGCAACAACAGATCTGTCAAAGCTGGTTAATGTGCTAACCCAAAATGGATGTATATATATATATATATATATATATATATATATATATCTATATATATATATCAAGCAGCCAATCAGTGGCAACAACAATTCCCTGCACCAAAAACGCGGGGTAGTGATGTATACAGGACCACACACAGTTACTTTCCTCATGATGTCCCTTGCCTTCATCATTTTGGTTATTGGGCCACTTTTATCATGATGACATGGAAGGTCATGAAAGTCTAAGGTATCAAAAAAGGTTATCTACGCCCCTTACATTTAAGGGTTTAAAAATGAAAGAACCAAATAAACAAAACAAAAAAATTGTCCACTCCATTCCCAGCCCCCCATCCACTAAAGGCTACCTGGGACTGGCCCAGCCTCTATGTACAACTATCCCTGTCCCATGTGTGGCTAGCCTGAACCTTTCATAAAGCCACTACCCCAGAACTGGACCTGCATGTATTCTACCCTGGGAAGTTTTCAGGTATGTACTGTTGTTAATGTTTTTTACAAAGTGCTCTGGTTGTAATTATCGATACTAATGATACTATATGCCATCTGCATATATATATATGAAAATTAAAACCGCATGCATCTATAGGTAAAATTTGCGATAAATGGTGACCACTAAGCAAATGTTACTAAACAAACAAGACGGACTTTATGTATACTATTAGGTATACTATTAAAAAGTATAAGTAACCCATTTAACATGCAACTTTCAAAATGATATAAGCACGTCCTTAACCCCTTAAGGACAATAGGCGGTCCCAAAACCCATTGAAAACAATGCATTTTGAGCCCGTACGTGTACGGGCTTTGTCATTGAGGGGTTAATAAATAATATATAAATTGCGTGGCTGCACTAACTGAGAAATAGGACAAAAATGTAAAAAAAATAATAAAAAAAATTGGCCAATGAGGTTTGCAGGTGGAAAACAAAACATTCCTGGAAATGCAATTGCTTAAAAGCTACCTTTTAAAACACCCATGTGAGGAGAAAAACATCTCTCTTAGGGGAACACAAGGAAAGATTCGATGAAACAATGGTGGAGGTGCATTAAACAAGGACAGTCGCACTGCCCACAATGCTGCCTATTATTGGGTTCCCAGAAGCTGCTTCAGAACAATAACAAATGTACCCAAAACCTGCTACAAGTTTGGTGCTCTGAAAATATTCTCTGTCATACTCTTTCCACAGAATGTATACTCAACTGGACAGATGGTCACCTCATGAGTCTACAGATCTCCAGCACATGCACATCCCAATGCTGTAGCTGAGCTTTCTCCTACACATTAGCATGAGCACGGACAGTACATCAACTTGACCTCCCCCTCGCAAACACCCTCATTGTAGTCTTTATCTATACACGTGTTGTAGGGCCATGCTCTTGACATATGGCAATTGGGTTCGTTAGATATAGGCAATATGAGTGTGTTTAGTTATATTTGAGTATACCTGCACGTGGGCGTACAGTTTGACACTTTTTGGACTTAAAATTACATATTTGCAATATACGTGTTACTCAAAACTCTACAAAATACGAAACTTTTTAGCAATGACCAAATTTTCTAGCCTGGGGAAAAAGTGTTTGCAGGTGCTTTTAAATTTACAACTATTATGCTAATATTGCACCTGGTACAATTTTGTTAAAATGAATGTTAGCCTGATTAACTGTAATATATTAAAAACACACTAACAAGCTCTTAATGCAATCCACCTGTGTACCATGTACACTGTATTCAGGGAGGTATTTATTTCAGCAGTTTGCTACTGGAAGCAGGTTAGAAGTTGGATATATTTACAATAGCAATACCCAGACATGCTGACAGGATATAACACTTGTAATATATATTTTTCTGGGGTTTTTTTACTCTTTTTTCTGTTTCATTTGTATTCATAAGCACAATTGGTCAATAGTCAATCTGTAAAGTTGGTAATTGTAAGGGACCTGGATCCTCCTCTCTGGTAGCCGGTGAATGTCTGCGCAATGCGTGCAGACAAACCTCTGGGGCGCTCCAGCTGACACCCCCATTTAAAGAGAAAATGGGCGGGGAGCAGGGCATGTCAAGACCCCGCTCCCGCAACCCAGAGGATTCAGGTCTTGACTCGGAGAACCGGAGAAGCGGTGCTTCAGCCGGCACTCTCTGGATCAAACCCGGAGAGTTCCCAGGTATGGTGATAGTGCAGTATATCCCCCATCAATATATACCAGGGATGTCCAACATGCGGCCCGCGAGACCTCGAGGTGCGGGCCGCGTAAGATCGGCAGCCAAGGCAACCGATCTTACGCGGGCCGTACCTCGAGTCCTGTTACAACAAGAGCCCTGCTACTTACCAGTGGGAGGGTCTTTTGTACTGCAAAGAGGAAGCGGAACCCAGCAGAGTTCACGTGACATCACATGACTCTGCTCCAGTCCTGCTTCCTCTGTGCAGTACCAGAGAACGCAGAGGGAGGCCGCGCCCCCTGCTGAAGTCTGTGAGCGGCATCGAGGAGCTGCAGTGCAGGTACGGGGGTGGGGAGGGTGTTTGAATGAGTATGCGTGATTGAGGGAATGAATCTGTGAATGAATGAGTATATTAATGAATGAGTGTGTGTGTGCATGGATAGCATGGATGTCTAAGTGCTGGAACCTAGGCATGATGGGACTGTGATTGCTGTTAGCAATCACACTCCTATCATGCCAAGTCCACCAGTACATGCTGAAACCTAGCTAGCTGCCCCCCTTGTGTATTGATGCTGCCAGCAGTATGGGGTCTGCACATAACTTACAGCCACCCTGTTCCAGCATGTACTGGCTGACTTGGCATGATAGGAGTGTGATTGCTAACAGCAATCACAGTCCCATCATGCCTAGGTTCCAGCATTTACTGGTTGGATGTGTAAGTGCTGGAACCTAGGCATGATGTGACTGTGATTGCTGTTAGCAATCGCACCCCTATCATGCCAAGTCAGCCAGTACATGCTGAAACCTAGCTAGCTGCCCCCTTGTGTATTGATGCTGCCAGCAATATGGGGTCTGCACATCACTAACAGCCACCCTTTACCAGTATGTACTGGCTGACTTGGCCTGATAGGAGTGTGATTGCTAACAGCAATCACAGTCCCATCATGCCTAGGTTCTAGCATTTACTGTTTGGATATGTAAGTGCTAGAACCTAGGCATGATAGGAGTGTGATTGCTAACAGCAATCACAGCGAGCACAGTCCCACCATGCCTAGATACCAGCATTTACTCGTTGCCTGGGTATGATAGGAGTGTGATTGCTGTTAACAATCACACTCCTATCATGCCAAGTCATTTGCTAATTTTTTTTGTCCAATTGTGGCGTGTTACCTACTTTTATTAAAAATTTGAGTTTTATTATTATTTTTAAAGGTGGGGGGTCATTTTCGGTTTTGGCTAAGTGAATGTTTTGGTCCAGAAGTTTCATTTTGGTGCATCCCTAGAATAAATAGAACTATTTCATTTTTAACTATCCTGAATTTGTAGTCACAACACTTTCTAGGCCCAGAAATCAGTGAGAGGAAAAGTAAAGGTTTTGTATTGTTTACTTTATTTTAATCTGCATATTCTATTAAAGGCCATATTTTCTCACAGTGAAAAATGAGTGCGGCCCGCGCACGTATACAATTCTGATGAAGTGGCCCACTGCTGAAAAAACTTGGACACCCCTGATATATACTAAGTCAGACACTGACGGGGTAGGCCTCTGCCTCTAAAAAAGCCAGCCTGTCCCACCTCTGCCTCCTTAACAGCCTGCCTGTGCCACCTCTGCCCCTTAATAGCCTGCCTGTGCCACCTCTGCACCTTAGGCAGGCTACCTGTCCAATTTCTGCCTCTAAACACTAATTCACTCACTGATTCACTTACCCATTCATCCTCCCGCACCCCTACCTTACCTGCAGATTTCTCTGTTCTGGGGCCTGCCGAGCAGCATTGGTTCTGCACAGATGTCTATGCAGCTGGACGTCTAACGCAGGCCCGCAGCTCACCGCTGTGGCGCCCCCACACTGTGTGAGGAAACTCTCTTTTCCCACCCAGGGAAACTCCTGGTTATCAAGTATGACAGTCCGTTCCTGGGTGAACATCTGAGTGCCCCCCCCCAGGTGACCTTACTGAGTGAATTTTAGTTTTGTGACTTATACAGTTTAGTAAATAGAGCCAAATGTTAATGTCCTCTTATTGTAGATAGTACTTCATAAATAATTACACAATTATTCTATACTCGATGACCGAATAATTGGAATTTTAATAAAGACAGGACGCGAATATTTGCATTGACTTTCTTTACTGTCACCTTAGCAGGAAAGATAAAAATAGAACATTGGTAACCAATCATATAAAAGTTCAACAATATAAACGTGGAAGCAGCCTCTCCTTCTTCCTCTTTCTGCTGTACGCGAACCATGGAACGGAAGATGAAACAGGTAAGTAACCCTCTGAAGAAAAACTTGATCACAGCATCAACGTTAAGCCCGAGAAATCAGGAAAAACTGGAACCTGGACACCTCACACAATGGCTTACACTGAAAAAAGAAGAGAGACACATGAAAACATCTGAATGCCATTAGCATAAAATAATCAATATACCAAAAGGAATATCAAAATAAACATGATAAAGGATAACATCCCACCAAGTAGCGATAAACATACATAATATACAATAAGAATAATCAAACAAAAGGGGTGGGAGGGAGGGAAATATTCACCTCCTGTCTTTATTAAAATTCCAATTATTCGGTCATTGAGTCTAGAATAATTGTGTAATTTTATTGCAAGACAGGAGGCTCATATTTGCAATTTTAACGTCGGGCCAATAAAGGCAAGACAGCCGAAGATAATGGCCGAAAATAAAAAGACCTAAAAGTGGATGCACGTGACCAATCAGCTATGTGAAAAATATCTGAGAGAGAAGCTCCGGCGAAGAAAGCACCCATGGCCGCTGCCCCTCGGACAGAATGTGCCCCAACATGACGATCGATACCTGCAAGCGTGAGAAGCCAACGAATCCATCTTGCCAATGTTGGCGAAGAAACCGGAAGAAAAGGATTAGAATAAGAAATTAAAAGTTGAGAAGCTGCAACTGGACGCAAAGGACGAGTAACCGCAAGCTAAGTCTGAAGACATCTAGCGACACAAAGTTTGGGATCCTCGGTGAGGTAAGGATAAGAAATAGAAGTCGAAGAAGTTTTCGTACGTCTATGAATGGAGAAAATGACCCCTTCAGGAGAAAAAGAAATGGCTCCAACATCCAAAGCACGAACATCAGAGACACGACGAAATGAGAGTAAACAAAGCAACAAAGTAAGTTTTGCCGATAATTGACGTAATGTCAAAGAATCATTGTCGGGCCATTGTCAAAATCAAGGAGTATGGAAACATCCCAGAAGGAATCATATTGAGCATTCGGAGGTCGACGTAAACGAATACCTCTGAGAAGACGACAAACTAGAGAATTCTTACCAATGGGACCTTCCTTGGATCCAATATGGCCGCTGGAAATGGCCGAACGAGACATATTAATGGAGCTATAAGATTTACCGGAAGAAAACATTTCTGCCAAAAAATTTAATATAAAAGCTACAGGAGCAGAATGGGGATCAGTCTGTCGTCCCACACACCAAGCAGACCAGGACTTCCATGCAGCTCTATAAGCCTGGTGTGTACCTGGAGCCCAAGAGTCTCTGAGCAACTCTCTAGCGTGCTGCAATAATCCCTGGACAGGGTGAAATCCCCGGAAATCGTCCAAGCAACCAAGGAGAGACGGCCTTCGAGAATCAGAGGATGGGACTGACCTTCTGGGCCCCGGAGAAGAGACGGGAAAACAGGGAGTGCTAGAGGATCCTGGATCGACATTTCCAGAAGAGCTGGAAACCAAGGTTGGGAGCGCCATAATGGAGTCACCAGAACCACAGATATCTGGGTCCTGAGGAGGTGTTGGATGACCCTGGGAATAAGAGAAAAAGGAGGGAAAGCATAAGCTCCCGATGGTGGCCAAGTTTGTAAGAAAGCATCCGTAGCCAGAGCCTCCGGATCTGGAAGCCAACTGAATTTTTTTTGAGTCTGACGGTTTATGCGAGACGTGAACAGATCTAGCGTAAGAGGACCTCTGAGGGAATCGAGGGAACGAAAGACTCTCCTGTGGATCATCCAGTCGCTGGCATCTCTCCAATTCCTGGAAAACCAATCTGCGGTTTGGTTCTCCACTCCCGGAACATATTCTGCCAACAGGAATATGTTTCTTTCAAAGCAAAATTGATAAATTTGTTTCGTAATCTCCGTCAGACCCTTGGAACGTGTACCTCTGAGATGATTTATGTATCGGACTGCGGAAAAATTGTCCATTCGTAAGAGAAGACAGCAGTCCGATCTTTTGCCAGACTGCGAATGGCGAAGGATCCCGCGATGAGTTCCAGATGATTTATATGTAATGTGCTCTCTTCCTGAGACCACCGACCTCCCGTGGCCTTTGTGAATGATCTTGCTCCCCAACCTAGCATGCTGGCGTCGGATTCGAGAACGAAATCCGGTTGAGAGCCGAAAATAGCTCGGCCGTTCCAGGCCTGCATGTGGAAAAGCCACCATTGGAGTTCTTGACGTACCTCTGCAGTGAGGTGTACCGTTTGGTCGTACGTTTGGTCGTCTGAGGTAAGATGCTTTTAGCCTTTGGAGCGCTCTGTAATACAGAGGACCTGGGAAAATTGCCTGGATCGAAGAAGAGAGGAGGCCCACCATACAAGATAGTCTCCGTAAGGGGCAAGAATCGATGCGCAATAGAGCACGAATCTCTTTCTTGATATTGGGAATCTTGGATTTTGGAAGGCAAAGAAGAGTGGACACTGAGTCGATGTCGAAACCCAGGGATCAACTCCGATTTTTGCATGTTGACAAGAAACCCCAAAAAATGAAGAGTCTCCATGACGAATGAGGTTTGGGATTAAAGCAGTTCTGGACCTTGGGAAAAAAGAAGGATATCGTCTAAATAAATTATGGATCTTATGCCCCTGGACCTGAAGAAAGCCATCACTGGCTTGAGAAGCTTGGTAAAGCACCAAGGGGCTGAACTGAGGCCGAAAGGAAGACAATTGAATTGCCATAATTGGTGATTCCAATGGAACTGAAGGAACTGGCGGTGATGAGGATGAATGGGGACCGATAGATATGCATCTTTCAGATCGAGACGAGTGAACCAGTCGTCTTTTTTTATGAGGTCTCTTAATAGATGAATGCCTTCTATCTTGAAATGATGGTAGGCTACGAACTTGTTGAGAGCTCGCAAGTTGATAACTGGGCGGAGATCGCCTGTGCGTTTCTTGACCAGGAAAATTGAGCTGACAAAAACGGGAGGATCGTTCTATCGCTCCTTTTTCTAGAAGCGACGACAATTCGTTGTCTATGAGGTCAGAAGCAGAAGTGGTTCTGAAAACTGGAGGAGGAAACTGTTCTTGAAGGGGAGGAGAAATGAAATCTATGAGATAACCCCTTACTGTATGAAGAACCCAAGGATCGGACGTGATCTTCATCCAATAATGGTAGGAACAGGATATCCTGCCGGCCACCTGTGGAAGAGAAGCATGATAATAAGACACAGGACTTACCGGAATTGAAGTGACCTCTGGAGAGTGGTGTGGATCCTCTGCCTCTGTAACCGCCTCTGGTGTTGGAAGCACGTGGACGGTATGATCCTCTGTAGAAAGATGTATTCTGCTGTAGGAAATTTCTGGAGCCTGTGGGAGTGAAACGGCTGGAGACGTGGCCCCTCTGTCGTCTAGCCCTGGCGGAAACACGGGTGTCTGGGTTGAAGACTTTCAGCATAAAAGACTTGGCTTTTGTCCATGATGTCCATTGGCAGAGGAGCCCAACTCTTTGGATCCCAGTTCCGCTAGGCGAGGATCCACCCTGAGCAGTTGTTACCTCCTCCGTCGTCCCGCGGGTAGGGGAGCTGAGACGCAGCATCCGCATCCAGCCCCCTGCTCGTTCCGTCGGCGGGAACCGCCGCCAGGTCCATTCTATGGATAGACGTGTGTCCGCTATACACTTCGGTGTTCCGTTGCTGGGCTCTCCACCTCCGCCAGGAGGCACCTTCCCAATTTCTGCAGCGAGGATCCTCTGGCGTATTGCAGACATGACCGTTATCACAGGCCAGACATGGATCCTGCAGATTTGGCAAGGATGTCCAATCGTTAAGACAGACAGGATCAAGTCCTGGCGGCTCATGCATCTCAACTCCAGTCTTTGGAACGGAAACTGGATGATGTTGCTGACCTTCTCAGATCCATGGCTACCAACCTGTCTCCTACCGTCGGCCAAGGTGCATCATCTGATTCATCACCACCAGCACCTGGATTCGGTACGCCGGTCAAAGCACCCAAGATGCCTTTGCCAGATAAATTCTCCGGAGACCCCCAGGAATGTAGGTTTTTTTTTAATCAGTGCACTCTACACTTCCGAGTTCAACCTCACACCTTTGCTTCTCATAATAACAGAGTGACTTTTATTATCAGCCTTTTAAGAGGAGAAGCATTAGCATGGGCATCACCTCTGTTGGAACAGAACTCACCCATTCTGGAAGATGCTGACGCCTTTATTGCATCGTTCAGGGCAGTGTTTGATGCTCCCAGGAGGCGAGAGGCGGCTGAATCCAATTTGATGGAGATTCAACAGGGAAGAAGAACGGTGGCCCAGTATGCCGTAGAATTTCGCACTTTAGCATATGAAACCGACTGGAATATCAGCGCTCTGAAATCCGCCTTTCGTAGGGGCCTAAATGAGTCTTTAAAAGAGGCTCTCACCTATCGTGACCTACCTCATGATCTGGAAAATCTGATTGCATTATGTCTGCGTCTAGAAGCCAGAGGTCAAGAAAGAAGATTCGAGCGAGACAGAGAACGCGACAGAAGGCCACGTCAGTTTAGACCTCCGGTTCGCCCAATTTTTCAGACCCCTACAGAACCTGCTGCTACTGATGAACCTATGGAAATAGGCCCAGTGCTTCATCTTACAGCTGAGGAGAAACGGCGCCGCAGAACTTTGGGGTTGTGTTTGTATTGTCCCAAAAAAGGACATTTGATTTATGCATTCCCCAGAAGGTCGGGAAACGCCAGAACTTAGTGGAGACAGGAGGTGCTTCACTAAGTGCTACTGTTGCTACACCTCCTCAGACTCAAAGACTTCTTGTTCCCATCATGCTACAGTGGCCAGGCCACCAAGTGGCCACCCAAGCTTTCATCGATTCAGGGGCCGCAGAGAACTTTATAGACAGAACCTGGGCTCTGGAAAATAATATTCCGTTACAGCCAAAGTCTCTGAAGACCTCTATCGCTGCTCTAGACCGGTCTCCGTTAGGAACTGGGATCGTGTCACTAAAAACTGAAGTTATTGGTGCCGTAGTCGGTATTCTCCACTCTGAAGAAATACAATTTGATGTGCTGTCTAGCCCACATATACCCATCATATTAGGAATGTCTTGGCTTCAACAACATAACCCCAGCATAGACTGGAGAGAAGGACAGATTCTGGCTTGGAGTAAAGAGTGTTTAGAGAACTGCTGCAATACTCCCACCAAGTTGAATTTAATTCTAGAAGGTGCTGCTAGGGATCCACGTCAATTGGTACCGTCCCAGTACTGGGATTATTTAGATGTGTTTTCTAAACGAAAAGCAGAGACTTTACCTCCCCACCGTGCGTATGATTGTACAATAAAATTGTTACCCGGCACCAACACACCCAAGGGACACACATATCCCTTATCTCAACCTGAGAATCAGGCTTTGGCTCAATATATTGATGAGAGTCTAAAAAAAGGGTTCATCAGACCTTCAGCATCCCCGGCGGGAGCAGGCTTCTTCTTTATCTCCAAAAAAGACGGTTCATTACGCTCTTGCATCGACTATCGAGAGTTAAATAAGATAACAATTAAGAACAAGTATCCTCTGCCTCTCATAACAGAACTGTATGTATCAACTGAGGGAGGCCACCATTTTTACGAAACTTGATCTTCGTGGGGCGTACAACCTGGTTCGGATTAAAGAAGGTGATGAGTGGATGACTGCTTTCAATACCAGATACGGACATAACGAATACCTTGTGATGCCTTTTGGGCTATGTAACGCCCCAGCCGTATTCCAGAGCTTTGTAAATGACATTTTCCGTGACATGTTGCTGTCCCACGTTATTGTGTATCTCAACGATATTTTGATTTACTCTAAGAATCTGGCGGAGCATCAGCAACATGTTAACCAAGCATTACAAAGATTACGAGAAAAGATGAGAGTTGGTACCGTGTTAGCCGTAGAATTACAGGAGACAAGTGGAGTTTGAATGATACCTTTATTGGCTAACTGAGTAGATATAGATTGCAAGCTTTCAAGACCTCTCAGGTCCCTTCATCAGGCATGTACTGATGAAGGGACCTGAGAGGTCTTGAAAGCTTGCAATCTATATCTACTCAGTTAGCCAATAAAGGTATCATTCAAACTCCACTTGTCTCCAAAGATTACGAGAACATTCATTATTTGCTAAGGCCGAAAAATGTGAATTTGAATGTGACAAGGTGAAGTTTTTGGGCTATATCTTATCTGCTGGGCGACTGGAAATGGATCCTGACAAATTGGCAGCCATCAAAGACTGGAAGGAACCCTCTGATATTAAGGGTATACAGCGATTCGTAGGTTTTGCCAATTACTATCGCCGTTTCATTTGGAATTTTTCTCAGATCATCGCTCCTATAATTGCTCTCACTTGGAAGGGGGCTAATCCAAAAGTTTGGACCCCGGAAGCTAAAGGAGCCTTTGAGAAACTGATCCTCTGCCATATTGCAGACGTGACAGCAGTGCCGCCTTTCTACATTCAGTGGAAATAGCCAAATTTGCATTGCCTAGCAGGCAAACAACTCTTAGGGCCCAGTCTCTAATCAGTCTAGGATCTAAAATAGAATCGTGAAGTAAGGCACGGTCCGCCAAAGATAGTATTTGGGTAATGGGACCCACAATATCTAAAAGTTTGTCCTGTGTGGCTTTCAGGCCTTGTTCCAAGCCTTTACGTGGGTCACGGCTTCTTTGCGAGAGGAGGGAAACTACATTTTGGTCAAATTCAAGAGTGACTGCTACTTTTCCCGGAATGATCGGGCGAGGACATTCTGCTCTTAATTTATTTCATACATCCTTATCTAAGGGTTTACGTAGCCATCTTTGTAGGTATAAACTCAGGTGTTCTGGAGGAGCCCATTCCGTAGCCTTTGGGTGGCGCATGTTGGATGGCTCGAATAGAGTAACCCCTGCAAGGTCTGTAACAGGAATGTCAGCAGAAGGAGTTTGGCACAATAAAGGTGTCTCATTAGTAGACTTTTGCTGGGGCTCACCCACGGTCGACTCATGGATATATTGTGAGTGACGATCTCTGGACGAAAATCAGAGTGCTGCAAGTCATCCGAAGATGTAGCTTTCCATTCATCGAGGAGTTGAAGAACACCCCCGGAATTAGCGTCCTTGATCTCTAAAGATTGTGACCTGTCCTGAAGCAACTTGGGACGTTTTGCAGGACCTTTGCCGGCAGTAATACTATTCCCTTTCCAGGGATGTTTTGATGTATGAGATCTTTCAGATTTTTCTGAATCAGCATCAGATATCTCTTGCGGGAGAGAGGGATCCAATAGAGTGGGAGCAGGAACAGCTTGTGCCATTTTAGCCATAATAGACTCCATGGAGGAAGAAAATTTAGCTTCCAACCACGATAGAATAAAGTCCTGAGAAGGACTAGGATCCTCAGACATATTGATATGAACAAAAAAAGGGGGGCACAGCCTCACAGGAATAAAGTTGTAAGTAAATATATATAATGCTGGAATGCAGCAATGAAAGGGTTACTGGATAAACCCTGTAAACAAAGCTTATATACCAGGGGATACCCTGCAGTACAATGATGTGCCAAAAGAAACAAACAAGGGCTCACCTTGTATAATGAAAATATATAACATTATTATTATTATTATTTTTATTTTTTTTTATTTTTTTTTAGGATATAGAAGACTTAGATATAAATGACCGGAAGGTAAATATCACCTCCGGTAACCCAAACGAGGAGAAGGAACTCAGATGGGACACAAAATACGAGGAGAATCGACAGAGAACAACCAGCACGTCAGTATAACAAAATAGAACTGCGCGGCAATGTTGCCGTATAGTGGAGAAAAAAACTAAATGGCGTCTGAAGTCTCGCGAGAACGACATTACTAAGATGGCGGCCGCAATAGAAGAAGGCAAACCGCGAAACGGAAGAAAAAATGGGATAAGAAGCAAGTACCCAGAAGGAAAACACTGCTGAGGAGCAGAGGCAAGCTCCCAGCGGAAAATAAGGTAAGAATACAACCGAGAGGGTCAAAAGGATAAGGGAACGAAAAAGGGAAATATCGGATAAATATAGACCCAATATATATACCTCACAAAGTCAGAAAACGTAACAGAAAAAGGGTACAGAGGGGCCAAACACAATAAAATAAATGAGGCAAAACCGAGAAAAACAACAAGGAATTAATAAATATAGTAATATATATATAATTACTCTATGTAAATCTGAAAATCACACAGAAATGAAATAGGGCTGACCTGACTTCATGGTGAGCAGCAAAGAAAGAGGAAGAAGGAGGGGCTGCTTCCACGTTTATATTGTTGAACTTTTATATGATTGGTTACCAATGTTCTATTTTTATCTTTGCTGCTAAGGTGACAGTAAAGAAAGTCAATGCAAATATAAGCCTCCTGTCTTGCAATAAAATTGTTGTTTGTTATGTGTATAAATGCATAAAGTACATTCTTGGTGTAAGGGCAGTTAAAGAATGTAAACATATGCAGTACATCTTTAAATCACATTAGGAATATATTTTTTCTAAATGTCTTTTCTGTTTTGGCCAGTTGCTGCATTTATGATGTTTCAGAGTTTTAGCAGAAATTGTGGACATCATACCAGACTTAATGAAGATTGAATCATGGATCTAATTTATTGCCTGTCTTGGATGAGGGCATAGGAGCAATCACATATCAATTTAAAGCTACTATGAGGTCAATGAAGCAAAAAACTCGATTATTGTCTGTTTAAAACCAGGGAAAATGTAGAATGTTCAGGTTAACCACTTCAGGACCATGTTTTTTGGGGGGGGTTTACCATGTTTGCGTTAAACGACCAGAGCAGTTTTTATGTTTTTGTTATGTCTTTATTGATCTGTGATTGCCCACTAAAAATAAAAAGCTAAAAATATATCACAGTTTCACCTATATACCGTATTTGCTCTAGTATAAGACAAGGTTTTTTTCAGAGCAAATGCTCCAAAAAAATACCCCTTGTCTTATAATCGAGGTCATCTTCTAATCAGACCTCAAATAGAGGTCTGACGATAAGACTAAGATCCAGATCCCCCACAGAGCTGCAGGGGACCTGGATCCACCTGTCTGGCATCACGCATACCTTCCCCGGCTGCCAGAGAGGAGAATTCCCTGCAGCGCTGCAGGGAATTCTCTTCTCTGGCAGCCGGCGAACGTCCGCTCGATGGACACAGACAACCCCCGCTACTGCTGGCACGTCACATGACCTTCTGGTGCTCAGCCTCCACTTGCTGCCCCCACTAGACACCAGGGAGTCAGAAGCACTGGTAAGTCGGGGGGGGGAGTGTTATGTGGGGGGCATAAGGCTTTTCTGAAGGCAGAGTGCCCCATAATATGCCTTTTAACTCCCTTTATGACACTCCAGGAATGCCTTTTAAGCCTCTAAATGCCACTCTGACTCCAGAAATGTCTTTTAACTCCCTATATGCCACTCTGCCTCCAGAAATGCCTTATATGCCCTATATAGGAGGGTATACGGCATATCAGGGAGTGTCAGGCTGATAGGAGCGAGGTGAGGAACCCAGTATGCAGGTTACCTTCCAGGAGGGGAGGGAAGGTTTAGTAGACAAGGCGAAATCCAAAACTAGTCCGAAGGTCAGGGCGGGAGACAGCAGCGAAGTCTGTATAACAAGCCAAAGTTTGGGATAGTAGAGGTAAGGAACAGCGAATACACAAGCCAGAGGTCAAAAACAGGAATCAGAATAAACGGGAGCGCAACCTAAATAGCTCTGTCAGTTTTTAACTCCCCTCCACCTACTCCTTTCAGGAGATTAGAAAAGGAAGGTGGGGGCGCGCGCGCGCACGCCTAAAGACAGTCACAGGAGCTGGTTTCCGGAGGACGGAGGTTGTGGCGACGTGGGAGCTAGTAACTGCTATCGGTGGGTACTGAGGTGAGTCGCTACGCCGAGGATTTTTACGGTCTTGCCACAGACCCTGACAGGGAGGCAGAGTGGCATATAGGGGGTATAAGGTATTTATGGGGGCAGAGTGGCAAGCCTGGGGGCAGATGTGCATAACGGTTGGCAAATAAAAGGAAACAAAAACAAAAAAAAAATTCTCAATCATATCTTTTATTAAATATGAAAAAATAGTTTACATTAATTAATATTTACTAGTAAAACTCTTTTCCTATAGGTTCATCTTATATTCAGGTTTTTTTCCTAAATTAATATTCAGATTTTGGGGGGTCGTCTTATAATCGAGCAAATACGGTACATAACCAGTGCAAAGTCGGAAAAAACTCCAAAAAATGATTTAGGTATTTGTCCTGATTTTGGAAACACCTCATATGCCTGGTATTTTCATTTATTTTTGCAGTTACAAGGTTAAATATGAATAACACGCATCGCTGTTTCTAAACAAGATTTTTTTTAAATGTGATATGCTGGCAGTTGGACCCCAATAGCAGCCAAAGAAAACAAAAACTGCTAAACAAAAGTAATAGATTTTGTGAAAGTTGACATCCCAAAGTTTTTTACTTGGGGCATTTTAACAATTTTTATTTAACCATTTTAGCCCCAATCTGTCCTAAAAAAAAATTCCCATTTTTAACAGACCCCACTTTCCCTGGATATATAAAATTACAGAAACAACTTCTGATTTGTATTTAGCCACAAGTACAAGAATACCCTGCATGCATGGGTACGGCATGTTTTTTTTGCAATACGGGCAATATTGCCAATATTTTGTGCATTACAGTTTTTAAACTTGGAATTTTGACAGATCACTTTAGTGGGCCCATGTCTCATTTGAGATAAAGTATAGGTCCCAAGTTTAAGTTGACTCCATAAAACTATATATTCCTTTAAAGCACACCCCTTGAAGATTTCGAAGACACATTACTTACCTTTCTATGTGTCCCATAGCAACCGCAAATGTAACAGGAACAGAGGAGTTTAAGATTTGTGTTCTACCTTTTGCACATTTTGTTATAGATGCTTCACATTGGGTTGCCTGAAATAAGGAAAGAAAAAATAAATTTCACATATCTCCTGAGCACGTAGATACCACATATGTGTGGTATGTGAGTGTTACATCGGTCACAAGACACCACCAAATCATAAGAGTGCAAATAGGTTTCAACTTTTTTTTACTGTAACAGCTGAACCAGGCACACCTCATGCTTTTTGTAAAACTACTCCTAGTTCACAAAATAACTGATAAACTATATATTCCCTGAAATAACAAAGCCCCAGGACTTCAAAGTCACCCCTTGCCTTTCTATGTGGGCTGACACGACCACAAATCTAACCAGAACATATGGATATGGAGGGTGCATATCAGGGTTTCCTTTTTCTTGCACACATGGCAGAGTTTTTTGCTCAAGTTTATTCCTTGAGTTTTGGGGCAATTTTTTAATTGGTTTTGGTCTCCCCTTTTCCTGGGGATTTGGGGATTTTTTTTAAATGGCTTTTTTTGTTCCTCTCTTGTCCTGGATTTGGGGATATTTTATATTTTGTGTTTTTTAGTGTCTTTCATTCCCTAAGTTTTTGGGCTAATAATGGGTAACGTTAGGACTGGTGGAAATTTGTTCCAAACAATGTAAAACTTTGGAATGCATGTTATTATATAAGTATATTTGTTCCTATGCATTGTTCTAAAAATAATATATTAATATGTGTGCAAAAAGTCAGTTATAGGGTCATTTTGTCCAGTGAACATATTTTAACAGTTTATACTAACACTTGCTTATTTGCTATTAATACAGTTGTGAATGTCGGCAAGAAATCTGACGACACCAGTTCAATGAGTTGAGTAAGCAAGAGCTTCTTTATTCAAGTGCGCACAGGGGAGAGTCCAGTTCGCAGACTTCTCTCTCCCTCCTTAATTTTCTAACAATATATAGGCAAAGAAGCGCAAACAGTTTATTAGCATATTGTCTAGCCATCTGTTGGTATATTTACTTTGATTTGCTGACACACACGGTTTAAAGAGGTGAAGAAAAAATAGCCCCCCCCCCAGACATGTGCAATCTTTACTTACAGAAGGTCAAGAAAGGGACAACTTGTCCTTTGTCGTGGCGGACTCTGATTCTTTCGCAACAAGGCACTTAGAGCAAAGAAAACATACGAAAACATACCATATGTACACATTCTTCCGAGACACAAACAAGACATAAGTAAACTAAGAAATGAGGTAGACAGGTGATTGTAGTGTTATCTTATCTGCTATCAGCAGAATAAGCAATGAGGTAAAGATCATTGTGCTGACATCCAGAATCAGCAAAATTCTTCAACTTCCACAGTCCCCCCTTTTTATTCTTACGGACTCACTGTAAGAATCAATTTCTTCAGAGTCCAATGGAGTTATAAGTTGGCCAATTCCATGAGCCTTGCTCCTTCTCATATTGATCTTCCAACATGTCACTGTACAAAGTCTCTAGGGGAAACTCATCAAGTGGGAAGTCATCATCATATTTCTGCTCCTGGATCTGTGGCATTGCTCTTGTTGGTCCGAGACATTTTTGAATAAGTGTTTTGCAACAAACAACAATTACATAGATACATACAAAAGCCACAAGCAACAAAAACATACCAGACATCAGCTTTGCTCCAAGTGAACCAAATAGTCCGCCCAGACCAAAAGGATCCCAAGTAGTCTCCCTAGATCTAAGTCTTTCCTGAAGTTCGCTCACCTTTTCCATATCATGTTCTATGGATACACTATTGTCTGCAATGTAAACACAACATTTATCTTTTAGAAGCGCACAAACCCCTCCCTTTGAAGCTAATATATAATCTAATGCCATTCTATTCTGCAAGGCAAGCATTCTTATTTGTCTTTGTTCATCATTTAGTTTCCTTATCGCAGCAGTAGTATGATTAAGCATATCATCAAGTACATCAGCTAAAGCATTAACTTTATCATATAATAGACCCACACCCACCATAGGGAATAAGGATCCCCAAAATTGTTCTTCCCAAAGTCCTGACTTAATGTGCGTCTTGGATGCAGAGGAAACATCCCGATAATTTCTAACTCTACCTGCCGGTAAAGTATTATGCATTGTAACTGCGGGTACTATTCTTCCTAATAAACAACATCCTACCCAACCTAATGGCAATACTCTATAGGCCCATTTTCCACACAACCAATAAATCCCTACTTGCAGATTGTTTCCAAATGTTTGTAATGAGATATGAGTTTTCTCACTAGATACCATCAGATTAGCAGTATAGGCATAAACTGCAAGAAATTGTGCGGCGACCCAATCACTGGTATTTCCGTACTCTACTGATTCCCAGATGTTATATCCTGTCATATTTAACAATCTGGATAGGCAACCTACTTCTTTACGGGGAGCACCTCTAGACTCATTCCGCCTCATCCATAGGGTCCCACCCACTGGTCCTACATCCATTAATGGTATTCTCTCGGAACTAATAGGGGCACTAGTTCTACTTGTGCGGATAGTGTAGCTCCTATTAAAATTTATTCCAAAATCATCTCCTGTAAAAGGTATTCCTATCCAAGGGCTCTGCTGAGTATGCGGAATATATCCACAAACCCAACAAGGCTCCGAAACATTAGAAGCATTATACACCTTTCTCAACATTTCTACAAAGGTATTATCTTTTTCCCAAGGAGAAGCATGCAGATCACGTTTAATTTGTGAATGTATCTTATTCTCTGCTATATTTTTAGTAGGTTCTGATCTGAACACCTGAAAAGGACTACAAAGAAAAAAGAAACAAATAACAAATACACTTAGTATAAAACAGGTAACCATAATATATTTAAACATTTTTGCACCTCCTGATGACCTCATTCTTCGTATCTTCACGAGGGGCTCTTGCCAATCTCGTTTTATGTTGGTTAACCAGCTGGGATTATTGTGCCCGATGGAATGGTTAATTTAGGAGCGTGGATTGGGTTTTGGCACAAATTTAAGATGAGTGCAATGAATCCACGGTGTAATTTCAGATACCTTTACAGCTGTTTTAGTGATCAGTAGTACTTGGTATGGACCTTTCCACCTGGGCTGAAGAGTCTTTTTCCGTTGGAAATGCTTTACCAGCACGTAATCACCTGGTTGGATGTGATGAATTGGTTTTTCGTCCTCGGTGTTCGTGCGCACAGCAGCAACCTGGGATTTAAATTGCTCAAGAGATTTTATTAGTTTTTTACAATACATTTCTATTGTGTCATCAGTTAGAGCATGATCATGTCTTAGTAACTCTAGAGTATTAGCAGCTATCATGGGTCGACCCATTATGAGTTCATGAGGAGAACATTTAATAGCTGAGTGTCGGGCATTTCTTATTGACATTAAGGCTATAGGTAATGCATCTGGCCATTTTAAACCTGTCTCGGCACATATCTTGCTAATCTTATTCTTTAAGGTGCCGTTAGCGCGTTCTACTTTTCCTGCGCTTTGTGGATGGTAGGGACAATGTAAATGGTACACAATTCCTAGCCTATGTGCTATCTCCTGCACTATCTCAGCAGTAAAATGAGTTCCTTGATCAGAGTAGATATGCTGAGGAATTCCATACCTAGGAATGAACTCTTGTAACAACTTTTTAGCAACTGTTAGAGCGTCTGCATGTTGGCAAGGATAGGCTTCTATCCAGCGGGAATATGTACACACACCACTACTAGTACATATTGATAATGTAAAGATCTAGGCATTTCAATGAAATCAATTTGCAAATTTTTGAAGGGTCCTCGAGGACAGGGAGTCTTTCCAGTCCCATCAGTCGTCACCCTTTTCCCCACATTATATTGCTGACAAATTACACATTGTTTACAAAAATCTTGGACTATCTCACGTAATCTTGGGTACCACCAATCTTTTCTTAGGTGGTCCACCATTGCTTGGGTAGAGTTATGTGAAACTCCATGAGTGATCCTTAACATATAAGGTAATAGATCAGGTGGTAGGGCAAAGTTCCCATTTGGGCCTTCCCAGATTTTGCCTACTTGTTTGGCTCCCTTTTTTATCCAATCATCAACAATTTCCTTGGTTATTTGATCATAGAATTTTTCTAGTGCCAATGGAATATCTATTAGGTTGTCGGTCTGTCTCAGAGGATATGATCCCATTTCCTCTATAGGTCGCAGTGCAGCTTCTTTAGCTACTTTGTCTGCTAACCTGTTTCCTTCTGATTCCTTGTCATTTCCTTTAGTGTGTGCTGAAACCTTAACCACTGCTATTTCAGTTGGTAGCAACAATGCATTCAATAGAGTCTGTACATACTTGTGGTTTAGAATAGGAGACCCTGAAGAGGTTAAATAACCTCTGTATTTCCAGATTGCTCCAAAATCATGAACAACACCAAAAGCATATCGTGAGTCAGTGTAGATATTAACAGAACGACCAGCAGCCAAAATACATGCTCTAGTTAAAGCAACTAATTCAGCCACCTGTGCTGAACAGTGAGGTGTGAGAGCATTAGCTTCCACTTTTCCTTCTGATGTAACTACAGCATACCCAGTACAACGCCTGCCGTCAATATCCATAAATGAGGAACCATCTACAAAGTATTCAATATCAGGGTCAGTCAAAGGTCGCTCATACAATCGGTCGCGAGTAGTTTGTAATTGTTCTGTCAAAATCACACAATCATGAGGAGGTCCCTCCTCTGGATCTGGCAAAAGAGTGGCAGGGTTTAACACTGTGCACCGGTGGACGGTGGCATTGGGTGTACCCTGCAAAACAATCTCGTATTTAGTCAGCCTACTATTAGTAAATTGTGTCGATCGACGGGTTAACAATGCACTCACTGCATGAGGAACCATCACTTTCAGTTCCTGTCCCTGAACTATGGCCTGTGCTGATTCCAGTAAGGCAGCAGCCGCCGCCACAGCCCGCAAACAAGGGGTTAATCCAGCTGCCACAGAATCAAGTGGAGTGCTATAGTAGGCAAGGGGTCTCTGTCCCTCTCCGTGGCTCTGGGTTAGTACTCCAGAGGCATTACCCTGTGTTTCATGACAAAACAAAGTAAATGGCATATCATAGTTAGGGAGCCCAAGAGCAGGGGCACTACACAAAGCCTCTTTTAACTGAACAAATGAGCTTTCTGTTTCATCCGACCATGGGACGGGTTCAGACACTTCCTTACGAGTTAATTGAACAAGGGGTGCACTAATCTTGGAAAAATTAGGTATCCACTGTCTACAGTATCCCACCATGCCCAGGAAGGCACGTACCTGCTTCTTGGTACGAGGTACAGGGAACTTAAGGATGGGATCTGTTCGCTCAGGAAGAATCTTTCTCTCACCTGGTGATAAAATATGTCCTAGGTATTTTACAGACTGACTGCACCACTGAACTTTTTCTCTATTTACTTTGTGACCTCTTGCAGCCAAAGCTTGCATCAACTGTAGAGAGTCCTCTCTGCAGCTGACTTCATCTGGGGAAGCAATCAGCAAATCATCAACATAATGTATTAATGCAGATCCACATTTTAGAAATACATCTGACAAACTTTGTCTGAGGGCCTTGGAAAACAGTGCTGGACTTTCAGTGTACCCCTGGGGAATACGAGTCCAGGTGTATTGTTGTCCACCATATGTGAAAGCAAACAGATACTGGCTCTGAGGGTCAAGCGGAACACTAAAAAATGCCGAATTTAAATCAATCACAGTAAACCAGCAAGAATTGGAAGGGATAGAAGACAATATAGTTGCTGGATTAGGCACCACAGGGAATATTGGGTCCACTATAGCATTGATAGCTCTTAAATCCTGCACAAACCTGTATTTGGGAGGATTAGTACCAGGCTTGACCACTGGTAGAATAGGCGTGTTACAGGAGCTGACAATGGGAACAATGATACCCTGTTGTAATAGGTCCTCTAATACTGGCTTTATTCCTTCCACTGCATTTCGACTCAATGGATACTGTGATATGCGGGGCAAATTAACTCCTTGTTTTAGTTTAACCTTTACTGGTGGCTCATTCCAAATAAGTCCCACAGATGCACCTGGGACTGCCCATAGTCCATCTGGCACCTCATCACTGTAGCCCAAAAACCTGGAGTTACCTGTACTCTTCACATAGGTAGAAATGTTTTGTCCTAAGGAAACATTGTCTCCTTCTGGGACCTCAAGAATAACATCACCATCTGGATTACAGATTATAGTACATCCCAGTGTCTTCAGTAAATCCATACCCAATAAACTTATAGGGCAGGTAGGGCTGAGGAGAAATTTAGCTTGGACAGTGATACCTGGAATTTGGAAGCACAAAGGTTTTGTTACGGGGTGGGGAATAGTGGTATTCCCTACTCCTTTAATCATCACCAATTTTTTAGAAATTAAGGGAAATTTATGCATATATTTGCTCGCCAGCGATGAACAGCTAGCCCCAGTATCCACTAGAAATTTTACAGTTTGTCCCTCCACTTTTGCATGGATAAAAGGACCTTGGGGATCAGTAAAAAAAAGTAGGGTAAATCAATTCAGCATTGTCAGTATTAGGTTCAATAGAGCCAGCATCGGCAAATTGTCAAAAGCTATCCTGTCGGTACAGTTCAGGACCTGCATCTTGGTGTGAGTTAAATCTGTCTCCCTCTCGGTTTCTAGTATCAGTGTTTCTGTCATTTACATATCTTTCATAACGTCTGTTACCAGTTGGTCTAGCAGATCTACAATTTCTAGCCAAATGCCCTGGCTTGTTACAATTAAAACAAATTACATCCTTTCTAGTTTCCTTTCTAGAGGAAGATTGTCCGTTATCTCCCACTACATCAGACGGAGAGTTCTGTGAATAGAACTGTCTCTGACTTTCCATCAACATTCTCTGTTCTTTCTCTCTAACTTTCTCTTGACGTTCCTTATTCACTTTTTTCATTTTTCAAAATGTTTAGCAGCTGCTATCATTTCAGAAAGCGGCTTCTCTTCCCATCCTAAAACATTATTAGTGACACCCTTATGGAAGTCTGGTAACAACCCTTTTACAAAACAAGATACAATCAACTGTCTTGCATTAACCTCTGGATCTGTCACACCACTGTGTCCTATTACAACTTTCGCTACTCTGTCAGCGAATTCACTTACTGATTCATTCTTTCCTTGCATTGTAGAGTTAATCTTTCCCCAGTCAGGTCTGTTATAAATATAAAAACTTGTCTGTATCTTACTGTGATTACTGAATAACATTTAATGTATGAATATATATATATACACTGTTATGCTATCAATAACCACTAACTATTGAGTGTAAAGTCAGAGTCCACACTCCTTGTTTTCTGCAATTAACAATATTTATTAAGAGAGGCTAAACAAATTAACAATACATATACAAATTACTATAAGTTAGTATATGCTGTTACCAAACTATCTATTCATTGATTGAATGGAAATAACAAAGAAACAGCAGGATAAGCCTGTAAACACGTGATACAATTACCACTCCCTTGTGATCATCTCCACGCAGACTCAGAGAGAGAGAGCGAGAGAGAGTTGGCAGGACTTTATAAACACAATAAGTCCTCCTTCTGCTGGACACTCCCCTGGTAACCTATCTTCTCCAGTGACCCTTAGAGACCAAGGTGATAGAAAAGGGAAAGGACATTGCACTGGGGGAGGGAGTGGAAGGTGACCAAATGTCCTAACTGATTTGCCATGTGCTCTGCAGAGAAGAATCTCCATTAATGTTTGAGACCATTTTAAGGTCTTGTATAGAGAGGCTTTGCCCATTGGATCTCTGCATCAGAACACCATTTCACTTCATTGGCATACAGTTGGTTGTCAATCATGCCTTCCTTTTTACATCCCTCCTTTTGACAATGAAGTGGATGAGACCCCTGGACTCTATAAAACCCACTGGAGACAAGAGGGAGAGCGTACCTCGCAGCGTATCTACTATGTATGCATGCCCAGCCCGCTATTCACAGAGTTCTTTCCATTTGCATTCCATAATGGAGGTGATATACTCTGGCAATCAATGACTTCAGGTAACAACACATACAAACTTGAATAACAATACATACTACAGAAACACACAATATAAGAAGTATCAGTTAACAATTATAATGCTGCTGTCATACTGGCTATGTCTACTGCATTCACTAACCCAACCCAGGCCCTACACCTCCCAGAACTGTGTCCACAATCCCTCTTCTATATCTACTTTTACCCATTCTGCCCACCTTATTAAAGCTCTTTTTATAGTATAGGTAATTCTGGAACAATTTAGAAAATGTGTAGAAATTTGAAATGTGTAGACACTAACCAATCAGTCAGTTTTACATCCCTACCACTTAAAACTACAGTACATTTTCCCCAAACCGACCCTTTACATTCCCAATCATCTTGATTGCCCTTGTTATCCACCCATAATCCCAGAATATAATTATTTCCCCAAAAATTTCCCCATCAATTTTTAACAACACCCCACACCCACACTGAGTATTACATATAAACACAGATCATATACATTGCCACCACTCCATATTATAGTCCATCCTTTCATTCCATGGGCGTATTTCCCTCTGCGGTCCCGAGAGGGTGGAGTGATGCCTAGATCAGTCCAAGAGCTGTTTCCAGTATAATTGCCTTCAGGATGTTGGTCAAATGAGTTTGTGTTAAGTTCAAGTAATGGAAGATTCATTTTTGGTATCTGTATAACTTCCATTATGTTGCTGAGTGGATGGAGTTGCATTCAGTTCCAATAGGGAATTATTATCGGATTCACATGTCCTGAATTGTTTAAGGAAATGCAACATGACCAGAAAGATGTTGAGCTTCATTCTTCTTAGAATATTATTTTACGTTGTCATACTTCGGGCACCTAAAAAGATCAAGCAGAAGCATCAATTCTTAGCAGTTAACTCTGTATCTGGAGCACAGGTCCCTTTATATAATTTACACTGATCTACATGCACCCACTTATATCCAGGCTGCCTTCTGGCCTTTTTGGGGTTAGACCTCTGTACATGTAGAACTGTTGTGCCCAGTGTGTCTCGAATTACATAGGGCTCTTCCCAATTTGCATCCCAGGGAGAATTTTTCAGAAAATGTTTAATCATTACTAATCCCCCCCTTCTCAAACAGAGTTTGAGGTGTGCATAAAATTTTGCAATCTGTTGGGGCCATATTGGAGGCAGCAAAGTGAAGCAATTAGTTTAATTGCTCCTGAATTTGGGAGAGATACTGGTCTCTAGATACAGATTCTCTCAGTGGAGTTGAAAGTTGTGGTTCACCTGGATGGCCTAGTGCCATTTTTCTCCCTGTCATTAATTCATATGGAGAGCACCTAGTGGCATTAGAGGGTGTAGCTCTGATAGCCATGAGTACTGCTGGGAGATGGTTAACCCATGATTTGCCATATTGTACCAGCATTTTAGATAACCTGGACTTCAGAGTACGATTCATTCTTTCCACTATACCGGATGAGTGGGGATGATATGGTATATGAAATCTCTGCTGTATTCCTAATAGAGAACACAGGTTTTGCATATCTCTCCACAAAACATTATTGCAAAGGTCTACCAGCATTCCTTCTGTTCTCATTACATCTGCACCCAGTATGGTACCTTCAATGTTTTTACTTTGCCAGATCAGTATTTCCTTACTCCACTGAGCACTTAAAGTCAAGGTCACTTGTGGAATAAGAAATGCCTGAAACTGGGAGCCACCAAGTCCTACAAGAAATGTGTTTTTCGCCCCAGAAGGAGGACTTAATGGTAGATCGGTTAATGTCACTGAAGCTCCTGTATCAATCAGAATCTTAGTGTGATGTCCTGCCATAATACCATGCACGTATGGACGTCCGGAATGGTCCCTTAATGTTTTACAAATAGGAACCATATCGTCCAGTGCTAGTCAATCTGAAAATAAAATTAGAGGAGCCTCATCCCCTGGTTTCAGTTTGTGGTCATTAGTAACCGCTCCCTGTACTGCCATCATTCTCAGAGCCTCCCGCGCCGGACCATACAGATTGGTCCTAGGCAGAGGGTTAGAATGATGTTCCTGACCTGCCTTTTCAGGACTGTTATTTCTTTTCATCTTTACAGATCCTCTTTGATCACTTTCTTTGACAGACCAAGAGGGGGATGGACTAACATGCCATCCCTCAGTCACCCTTTGGTCTCTCTTGGCCTTCCTACATTCTTTCTGTCTATGACCATGTTTATTGCAATAATAACAAATACCTCTGAAGGGAATCTCAGGTAGAGATTGCTTCCCTTCATTGGTAGTTACAATCGCAACCTTACACTGTCCTATGACTGCTTTCCTCATTAAATTCTGCCTGGCCTTCCCTATGATGGTCAATACCCCTTCCAAAGTATCTTTTTCCTCGGCCATCATTTGCACTCCAGGGTCTAAGTAAGTTAATTTTTTTACCAGGTATTGCAATAGATCAGGAGGGGTTTGATCTGGTGGAATGCGGTGGGTTAGCCGATAGACTTGCTCGAATTTGGAAGCAAAAACCCACGGATCATCTTGTAAATTCACCTTCATCTCAGCAAGTGAATGACTATCTAAATCTCTGTCTCCTGTTACAAATTTGGAGACAGCTCTAAGTCTGTCTCCCTCTGTACCCCATTTATCATCTTTAAACCAATCGTGGTCTCGATTAATAGGGCCATTTATGGGTGGATTCAATCTACATGCAATGCTGCTTGGGGCCCACATTTTAAGAATCATACATGCTTCTTTAGGAGAGAGCATATATTGTTTAACTGCTGATTCAAAATTAGACATGTTTGAAAGGACATCTGTTTTGCAGTCATATGGGGGAAAGAGGGGCTTTAACTTTATCAGCTGTTTCATCACCTTATCTCTATCCTGCTGCTGTAGAATTTTAGCAGTTTGCAGGGTGGCAGATGTCCTGCTTTTAACACTAGGTGAAACAGATAAAGGGTCCATAAAATGTGGTATTGTTGGCTTTGTTACAAGAGGGGTTAATACAGGAATACCACCATTATCTAGCTCATCCAGTATACGGTTTCCTATGTTTGTTCCTGGGTTCTCATTCTCTACAATACTTTGTGCCTCTTCTTCTTCTGCACATGTTTCCCCCTGGCTGCATACAGCAACTGGGGTTTGCGTGGCTAAACATGTTCTAAGGGATGATATCAACTCTCCTCTCGCTTCGTAATTGTCCTCTAATGTGTTTACATAATCTCCATTTAATCCACAGGTTGGACAATCACTATATTTACTTGTGTTGTTTATTATGGAGGCCACAGGAGTGTGCCCCACAAGTATACGGTTCAACTGATTCCTCAATAACTTCAGCAACTTCATACAGTTCTGGATTTTCAGTCTATCTTTATTCAGGCACCACTTCTTATTGTCTACTCTGCAATTCTCTTTCTCACATTGCAACCACAAACTATGCATTTGTTTAAATTCATTTTCATTTTCCATCATTAATGGGTCAAAAGTGCTAGCTTCTGCATACTGTGCTACAATTTCCATTCTTATATATCAAAAAACAAATTATAATTTACTCACACGACTTGTGTCTTCAGACTGCAGGCAATCAAATGGTGTGCACCCCACTTTGAATCCTCGGTCTGGATAAAACACGATCCTCCAGAAATGATGTCCGGCTTACTAATTGCGTCTCACTCTGGTTGCCTCTTAGGATCTCTCACGTCTTGGCCCGAGACGTATTGCAGAAAACGCTTCCAGCAAATAAAACAAAATCGGTTCGGTTATTTTGTCCCTTTTAGCTCACTTGTATCTGGAGAAAACTGGATTGTCCCCCCTTGCAAGTGAGCAAAAAGTAGTAAAAAATAATTACCTGGCTCGCCAAATGTTATAAATATAAAAACGTGTCTGTATCTTACTGTGATTACTGAATAACATTTAATGTATGAATATATATATATACACTGTTATGCTATCAATAACCACTAACTATTGAGTGTAAAGTCAGAGTCCACACTCCTTGTTTTCTGCAATTAACAATATTTATTAAGAGAGGCTAAACAAATTAACAATACATATACAAATTACTATAAGTTGGTATATGCTGTTACCAAACTATCTATTCATTGATTGAATGGAAATAACAAAGAAACAGCAGGATAAGCCTGTAAACACGTGATACAATTACCACTCCCTTGTGATCATCTCCACGCAGACTCAGAGAGAGAGAGCGAGAGAGAGTTGGCAGGACTTTATAAACACAATAAGTCCTCCTTCTGCTGGACACTCCCCTGGTAACCTATCTTCTCCAGTGACCCTTAGAGACCAAGGTGATAGAAAAGGGAAAGGACATTGCACTGGGGGAGGGAGTGGAAGGTGACCAAATGTCCTAACTGATTTGCCATGTGCTCTGCAGAGAAGAATCTCCATTAATGTTTGAGACCATTTTAAGGTCTTGTATAGAGAGGCTTTGCCCATTGGATCTCTGCATCAGAACACCATTTCACTTCATTGGCATACAGTTGGTTGTCAATCATGCCTTCCTTTTTACAAGGTCGTTGTGGCCATGCAGTCCCACAAGCTTGTATTATACGATCTATTGTCTGTTGTCTCTCAGTACTCAATCTCTCAATAAACGGTTCATTTGCCCAAGGTGTTACACCAGGAATTCTATTATAAGCGTCAATGAACTGTTTTCTCTCTGCGTCAGTCATGACCAAATCAAACAATTGCATAAAATCCTTTTTCACTGGATCATAAGCAGTAGACACACTACGTAATTCTTTACAAAACTGACCAACAATTTCAGGTCTGGGGAATCGATCTTTCAACAGCAATAATTCCCCTGGTGTCCATGGATGATGGACCGAAACACCTCTCTCATCTCTAGCCCCCCCAGTCTCTCTCATGGGCATAGCATGCACAAATGTTTTTTCCTCAGCATCAGAATCTGAATGAGGATCTAAAAGGGGCTTTCTGGATCTAGTTCTACATGATGGTCCTGTGGGATGAATATTGGACCTTGATATTTTAGGAGGATCAGATTGCCTTTCTTGGTCTAGGGGTGAAATAGGAGCTGGTGTTACAAACGGGACAAGCTCCAAAGAAAGTGGCAACCCTGCTTCTGGACCTGCAGGGTGTTGATTAGAACCAGGCATATTAGGGTCTGCTGGTTGAGGTCCATTATATGGGGGTGGGTCAAATAATTCTTGAGTCCATAGATCAGATGGATCTAAGGATGGATATAGCGAATTATGGACCTTAGGTGGTCCTGGGGTTACAGACACCTCCTGTGCTTTCTTAGAAGTCTCAACAGGTTGAGGTGTTTGAGCACCCTTTTGATTCTTAAAGTTACCTGCCGGGCGGCAAGGATATTGGGAATTGGCAGAACAGGTGGGGTCTAGTAACTTCTGCTGTTTCTGTATTTTAACGTTGTCCCACCCTTCTTGATACCATTTCAAGAAAATCATTCTTTCATTCCTTTTCACATCACACATATTCAAACATTCTTTCAAATTATCTAGTATTTCTACATTCAAACTACCGCCAGCTGGCCAAACATAACGGCTTTCATTATCCTCTTCAGATATTTGCTTCCAATGAGACATATATTTTCCTGCCTCCTTTCCATGTTTTCTTATCATATATTCTAAGGGCGTCCCCTTAGGCACATTTTTTGACAACAAACTCCCCATCTCCTCCGCTACAATAATCCGTGACTATGTACTTCAAAATATTTACACTAGTTCTCACCACTAGGTACTTTACAATAGCCCGTGATTATGTACTCAAATAGCTACACTAGTCTCTCACAACTAGGTACTTTACAATGGTCCCTGACCATGTAGTAAACAATAGTTACACTAGTCTCTCACAACTAGGTACTTTACAATGGTCCCTGACCATGTAGTAAACAATAGTTACACTAGTCTCTCACAACTAGGTACTTTACAATGGTCCCTGACCATGTAGTAAACAATAGTTACACTAGTCTCTCACAACTAGGTACTTTACAATGGTCCCTGACCATGTAGTAAACAATAGTTACACTAGTCTCTCACAACTAGGTACTTTACAATGGTCCCTGACCATGTAGTAAACAATAGTTACACTAGTCTCTCACAACTAGGTACTTTACAATGGTCCCTGACCATGTAGTAAACAATAGTTACAATTAAACAATTCAAGATCTTATAGGTCTTACTTACTCAACTCTGGATCCCGTCACCCGGATGGAATACCGAGGACGACCTTACCCTCATCCACCCAATAATTAAACTATAGGCATTTCAAAAGGTGCCTTACCTCTTTTTGATGGCCAAGGATTAGGTGGATCAAGGTTTAGTCCGCTCCTTCGGTTACCGCTTCCGAGACTGTTGGGATCCCGGACCAGCCCCCAAGTGTGAATGTCGGCAAGAAATCTGACGACACCAGTTCAATGAGTTGAGTAAGCAAGAGCTTCTTTATTCAAGTGCGCACAGGGGAGAGTCCAGTTCGCAGACTTCTCTCTCCCTCCTTAATTTTCTAACAATATATAGGCAAAGAAGCGCAAACAGTTTATTAGCATATTGTCTAGCCATCTGTTGGTATATTTACTTTGATTTGCTGACACACACGGTTTAAAGAGGTGAAGAAAAAATAGCCCCCCCCCCAGACATGTGCAATCTTTACTTACAGAAGGTCAAGAAAGGGACAACTTGTCCTTTGTCGTGGCGGACTCTGATTCTTTCGCAACAAGGCACTTAGAGCAAAGAAAACATACGAAAACATACCATATGTACACATTCTTCCGAGACACAAACAAGACATAAGTAAACTAAGAAATGAGGTAGACAGGTGATTGTAGTGTTATCTTATCTGCTATCAGCAGAATAAGCAATGAGGTAAAGATCATTGTGCTGACATCCAGAATCAGCAAAATTCTTCAACTTCCACACAGTAAACTCCAAAAAGTGATAAAGTGCGCTTAGGGCAATCTAATAATGGCAAACAGAACCAGATATAGTGATATACTCAGTATCTGGCAATTCTTGCAAAAAAAACCCCTTAAAAATAAAAGACAAACACAAAGAACAATAGTGCAATACAGTACACCAAAAGTTCCCCCTGCGCAATTATCATTGCAGTCACAAAATTGAGAGTGGCATCATCAGACTGATATGGAGTCTTGGCACTGCAAACTCTGTTGATTATATAGTAGCCTCGCCTATGCAGTACACAGACATACACATGTCATGCAGAGCCTGTGTTGGGCTAACTCAGGGGTTTGGCATTGGAATGGTTAACCTAGCCAGATGTGTTTTACATCTAAACAGCTTGCCCTCTTAACCACTCAGATTGACACCTTGTACATACCAGAGCCCTGCCATAAATTAATTCAGGTTCAGCCTCAGTGACCATTAGTGGGGCCTCCCCTATGATATGGAATTTAGGGTGATGTCTTCTATGGTGGGTTTGGGTCATCTGGAGGACAATGAGATCTGTCAATCTTAACAGATGTATGTTAAGAGTATATGTGTGTGTGATACTAAGGGCTAGGCTTGGGATGTCTATCTGTGACACTGGAGGGGCGGAACATCTCACCAGGGCACAAAATTTACTGTTTTCGGAAAAATCAGAGAACCTCTCCGAAAAACCTTTCCGAAAACCTCTCTGAAAACCTCTCTTAGAACCTCTCCTGGAACTTTTACAGATTTGGAACATCACTGAAAACCCTCAAATTCAACAAGGACATTGAGGTTCCCGTAGATGACCTATATGGGTTTTGTATAATTAGTTTCTGTGTTTCTCCTTGTTTTATTTTTACAACCTATATCATATGTCTAAATTGTTATCACTTTTGTCCATATTTTTGTATATAAGCACTGTGACATTTGTCAGATTAAACTATATTTTAATCCAGTTTCCGTCTCTGTGCTCTAACCAAACTCTATCTTCCTAGAAAGCCGGAATAAACCACGTTACTTAATTGTTTTACTTAAATTGGGTTTTATACATTTTTGATCGGTTCAGTGTGGTACTGGGCGTTGCTGAAGCTGCATATATTTCTTTTTCATATATCTGAATGGTGAACGGGTTGTTTTTTCCTAAGAAAGTCGAACGTCAATACAGTGTTTTTCTGATTTTTATCACAAGAAATTATTTTTTTAACAAACACTCCATCAAAACCAGTTAGGATTAACACATGTAGCATCTTAATTAATACATTAAAGTAACTTAAATGTTATGAGGTTATGGCAAAGATCCTTAAATTAAAAGAAGATAATGTAGAAAGAAGATATCACACAAGATTGAAATTGTAATTTTCAAATACTTCCTACAAAATAACCTTCCCCCGCAAAACAGACCTTGATGTTTAAGGCTTGTAGTTAAATCTTTTAAATTTGAATTAATTAGCTCTTTATGAAAAGTTCATGAACATAATGAGTAGCTCATGAACTTTTAATTTTTTTTTCTTGAATGGCAGTACTGAATTAACTAGATTTTGCTTCATCAGATTTCATGAATAATTTATTTCGCAGATAATTCTTCTTTCAGTAGTAAAGCAACATACTTTGTGAGATTTATTTTTATAAATACACTCAACATATTTAGGTTTATTCACTGAACAACAAGTGCATGTGAGTTGGCAGAAAATACACCAACCCACGTATTCACGTCAGCCAACTAAGTATTAGATTTCTGGTATAGTCAATCAAGGATGCAATGCATTGACTAACCACTGGGACCCACATTATGGTGTGCAGTAATATACAAACATTTTAGAATATGCTGCTATTAAGGGAAGAGATTTTTTTTAATTTCATTTTAGGATGGATCCTTTCTATAGACCCTTACTTTCATTTACTGTCCACCCTCCTGGTACATTGGTTAGACCTTATATTTCCCTATACACAGGACTCAGAGGAATTGGTGTAGTTGCTTTGTACTTTATTTTAAACAGAATTAACACGCTCCATCCCACAGGACAGGTGATGAAGGGATGAGAAGAGGCACATACTATGAGGTCTAGGCCTCCTGGCCATGGGATTTAGCTTAAAATAATATTACCCTTTCCTGGAAAGTTCACAGTTATATAGCTGGCTTTGTGCTGGGACAGGGTTAGTCATAACAAGGCACACAAATTGCCATGCAATGGGCTACCAACTGATAATGGTGAGGCTAGCACTCAAGAACATTGAATTGTTTAGAAGTGGGAGGAGATTTGGGCAGGGAATGAGCATGACTAAACGCCACTCCCCTGCCCCTGTGACCCTAAGACCTCGGGAAACAATGCTTCAGTCGGAGATTTCAAGTGAAAGCTGGAGAAGAGATAGAGAGAGAGGTGCACACACATATAAATGAATGGTGTTGATATTAATCTCATGCATACATTATAAATAATACTGATACATATTAAAGTAACCCCATTTCTTCTGTTTCAAAACAACAATTGCTTTTGTTGCCAGAAGATACTTCATTTCACAAAATTATTTATTTAGTAATTGGTTATTGCCTTAGAAACCATAACTGTAATAGTGCCCTGCAGTTTCATGAATTTACAAGCCAGTATTCATCTTGTCATTTCCAAGGATTACAAGGAGCCAAAATGTTGTATATTTCTTTCAATGCAATGTATGCTGGCTAAATGAAAACAAAATTGAGTCTAGCTCTTCAATGTATTTATATACTTTCATGCTGGCTAAAACATGGTTTTAAGATTTAGAAAAGAAAAAACACCATCTGCTCCAAAATGTGCAATGAGGATATTGCCAATCAAAAAAAAAAAACCCTCTCACTTTGAATAGTGGGTGGACATGAACAGGGGCGTACCTAGAGTATTTGGCAGCTGGAGCGGATCCTGTATGTGAAATGTAAAGACACCCACAAAAAAATCAATGTTGGCTAGAAAATTTATTTCACACATTTTTAAACTGTTTATCAACTGGAAAAAGAGAAATCTGAAAAAATAAATTATTAACTTATAAATAAATTAAATACGTTTAAATAACATTTACCGAACAAATATGGTACAGTATAACTCCTATTACTATATACTGAGCCCCTTTAACATGCCTGTGCCACCTTTGCCCCCTAAACAGCCTGCCTTTCCAGTTTCTGCCCTTAAACACTCACGCACTTATTCATTCATTCACCCATTCAGCCTTCCACCCCCCCTTTACCTCAACCCTGCAGAATTCGCTGGTCCAGGGGCCAGCCGAACAACACTTGGGGCGTGCAGATGTCTATGAGAACCGACGTGCAGGCCTGTGTTAGACGTCCGTCGGGCCACAAAGGCATCTGCTCAGCAACCCCGGCCCACCAGTATACTTTACAGTACTGTATATAAAGTATACTGTACAGTCAAACTTTCCAGAGGATGAAAGCTACTCATAGAAGCCCAGACATGTATATGTTTGCTAAATGTAACTCAACAGACTTTTTAAACAATATAAACACATTTTACATATGTAAACATTATAGCAAACATGTAGGCACATTGCACGCCCGCTCAATCATTAAATAATTAGAGTTGTGCACGAGGCCCAAAATAATCTTGAACAAATATTTTGTTTTGTTTATAGCTCATTTGTTTTTCAAACAACTAATTCAATTTCCTGCCCTTTCTGTTTGGACATTTTTTTTTATTCAGAAACAAAAAAAAATCTCTCTATCTCTCTGTCCTCCAGTCATGTCTGTGCCTCGCCACCTTCTAACTTACTTTCTCCAGAAGTTTTCTAGTCTCCTCTGATCTACCATGCTGACAGGGACAGGGGAGTGTCTTTTATAGAGCTTGTTTTACTACAATAGCTATATACAATACCCCCTCACCTAGACATAACTTGTGCTGGTCACTTAAAATATGTTTTCCAGCACCATGAGAACTAGCAATAGATCAAAAGCTACATGTTGAACACCCCTGGCTAAATTGTTGTGACATAACCATTTACTTTATAATGCCAATCACCTCGATGAACAGTAATTCAAAATAGTTTTTATGCCATTATGAAATAATTTGACACATGACGCATGGATCCTCAGACTTAACTCTACACTTCTACTAATAAGAATAGGCTAGCAAAATTACAGAGATGTCCTGGATGCGTAAAAGGATTCCATTTCATTTATATCTGCATTTCTGAATGCATGCTATCTCACAAATAATTATATCTGTAGTAGATCCCTCTCTCACTGTAAATGAGATATCAAGCTGGGATTTGAAATGGACATTAGGGCATAGGCATACCTTGGAACTTCTGGGCTCCGGCTACGCAAAGCCTACCCTTGCGAGACACGGCCAGGACTGCTCACTAACGTCGAGAGTGGTACTGCTAACGTTGGTGGGCAGTCCCGCTGATGTCAGTGGGCTCGCCCATTGACATCAGGGAGTATTCCCACTGACGTTGGGGGCTTTCCACCTGATGTCAGGACTTGTTCATACTGACAACACAGGAAACACCCCCGTTTAAAGGGGAAATGGGTCAAGACCCCTCGACCCAGAGGATTCGGGTGTTGAACTGGAGAACCGGTGCTTCTCCCAGAGTTACCAGGTATGAGCATAGGGTTGTGGTTTAACATCTACAAAAAATAGTTTTTGATGTGTCACATGATATACCAGGTTTGGAAATTATTGAAAGTTGGGATTCATATGACTAACTTTTTCCCCCTATTTTCTTTGTTTTTGCCCATTTTTTATTTTTTAAACCTTTTTTTTTTCTTGGAAATGGTTACCACCCAGGGGGTATATCAGTCATATAATAATCATATATTAAGAGACCTGGGTCATGTTTTTAATTAAATTGTATTTATGAACTCTTATGACAAGCAACTCTATTGTAATCTACTATCCGATTTTAAAGTTTTAAGATTAAGGTACTTATAATATAGATTTATCATTGCTTGATTTTATTAAGAGTTTTGGATGAATTACAGTATGTTTATGTCCTTCTTACCTCCCTTATCTATCCATCAAAACTAATTCAAGTGGAGTGTGGTCTTTGATACGTTTTACAAACAAGTTTTGTATGGTTTCTAACTTTCTAAGGGAGACCATTCAGACCAGCACCATAACACATCCTATGTGTCTATGCATATATTTTCTTCGATTAGTTTCATACTGAAGAGACCTTTCCATATGGCAGGGGCGTCCAAGTTTTTTCTGCAGTGGGCCACTTCATCAGAATTGTATACGTGCGTGGGCCGCACTCATTTTTCACTGTGAGAAAATATGGCCTTTAATAAAATATGCAGATTAAAATAAATTAAATGACACAAAACCTTTACTTTTCCTCTCACTGATTTCTGGGCCTAGAAAGTTTTGTGACTACAAATTCAGGATTCTGGATAAGTAAAAATAAAATAGTTCTATTTATTTTAGCGATGCACTAAAATGAAAATTCTGGACCAAAACCGAAAATTCAGGGTTCACTTAGCCGAAACTGAAAATGACCCCCCACACACTTTTAATAAGAGTAAGTTACACACCAAAATTGTACAAAAAATTATATATTATGATTAACAGCAATCTCAGGCATACCTAGATTCCAGCATGTACTGGTTGGCTGGGCATTATACCGGTATTTTTTGTCCAATTTTAGTGTGTAACCATGCTTTTATTAAAAGTAACACACCACAAAATTGGACAAAAAAAATCAACAATATGACTTGGCATGATAGGAGTGTGATTGCTAACAGCAAACACACTCTTTTTATACCCAGGCAACCAGTAAATGCTGGAACCTAGGCATGATGGGACTGTGATTGCTGTTAGCAGATTGCTGTTAGCTGTTAGCAATCACACTCCTATCATCCCAAGTCAGCCAGTACATGCTGGTACAGGGTGGCTGTAAGTGCAGACCCCATACTGCTGGCAGCATCAATACACAAGGGGGACAGCTAGCCAGGTTTCAGCATGTACTGGCTGACTTGGCATGATAGGAGTGTGATTGCTAACAGCAAACACACTCTTTTTATACCCAGCCAACCAGTAAATGCTGGAACCTAGGCATGATGGGACTGTGATTGCTGTTAGCAGATTGCTGTTAGCTGTTAGCAATCACACTCCTATCATCCCAAGTCAGCCAGTACATGCTGGTACAGGGTGGCTCTAAGTGCAGACCCCATACTGCTGGCAGCATCAATACACAAGGGGGCAGCTAGCCAGGTTTCAGCATGTACTGGCTGACTTGGCATGATAGGAGTGGGATTGTTAACAGCAATCACAGTCCCTTCATGCCTAGGTTCCAGCACTTACACATCCATGCTATCACACACACATAAATTCATTCATTCACAGATTCATTCCCTCAATCAGGCATACTCATTCAAACACACTCCCCCACCCCCTTACCTGCACTACAGCTCTCTCAATGCCGATCACAGACTTCAGCAGGGGGTGCGGCCTCCTTCGTTCTCCCCACAGAGGAGGCAGGACTGGAGCAGAGAATAGACCCTCCCACAAGTAAGCAGCAGGGCTCTTGTGATCCTGGCTGCCAATCTCATGCGGGCCGCGCCTCGAGGTCCCGCGGGCCGCATTTGGTGCCATATGGTGTTCCTCTTTATTAAATGTGTATAATAGTGTTTATAGGTTAAAATAACCAGATATGTTTAAAAACTCATTCTGAGATCTGTCATTTTAATGTCTTTATTTTTATGATCACAGCTCTTTTATTCTGTCTCTTGCAATTTAAGAGAAATGACCATGGATTAGTGTGGATTAGTATGGTGTGGTCCAGACAGGGAGTTCTTGCTTGTTTGTATCTATGAGGATATTTTTTTCAATGTATTCTATTATTAACAGCATGCAGAAAAATGTATTTTTTTTTCAAAAACATTCATTTCCACTTTAATGGCTGGTAAAAGAATAAATGTCAGTAGAAGATGTGTTTTGCAGAAAACATTTTAATAATTGCTAATATTTCGCCATTAAGATTAAAATATGTTTTGGCTGGACTTGCACAAACCTACGTTTCCATTGCCAGGCTTTAATTATTTTTTGAGATGGGTCTAACCTGGTTCTTATCCAAAAACTATTTCAACAACCAGTGCAGATGTAAATAAACAGACACACTAATGCCTTTATACGCAGAATGTATGTGACTGTTTTTCCTGTGCTTTTGGAACAGGCAAATAACGTTATGTTCTTCCATTTTCACTTGCTACATTTGAAGATGATCGTATCATGAATGCTACCTTCTGGTTGCCAGATCCCTAAGACCTATAAAGGCCTCAACACCATTAATAATAATAATAATAATGCTATTATTATTACCCAAGCACCTTATTCATGTTTTACTAGAAAAATAAAATAAGAAACAACCCTTTACTGCCCTTTACTTATTTAAAAATAATAAGAAACACTAAGTAAAATTATAATTATTTTAAAATAGATTTTTAATATATTATTCATACTAAAGGATGGATTATACATATGTAAATGGTATCAGAGAAATCCCTATCTTTCTTAAAAATATATTTATATATATAATTTTTGTGGCATATTTTTGAGAATATTATTATCTAGTTAATATCTTGTAGGCCACCTCCTGAGCAGTAGTACTAATAGAACATAGATTTTTTCTGTTATTTGGATTACTTTCTGACATTGTTGTTGATGGCCTGATTTTATATTCCATTGTACATTTGCCTTCAAGGTTTCAGCTAGAGGGATGTCATGAAAGAATGATGCAATGTGGAGCAACTTTTCATACGTATAATATGTAGAATTACATTTTGTTGATAAATGTATAAACTGGTTTAAATAAGCATTGTCCCTATTCATACAAGCTTGTCTATAATACAAGCCCAGCAAATAGAGTTACAAATTCTTAGCTAATGAGGTCATGCAATATTAATGTCAGATCTTTGTTTAATGTTGCTTAATGCTGTATGGTATTAAATTATACATTTAATCACAATTTAAAACAAATATTTTATTTCTGTTTGGGCATAATTTCAAATTAACATTATCGGTGTCTTTCCCATAATTTGCAATAGAAAAATTGGTTTAATAAATGGAGACAGATAATAGAAACCAGCGCGTTATATGATTGTAGATTGATTTCATGATTATACCTACAAATATATTTAACACTCTCATTCACTCTCTCTCTGAATGTCTTTGCAAAGAAAAAGAGGAGCATTATTCTGGCATACTGGCGAAATTCTGCAAAAAGAGCCTCCGGGGTCACCCTCCAATCATTGTGATTGCTGGAGAAGTAGTAGTAGTAGTAGTAGTAGTAATAGTAATAGTAGTAGTACCCTGCTGGGCCATAAATCCAATATCATCTGCCTTCCGGAAGACGGCCCTAAAGATCAGATGCCTATTTGTTAAGCAATCTAAACTGGGCAGTGAATGCTGTATATTCTGGTTATATTTTTCTTTTAAGTGGTTGCACTAAATGATTAAATAAAAATAAAATCATGTTTCTTTTATATTATTTGGTAATATGTTAACTAAGATTATATAGTAATAAAACAGTCTTTAGTTCATATTTATTAACATTTGTTTCCAGAGAAATTAATTTATAGAAGAGAAGTTATGTTACATTAAAGCATTTGAAGATATATATATATATATACACTGTGTGTATGTGTATATATATATATATATATATATATATATATATATAGTGTATGTATATACTGTATATAGTTCTGTGCAAATGTTTTAGGCACATGTGAAAAAATGCTGCAAAGGGTGGCCAAACTAAATGTTAATTTGATTTCGATTTTTCTTCCCCTCATTCATGTTGCATTTTGGTTAATAATAAAAATAAATGTGTCTATTTGTAAATGCATTGTTACTTTACTTCAGTTTTCACACCTGGCCAAAACTTTTGCACTGTACTGTAATTATATATACCGGTATATATAGTTGTGTGGAAAAGAAAGTAGATCTTGGAACCTTGTCCTTTGGTGACCTTTCCCTTTTAAAACTGCCCTTATCTGCTAGGACCTAAATTTCTGTCCTTCTCCTATATGTATATATATATATATATATATATATATATATATACTATGTGTGTGTAGACAGTATATCTTTATATCATAACAAAATAAGCATTCACATGGATTTTTTAAATCAAAATGTATCAGTGTCCACAGGGGGGGCAAGAGGGGACAGTTTTTTTGCTTTCAAGAAAGTCTATCCCACAGAGGAAGAATGGTTCTGGACAACTTGCATAAATCAATTTCAGGTTTCCTTGCCTCCAATTTAATTTAAAAATCAGGTCCACCACAACAGTACCTCAAGGTTTGGCTAAATATTAGGGAGGACCCGTAGTGACGTCGCTGCACAGAATCGCCATGCATCACCTGCATCTTGAGGAGATCACAATGGAGCAGTGATGGATTCCTGTGTCTGTCTATGTACTACAACATCAACTGTCATGATCAACTACTGATACCACCGATGTCACATCACATTGGAATGGGTGGGATTTATTTGCACCACCCATGACTCCACCTTATCCTGCCTATGCCCCACCTCTTGTGCAGGGCTAGTGTCCCCTCATGTTTATTTCTATATTTTTAGGTATGCTGTAATGATATTGATAATATTATTATTCATTTATTCATATAAATACAATGATGTTATTGTTAGTCCATTTAGAAAATTGGCAGTTTTTAGTGCTTTAGTATCTTGATTTCTATTGTTTTGCTGCTATTCTTTGTGATTATGCGTTCTCTTAAATAATGCTTTTTTATCAATTGCTTTACAAGACTATACCTTTAAACTAAAATAATGTGGTTAATAAGTTTAAATATAATCTACTAGGAAATATATTTTTTTTTTTACTGACAATGATAGGAAACTATTCTGTTTATGGTTCAGTGTAAATACATTATTTGTTCTAAAATTCCATATAGTCATCTTCAATGTATAAAAACTTTGTCTCTCGTCAAAGTGAAAAATATTGCTTGGCTTTAGCTTTTTGCTCATATACACAAAAATATAATGTTTTATGGTAATGTGATTAACACAACAGATATGATAAACATTCAAATAGAAATTAGGATGGGGAGAGGTTCTTCATCATTCTTCATTCCATGTCACCTCTCCCTATCTCAACCTAAACATTTAAGAACAAAAAATATACTTAGTTTAAAATAAGCAATGGTATTCACTATAAACATTAAAATAGCTCAATGAAGTCAATCACTAAAAGTTATTAGGCTAGTCAATATGCAAACTTCATATGGTACCTCTAGAGTATGGTACTTTTAACAGTGATTGATGTTTCCATTAACATACAGTTTTGTTTTCAATTACACATTTATCATCATTTGAAGTTTTTGTGTCAGATCTATTCATAGAGTTTCTATATACTAGGGAAATCTTTATGTTTGAAACAGTAACATAAATTCTCTAGCTGATTACAGTCAATATATCAAAAGAAAAAAAAAATCACAAACCATGTCCAGTGTGGTAAACTTATAAACATGGCAAAACTGGGTAAATGTCATTTTTTTCTATTAAAGTATCATTTAAGATATAGACATAATTAATCTATCTATCTATCTATCTATCTATCTATTGATCTATCTATCCACATATCTATCTATTTATAATATTAATAACTTACAACCTGCATTCTTGAAAAAATACATTTGTTTCCATATCTTCAAGTCAACTGACTTCTGCTTGGGACCTTTACAACAATCAAATCATATTCCTACATGCAGTCCCTCAACTTCTGTCTCATTCCTCCACCAACTCCTAATAGACTGTAGACCCACAAGAGCAGAGCCCTCTTCTCCTTCTGTACTAGTTATGTCTTATGTGTGTTTGCGTTAATGCAAGCTGTTAAATTTTATATTCCTCCTCATTGTAATACATTTTACAACATTTCTGGTGAATGCAATGAACGTAACAATACTAACTATGTTTTGATAATATTTTTTCTAACAGTTTAATTTTCATGATTAAAACAATGGTTTATTGCTGTTCTTAATATTAAGTAACTTGCTAATTAAATGTAAAATGTTGTCAGCAAAACAGTTCAGACGAATGATCATAGAAGTAAGCATTATTCAAAATGTCCGTATTATTATAATAAATGCTAAAGAGAGAGTAATAATTCAAAGCTATTTGCTGTTGTGTACATTCTATATATACTAAAAATGTATTTTGTTATTAACTACTATTAACACCCAGCAGTGTTTTGGGATTCATTTATTTTATAATGCCTCATCAAATATGTAATTATTATTTGTTTGTACAACATTCAACATTAAATCCTTACACAACATCTCCATTACTTATTTAAAATGTACAAAAATCAATTTCTGAAATACAGAGAACTTTTTAAATGAGCCAATATTAAATGGAGTTGTAAAGGGAAGATAGCTATCTCCTAATCATGTCTAAAACATATATAGCACATGATGCATTATGAATTGGAGATTAGCCAATTTGCCAACAATTTGGTATTGTTCTTGGCATGCATTGGAGACACACAAAATAATGGTGTTTTTTGTTAATACAGTATATGAATATTAATTCTTAGCAAGACCATGACAAAGTCACTTCCCTGATCATATTTGCCCTAATTCATTTCATTTTTCATTTATATTACTATGAATAATCTGGCTAGGATAGAAAGATTTTTATTCAACTGGCACAGCAAACTACTTTGGAATTCATTGCACTTCATGTTTAAATCATCAAAGTACTGCAATCTCCTTAGGCAAGTGCTTAAAATGGGAAGTTATCTTTAATTCCATTCTATTTCATTATAACCACATTATACATGAAACTTAGCGCTTGTGGCTTGTAAGGCATAGCTACTCAACTTATTACAGGGTATTGGTGATAAAGCATGAAAAACAAATTTTCCAGTTTATATATGACAAAAATGGGAAACGTTGAGTCAGCTATATTTTCTATACGTGATATTCAAAATCTATTTGGTATGGAAAAAATAAATATGCAAAAAACTAATATCATTATAATTCTACATACTGCACTATATCTGGGTTGTACTGTGCAGTTGGTTAAACTCAAGTTGTGAGAGTAGCTTCCTTTCACGATGCTGGGTAGCTAGTTTGTCACCTAGTGTGGATGTAGGTCTTCTATCCATCCACAGTTCTCTCCCTTCATCCATCCCCTCTCTGCTGTAGTAGTAACAGCAATCGATCAGTTCCAGGTACTCTTGTCCATGTATAATATGTTTTAGTAGCCCACTTGTCGTCAGATTGCCCTGGTTCCTCAACATCTAATGCGGACTTTGTTAATCAGGGCGACTTCTGAGCCTGTATGACTTTCTTATTTTGTCCTCTTATATTATTGTGTTAAGGAGTCCTGACCATTACATCAACAGGGACTTTGATGACATTGTATTCTAAATATATAGTTAATATGAAGTTAGTTCCTCCTGTGCAGCTAAAACAACATCCATTTCCCATAAGATTTTGGAGTGTTTCTGTGGGAATTTTTGCCCATTCATCCAGTAGAGTATTTGTGAGATCAGGCACTGATGTTGGATGAGTAGGCCTGGCTCACAATCTCTGTTCTAGTTCATCCCAAAGGTGTTCGATGAGGTTGAGGTCAGGGCTCTGTGACAGTAGGGAGACATTTCGAGAGAGCCTAAGAGGTCGTTAATATGAATGTGAGGGAGGGTAGAAGTGCATGAGAGAGTGAATGAGGGGAGGAATGACAATGAATCTAGATTGTAAACTAGTTTAAGCAGAGCCGTCCTCACTGGTTGTTTCTGTAAATCAAATTGTTATGTTATATACTACTTGTTATGTCCTGTCTATCCATTGTACATACATTGTAATAATAATAATAATGTTGTTTCCAAATGTAAAACGCCTCCTAGGTGGAAAACATAATTTGTTGTCCAAAAACATATGGACCAAAAAATGAAATGAAAAATTGATCTGAATCTTTTTTGGTTCATGAGCTAAAAACTGGTTGTGCCACCCCTGGTTGTGCAACAACTGCAATCAACGTTTGCTGTAACTGGCAATGAGTCTTTTATATCAATGTAAAGGAAATTCAGGAAGGTTCATTACCAAGGTTCACTGGATTCACAGGGCATTAGAAATTGCTTTGTAACCCTTTCCTGACTCATAGATGTCAATGACTTTGTCTTGCATCTGTTTTTGAATTTCTTTAGATCGCAGGATCATATGCTGCTTTTTGAGACCTTTTAGCTTACTTTAATTTGCAAGACATGTTCTATTTAAATGGTGTATGTGTGTGTGAGAGCAGACCACAGCAATCCGTGATCAGAACAGCAACCAGTAACCATCATGGTAGCAGGAAGGGCTGCAACTAACGATTATTTTCATAATCAATTAGTTGGCCGAGTATTTTTTGGATTAATCGATAAATCGAATAAGAAAACAATATGCAAATTTTTCATTTACTTAAAATGATATAATGAACTAATTGGTTGTTAAAAACAAACATCAGAATAAAAAAACTTAAAATTTACATTAACATGTCATTGTACTCTGTGCACAACACTTTTATCTTTATCACATTTCTCTAATCCCCTTCTTATTTTACTGACATAATAATAAAACCTGTATTTTAAAGTTACATGAACCCAAACACAATATTTCTCAACCTAGGTTTTAATACTTAAAAAGGTTTTAGTAGTAAATATTAATTCACATGTAAACTATTTTTTCACATGCAATAAAAACTATGATTGAGAGAAACGCATTTCTTATTATTTACTCCCTTTTATTTGCCAACCTGCCCCCCAGTTATGCACATCTGACTCCAGGCTTGCCACTCTGTCCCTCAGATATGCCTTATAACCACCTATTTGCCACTCTGCCCCCCCTTTTTACGGCCGGTTCAACAGCTGTGAGAGAGGAGTATCCTCCGCAGCGCTGCAGGGGTCCTGGATCCTCCTCTCTGGCAGCCAGGGGGCACCTGAGCAATGGCCGCAGACAACCTCCACTTCTGCCCTCCACTTCCGCTAGGGCTTCTATGTTGGAGCACCGGCGTGACATGAAGCCCAAGCAGAAGTGTCGCGTAGCAGCAGAGGTTGTCTGCACACAGGTCTCCTGGAGCGCTGCAGGGGATCTGGATCTTAGTGATATAGTCCGACCTCTATTTGAGGTCAAATTATAAGAGGAGGGGTATTTTTCAAAGTATTTGCTCTGAACAAAAACATAATCTTATATTCGATAAAATCGATCCAACTAATTGATAATGAAAATCATTGACAATTTTCATTATCGATTTTAACGATTAGTTGTTGCAGCCCTAGTAGCAGACATCCAACAGTGATTCAATAACATGAAGGACTGGACAGGACTTGGTCCAGACATGGTCCACATCTACTGGCTGAAGAAACTAAAACCAGTACATCAATGCAAGGCAACAAAGATGAACCACCTCCAAGCAACAAGTTCCTACACAGACTTGCTAAAACACAGAAGGACAGTGCTAATTATGAAAGCACCCAACAAGCACCCCTTCAATTACTGGCCAATAACCTGCATCCCACAACATGGAAAGTCCTATCAGGCATCAAGGGGGCAGCATCATCCAAGTACCAACAAAGGATAGAGTAGATCCTAAAGAATCAGGTAAATGGGAAGAACAAGACCATCAACACATACGTCCTGCCAGTCATCAGATACCCTGTCAGCAATACCCAGAGACTGTACATCAGCCGGAAAAAAAGAGGGATCTGGTTAGTGTTAAAGCCACCATCCTGGAAGAAACCCAGAACATCTGGGGGTACATCAATAAGGAGGCATTCAGAGATGAGCTGCAGAGAGAATGCCTGAACCAGCAACAGACATGGAAGGAAGATCAATTAGAGGAAGTACCATGGCAAGCAAGACCTTGCATGGGATGTACTATTGATAAATAGAGTCGGCTGACGTTGGGAAATCTTAACAATGGCTGGACCGGGCTGAAGCACTGATAATGGCAGCACAAGAGCAGATGCTAAGCACCACATCCATAGAGGCAGGCATCTATTGCATCAGACAGGGCCCAAGGTGCAGACTATGTTGAGAGGCTTCTGAGACAGTCGAACACATAGTGGCCGGGTGTAAGATGCTCACAGGAACAGTATAAACTGACCAGGACAACCAAGTAGCTGGCATTTTGTACAGGAACATAGGCACAGAATATGGACTTAACCTTTCTAAGTCCAAATGGGAGATTCCACAGAAGGTTGTGCAAAATAGCAGGGCTAAGATCCTGTGAGACTTCTAGATCTTGACAGAGAAGCAGGTACTGACCAAGAAACCCGACATTATGGTGGCAGACAAGGACCAGAGGACATCGGCGGTGATAGATGCAGCGGTGTCAAGTGACAGCAACACCAGGAAGAAGGAGTATGAGAAGCTGGAGGAGGCTCTGAAAGAATAAATAGAGAAGATGTGGAGAGTAAAGGCCAAAGTTGTCTCAGTAGTCATAGGAGCACTCGGGGCTGTGACTCCAAAGCTGGAAGAGAGGCTCCAACAGATTCCAGCAACAACATCAGCACACTCTGTGCAGAAGAACGCAGTGCTAGGAACAGCTAAAATACTGTGCAGAACCCTCAAACTCCCCCATGTTAAGGAAGACACATAATCCCATAGGGGTGAGAAGGGAATTTTTATATATATATACAGTTGTGAAAAAATACTATAAAGTAAGAATGCTAATAGTTTAGTTTTATTATTTAACAAAATGCAAAGTGAGTGAACAGAAGATGTATATCTCTTTTCGTTTTCTCGTTGGAGCTCTTGAGGGTAAACCAATAGTTATACAAATTAAACTTCAAACATTGAATAAGATCTTCTAAACCTGAAAGGGTGCCATTCCAAATAAAAATGCAGTCATCTATGTAACATTTCCAAAGCACCATGGGCAGTTGGTCCATATGAACTCATCCTCACATATGCCCATAAAATGGCTATACCGTCTAACTGCAGGTAAAAATAATCCCTATACCAAAAGGTATTATTGCCCAATATAAGCGCAACACACCGAACAATAAAATCTATTTGATTATTCTTTGGTTCATTGTAAGTGGGAAAGAGTATTGAATAGTATCAATCAGTTGCATATGGAGTTGCATATGGTCTATCACATCAGCTGTGACCAAATAGAAACTGGGTTGCCGATGTTATGATTTGGCTTGTGTCCTTTAAATAAGATTCCAGTTTCCTTACAGCTGGTTGGAGAAAATGATCAACATATTGGGCCACGTTTGATGTTAAAGACCCTATCCTGAAGATTATAGGTCTTCCTGGTGGTTTAAAAAGGGTTTTGTGAATTTTGGGCAGATAGTAGAACACAGGGATCTTAGTTTGTTTGACTGTTAGAAACCCAAATACTAATATCCTCATAATAAAGCCCTCATCTAACAAAGCAGACAATTGTTCAATGATATCATTAGAAATATATTTATGAAGTTTGAGATATGTCTTATTGTCATCCATTAGTCTCAAACACTCTTCATGATAATTTGGGGTTTATTCAAATGACCTAATTAAATTAATATTTTTTAATTCTATAATATTATGTTTAGGGTGGTGTCACAAGAGTTAAATAACACAGGTCAGGATCAGGTGCTATTAAACCGTTACACTCTCCCTACTTTTTGGGGTGCTTCATCATCCCAAGGTCACTCTATATTGGACAGCTACATATACGTGTTGTCTGCAAATATACAGTATGCTCTGTATATATTTTATGTATATCTTAAAAATCTTCATGCTTATTTAAAGAATTTAAATTTGTTTCCGCACTTATGACCATAAATTCACCAATGTTGAAACAATTTAATTACAAAACAGTCTGCTCTGACACACTGTATAATTTAACCTACCACTGTGCGCAATTAATTCTCATTACATGCGATTAAAAGAAATTATGTTGATCCTGGAGGCACAATGTTGTGTTGGTGGCTTTGTTTGCCTCTCAGAAATGTTAACAAACTGCTTACCATTCCATTCTTATTCAACAAGCAGTTTTGCCTACTTTCATACTATTTTTGTTTTACCAAAATAAATGTAAACGTATAACTGCTTATTTAAAAAATAAAGCTAATGCAGGCATATGTTCTTTTTCCAATGTTATGAAAGGGTAGGCTCTGGGTAGCCAGAGCCCAGAAGTATGCCTATACCTTATCAGTCTCTATCATTCTCCTTAACTAATTTCAGAGGACTTGCATATTACACACATCAAAATATACCTATTATTCATAAACAAAAAACCCATGGTTCAGGGAAAAGTGACGTGTATGCGAGTTGACCACATGGCAATCCATGTTAAGACTACAGAGTAGTTTATGACAGTTGTAGATGCAACTATTTCTTTGTTCTGACCTATTAAGCCAACCATGAATTTCTGATTGACAGGGGGTGTCACATTGTGTAACCATATGCTATATGTGCTTCCTAAGTGGATGAAACACCAGAATAGTGCCAGAAAAAATATGTTAACAAAAAGGCTTTTATTAGATTTTTTAATAAAATTGACATTTTTATCTACATAACTGTGTTAGTCTTCCTTACAATAAAAATACATTTAAGAACAAGCTTTCATCACAAAATATAATATGTGTTAAAATAAAATGTATCTATTACAGTAAAGGAAAATGTTTTAAATGTTTCTCTAGTTGATGAAATTAACAAAATCTGAATATTAATTTAGGAAAAAAGAAAACGCCTGATAGGAAAAAAAGTTTTACTAGTAAATATTTATGTAAAATTTTTTTCATATTAAAAAATATCTATGATTGTGAAAAATATTTTTTGGTTTTTATTTCCTTTTATTTGCCAACTTGCCCCCCCAGCTATGCACATCTGCCCCCAGGATTGCCACTCTGCCTACCTGATATGCCTTATACCCTCCTATATGCCACTCTGCCCCATGATATGCCTTTTAACCCCTATATGCCACTCTGCCTCCATAAATACCTTATACCCCCTATATGCCACTCTGGCATATAGGGAGTTAAAAGGCATATCATGGGACAGAGTGGCATAAGGGGGGTATAAGGCATTTCTGGAGGCAAAGTGGCATAAAGGGGGTTAAAAGGCGTATCATGGGGCATTCCGCTATTTTTCATTGTAAATATATTAACATTGAACAGACACATTTTCACACGTTTCACACGCTTCACTTCATGCTTTTTCCCACTACAGGTCTACAAATTTTCATATTCAAAAGGTCATTGAAAAGCCGAAGAAAACCTGTTAAAATGTTTCTGCTGCAGGAATGTGATCAAGTGTGTTATAATTACCAGTATGATATTATTATTTAATTAGTAACACATTATTATAATTATTATCAAGTAATGGGCAGGAAACACAGTCAGTTAACATATTTACCAAAATTACCATGAACTGATCTAAGGATGTTGTTATATATGTATGTATGTATATATATACACACACAAATTCCTGGATACCTTGTCTGACTTATACAAGGACTAAAAAAATTATGTATTAGTAAATTTGATAATCCTTCTCATGCACTTCTCAAGCTCAAATGTATAACTGGTTTATCTGTAAGGTGACATGAAAAGCCAATAAATATGAAGTACTTTTTTTTGTAACTTTAAAGTATATTTTTGTTTTTGAATAGTGATCTAATGAATATAGTGCATTTACTTTTTCTGTACTTACATATGAACACAGAAAGAAAAAAAAGAGCAACAATCATGCAAAGACCTAATGCGAGTGTGATATAATGTAAATTGTGAGAGAGTGGGACTGAATGAGGCCACAAAATTTGAAAAAAAATTCAGAGCTTTTTCTTTAAATTTACCGCTCCTGGTTTATGCCAATTCTAAACAACGCCCCATATTCTGCCCACATATCCTATTTATAAGAAGTCAGTCAGTTCAATTTGCCCCATCAAATCATATATTTTTGAAAAGTTTGTTCAAATACCGGTATTTTAACTCTTTCCATGCACACCAGTCTTTGTCAAACTTTGTGGTAGTAATTTTTTTTCCACACACATTTTAGTTCAGATATGAATTTACTGCTCCAGGTATATGTCACTGTCAAACAACACTCGAATATGTTTTCAGCACTATCTCTTGAGTACAGTGATGCATGGATTTGTCGAGGTGTTTGGGAGGTAAAATACCACATTTAGGAAGTGCGCATTTTTTTTACTTGGAACTTTTACATCTGGTCCTACTGCCCCCATGTCCTAATTGGGCCACCTTTGCAAAGCGTGTAATTTTTTTTCGAATTTGTACATCTCCTTAGTCTGTGCCCATGTCCTTTTTTTGCGACATCTTTGAACCTGGCCAATTCAATTTACCCCATCAACTCATAAATTTTTTTAAACTATACAACCATACAGCAAACGTTTTGTGAAGATATACCGCTAATTTTAGGACTTGCTCATAAAAATAAACTGGCAGACTTCTGCAGAGGCCCGGCTGTGCGAGCAACTTCTCTGGCCCCACCCCCAGAGGAAGAAGGAGGGGGGCAGAGTCATATGACGACTCTGCTGGCTTCCTGTTCTCCTGCTGCTTGTACAAGAGACGCTGCTCGCGACCAAAGCATCGGTAAGCAGCCTGGCCCCAGCGGACATTTTTTTGAAGTCTGATTAGAAGACGACCTCAATTATAAGACGAGGGGTACTTTTCAGAGCATTTGCCCTGCTACTGCTGTCTGTGTTTTTGAATGCCTTGACATTGAGGCATTACACTAACACTGCTTGGGTGAAGAAAGAGATCATATGCTTTCTACTCCTGTTTAAAGTCATGAAGGGCAAGGCAGGTCCATTGTCACCAACGGGATGTTTTTTCATGACGTGCCGGGCACATCATATGTTGTGAAGGGGTTAAATTAGTAATGCTCAAGTGTATAGGGAATCAGGACCGCAGCTTCAATTCACCCAGTTAAATTCCGTTTTTAACTAGTGTGTTGTATGCATGAATCTGTTTTCAAACGAAGGCTTAAGATGACTTGAAAAGAATGCATTATTTGCATGGGTACCCAAATGAAAAAGAGAGATTCTAAGGTTGAAGAATAACATAGCATAACTACAAAAATAGCTGTGGTCCTTAAGAGATTTAATATTGAAATATGCTGTATCTGAAAACCGCAAGCAATTCCTCAATCACAACAATATGTAAAAATAAGGAAAGAGTAAATAGACTATTTTATTCAAAATTGTATTTGTCTTTAGAATTTGCTTAAAATGTATTAATATATGTATTTAATTTCTTCACCTAAATGCAATAAGCATGTTACTGTATGTGTAAATATATTTGTGCATGGATTAATTATTTGCTCTTTGTTTATTGATAACCGCATAGTGATAATAAAACATGAAAATGAATTAAACACAGACTCATGCAAAATTCATGGTTATAAATCTGTAAAAAGCAGCATACCAGATGTTAGACTTTTAATGCACTGAATCAACCTACAGACCATTCTCAAAGGACACAAAGATACTCGAACAAAGCAGCTTTTCTTTTCATATTCATTAAAACATAAAAAATAATAGGCTGTGAATTTTAGTCAGCATTGTTGGATTCTTTTTTTTTTATTGGTAGAAAAGAAATCCCACTTTTTTTGTATATCAAAATGTATTTAAAAGGGGAAAAAGAAACAACCAGACCAAGCATCAAATGTATACAAACACAAAGCCTGGACCTAACAATCACATCCAGCTGAACCCCCCAACACGTACCAGCTGAGACATGGGGGGCAAATGGAAGAAAAGGAGAAAAAAGGGGGGGACATGACGCACGTCCGCGAGAAGGGAGGTTGTAAAGGCCAGTGAAACAGTCAAGAAAGCATTGAGTTATGTTGGAGCAAAGAGATTGTAGACGGCCATCCGCGGACCGAACCTTAGGGATATAAGTGAGTGGTCGCGTGTGGCGAAGGGCCCTGGCGAGGTATTTGCCGGGTTTGTCGCCATGTTCATGGAAGAGGGCCCGAAAACGTTGGTATGCCCTATGGTGTTTGCGGTTTAAGAGGACAGCCAATTGTCCCCGGAAGCTCCCCAGATGCGGTGGACTTGTGGGCCCGTTCCGCTACTGAGATCTGCTCACAGAGTGAGGCAAGTTCCCTACCCTCAGCCTTCTTTCGTTGGGAACAAAGACGAATAATAAGTCCCCGCAGCACGCTTTTGTGCGCTTCCCAGACCGTGAGGTGGGGCGTATCTTCAACCAGGTTTTCGGTGAAGTAAAAGGAGATGGCAGATGTTCGTCACATATCGCGGCATTGGAGAGGAGGGAGTCATTCAGGCGCCACGTCCTCTCCGAGGGGCGGAGAAGGGGAGAGTCCAAGGTCATGATAACCGGGGCATGGTCCGATCACGTTGTTAGGCCGATGCTGGCGCGGCGTAGTAGAGTGGAGTGCTGGTAAGGGAGAAAGAAGTAGTCGATTTGGGAGTAGGAGCCATGAGGTGTGGAGAAGAAAGTAAAGTCTCTAGTACTAGGTTGGAGGGCCCTCCAGCAGTCAACTAGGCGATGGTGGGAGAGGAGGGAGTTAATTTTGCGCGGGACATGCGTCGAGGACCGAGCGAGGCCGGTGGAGACGTCAAGGGCCGGGTGAAGAGCCACGTTAAAGTCCCCTCCCAGCACAAGGACACCCTCACTAAGATCTTGCAAGCGCGACAAGTAGGTTTTCAGGGCTACATGCTGGCCTCGATTAGGGAGGTACAAGTTAGTGAAAGTGTAAAGTTGATTGGCGACGTGCCCTTTGAGGAATACGAAGCGGCCTTCCGGGTCCGTCCGAGTTGCGAGTTCCTGAAATGGGACCCATCTGGAGATTGCTAAAGGCCCCCCTTGGGTAATAAAGATCGGCTAGACTAGGAGATCGACCCTCCTGGAAGTGCGTTTCCTGGATGAACGCAATGTCAATTTTCTGTAAAAGTGCCGGTAGGGAGGTCGTGGGTGAGACAATAGAGGCCAGGACGTCAGCGGCAAAGAGACCGAGGGTACAAGGGGGACCAGGGTCCATAGGGAAACCCGAAATAAGAGGGTCCCTACGGATACGGTCCGCTAGTGGTTCGAGTGCATAAAGGAGGGGGGACAGGGGGCATCCCTGCCTAGTTCCATTAGTTATTGGGAAAGGATGAGATAGAAAGCCTAGCATGGAGATACATGCCGATGGGGAGGTATAAAGGGCTAAAATGGTTTGTATGAATAAGGGGGGTAGGCCAAATTTTTGGAGGGTCGCTTTTAGAAATTGCCAATGGAGACTATCAAAGGCTTTTTCTGCATCAAATGAAACTAAGAGAGTCGAGAGTTTGCGGCGATTAGCTGCCCAAATTACATTGATGAATTTACGGGTATTGTCAGAGGGTTGTCTTCCTGTGACAAAACCCACTTGGTCAGTGTGTAATAGGGATGGGAGGAGGGGATTTAACCTGTAGGCGAGGATTTTGGCATTAATTTTGATATCATTGTTAAGAAGGGAGATGGGCCTATAATTAGAGCAAGTATCCGTGGGCTTATTAGGTTTGGGTATTGTGATAACATGGGCAAGTAGATTTTCTGAGAGAATTAAACCTGAGGACATATAAGAGCATAAAAGGGTTAACATAAAGGGGCCTAATGTGGAGAGAAAAGTGCGGTAGGAGAAGGAAGTGAACCCATCGGGACCAGGAGCCGAATTTTTTTTGAGTTGGGCAACCGCTCTTTCAATTTCGCGGAGTTCTATCGGAGTGTTGATGCTCTCTGCTACGGCCGGGGGTATAGAAGGAAGGGTGATTGTAGAGAGGTATGAGTCGATGTCTGTGGCCGTGGGATGAGGAGATGTTGGTGCGTTATGGAGGTTATAAAGTTGGGCGTAGAAGTCTGCGAAAACCACCATTTGAGATGGGTTAGAGACTGTCCGTCCGGCCTGGTCGTGTATGTGTGATGGTCGAGACAGAGCTAAGACTTGGTGTAATTTACAGGCTAGGAGGGTGTCTGCTTTGTTGCCCTTGGCATAAAACTTCTGTTTCAGGTTATTTATTGATATTTTTTATGTATTTATTGATGAATTAATTGTTTATTAACATGTATTTATTTAATCAAATATTTATTTATTTAATATATGCACTAGGTGATATACATAAGATGAATCGTCAAGTCATTCATGGGTATTTTTGCTATATATTTGAAAACTCTATTATATTGACTAATGTTGACTAAAGGGTTAAAAGAAACAAGTTTATACCGTTTTTGTATTGAATTTAAACATGTTTTAATTATTTTAATTACCTTAATTGCTTTAGCTTGAGTATTTAAAGGGTGTTACTTTATCCACAAATCAGACTGTTTTGGAGTAAGCACATAAGTCAAGCGTGAGGTCTAATTCTGCAGAAACCTTTTCATTTTTGCAAAAAACACGATTAAAGTTTTTCTTTTGATTTTACTACGTTGACTGCTGCATTCATTTCCACTTCCTCCAGACATGCACCTGCTTGTTTGCTTTGTTAAACTCCAAGATTGGACTTGAAGTGAGTCCTATTGCACTGTTGCACCCAGAGGAGTGTTACATTTGCGTTTGGAGTGGCTGGAGCTTGGCCAGCTTTAGTGTGAGTCTGAAAATTGTTACTCGACCCTTCAGCACAAACCTCGGGGGAGAGCGCAACATACGCCTAGACCATTGGACTAGTAGGAGCTAAACAAGAAGATGTGGGTGCAGCCAAATGTTGCGGCTCCCCCACGGAGAAAAAATATAAAAAGTAAACATAAAATAATACAGTGTGACATTATGTATCGGGATGCATGGCAAGGGTTTTCAACCGTTGCAGTCAGTCCCACTGGGGGAAATCATGCTGTACCGGAAGCCTGAAAAGATCACATGGGTGTACATATTGTGATAAAAAAAGGAAAAGATAAATAATTGCCCTCCAGATTAGTGCAGTAAGAGGCAGATTAACCTCACAAAAAGAGTATACCGCTGTGTTGGAGGGGTGCACTAATGTTCGCCACTTGAGCCTGTGGCATCCAGGTGCGCAGAGGAGCAGCTCAGCTGGCATGCAAAAATAATAATGACAGTGTTCTCTGTGTGGTGGTAGATCATTTAGACTTCCAAGAGTTCTCTTCTGTCTTGGGTGCTAGGGCAACCCAGTACAATGCCTAGAAAGAAGCACAGGCTCTAAAAAAGGATTTTAGAAACAGTGATAGACTCGGACCAAATAGGTTTTGTACCAGGTAGATTTTCCAGTTACAATGCTAGAAGATTAACAGACATTCCAGGATCTAAGAATATAAAAGCTAATGCTTTATCTAGGCGATTTGTCACAGACTCCAATGAGAGAACCACGCTTGAATCCATCACGTCTCCCTCTCAAATCATTGCCTCTGTTACAACCCAGTTGTTGTCCCTGCTATCGTATTTTGAAGCTCCATTCTAAAGCCTCAGTCTATATCAAAATCCCTGTTTGCTGAAGTTAGCAGATTTGGTAAATTATCATGAATTTCATAAAATTCTATATATCAAGAGAATCTACAACTAGATTTTATTAAATTAGTAATTTTTCCATTTGGGGATAATCCTAGAGACAGAAATCTGCCTAGCTATAAACATGACTAGTTACTATAGGAAGCATTTAATGCATTTTGATATGAACTCAGCAGGGTTGATTGCTTTCTCACCTTTTTTTTCTACAGGCAATTTCTGATTTTAGCGATAGAGTTAATATCCTTGCTCTTGTCCCTGGAGAATTACTGCTACGATTGCTGGCACGACTGCTGTTGTCTGCTTGGAGACCCTGGAAGACCTGCAGCAGCCAGAGGAGCCACTTCTGTACTATAAACATTGCTGTCCCTCTCTGCTTCACACTGATTGTGACGGAGAGAGATGCAAAGAATTCAGATCAGGTTAAAAAAAAAAAGTAGATGTACATGATTCAATTTTAACCCATCATGGCCAAAAATACCATAGCATATGGAGTGTTCCTGAAATCATGACAAATACTTAAATATATCTAGATATATATTTTTAATTGGCTATGTGTAATTTGTGTTAGGTAAAACTGTAAAAAAATAGATTTTTATATATTTTGTACTAAATCATGGCTCTAGCTGTGTGCTAGCCCCTGCAAAATTCAAAAGCCTTTCTATTACATCCCAAGCTGTGTGCTAGCAACCTTCTGAAACTAGGTCCCTGCAGGGTATTTAACCATATGACAAGCGCATAGTTGAGTTTGTGCCCAGGAAGACCGTACCCCATACCCAAATAATGACTCAGACACTTTATTTGGGTGCAAAATATTTTGTTCACAGCTTTATTAACATATATACAATATTTAGAGGTCATTGTCAACCCAGCCACCCCGGTTAACATAATTAACAGTTTACATCTTATTAACACTGACAATGACCTCACATAACCAATAAATTAACCATATAACAAGGGCACCAACACATACCAGGTGCCTCCACATTAACATATTAACATATTGACCACAATAGGGATGTACCGAGACACCCCTACCAGACCGTTTAACCAAATTATAACTATGTAGGGGCATACCGAGACACCCCTACACCACCGATTTAACCAAACCACCAATGCAGGGGCATACCGAGACACCCCTACACCACCGATTTAACCAAACCACCAATGCAGGGGCATACCGAGACACCCCTACACCACCCCAGGTTCTGAGCCACAGGCCAGCTCGAAACCTACACCAATAACTTGAACCAAGTCAAATTATTAACCAAAAACATAACAAAACACCGTATTAGGCAATAATCCCCAACTATCCCCCCCACAGGCCAGACCTTGAACCCCTCAAGCCGTCTGAGCCCCGCCACACCGAAAAAACAAAGCTTGGGTTAACGCGTCCTGAAAACCCAAATTCAAAAAATCCAGGCCCACATCAGTTAAGTGGACCCCATCCTCCCTAAAATAGCCAGGCAACAGGGACTCCAACTCCCAATGCCGTATCACCAGGCCACCACAACGCCTAATAAAGCTCGCCATAAGCTTATTTACCTTACCCTTGCACCGCGCAAGGGCAACCGCATCACGTGCATGCCTCCAATGCAACCTCGGAACTATCTCCAACCACAAAACCAACACACGAGGAACTAGAGCCCTCAACCTCTCCACAAAAACCCTCGTTCATTCCCTTATCATTTCCCGTCTTGACTACTGCAACACTCTTCTGGTTGGCACTCCACTGTCTCGACTCTCTCCTTTACAGTCTATCCTAAATGCCGCTGCTAGGCTCATCTTCCTTGCACGTCACTCCTCTTCTGCTTCCCCCCTCTGTGAAACCCTCCACTGGCTCCCAATTACCTTTAGAATTAAATTTAAGATCCTGGTACTGACATATAAGGCCATCCATAATACTGCTCCTCCGTACATTTCTGACCTCATTAGCAAATACTCTCCTACTCGATCACTACGTTCCTCCCATGGGCTAAGGCTCTGCTCCTCACTCATCACCTCTTCCTTTTCCCGTATACAAGATTTCACTCGAGCTGACCCATATCTCTGGAATCTACTCCCAAGGAACCTTCAGCATTCTCCCTCCCTCCCAACTTTCAAGAAACATCTAAAAACCCACTTCTTCAGAGAAGCATACCATCTTAGCTGCTAGAACTTCCTTGTCATCGATACAACCCCCACAATACCTCTCACCCTTTCTCTATGCCTTATGTTTGTCACCCCATTTCCCTCTAGATTGTAAGCTTGCGAGCAGGGCTCTCTCCACCAAATGTATCGGTTTGTCTTAGTCTGTCAATTCTTGTCTTGTCATATCCCTTAAATTTATGTATTGTATTAAGCGCTGCGTAAACTGTTGGCGCTATATAAATAAAGGATAATAATAATAATAATAATAATAACATCCTGTTTCATCCGCCAAACTAATTCCTTCTGGGGGACCACACCTAAATCGTTACCTCCCGCATGGAACAAAACAATGTCCGGAACCCCCTCTTCCCGTAAGAGCCGCCAAAGTTCCGCACACACGTCATTCCATCCCGCACCACGAAGGCCAATCCAACGTAGCAACAGACGATCCTCCGGAAAGCCCAGTTGTTGACCCGTCGCACGAACTGCGGCTCTCCGACCAGCCCAGTATATGTAGGAATGGCCCATGATCCAGGCCACCAAACCTGAAACACAAAAGCAACAGTAAACAGAAACCCCCAGCAGAGCAGAGCTCATAACAGATCTTCAGGCCGGACATATGACCTAAAACGAACCGACTCCCAACGCCCCAACTTCTTGACCAGATCATCACCGAACCCCATCCGGGCTGCTTCCGTAGCAGACCCAATACGAAAAGAGTGGGTACCAAACTGACACGGATCCAATCCCGCGCGCTCCAAACACGTACGAAAGATCCGTAAAAATTGAAACCGAGATAAAGCCGACCCGTTCTCATGGAGGAGAAATGGTCCCACCACCGCAGGGCGATGAGCCAAGTATTCAAAACAACCCCGGACTTGGACCGCCGTAAACGAATAGACACCATGTCCTCGCTGACCAGCACGTCAGACCTCTGAAGACCCCCACCTCCAGCCCGACTCCTACTTACCAGCTCCCCGATCCGGAAAGCTCCGAAAAACGCCAAAATGAATGCCAACCCAAACAACCTGGATTCATAAACCGAAAAACACACCAATGGCAAAACATCCAACACCTTCTGCAACACCTGCACAGAAACCGGAAGCCTAGTGTCACCAACACCAACCCGCCTCCGAAATCCCTTTAAAGCCTGGCCAACCAAAAATTCCTTAGTATGATCCTTCTAACCCTTAAGTTTGAACAAAAACACCAAGGCTGACATATTCCTTCCCAAGACCGCGGGGGAAGCCCCCTTTGAAACCAAATCAAACAGGAACCACACCAGCACATCCAGCTGCTCCACCGCAGTACTCACAGACCCTACGCAGGAAACCATCCTGTCCCAATCGTCCCAAACCTTACCATAAGCCGACCACGTTACCGGCGCCAACGATGCCATCACACCTCCAGCAAGCAACTCGTCCCTAATTGCCACATCTCGTCCGGACAGACCAGACCCGAATCCTGAGCCCCGGGTGCCACCTCGCGGAACCGTTCCCACTGAAAACGAGACAGGGAATCCGCTATAACATTTAAAAAACCCGGGACATGCTCAGCCCGAAACACCACATTAAGAGACATACAGAGCAGAACAAACCTTCGTAACAACCGAACCACCGCCATAGAAGAAGCCGACAGCCGATTTACCGCATGGACCGCTGCCATATTATCCGAGAAAAACCCCACCTTCTTATCACGAAACGAATCGCCCCACAAAGACAAGGCGACCACCAAAGGAAAAAACTCCAAAAACGCCAAGTTGCGCATGAGCGGACTGTCCCTCCAAGAATCCGGCCAACGTTCCGCACACCAATAGCCTCGGAAATACGCCCCAAAACCAACACTCCCCGAAGCGTCAGTATAAAGCTCTAACTCCTCGGCGAACACCGACTCCCTGCGAAAAAACACCGTACCATTGAAATGTTGCAAAAACACCTCCCACACCTCTAAATCAGCTCTCATAGCCGCCGAAACCCGTACAAAATGATGCGCCAACTGGACACCTGAAGTGGCCCTTGACAAACTCCGAATGAAAATCCTGCCCATAGGTATGGCCCTACACACAAAATTTAAACGACCAATCAAGGATTGTAACTGCCGCAAGGTTACCTTCCGAACACCACGAAACTCGTGAACCACTTCCCGAAGCGCCCGCAGCTTATCTTGCGGTAGCCTGCATTCACCCGCAACCGAATCAATTTCCAGCCCCAAAAAACTTAAACAGGTAGTGGGACCCTCGGTCTTGTCCGCAGCCAGCGGAACGCCAAACAACCCGGTCACCCACTCCAACATCCGTAACAAGTAACCACACTCCCCAGAGCCGCACGGACTCACACAAAGAAAGTCATCCAGATAGTGAACCAAAAACCGACTCCCTGCCTCCATCCTGACCACCCATTCAATGAACGAACTGAACTTCTCAAAATAAGAACAAGAGATGGAGCAACCCATAGGGAGACACAAATCGACAAAATACTGACCCTCAAAATAACAACCCAACAAATGATGACAATCCGGGTGAATTGGTAACAAACGAAACGCCGATTCAACATCTGCCTTAGCCATAAGGGCATTCGGGCCCGCCTTCCTAACCAACTCGACAGCCTGGTCAAATGATGCATAGGAAACGGAACACAGCACCTCATCAATGTCATCGTTCACCGACAAACCCTTCGGGTATGACAGGTGATGGATCAACCTGTACTTCCCAACTTCCTTCTTAGGTACCACCCCCAACGGTGACAAACGTAAATTATCCCGAGGGGGAGAAGAAAAAGGACCCGCCATCCTGCCCAAAGAGACTTCCTTTGCCAACTTGTCCCTCACACCTCTGGAAACTCCAAAACCGACTTCAGATTCCGATTACAACTTTGAAACTGCCTAACAGAAAAAGGAATGTAAAACCCATAACGAAAACCTTCAAACAACAACTGTGCCGCTTCACGATTACCGTAGCGGCTTAGCCAGGGTAGCATCGCGTTTAACCTCACCGGGGTTAGCCCCAGAGGAGGCGGCCCCGAACCCGGAAGGCGTAGTTCCCGAGACTCCTCCAGATTTTCCCTTCTTAAAACACTTCGTGAAACTATGGGCACCCCCACAACCGGAACATTCATGCTTGAACTTGCAAGCAGACCCCCACTTACAATGGCTGTCGTTGAACAGCCAGCAAAAACCTTTCCTATTAACAGCCGACGAGGAACCGTGCCCGCCCGTGCCGGCCCCCGACTGAAAGGGCTGCGCCTTCTGCGCCATCATAAGCTTCATCCATAATGGCAGGTCCATCTGGTCCCACCGCATACCTGGATTAGCCGATAACCGTTGCCTAAACTGCTCATCGTATTTCCACCACGCCAGACCCCCTATATGTCCTATACGCTTCCCAGATACCATCCAAGTAACAGAAAAGAGAAGAGCACAAATTAGGCGACTTCTCCCCAATAACACTAGCCAATATACAAAAGGCCCTCAACCAATTACCAAACGACTTGGGAATCTTCCTGTAACGCTTTTTCTTTTCCTCCTCCTCCTTCTTAGCATCCTTCTTATCCTCCTCTTTCAAATCTATAAACTCCTCCAAAGGTAACAAAGAAAATATCTCCACAAAATCCCCTTTCCAAATCTTATCCTTAACATCCTGCTTAAGATGAACCCCCAGGGGGCCAGCAAAAGAAACATAGGCATTCTGCCTAGCTGAATCAGGAATCCCACCTGTCAACTCTGCCCTCTCGACACTAACCGAAGAAGCCCCCGTGACCAAAGCCTCACCACTATCCTCACCTTCCACTGCCGGTACAACCACCGCACTGGCTGCTCCCACACCGGAGCCAGCCGGAGACCACACCTGACCACAACCAGAACCCACCTGAGACCCCTTCTGCAGAGACCCCAACAAACCCTTCAAACCATCTAACAACTTTCGGGTTTCAACCATAGTTTTGGACTCACCACCGGAACCTCTGGCCGCAGCTCCAGGCCCCGAGGCTGCATCCTGGCCGCCGCCTTCACGAAAATCCCTTGGCAAGGCCGCACTCCTATCACTCCTAGCCGCCGCCGAAGGACGTCGCTGAGGACCCGGGCCATGACCTCCGTCTGCACTGGAAGACCTAGGAGGAGATAAAAGCCGAGGCACAGACAAAGATTCCCCACGAAAAGACGAACTACGCCGAACAGGAATCCGAGACCGAAAGACACTAACCTCCCTCCCCGGGCTCCTACTGGGAGACCTAGACCTAACACAAGCCCTACTCAAACCTCTACCTAAGCCTCCAGACGAAGACAGCGCCTCAATGTCATCCCGGAGCAAAAACAACATCCGGAGCCTGACTCTCGAACTCCAAAGTGCGGCCACCACGACCCACCTGCCTACCACTAGCCTCCTCAACCAACAACCCAACATCCTGCGTCATACGCTGTGCCCGGCCCAACGAAGTGGCCGTAAATCCGGAGACGGCACCACGGGACCGCCCGTGGCCCACCGCATAACTCCCATCACCTTCAGCCAGCTGCTCTGTCGCAGAAACGGCACCTTCCCCGCACCGAAGGCCCGAAGAAAACGCTCGGGGGCTGCCACTAACCCTCACCGCTGCAGAAGCCGCTCCCTCATCTTCCGACGAAAACGTCTGGGAATTCCCGCCACTGCGCACCTCAGGGGCAGACGCACCACCAACCACGCTGCCACCTGTTTCGCCCCCCGCTGACCTAGCAGCACCCCTAGACCTCCCGGGGCCCGCCGCACTCGGTTCCTCGTACCTGCCGACGTAGCCGCGTCCAACACCAGCCATGTCGACCTCCATCCGCTGCTGTTCCGCCAGGGCCCGTTGAAAACCGCGGGGCGCCCGCGAAGTACCACTCCCACGAACACCAGCTCCGCTCCGGCCTCCAACACTCCCGTCACGCCTGTCCCCCAAGCGACTCCGAACCCGACGTCCTACAGACGACAGCTCCGGGCTCAAACGTTCCGGAGGCCTTGTGCGCCGCACAGGCCGACCCGAGGAAGGAACCACCACAACATCCAGCACAGGTGCCAACTGCTCCCTCAGCCAACCGGTACCACGTTCCCTCGTAGCCATCCGAAGCCCCTCCAGAATCTCCTCAATTTCCCGCTCCATCTGAAAAAGAAAGCAAAAGCTTCTCCAAACCAAATTGCTCAATACAGAACAACCAGGATTTAGAAAAGCAGTTAAGTGACCGTTTACAAAATGGTTGCCACTTATATACCTTATTAATAACCCCACCCATAACAACTCTGAACCAATTAAATTAAATCATTCCTTTTTGCACACCACCTAGCTCTGTCAAGGCCCACTCCGCCTAAGCTGCGCTGCTCCATGGGCTTCATTTCGGCTACTTTGCCAGATCTGCAAGCAAGTTCCTTAAACCATATTTTGTATAATTATGTATGTTTTCCTGTATATGTACCCAATATGTAATTTTGTCTGTTTCTTTTTTAGTATTTACTTTTTTATATATAAACCCCTTTGACCTGATTTCCTCCCCTTACAAGCCATAACTCTGCCCCTTTTTACCTAAAAGAACTTTCTCTGATTCCACCTTTCTCTGACTTCTCTTGAAGCCTTTTTTGTTACACCCCAAGCGATCTGATAGACACCTTCTGAAACCAAACATTAACCCACCCACTCGTCAACCCCTTTATTTATACATCCTCTTTTGCATCCCAAAACCACTTAGCCCAAATTATTGCTATAAGAGGGCTACTACTCACTCTTTTCACCCCTTCCTTTTTTTTTTTTTATTACCCATACTACTTCTTAACTGTGACTGTAAGCTCACAAGCGGGGCCCTCAAAACCACCATTTTGCCAGAAAGTTTGTTTAAAAGTACCATAAGGCTAGATGGCAAGCTTATGGACATGGTTCTCAACTCCTGATGTCCCTGTATGTATTAATATATATAGTTGTTATGTATGCATTACCTGCCCCATTTAAATTGTACAGAGCTGCGTAATTTGTTGGCAGTTAATAAATAAATGGTAATTTATTTCCCAGAAAAATAAAAGTTAAAACAATACATTATTTGTGTGGTTAAATTGGATGAGAGTGGGGGAAATTATGCTTTAAACCAAAATAGCAAAATTGCTAAAACAACTTAGCCCTTAAGGGCTTAAACAAAAAAAAAGGGACAGTAATAGGTTGATCCTACCCCCTCATAACTCATAGAGCTAATGGCAGAATTGGCCCTATTACTGATCATTAGTTTAGGTTTAGTTATTTTCACACTTTTCACTCATGTAGTAAACAGTATTAAACATTTGGTATACCAATACCCTCTTCTTGCCTGGAAACATTGGCATAGAGTATAAAATATAATGATAGCTATATTGAGGTATGGAAAAGCAAGTGGGTATTGAAAAGCTATCAAAACTAAAAAGGCTCGATATAGAGAAAATTCATATATATGACAAATATCTTTTGCATTTAACCTTTTGTGTAAAAAAAACAAACAAAAAAAAAACAACAAAAAACTGGTTATGTACTTTGGAAAAAAAATGATGCATGCCATGGCAACCCAAGTCTTACAAATTTCCTTGTATGCACATGTTAAACGTATTATTATCTGTAGGTAATAACACGCCATTATATTTTTCTACTTTGGCATGCTAGGATTTTAAGCCTTTCATAAAAGATGAGTGCTTTAAAATGCATACAGTATTATTGTTAATAAATGGTTTGCATTTGCAATGTACCTAACAACTCCAAAAACTCAAACACAAATGACTTCTGAGAATAACTTCACATTGTGTAATCATCGTTGTTCTTGTAAGCAATAGTTTGAAGTTAAGCCCACACTTTATTGAAGCATGAGACCACCGTTGTGTACATACTGTAGCCATTTCAAAGAAAGATATAAACTCTAAAGGCACAAAAATGTTTTATATCAAAATACTTGTAAAGAAGCTGATGAGTATGCTTGTAGATGTGTGTTATTATACAGAGAAATTATAAAATTGTAGTAAAATTGTAGTAAGCAAACATTACATCACATTTATTTCTAAAGCATCAGCAGATTCCATAGCAGTATTATAATAGAGGGACAGTGAAAACTGACAATACACAATTTGACAATTACATAAAGAACTATTAGGGCCTCTTGGTACAGAAGAAGATGACCCTACTCTTATAATTTATTATTATTTATTTATTGTTTTATATAACACCATGATATTCTGCAGCGCTGTACAATGAGTAAACAGGAAATAACAAGAATGTAACATAACCATTTAGAAAAGGTAAGGAGTAGACATGTGCAAATGGGCCGAAATATTATTTGGACACATTTTCCAGTTTGTTTTTGGCCCATTCATTTTTGGGCAACAAAATTACTTACCCTGCCCATTCAGTTCACCTTAGGCAAAATCCCTTTCAGTGACGTCCTCTACCAGATTAGAGGATCAAGCAGATGACGTCACCGGAAGCACTGCCATTTTGGCGGAAGTTTCCACTGGTCATATCTGCGGAGATGTGGACGAAGATAGAAGGTTAAAGATAGAAGAGAAAAAAGAAGGGAGAAGATAAAGAAGAAGATGCAGAAGTGGAAGTGGTAGGCAGAAGTGGAAATGGTCAGCAGAGAAGTCAGGGAAACATTTAGAGAATGTGAGAGAGAGAGAGCAAACGAGTAAATGTGGGCCCACACATATCTGACAAAAATTCTGATTTTGCTTTGTTTTCATCCGATTAATAGGGACTGTGGCCTTGTTTTTGTGTCCTTGATTGGCGAATTTACCAAAATTCAGTAGATTTGCAACTCTTACGAGTCTGAATGCACAAGTCTAGTAAGGAGGGCTAAATATAACTTACAGTCTAGGAGTTAGGGTATATTACACAAGAGGTAAAAGTGCCACTATTAGGGATGCGCCAGACACACTAGTATAAATATTGTTGGAATGTATGAGAGAGGCTAAGAAAGGTGAACTAAGGAAGATGAGAGGAAGGGTGTTAATGTTTAAGTCCGTAGCCTTCCTTAAACAAGTGGGTCTTGAGGGATTTTTTGAAGCACCAAAGGCAGGGGAAAAATGGATAGATTGGGGGTGGGCATTCCAGAGGATGCATGAGAACTAGAAGCCTGCATGAGAACTAGAAATCAGAGCACAGAACAGACGGAGAGTGCATGTAGGGGAACCTATATGAAACACTTTAACAGTTAAGTAAGGGTTTTGAAATGAATCCTAAAGTCTCTGACAGTGGGAAGAGGTGTTGATAAAGTGATGGGTGAGAAATATAAATCTGGAAGCAGCGTTTATGGTGATGTGGACTGTTGAGGGGCGAGATGGGTAGGAGGAAGACCATCTAAGAGAGGGCTACAATAGTCAAGGTAGGAGATAAGGGTATGAACAAAAGCCTTAGTGGCATTTCACAGGAAATGATGGACTGAAAATAATGCTGCATTAGATATTTGCCATATTAAAACATCTATGACATCAATAACGTGTTATATAAACAAAATAATAAACATGTGCAGAGTATGCTTCTGCAATGTTTGTTTACAATTTAATTACCCAACAGCATGTATAATGTATACTAATAACAAAGCCTCCTAGCATGTTTTGCTTACCTTACAAGACCATTCTAAATGGGCGCTGACAATAACCTATTATTTGCCTCATTAGTTTAGACCTTTAGATGCACTTACAGATTTTATTAACCATGTTAACACATGTACAGTTTTATGGGAAGAAGTACTTAATATGATGTGATTTTATAAAATACAGGAACAAACTAAAATTAGAAGGCTTATATTGAAATTAAAAATGCAAAAGTACTAGGCGTTTATTAAAAATGCATATTTAGTAAAGATAAAATAAATGTAAAAAAATTTCCTGTGACTGGTGCAAATAATACATATAGTGAAGGAAAAAATTATTTGATCCCCTGCTGATTTTGTACGTTTGCCCACTGACAAAGACATGATCAGTCTATAATTTTAATGGTAGGTTTATTTGAACAGTGAGGGACACAACAAAAAAAAATCCAGAATAATGCATTTTAAATAAGTTATAAATTGATTTGCATTTTACTTAATGCAATAAGTATTTGATCCCTTATCAATCAGCAAGATGTCTGGCTCCCAGGTGTCTTTTATACAGGTAACAAACTGAGATTAGGAGCCCTGTCTTAAAGACCAGATTTTCTACATAGGGCTTATTATAAGTGGTATGATAAATGGTATTATAAAGGGTATAATAGACCAAATGCCACTGGACAATCGTGGAACCACATTTTGCCGGTAACAAGAGGAAAATGGTTTACAAACATTTTCACATAATTTGTACTTGATTAGAACTCCTAAAAACAAATATTGAAACGGCATTCAGTGATTCTGTTATAAACTAGAGTTATATGGACCAGGACTCAAGCACTACCTGTTACGTCATTATCAGGGATGGATTAACATTGGGCCAAATGGTTAGTTGACTCAGACACCCTAGGCTTGATTCAAACTTTGACAAAACTTGGAATATGTTTATTCTGACAAATGATCAAGGCAGGGTCACCAGCATAACATCATTTAGCTGTGCTTTATACTTTATATATAGTCTGCAAATCAATCAAAACTATTGGAAGCCCCCCGTGACCTCAGGGAACATCTGTTCTTATTCCATACTCTTGGACATCAATGTATTGTGATTAATTTTCTATTACTTATTTATGTTTGATTTTTATTAGAACTAATTATCTCTCTTGTTGATGTCGCCAAATTAACATCCTAGGAGCCTATAGACACACAAAGTATTGGGGATTTACAGCCCACAATAATTCATGGGGAGCGGTTCCTGTTCAATTGTTGTCAGAATTTCCCACACAAGTATCACTGGTGGCAAAATGGATACCAAGGGACACTGTAGTAGAATTCCTACATGGGTTACTGGGGGTGCTGCCACGGGTCAGACCTACCTTTGAATCTATAAATTATATTGTTTTGTCTCTGAGAGCTGCCAAGTATTATATTTATTGTCTTAGACTATTTCATGAATTTTTATTTTGTGTAGCAAATACCACTAATAATTAAGTATGTTTTCCTGTAGTAACCCATCATATGTGCAATCAAAAACACAATACCCTTAAGCATTAATATGGCATCATTACAACTGGATATTGGAATAGCAACAATTGCATTAATATTTAAAGGCGTACTACAGCCATTATGTCCACTTTAATTCATATGGTAGCAGAGAGCGACCACTTTAAAAATGCATGGAGGTATACAGTAGACCCCCATGCATTTCATCTTTCTCCTGCCACTCAGCTGTTTGTCTTAAAGGAGATATGTTTGGCGAGGAGTATGTGGCTTTACTTGCTCCAAGGCCAGAAAGTGCTAGCTCTGCCTGACACGCATTGTTTAATTCTGTTAAGAGGTATTTTTCTTGCTTCCAATTTTATAGATTCTTTCAACAGCAAATTGGAGTTTTCTTCCTCTAGAACCATTACAATATTACAGAAACACATTGAAGTGTGAGTGTAAAAGGTCTTTCAGAAGCATGCACAACCGTCCATTGAGATTCGAAATAATTAAATTAAGATTTACAGGAATGCACTGCAAATTTGGCTTATTAATTGCTTGTTCATTGAATAGATAAATCAAGCTGATCTCAGGTTCCAGTTTAGGCAGATCTGGTCTAATCTAATAAATTTGAAACAATTTAGCAAAGCAAACTGCTAATTTCAGTAAAAATGATCTTTTATTTAATAAAAATTCCCATTTGCAAGCCTTGCTAATTGATTATACCTACTATTTCCCTACATTAAAATACATGACTGCTGTGCTATTGTAGCATGCACCAATGCAAATAAAATAAACATTACCATATATGAAATGTTAACCCACAAAATGCATTTTTAAATGATGATTTCATATATAGATGGAAAAAGCTATCCAACCTTACATGGCCCTATTTGAAAAAGTAAATCCCCCCTTAGTTACTAAATCAACCACTTAACTGAATTTAATTGTTTAATTGTTTCACAAGACACACCCAGGCATGGAAAGGCACAGGGCAAAGTCTGCCAGTCAGATTGTACAGAATTTTACAGGGCCAAATTTCACCCCCAAAATCGCAAATATTAAAAAATGAATCCCTCAGAGTAAGGAAGGAGACTGAGCTGCAGTAGCCAAGGCAGGGCACAGGGCAGGCATCGACAGGCAAAAACATCCAGCAATAAGACTGAAACCCCCCCTTATGAAAAATTACTGCAGTTTTTTTCTGAAGTATTACTGCAGTTTTTTGGACATGAAAAAACTGCAATACTGCACTTTTACTGCAGTATTACTGCACTTTTTTTTTTATATTGCAAACCTACAGTTGTACTTCAAAGTACTGTAGCTTTATTGCATTTGTACCTCCTTACAAAAATAACTGCAGTACAACTGCAGTACAGTGAAGTACAAATGCAGTAAAACTGCAGTAAATGTAAGTGTAGTATTGCAGTTTTTTCATGTCCAAAAAACTGCAGTATTACTTCAGAAAAAAGGCAGTATTTTTTTGTAAGGGTATCTGTCTACTAGTTCCTGCCCTGCCTCTGTGGCTGAATCTCCTTCCTTACTCTGGGGGGTCAGTTCTTCTTATTTTTTATTATTGGGCCCAATAATAAAAAATAAGAAGAACTGACCCCCACCACACTGTAGTAGTAGTAGTAGTAGTAGTAGTAGTAGTAGTAATACTGGTATTAATTTTTTTATGAGAGTATTGGTGATGCTGGTGGTAGTGGTGCCAGTGCATGTAGGGTAACCAGTAGCATAGCTACGCTGCTGCATCTGCAGAGTGGAAGGAGCAACACATCTAACAGAGAAATTACTGAAAGATATATTGCTTGACTCCTCCTCTGGCTCATAATCGAAATGAGCAGTCGTTCTGCCGCACGCCATGGAGCAGTCGTTCTGCAGCATGCCAAGACGGAGCAGCTGTTCTGTATGAACAGACCTCACACTAGCAACACAGGACTTTTAGGACATACTTTCTAAATGGGATGTCTTGATCCCCCAAACAAATTAGACTAAAAAATCATGAAAGATACTTCAACACAATATCTATGTGATTTTAAATTACCAATAAATGAGTCTAATCAGGTAATATAAATCTTTACCAAAGGGAGAATTTAATAAAGGAATATTTATTATGAACAAAACAGTCACAGTGCATACAAAAACGATTATTTACATCAAACAGCTAAAAATAAAAAAGAGAAATTAAGAGAAAACACTGGGAGGGTAACAGTAACAGTTTTTCTTTCCCTAGGGGCTCCGGCAAGGAAAGATGGCAACTTACTCAAACTTAGATCTTGGCCCCAAGTGATTAATTATTTAGGTATCCCGCTTTTTTTGCCTTTACCCTGTTTGTGAGCCAAACAAAAGAAAAATTAAAACTTAAACTTCAATTAAATAATTACAATTAGAGTGGAGAGTAATCAATTCACAAAAGTTCTAAAACTATCACCACTCACTATTGAAAGGTTGGAGGCACCGTAAAGGTGAAGAAAAAAAAATTAAGGTAGGAGGAATGTAATCTAGAGCCGGGGGTGGGCTGGGCCGGGGGGCAGGGGGACAATTGCCCCCCAGGCCGCCCGAAATCTAATCTAAACAGCCGCTCAAGCTGCTCCCATCACTATGCGGCCATCAGACTGCTGGAAAACTGATCTAAACTGCCGATGCATGCTGATGCCGCTGGCTGGAGCTACTTTAATACTTTTTTTTTTCATTTAATAGCCGATCCGGCTTGCCATATTAAATTTTTTTTTAAAAAGTATTAAAGTAGCTCCAGCCGGCGGCATCAGCACCCAGCGGCCGTTTAGATCAGTTTCCCAGCAATCCGATGGCCGCATAGTGATGGAAGCAGCGTGAGGGGTGAAAGCTCCGCCCCCTCGCACTCAGACTGCTGAAGCACCGGATGTCGTGTCACTGACATCCTGTATACATAGAAAACAGTCTGTTGCTACCAGGGGATGGAGGTCTAGACAAAACCCCCCAAAAGTGGAAGTAGAAGGTTAGTAAACCAATTTATTTTTGTACAAGCTATATAATGTTTTTTTTATATTCGTTAAAAACAAAAAAATAGGTATATGTGTGTGTGTGTGTGTGTATGTAAGTGTGTCCCCAGTGTACTATACTTCCCATAATCCTCAGCCAGTATCATGGGGGGGGCATTTAACTGGCTGAGCATCCAGGGGGACATTAGGTTTTGCTTTTTTTTTTTACCATTCTTTGTTGCTATTAAATTTACTTATGTTGAACCACATTTGAATCATATTTGTATTTTTATAATGAATATGCGTTCAGGAAAAGATGGGCATGTATGGTGTGCTGATTCGTGGCACAACGGGCCACTTCACTTGACTTGCCCCCCAGGCCTTAGGCTGCCAGCCCTCCCCTGATCTAGAGACAATATGGGTTGCATTCAACCCCATTAAAGTCAAACCTAGCCTGCCTAAAAAGTGATAATTGTATATGTGGTTACACTGCTATGAAACATTGATAGTATAACTGGTTATCGCATTCACCAGTACGGAATCAGTACCTAGACAGAGTGAGCTGCCCCATTCTGCAATAAGCACAAAGCAGAAAAAACTGACGCATGTTCCGTTGGCAAGACACCAGTTTCGTCAGGCGAAATGAGATTTGGGTTCCAATACCTAATTAGCCTTAGCAAAATGAGCTTTCTCTCAGAATTCCTTAATATGGAATGATGGCTACAAAATGCCACAAATGTATTTATTAGCAACCCCATTGGGGGACACAAAATCTACAAATTTTATCACACTTGAAAAATCATTAAAAAACATTTAAATTGTGGTGGGATGTTGATGAGTCCTTTCAATCTAAATGGGACAATGTTCACATAAACTTATGGAATTCATCTGTATTACGGAACAGGAGAGTCTGGATAACATAACTCTGCAACTAAAAGTGGATACTGATGAAATTAAAAAGTTTTAGTCAGATAACACGTATTCTGAGTGGGTATTTTTAAAAAATAACCTGGAGAAGTTTAAAAACCATATTAGAGATCGCAACTCATGTATAGGGACCAAAATTTTTTTTTTGTCAGAATCGGATTGTAATACAAAATAGAAGGCATAATACTGGGGCATTTCCCAATAATTATGATTTAGATCAAACATATGAAACAGAAGACTCTAATACTAGTATCTCCTCAAACAAATTGAGAGGACAAAACACTACAACACATGGAAACGAGGTTCACTTTTTAGATCAACAACAACGGTCCAAACCAAATCTCAGAAACAGAGAGCTATGGGGGCACAACCGAAAAAGGGCAACTCCCCCTAGCTAAAAATATTAACCTTTTAGCTAGGAAATTAGCTTTGTACATTTTTTGTACGCAAACAAATCGGTTTATCCATTACAAATTACAATGCCTCAAGGGCGTATATGGGCATTGGAAAAAGAAACTGAGATGGATTCCGATATATTCATACCAATTTAGACATAAAAATCAATTCAGTTTATGTATAGGTGATTATCCTCATATTAGCCTTTTTGTTCAACTTGAAACCGAGCCATTAACACAAATACATGAACCCCTTTGATATATAATCTAATATATACTGGATCTATATCATCCTCGTTAAATCATGCTACAATACCTCCAATCCTGAAAAAGCCCTCCCTGGACCTGACTGATCTGTCCAACTACTGTCCCATCTCTACTCTATTCTCTACCCCCAAGCTTCTTGAAATAGAATTGTCTATACTCAACTAAGTTTCTTCCAAGGGCCACTACTCTATGCAGGTCCGGCCCTACAATGGAGCAGAGTGGGGCACTTTGCCGCCCCAAGCGCTTTTTTTTCTTTTTAGCGGAGGAGAGAGAGGGGCGCAGAGTGGTTTTTGCTTACCAAGTTGTCAGTACCCGCTCGGCGCCCCTCTCTCTCCTCTGTGAGCTCTCTAGCTCGGTCTCGGTGCCGGCTTGTAATGCTGAGTGCCGGTAGTGACATCAATTTCTGGTGCTCAGCATTACAAGCCGACACCGTGGCAGAGCAGGGAGACTCGCCACAGGACTGTTTAAAGGTAAGTACAAAGAGGGGTGGATAGAGTAGATAATAGGGAGGGTAGATAATAAGGAGGGAGGGTAGATAATGGCTTTGGCAAAGTTTAAAATGCCGCCCCCTCTGGCGTCGGCAGGGGTGGGGGCGTCATTTTAAACTTCGCCCCAGACGGCATTATGTCTTGGGCCGGCCCTGACTCTATGCTAAACCATATGACCTTTCTTCTGCTTTTAAAAAAAGTGGACCACCCTCTACTCCTTCAAACTCTTCACGATCTTTGTCTCTGTGACACTGCTTTGTCCTGGTTCACAACCTGCCTTTCTGATTGTACCTTCAGCGTCTCCCTCGCCAGTAACACCTTCCCTCCGCTGTCAGTTGGGGTAACCCAAGGTTCAGTTCTAGGGCCCCTTCTATTCACTCTTTACATTACCTCATTTGTCTAACTCATTTCATCCTTTGGCTTTCAATACCACCTGTATGCGGATGACACCCATATCTACATATCCTCTCCTAATCTCTCTCACTCTGTTTTAGATTGTGTAACTAACTGCCTTGCCTCTGTCTCTAACTGGAAGTCTGCATGTTTCAGTGCTAACATCCCCCCCCATCAAATATTCTCAGTGTCAATGATGCAATCATCTCTCCATCCCCTCAGGCTCGCTGCCTGTGTGTCATTTACTCCCCACATTCAGTTCATCTAAAAAAAACTTCCGTCTTAAAAACATTGCCCACATCTGTCCCTTCCTAACACAAGATGCCACTAAGGCTCTTGTCCATGCTCTCATTATCTCTTGCCTCAATTATTGTAAGTCTGTCTTAACTGGTCTCCCTGATACCCATTTCACCCCTCTACAATTCACCATGAAAGCTTCTTCCAGACTTATCTTCTTCTTCTGCCTGTGCGCTTCAGGATTCATTTAAACATTTTCACTCATCTCCAAATACACTCCTAACGGTCTCTCTGCTTATCCAATGGTCTCCTTCTGCCTTCTCCTATGGTTTCTAGTTCGCATGCACTTTTACAAGAATTATCAAGGGCTGCCACAATCCTCTGGAATGCCCTCTCCCAGTCTACCTTTCTTTCCCCCTTTCTTTGGTCCATTAAAAAATCCCTTAAGACCCACTTTTTTTAATGATGCCTAAGAACTTACACCTTAACACCTTTGCTCTCGTATAATACACCCTAAGTCCCTTTAGATTGTAAACTCTTTTGAGCAGGGCTCTCCAAATCTGTTGTTTCTGTATGTCATCGTCTTATGTTATTTACTAATTGTTTTGTCTACCCTTTGTACAGTGCTGCAGAATCTAATGGTGCTATATAAAACCGTTAATAATAATAATAATAATAATAATTCAGGAGCCATAAGTGTGTTTAAATGCCCTCACTCTTTTAGCCTCTACCACATCTCTCGACTTCTCCTGGGAGGCTTATCCACTTATCTACCACCCTCTGATTAGGGAAGACAGCATGGATGTCTAAAAAATACATTTTGCCATTACAGCTTTTGTAAATTTTACAATTTTATTGTTTGGTCTGTCATATATAGTAAGCTTTGACATAATTTATTAATTTATTATTTAACTGTATATATTGAATGTGTACAACTAGTATTTCTAAACTGCAGATTGTGGGTAATATGGTTCCTGCGTGTAGTCGCTCATAAAATGCTTGCTGTCGACAGAGATAATCTTGGGATGAGGCATTAATAAAAAGGGATGGGTATAGTATGGAAGGGGACGAGGATTAACAGGAAGAGGTGGCAATAGAAGATGTGGGTCATCACATGACATCTAAAGGGAATCTTACAAAACAAGTGAAAACAAAGCAAAGAGTTTTGTCATTGTTTTTTTTCCACTCACCCTCATTCACTCTCCAATGCTCTTCCATACTCTCATTCTCTCACTTATGTTCTCAGGTTTTCTCACATTTTCATTTTCTCTCTGACCTGCTTTCTCTGTTTGTCTCTTTACCTTCACAACTAACTGCTTCTGTGTTCCTGTCTCCTTGCCGCATAGCTCTGCTTCTTCTGTCTTCTTTGTTTTTTATTTATCTGATTCCCCAAAAAGTCTCCTTCATCCGCTTCTCAAAGCAGCACTATCTGAAAGTGGGGGGCAGAGGGAAAAAGGTAAGAGGTACTGAGAAAGGGGAAAGCTAAAGAGAAATGAGAGACAAAATGTGGAGAGGAGATAAAGAAAAGTGGAGAGAGATGGAGTGAAAGGAAGGATAATGAGATAAGGGAGATGATAGGTAAAGAATAGGAGAGAAACAAGAGATAACATATTCACCCAGTAGAATATTTGTGAGCAATCTCTCCCACATTGATTTTATATAATTTTTATAAACTGGGTTTTGCATCGCATGAGGCGAAGGTGAGGTTGTTTGGCTTCAGGGAGATGTGCTGGGGTCAGCTACTCCTGGAGCTGGTGAAGTTATCCAGGCTGCTGGGCACTTTGGCCATGCTGATGATCCATCTGGGGAGAGCAATCTGGGTTTGGTTCCAGTTTTTCAGTTGGGGAGGTTATAAAACGCGATTTGGCTCAGGTTCGGGTTTTATTTCATGATGTTTGCATCATATGTAGCTCTGCGGAATTTCTAGCATAGAGCTGTGATCAGCAGGCTTGTGCATTAAGCTTTATAAGCTGGTGTCTCCATTTGTCGTTAGTTTAAAGGGTATCCCGGGGACTGCAATTCATTTGAACGAGATCCAGCTAGACCTTTTTAATTTGGCAATTCAGGATGCAGTGGAGCAGGCCATGGCCTTGGTGGGAGATCTGCGTCGCCGTGTTAAGGAGTTAATCAGGATGGATAGTGGCAGTTGTCATATCCTTGCTAGTCGGGGATTATAAGTGGATGAGAGAAAAAAGTGATTGGTACGAGTTGGGTCTCAATCCCTCCCCTAACCTCTTAGGTGTTAAGGTAGACATGCCAATCGAGCTTTATGGACAGCTGGTGGTTAGCACTTGATTTGTTGGATGTATGTTGATTTGTGTTGGACGAGGGCAGAGGTGAGCACCCAGGAAGTTTTTCCGTGGATGACTGGCAAGGGCGGTTTTAAGTATTTCTGCATTAGTTTACTAAGTTATGGTTTAAGTTATTTACATAATGTTGGATTATTTGAAGTATATACAGTATTTGAAGTATGCAATAAATGTTGTGCCCTGGTTACATCCAAATTTGCCGTCTGTGTTTATATATAGGAGGGGTGCTGAGTAGGTCAGCAAACGCACAGCACAGACCCCACTAACTTCCTACATGAACCTAGTGACTTCACTCTATTTGAATTACAAACTTTGTGCCATTTTCTCCTCCTGTGACCCATAAAAGTCTCAGAGATTGTCACAGAATGTTCTAAAGTATTGATCCTGTCTTTGACCTGACTTAACCCCCAACTATTCTTTCTCTGAATTTCTGAGAATTCTGCTCTGTTATACAACTACCCTGAACTCTGGCTATCTGACCACGGTCTGGTATCGATTATCAGGATTATCAGAAAATTCAATGGCTGCTTAAACCCAAAAGGCTCTAACCAAGGTAACACTAGTTAGCTGGAACTCTTCAGAGACTGACAAGATTTATAATGAAGGAACACAGTGTCCTACCCTGCACCAGAGTCTCCTTTGATATGCTGAGCATGGCAGTACCATATGCAATTGTCAATCTAAGGTTCTACATGGTGAACTTTCAAATTAAATAACGCCCTAATAGTCCACCAGTTTACAAGCAAAAATCACAGGATATGGGTAGTTTTAAAGAAAGTAGTTAAGCTGAGAGCTAAGACAATTTATGTTCAATTTATCTTTGAGGTAGTGTTTATGATATGATACATTCATGATATTGTTTATATGAAAACTGAGGGCATGCTGAACAAAACAAAAGAAGAAATGTTTAACATTTCCTTGCTGTGTCGAAAAGATTCCACTTTACTATAACTATATGTGACATTGAAATATTTCTGAACAATGAACTGGAACGTTTAAGCTTTTTTCCTTTTAACTACAGTATATTTACTACAGGTGTAATCTTGTAACCATAAAATCCACTTTAATGCAAAGAATAATCATTTCCCAGTTCATGAATCTCTCTCACGGGAGATAATTGTTTTTCTTTTCTCTGTGTAAGCAAAATGCATTAAGAATGAAAGAAAGAAAGAAAATGGAAAATATTACACACCTATTTATTAAGGGTCATTCTGCCAAGAAAATCATGGTGTTTTCTGAAATACACAATTGCACCTCAATATTATGTGATGAGGTGCGATGATTAGCATTGAACTGATTGTCAGAATTTAATAGAAGCATAAGCTGAGCACACAATATGGGGTAGCTCCAATAGTTATAAACTGCATTTAATCAGTGTTTTCCTTTCTGGCTGGATTAAAAAGTTTTTTTGACAATTTATTAAAGAAAGTCACATATTTATATATTAAGAAAGGTTTCTGTAAAGTAGACTTTTCTTGACCTGACTAGACACTTCTTATCAATTTTTGTTCTGAAAACATGCCCCATCTGTGATTTAAGCCAAGTTGTAATTGTCCCCAGGATAGCATTCAACTCTGTCTTGATCTTTTTGGGGTGAATTGCAATTGAAGCCCTTTGAAACCCTAGTTGCTTCTCTAAGAACAGCTGACTCAGTCTGCATAATAAATGTTCCTGTTATTGGTCCCATTTTTCTTAAGCTATCCTTAGTGTCCTTGTCCTGGTGTCCATAATGATCCCAGAAAAATAATATTGTGAGTGGGAACTAAGATCGACTTCTGAAAATTTACAATTAGACCTTAGATCTTGGAAAAGGGAGATCAGATAATCTCTCTGCTGAGACACAACTGACACATTTGGGTTCAGTAACATAATATTGTGTAAATAGTGAAGACAAAGGAATTATTTGTGTCTGACATGAGCTATCACTACTTTCATAATTCTGAAAAGGTGCATTGGAGGGGCCAAACACCGAACCGCCCACTAGTAAATTTGACCTTTCCAATGCAACCTCAGAAATTGCCTGTGTTTTTTGGTAATAGGAATTGAATGGAAAGCATCTGTCAAATCTAATATGCTGCTGTAAAGATTGGAATGTACTAGGTGTGAAAAGGTCTGAGAGACCTTTCACCCTGAACCTTTTTCTCTTGAGTATTTAGTGACTTCACATTTGGGACCGGCCTGCAGGAGCCATCTGGTTTTGGAATAGTAAACAGGGGACTAACCCATCCTGTAATGGATGGATCTGCTAACTCTATTTTTCCCTGAGATAGAGCCAGAAAAAGAGTGATTCAAAACTGGATTTACCTCCCTTCGAAGGGTATGCCTTTGAACACTTGAACTTTGCTCACTTTGCTCACTAGAACTTATACTCTAAAGAGTTTTTGACGTTGGTAATAGGAGAATTTTCATAGAGACCCTCACTCTTTTCTGTCCCCATTATTATTGTATGTTACTTCTTCATCCATTTTTGAAGTAAGGGGCAGAGGAATTATACAAAATATATAGAGCAGCCTAGGTAATGCATTCATCTTTATCAAAACTACAAACAGATTAGACCAATTGTTACTCTCTCTACATACCACTGATGTATCCTTTAGTAGTTCCTATAAGTCTTAATGTTAACACCTGAGTACCCTTGAGTACCATATTACATATCAATAATACAATGCTAAAACTATAAATAAAACATATATCGTAATGTTTAATGTACTGTGCAATTATGCTAATACGTATCATGCAAATATAATTAATACATTGGTACATTTAGCTACCAGCTGATATTTATAAGCTATAACTGCTGAAACTATTATGTGTGGATTTTAATTTGTGGCTTAACAGTTTAAGTAGTTTGAGGTTGCCAGAAGCCTGTGATATCTTCTCATAATATACCGTGATCAGTGGATATTTTACTTGATTACTGAAAGCTTGTGTAAGTATGGCCAGATGGTAGCATTTCTATGCCAGAATTACTTAGAAAAGTCTGCATACAGCTTAATTGGTTTTCACATAGTGGACTATACTGAGAGCTCACAGGCAAAAATCTATTAACAGTGTCTTCCATGGTTTTAATTAGCACATTTTATATTGCAGTATTTTTCATTGTTAATAATAAACGTGTAGACTGAGATCTAAATGTAGACCGTATATCAGTTGACTTCGGGTTTAAAAACCATTTTGTCTGAAATTGCTATTGAAAATAATTGAGGATTCTACATGGCTGTGCTGTCATATTTTGTGTCTCAGTTTTTCCATCTGTCTACACTTGTAAAGTATAACAGGACTGTCCAACAATTTTCTTATGACATGAACTCAATTGTTCACAAACTCTGGAGAAAGAATGATTGCTATAGGGCCACTAGTTCTTTTTTCATTTTATTTTTTTTTCCAGGGAAACCAACAATAATCCTTTCAAAGTTCTTCAATATTTCTTCAGCTGTCACTAAAAAGATTCTTATACTTTGTTGTCCTATTCAATATTTTTTACAGTATTATTTTTACTGGCCTGTTGTTCATCTCTTACATCTAACCCTTATCAATTAATTTATAAAGATCCTGGTTCTACTCATGTATTTCAGAAGGACAGTCATATTCAGGATCAATAAAATCTACCACTTCTGCTTTTACACATTTTTTTATTTTTTTATTATTTATGCTGTTAGTTTTCAATCTCATATACTGTATAGAATCCCCCCATCAAAAGCAGAACCAGGGCAGTTCATAAAAAATTTGGTCTGAAACACGTCAAACAAAAAAGGCTTGATTTCAATCAGATCTAGTCCTAATTGAACTAGATTTTGCAGGATGGGACAAAGTTGCATTACTGTCTTAACAACAATTTTCTAATATTGAACTAATGTTCATTATTATTCTTAACTTTGTGGTATTCCAGCTATGTTAATATTTTGGACATAGATGTCATATTAGAGCTGTAGGTATCTACAAAAAAAAAATCACTGTCCAAAATTGAGAAGATAGCATGCAAGAGATGCTTTTGAGTACTTTACTCATTGTTTGTTTCAGTTGTGAGGGTTCCTCTTTAATTCAGGTTCAATTTTTATTTGCTGGATAAATAAATTCTATGCAGGTTTGGGACCTTCTCTACTGGATAAAAAAAAGTTTCCATACAAATAGAACAAATTACCTAGGGCATATATTTGATGATGTGCACTTTGCTGATATCTGTATTCTCATTGTTAATTCTCTACCAAAATATTGTTGCAGTGTAATAAATTCTATGAATCGACATCCATAATTTTAACTAGTATAAAGTCTGCAAGCCTTTTTAGCAGAAAAGCTTTATATGGATAAATGAATAGAAAGATCCTTTCTCTGTTCACACCACATTGATATCCTGTGCCATGTAAAGTAACACATGTCGCTTTATTCCTTCTCACCTCACATTTCTTCTGTTCCTTCTGTTCATCATCTCAGCTTCTGTGGAATAGTGGGTTACACTTTCAATACAGTAACAGTTGGTGATGTTCATTTGCATGTGGGTCATGCCGTGAAATCAATTAACACTTTAAAGACTCCCACTGTATCATTTAACATCGTGCTGGGTCATGACATAATAATCATTATGTGAATTTGAGCAATAAAAAGTATGACTGCACAACATTAAATATATATATATATACATACAGTATAATATATACACACAGATATATAGAAAATGACAAGTACACTATACTATGACTATGTCTTCTAATTCTACTGTTAATCATAGTTTTTGTAACATATGTATAAACTCAATATTTGTTTTACATAAATATCTGTCATAAAAGTTATATGTTAAGCATGTTTAGGAATTCCTTTACAAATTGTGGGGAACCAAATAGGAAACCAAAATATTGAATGTGATCTTGTTTATAAAGATTGAAGAATTGTGTCTTTTTCCTTTGGCTATAGCAGATAAAAGGGAAATCAAAAATGAAAATAATGCTAAACATGGATTTAAGTGACTTTGAACATGGCATGGTTGTTGGTGTCAGACGGGCTGGTCTGATTATTACAGAAACTGCTTTTCTACTGGGATTTTCATGCACAACCATCTCTAGGGTTTACAGAGGATGGTCTGAAAAAGATAAAATATCTTTGTTGTGGAAATTAATTGCGCTATGATCCCAGCATATGGTTCCCCCCGCAGATAATAGATGTTCAGTAAAACTGAAGAATTCTGAAGAACAGAACTGCTCAAAACAAAACATTTCAGCACACAGTGCAATACTGTGAAAGGTATTTTATTAATAATAAATACATTGATTATCTATTTACCTTACTTTATGTTTTCTGGATTTGGTATAACTATACCACCCTGTTGTCCACATAAAAACACAAACTACTCTGAATGGCAATTATAATTATACACTCAATACATAATTTAAATGGAAATGTTAGCTTTTAACCAAGATTGCTTATGCCTAAAGAACATTGATAATGTGGTATTTTACACCAAAATACATACTTTTACTACATCATTAAATCTATTTGTTATTCACTCTTAATTGAACCTTACTTGCCTAGAATTAATGAGTAACATTTTGCTTAGGTGAATTAAAGGGTCAGCAATGCTTCAATAATATAGATTTTATTTAAAATAACACAATAAACATGTTTGTGAGGTTGTGCCCTTTGGAAACAATTCAGCCTCATCTTACTTAATGTATATATTTGTATAACCCACCAGTGATGTGATTGTAATGCAAACATTTGTTTTTGAGCTAGAAAACAGTTGGACATCTTCCATTGACTTGCATGGGCCCCATTCAGCTTAATGGATCCTAATGAAGTCTAAAGGTACCCATTCAAGGCAATTGATTTTCCAAACACTGGTGCCATTTTCTATTTTTTATTTTATTTTTAGCAAGGTATTGTAAGGTGAATTTTTCATTATCAATATGAAATTGAATTGAAAATCACATGATGAAAGTGAATTAACTGTAAATGGTTTTTTTTTATTTCACGTTTACGTTAACTCCAAGGTGAGCTAGACACTTTTTTTTTAATAAAAAGTAAATGTTTTAGTCATATGAAAAAAATCAGGTTTCAGTTACCTTGAGTGAATGCCATATATCCATTATATATTAGATCACAGACATTTCACATTGGTCCAATGTATCATTAAAACAGCTAGCAGTAATCCTAACATCACACACCGATAATATCAGCTCTTGAGTCAACAGAGCGAAATGGGTTTGAGGATATTCTCACATAAGCACAGGTGGGTGACTGTCTCACAGATCTATGCCTGTTAATGAAACAGCCGCCTGAAGGACTTTGAACGAATATTGTTAAAACCATGGGAGGAACATGTATTGATAAGGTGCTTACAATACATAAGTCAAAATCAATACAAATATGTCTACATTCTACCGTTTGTGGCAACTTTAATTGTAGAGCTTACTTCATAAGTCCCAAAATTAACCCTTAAAGTCTTGGGTGCTACCAGCTAAATAATAACCCTTCATCCTTTGCCTCTTTCTTTCCAGTTCTGCCAGATCCCCCTGGTGATAAACTTGGCACTGCACTGTGCCAGCAATATCACACAGTTCTAACACATCCATTACTATTCAGTTGCTCACATGGCCAGCCAAAACTAGGCATGTGGGTTTGTCTTCAATGTGGAAATGCCCTGAAGCCTTACTTACTAAGAGTAAACAGATCTATACTTTTGTTTCTTGCTAACTAACTTTCTTACACAAAACATACTCTATATAACACAAAACTGCATGTTTCCTTTAAACACTGGCACGGGTTCATAGTCTATCTGCAGTATTCCTACTCATTAAAATTTTATGGATGATAGTTTATGCACCGAGTAAGTGCGATTCCCCATCACAATGACCATTCGAGGACTCCTGTGGAGATATGTATCTTATTTGTGCGTTAAACCATTTCTCAGTGGATTTTTAAAATGCATTTTCCATCTGCTATTTTGGCTGCTTTTTACTCCATATGATGCAATCTTTTCTAACTATCCACTAGCTAATGGGAAAACGGACTCTGTAGTTTACATTTTAGTTAAATGATAAAAAATGTGCTAACATGGAACGTTGACTATTTACAGCTTAATTACAATAAACATTCATTTTGTGACTCAATTGCAACTTAATAGAAACAAAAATACATTTATTTTATAGTATATTATAACACATGATAGCAATGTTCACTATTCTTAAACCAGTGGCTTAACATAGAATGTTGATATAACCAAGCAGGCATCAAGTTTAAAATATAAATGGTTGCGTTTTAGAGCATGTGATGGCACGTGTGTAAAATCAGGACTTTTTTAACAACTGCAAGGTAATAATTTCTCCCAAAAATAAGGCAGTAATACAATAATTTCATTCCTTGTGTGTGTGTTTTTTTTATAGTCCTCCATATATAAAAAATAAAATGGATCACTTGCAGCTCCGATACTGCAGAATGACCCTGCCCTAAGAAACATTTAGGACTAAGGTTTTAGGGGATTCAGTGCCAGTTTGCTTTTTGTTTTCCATTAATATTTGATTGGATGACTAACGGTGTCAGCCATGGACAGGTACCGGTGATGCATAGTACCCCAGTGTTTGAGTAGCCCTCCATGCCCCTCTACATTTTTTTACAGGGATATTTATTTTATTTATTGAAATATTTATCTGGTGTTTTGGTAAGCTGTGGGCAGGACCATGTAAAAAGTCAGTCAAAAGTTAAGGTGGCATGTACTGGTAAGCAACTCTTGAATATTAGTGACTGAGAATCAATTTGTTATTGTTATTCTATTAAGGCTAATATATTTAGCCTTTAGTTGTAGGAGGGGCAATGGCTTTACTACCAATGCCTCTCTCTCACAACATCGTTGCAGCCTAATCTCAGGCTATATGCAACTCAAATATCGTTATCATGGCTGCTATGCTCTTCTTTTTTATGGTCTCGCACAACCAGGTAAGTTGATTACTATATCTAATTCTGCAGGACCTCTTAAATTTCAGGTCTACACTGGGTATCCGTTCCCTTGGTTCTGATCCTCGTTAATGGCATAACAAGTCAATTTGGCCAAGTACTCATATTCCTTTTTCCAACCAATTCCCCCTGGTGTCCAGTGGCAGTTCTGGATGTTTTGCCATTATTTGCAGATATTTGTTCTATTGCTCTGTAAGTTAATGATGATGGTTTACTCTTTGAGATACTGCCAATAAATGTATGTTTTGTCTAACCTAGTGTCTTGTTCTTTTGCCCTCTTCTATGCCTAACTGGCATGTCAGTTTTGGAACACTTCAGACCGACTTTCTCTCTATATTCGCTTTTTGTGTTTTCATCCTTTTCATTCCTACCCATTTGCCCCTACAAGAAGTGTTAAGGTTTATTTAATTATCCTGTAGTTGGGGGGGCACTGGCTTTATAACCTATGCCCCCTCTCCCACAACATGGATGCAGTATATTCTTGTTTCCCTCCCTTGGTTCCCGCTCTTCTTTAATTTCTTTCTTTGATGTGACCGATGGCTATAAAATGAAGGCTGGAGAGAGAATGGCCAGCAGCTAGAAAATGCTTATAATAATGGACCCTTATTATAAAGAACCCTTAGAGCAGGGCTCGACAAATCCCAGGCGCCAGGTCGCCATGGCGACAGAGAATTTTGTCCTGGCGCCTAGGTTTTGTCAGCCTCTTACATCCAGAAAAAATTGTGGATGTAAGAGGCTGAGTCACCACACGGGGGCGCTGCTGTCTACCCAGGAGTCTGGGCAGACAGCACAGCCACTCTGAGCCCGCCCCCGAGCCTGAGATCACTCCCACGGAGTGAGCCTGTAGGCTGAAAACGCGGTTGCTGCAAAACCAGCCACAGGCAGCTTCAGGGAAGTGGGTTGTGTGTTTATTGGGTCCCCACACAAGTGTGGTTACCTGACACAACACCCCCAGCTGCCTGATCGCTCCATGAGAGCGACAGTGCAGCGTTAACCCCTTCAATGCGGCATTTAGGGGTTAATTCCCGTTTTGTACGGGGCTCTGCTGCTGGTGGTCTGCCTGGAAGCCCGGGTGATCAGGTTGGGTAGGAGCCTCATTGCAGGGGATACCTGGGGTTCTGTCTGCACACGGCGATGCATGGTACACGAAGGATAAGTCAGACAGGCACAAAGGAATACACCGCAGGCAGAATTCCATGTAATTCTATGTATTGTATAATATGGACAGACAAATACATGTTAAAAAGTCTCTTAGCAAGAAAAACGTAGGTATGGCAGGAAGCCCACTTGGACAGGGCACAAGGCAGGAATCATTCGGGATCAGGTACAAAGCAGGATCAGGTACACAGGAAGCCAGGAACAAGTCAGGATCAGGTACAGGGCCAGAGCAACACGGTCCCATTACTTCAATGCAAAGGCCCTGACTGAAGGGCAGAGCAGGATGAAATAGCCAGGCTCAGTTCAGTCAACAAGGCTCAGCTGGTTGCACTGATTAGGTCTGGGTGCTCCAAAGTGAGAAGGGTTACACCCAGGTAAGCAGAGGTAGCCTACAGGTGTTACAGGGTCACCGTACCCAAGGCTGGGTACTCCTGTTTGAGGGATGAGGAATCACCAGTCAGTCCCTCATACGGATCGCACTCAGCTATCCACGGATCATCCAGACCACCATTCGTAGTAAACCAAGAAGAACTCTCTTTATTACAAACACACAGAACTTTATACAATCTCAATGCAATGTGTACCGAACCCAACCCCCAATCCCATCAGCCACATCCCATCACAAATCCCATCAGTATACAGGGGATGTATCAGGTGAGGGGATTACAGAATACAATGGGTTCCCCCACCTGTGTTATCCCCCCTGTAGTGCGGGTGCCGTCTGGGCAGACAGGGCTGTGTTGGCTGATTAAGAGCCCCAGCCAGATTATAGGATCGTCTCTTTGAAGGCTGGGGCTGAATCCACATCAGTCTCTGGGCCGGTTACACAATAAACACAATATAATATATTACCGGGTCACAGTATACAGAACCGGACACAAAAGTGCTCCGTGACCCGGCTAAACTTCATATGACACATGAGCCAGCTAGCCTGGCCCTGTCACAACAGGGTACTGTGTACACACAGGAGGCCTCTAGGGGCTGCCGCTGATATGAGACGAAGTAAAATAAATACAGAGTCCTGGACTCCAGGATTCAGGGTGGAATCCTGACACCAACAAATAAACCAAATAGAAATCAAATCTATTTAACCAGATGCTCGGTTACATCCAAATAGGTTTCCACACAGTCATTTCTACAGGGTCTCTGGGCACGTAGCCTTCTCTCTACCCCACTGTCAGACACCCAAATGCCTTTAGAGCTGTCTTTTTTTTTGAGTCACCTGGAAAGGGTTGAATTTGCAGGAAATAAAGCTCACTCGTACTGTTGGCTAACACAAAAAGCATCACTTACATTACCACAATATAAACCCTTAGTCCAAATCTATCTTGGGAATAGGATACCGTTTTTCCAGTTAAGAATGACATGTAAGGATGATTTATTTTTGTTATAAAGAAAAATAAGAAATGATGTTTGCTTACATAGAATGGAATTTGATTACTTTGTAGAAGTATAATCAAAGGTAACAAAGATTCTCTCAGGAGAATGTTTCATAGTACAAAGTATACATATGACACAATGTCACCCCTTTAGATGAAATTAAAGCAGATGTCACCTTCAGCAAGGGTAAATGTTCTTTCCAGTAGGACCATTGCACTGTATTGTATAACGTTAGCTACAGATTTATTTTCTAAAGGAATTATAAAAACAGAATTGCATGATGCCTTGTTAATGGAAATATATGTATTATATAAAGAATAAGGTTACACATTATCCACATTGTAGTCACCAGTAACTTGGATGCTTTGACAATGCACTACATGTATACAACAGGAGAAAATACAACTATATATATATTTTACTTATTCTTGATGGAATAATCGATTAGTTGGCCGATTATTTTTTCGATTAGTCGATTAATCGGATAAAAAATGCAAATTAACACTTTCATCTCTGTATCACAATGGCATTTCTCTATTCACCTTCTTATTTTACTGACATAATAATAAAAGCTAAACAGATAAACAAATGATTGGGGCGCAGGTACATGTAAGGGAAAAATAATACAATATAGTGTAAAGTGTATAATCAATAATTAGTGTGGATTGTGTTGTGATTGCACTCACAAAAGGTGCTGAGAAGCCAGCTTCTGTATATACCTAGCTACAAACCAACTCACCAAGCTTTCGATTAATTAACTTAAAAGGTTTTAAGGTTGACAATCTTTGCCATCTGGCTATCAAAGAAGTTGCAGTGGTTGGTATGGCTCTCTTTGGAATTTAGAAATGCAGAGAAAATCTATATCATGACCACACTGTGCATTATCCACTTCAGGGTTCTGGTCATGTGTGATTTGTCTTAAGTGGTTAGGAGGAGAGATAGAAACAGTGGCAGATGTTTAGCAAGATTGCCAAATAGCTGTTTACTCAAGCCAGAATTCCAGCACTTTGTTCTGACAGCAACACTTTCGCAATTAGAAAATGGCCTTTGCTTTAAAATGTCTCAATTCAACAAAACACCTTCCTTCACTATGTGTGTGTATGTATATATATATATATATATATGTATATATATATACAGGTATATCACCAGGGCAAAGAGTAAATATGTTTTTTTTTGTATAAAATGGGAAAATCTGATTTTGAGAGGGGGGAGACAGAATTCTTGCTGGGTGTTATTTAGTGTAGCGAAGAACTTACTTGCAGATATACCTTGCAGACTGTTAGTATTGAAGGCCTACTGTTCTCAGTGCTGTATAAGGCAACATTAACCAGTCTTCACAAGTCCTTAATAAAATGGTTCTCATTTGTTATACTGTAAATGTATATTTTTGAAACTTAAGTCGTCCTCATGGAGCTCTTTGGGGATTTGACATGCTTAGTTGTATTACAGTGACCAAAAATGCTTACATTACATTTGTGGACTCTTAGGATGTAGAGAGTGTGGGTAGGAAGAGGTTAACTGTTTTCTGCAATTTGGTGATAAGAGTCTGATGCACTGGGAGGTAGTACTGTTTTGTAGAGGAACATGATATATATGGTAGAGGGCATAGATCAAATTACACAAACTGAATTAGCTGGTGAGAAACTGGACCATAAGTGTAGACTCGGGGTCAACTTCAGGGTACAGGATGTCTGCTTTAAATAACTGAAACCCCACCCATATCATACATATTAATGTTATGTAGGTTAGGATTTTGCCTTTTATGGTAAACCCAGAGATATTACAATTGTGCCAGCCTTCAGTAGGAGTTTACTAATTTTCTTTTGTTATCAATGTATATACAGTGTGTGAAAATGTAAAGCTAGCAGATCTCCCTGCAGCTGCTTGTATCCGGAATAAACTTTTATACATTCAAAGAAGTCTGGTGGTCAGCACAACGTTTGATTTCCACAACACATTCTATTAAAAGAGCACCAGTCTATAACGCAGACCTACAAGTGGGGAGGGTGAAAATCAGCAATAACATTAAAATGTACATCATTAACATAAAATAACAAAAATTAAACATATAGGGACATCAATGATGTCACAATGAATTCACTGGGGTACACACAATACAAGAGAAATCCACAAGGGGATCTCTACCAATGTTACACTAGATGCAGTGCCAAGAAAAACAAAACAAAGAAACACATCAAAGTAAAATATTGAAATGTGCCCAGGTCTCCTAAAAATCATAAGTGAAAATATGCTCCGGGTGGCCAGGTTAACAGAAAAGAGATTGACGAGAAGCAGACCAAGAAAGCAAGCAAAAGAAAGAATACAGAAGAACAAGAAGAGGAAAGAGAAGAAGCGGAGCTTTGGAAAGTGTCATGAAAGTGGTTGGCAGAGGAGGTAGGGAGACCTTGAGAGAGGGAGAGTGAAAGAAACAAAAAAAAAATAGGCAAATGAAAATTCAGGGGGTATCTGCTTCGTTTCCATTTTTATTTGTGGGGGTCCCTCCTCGTTTTCAGGCATTCCTATGAATTGGCAAAATGAAAACTTGTATGAATCACAACACACACGTCTAGTACCTGCAACAGTAAGAAAAATACAGTGCTAGCGTAGTAAAATTCTTTACTTTAAAAAAAAAAATTCACCTTCACTAGTACACTGTCTACACCAAATTTTACTTTTTTGGCAAATTGCTTTAGGCTTCAAGTCCAGGCGGTAGCAGAGTACCCAGGGGGCCCACTTATGGGTAAAAAGTGCTGTTGCAGGTACAGAGACAGACTTAGCTGGTAGTTTCCTTCCTCACTGTGAGTCCATCCTCGACAACATACTTTACAATATGTTGCACAGGAACGTTTTTGCTCATGTCTAACAGGTGTTATCTCACCTGCAACAAGTCTTTAATAGACCAAAAAGTATACTTAGGCATCATACCGTCTAATATGTATACAATTATTTATTGTTTATGACTGGCTATAAATATTTAGCAAACTCACTCACAGCCATATTCACAAATGTCAAAATTTAAAGAAAGTGTTGCAAAGATAGTTCTGAGACACAAAGCAATCCACATAAAAGTGGTATCCTAAGGAATGGTCACAAATTACATGTTCTCTTCTCTTTGAGTGGCTCTAAATATAGGGTGTATTCTTAAGTAAACCATTTGCCAAATAGCTACTGCAAATACATTTCCTATTTTTTTCAACATATGAAAGACACTTTAAAAACGTTATTGGATTAAACATGCTTTCTTCTGATGTTTCTTTTCTACCGTCTCTTTGAAGTCATGATCAGTGGCGTGTAAGGCCGATGAGGCCTAGGGATGCAGGTAAAGGGTACATATTGAATAGATCAATCAAACTTTAGAGGTATCTCTAGCCTATACAACCCCTATAGCAAGGATTTATAACACAGGAATACAGTTAATACAATTACAAAAGTAAATTTGGTACTAAACAGTATTACAAAACAACTTCAGAACTTCAAGCACGCATATATCTCATATAATAATAATTAACATGTAATGAAGGAAGGGGAGGTGGAACTACATATGCGAAAATGGAGTATAGTTGCACTTATCACCACAATAAGGGTATAGATTAGTAGGAGGGTATGGCAGCCATTTTCTGAAAACAGAGAAGGGTGATTGCAATTGGATAGGACATAGAAACCTCAGTGAAGCACTACATGCCCAGTTACTCAGCTTCTGAGAGATTCTGAAGTGAAAATTACTCTGAAAAATATTTCCAGATATCAAATGTATATAAATGTAATTTTTAGATTGCCCTGCATGATACATAGTGCAGAAAAGCATAATAGTGAAATAGCCACAGAAAAGAAATTAACTTTTATGTAACAAGTGATTATAGTGCAAAGTTGCAAAAGGTGGTTTTATCACCATGGCAGCCAATTAAATGATCCAACAAGAAGGAAAATATTTGTCATATTACTAATTAATAGCACATACACGGAAAGCAAACTAGGAATTAAAAATAATATACCATGAAGGTTGATATAAAAGAAGTGTGGGGAAATACAATTTCTCCAAAAGTTTCTGTTTAATAAATCTCCATGGCAGCTGATGTTGGATTGTATACATTGACAAGCCATGTTTGAAACAGGAACATTTTTATTTTTCATTATAAGATTCAAGTTCAGGCAAGACAAAGTATTTTGCTGAAATACTGCAGTGCCTAAGTAATAGATGTGGAAATAAAATATTATGCTTTATGCTATTTATTTCCAGCTTGTCATTTAGTTCTAAGCAATGTGATATCATTTCAAGACCGATGAATGCATTTATGGCCTTAAACAAGTATATATCTATGGATGCAATGAATTGTGTGTCTTTAATACCTACAATTTCGAAATAATGTGAAACCTGTGCAAGTCTAAATTACAGTATCAACTCATTTATCATATTTTGTGATTTTTTTTTTACTAGTTCTCTAGATTTAATTCTCACATAAGCAGCATTTTTGAATTGGCCATTTGGGAGAATTTCATTAATCAATACAAATATTAATCAGTTCCCTTAGTCTACATATCTAATGTCTTATTTTTTTATTCCCTTTAAACAGTGAATGTTGCCCTACTAAAAAAAAACAAGGAAGCAAAGCAAAACATAAACACTTGTGTATGTGGGTATTATTGTAATCAAGGGAGGTTGTTGAACATAAATTGTGTTATTGTTCAGTGGAAGCTACTCTACAAAAGTTATAAACAATGTGTTCATTTTTTTTCTTTTAACATATATAGCGTATAGATAAATGAATGCCCCATTTTAGCATCGTAATGTTTTACATATATTTTAGAATATCGCTTCATGAAATGTCTGCTGTATCACTTCAGTTAGTAATGGTAGAGCCTATTTTATTATTTTTATATTTTTAACTGTAGCCAATAATTTCAGCCTCAAAGAGCCAGAAATTGTATGTTCATTTTCTGGATCATTTCTCCTTTTTAATATTTAATTATTTTAATCATGCTCAGAATTCTTGTTATTCTGGTCAATTTAATTTAAACTTGTGGGTATACTTGGGTTTAAAAATAGCTCAGGTAAACCTGGAGTCTATTAGAAACTATATAGTTATGTGATTAAAAGTAACCTGTATTGTAAGATTGAACAAACCTTGATACCAATATATATTTATTTGAAATATCGAAATACTTATTTTAAAAATGGATCTTCCATCCCACTTTATCATGCAATTTATGTAGAAGTTAAATGTTTCTGCTTTATTTTTTACATTCTGCAGTCTCACACAACTGTACTGTTATCCTTTATAATTAGCTGGTGTTCATCTTCATCAATGGCAACAATTCTAAAACACTATGTTCCTATTTTAGTATTATTTTCTTATTTAAAAAAAAAAAAAGTAAAATAAATCTGGATCTTCAGAATGACCTGAAATGCATCAGTTTAAGCACAGAGATGGATATTTTGCTTTTGAAATCCATCAATGATTTTGCAGCCATAAAGCTTGACCTTAATCTTTAGTGTATTTAAAATGTCAGGGTTCTGCAAGCATATAACAAACAATACACCATGTATTATTTTTTTTATCAAAATACTTTACTCTCTAAAAATATATTTGAACAAATGAAACACTTTATTTCTGTGTCTAATATGCTCACTGTGGATTTTAGTCCTCTCACCCCGTTTGAAAAGCTTTGTCTGGAGAAGGTGGAACCCCCTTATTTACTCTCTAAACTGTATTCCCTTCAACTGACTCAGGGATCGGTCTCCTCAGCCTGTGGGAGAGAGACCTTGGGTGTACCTTTTCCTTGGAGGAGTGGGAGAAGATTCTTTTAATAGTGCATAAGGGCACTATATCAAGTAGAGTCCAGGAAACTACCTTTAAGGTTATTTCTCATTTGTATAAGGTTCCTCTGGACCTTTATAGAATTCTTCTTCACATTCCATCTACCTGTTGGAGATGTGGTTTGCAGCCCGGCTCTCTAATACACATTTGGTGGTCCTGCGCTGTTATACGACCCTTCTGGGATTCTGTGGGTGAGGTTATTTAGGAGGTGGTGAACCCGAACTTTGTGGCCTCCCCTGCCTCAATTCTTTTGCACCATACCAACACTCCCTACTGTACCACCTACTCATGTATTGCCTGATTCACCACATGTCTACAATATGTACTACCTATATTGTCCTTTCTGGTGAATTGTTTTTATACTTGTACACAGTGGCGTCTCCAGCATTTTTAACTACATAATAGTAAAGACCGTGATTGAAATATGATTTCAAAATAACAGCTAAACTGGCAGTTATTTTTCATTCTTTAATATTAGCCCCTGCTGACAATATATATAAATATTAGACCCTGCTGCTGATATATAGAAATATTACACCCTGCTTCCGATATATATTAATATTAACCCCATCTGCGGATATATATTGATATTAGCCCCTGCAGCCAATATATATTAATATTAGACACTGCTGTCAATATATAAATAAATATTAGACCCTGCTGCCAATATATAAATAAATATTAGCCCCTGCTGCCAAAACATATATAAATATTTGCCCCTGCTGCCAATATATATATAAATATTAGAACCTGCTGCCATACCAAAAAAATATATATTTGCCACACTGACTGCAGATCAGGGGAAGACAGTGAGAGTCAGTGCAGTCTTCCCTCCTTCTGACTGCTCCGTGACATTGAGAGGTCCTCTCCCCTGTAATCATCCCCAGAGTCCCTTTGTCCCCTTATTCACTAAACCATACCGCTCTTTTACTTACACCCTGTAGTTCAGGTATAGATCAAATAAACAACACATGAAAACAGCACATGCAACTGAATGAGATAAAAAAAAAACTTGCAGGTATACATAAATAATGTATGGAAACATAGCATTGCAGGTATAAACCAACAGAACACACAAACCCAGAATTTCAGGTATATATCAACTGGAAATCACATGTACACTCAGCACTGAAGGTATAGATTAAATAAACAACACATGGAAACAGCACTCCAGGTATTGATCAACTGAATAAGACATACAAATCCTATATTTGCAGGTAAACATAAATAATGTATGGAAATATAGCCGATACAGATCAACAGAATAACACAAAACCCAGCTTTGCAGGTACATATGAATTGGAAATTACATATAAATTCTGCATTAAAGGTATAGATAAACCCCCCTAAATTACAGGCATAGATCACTGGTCACACACCCCAAAGCCAACCCTGGCGTCCATATTGCCCACATAGAACCTGACCAGCACCCAAATTACACATACATAGGACGTGCCATCTTTGTCGCGAAACAGCCCAGCATGAGTCAACATTGTCCCCAAACAGCTGAACGTACGCCATGTTTGTCCCATAAACACGCTACCTGTGCCATCTTTGTCCCCATTGCCTAAACACCCTGCTTATACAATCTTAGCTTTTTTGACAAATCAATAATACACCTATGATTCACAAACACTTTTACAGTCACTCACTAATTCACACAATCATTTATTCTTTCACACAAATTATTTACACATATTCATTAATGCATCCACACATTAATCCATTCATTCTCTCTCTCTCTCTCTCTCTCTCTCATTCTGACTCTTTATTTCAATATTCTTGCCACCCTCCTTTCTCCCTATCTACCCCCTCTCCATCCCTATCTACCCTATCTACCCCCCTATCCCTCCCTATCTACCCCCTCTCCCTCCCTATCTATCCTATCTACCACCTCACCCTCCCTATATACCCCCTCTCCCTCCCTATCTAACCACTCTCCCTCCCTACTACCTCTCCCTCCCAATCTCTCCTATCTCTCCCCTCTCCCTCCCAATCTATCCTATCTCTCCCCCTCCCTCCCAATCTATCCTATCTACCCCCTCTCCCTCCCAATCTATCCCATCTACCCCCTCTCCCTCCCAATCTATCCTATCTCTCCCCTCTCCCTCCCAATCTATCCTATCTCTCCCCTCTCCCTCCCAATCTATCCTATCTCTCCCCTCTCCCTCCCAATCAATCCTATCTCTCCCCTCTCCCTCCCAATCTATCCTATCTCTCCCCTCTCCCTCCCAATCTATCCTATCTATCCCCTCTCCCTCCTAACTTTCTACCCTCTCCCCCCTTCGAAGTTCACTTACCTTGGGCTTGTAGAAGTCCAGCGGTGCGATCGCGAAGTCCCTGTCTCCCTGGTTCTGCCGCAGTGTGTGCGGCTTCACTGTTGAGCGCCGGATATGACATCATATACCGGCGCTCAACTTGAAATGCCTGCACTGTGACCAAGGCAGAGGCCTCGTGGAGAAGAGTGGGAGGCGCCGAACGGTTTCTGAAAACGTATTCCTCAGCGACCGTTCGGCACCTCTCTCTCTCCTCCGCATCTATTACAAAAAAAAAAAGAAGGCGTTTCAATTGGGGGGGCACACGGGGGGGCACAGCATGATGTAGGGGGGCCATGGCCCCCTCTGCCCCCCCTGCCGAAGCCACTGCTTGTACATGTGTTTTTTTTCAAAAATGTGCAATAATTGATTAAAAATATATTTGAAAAGCAACCTGATGGACATTTCATGGATAAATTGTCAGGAGATTTGTGTTTCAGCTGGCCCTGTATAATGTGCAATTAAATCAGGGGGATTTTGTTAAAGTCTCATGATGGCACCTCATGATAGCTTATATATCCCTTATATTTGGACTGGCTTTGGAGGCACAGGCCGCTTTTCATCTGTGCCACTTTACATCTAAGTGCCAGTTTTCTAAGAGACACTAAAACAAAGTTTATAAAGGAGCATATCAAGAAGTTCAGCAAGAAGGTAAGTAAATCCAAACAAAAATCTGGTACCTCTTCTACCATTCAGGTTAAGTATGTTTATCCAAGAACTTATATCTCCTTTTATCTCCACTACTTTTTCCCTCTCACTCCAGTCATCATCACTCTTCAGGCAACATGTTCATCATCCTCTTGTTTATGTTCTCAGTCTCCTCCATCATTTCTAGAACCTTTCTCACTCTCCAAGCACTAGCATCACCACTTTATTATTATTGCTCCCTCATTGCTTGTATTGCCCTTTTACTCATCACAGGCACTATTTCACTAGCTCTCTCTTACCCAAGCGCTCCCAGTGATCATGTATGGCTCCTAGTTTATTACACATGAATTCCAGATAGCAGGAGGGATGACAGGGTATGTGGATACGATTACTGAGGTTTCTGGAATGTTGAGTAGTTGGTGGAAAAGAAGGGACCACTGAGGGAGGCCTGCTTTTCCCTCTCACACCTTTGCTCACTTTCTCTTCTTCTGTACTTGAAAGCTAGGCCTCCCTCAGTGGTCCCTTCTTTTCCACCAACTACTCAAAACCGGATTTTCGGATTTCAACATTTTGGAGAGTGTTGTGTAGGGCTGCTGTATATCCCGATAAAGGAAGGATATACACTTTTTTCATCCTTCACTCTGACACGAACACTGGTTTTCACCTTTTCACAAGTATCTTACTGGTGTCATAGCTGGCCTGGTTTATATAGCAGAACAAGGCACAGGTGAAATTACAGGCTGTAGGTAACACATGGGTAAGAAAGTCTCTGGACAGGAACATGCCTGGAAGCCCTCTGGCAGGGCACAAGTCAGGAACATGGCTGGAACAGGCACCGCAGAATATGGACAGGTACCTCAGACTCCGATAGGGAACAAGCACCTCAGATAGGGGACATGCACTTCTATAAACTCTGCATAAGGACTTCAAGACTTCAAAATACAGATAGGGATCTCAGAACAGAGATAGGGACTTCTGAACGTGCACAATATGGACGATAAACTGGAAACCCTTGGATAGGGCACATGGCAGGATAGCCCACTCTGCTGGACTGTGGGGGCCCACTCTGTAACCTGGACTATGGAGACCCCTTGGCAGGGCATACAGCAGGAATCCCTCAGACAGGCCACACTACAGAAAGCCCTGAGGCAGAGAAGATGTAGTCGGGCAAGGAGATCAATACCAGGAGCTCACAAACACAATGGTCAGGATGAGCCCGGTCCAAACGGGTAAAATCCAACAGTAAGCTGCTAGTAGTAGCACATAACCAAAGCATAGAGTAACAGCAGTGGGCTGTATACATTGCAATACAAAGACCTGGACTGAGAGGGAGAACAGGTGTTTAAGGAGGATGGCAACACCAAAACCAGCTGCAGCTTTTGTTCTCACAAGTGGCCTCTAGAGCCTGCGATATACATGACACCTGATTATAAGCAGGGTGGAATCCTTATTTGTTATGTCCTGTTTACTGGTTGTATAGTACTGAAGAATATGAAGATGTTTAATACATGAATAAATAATAATAATAATAAGAAGAAGAATAATGAATAGTGATGTGAGAGAGTTACAACCAGAATAGACCCCAATGTCAGTGGAAGCCAAAATCGGATAACAGCTTATTAAAGTTACTGATATTTGTCTCTGGTTATGCATTTAGAGCAGAATCTATATTTCTTGCAATTTAAATTAGATATTTTTAACTTTTTTTTCATTAGGTCAAGACATTTTTTTTTAATCTAAGCAATCATCGTTAGGCTGTTGTAAGGAAAAAGGTCCAGGCTAGAATTTTAAAAAGATGACCTAGACAAAAATTAAACATAAAATTAATACACTGTTCGGTTCAATCAACATACGTTTTACAATTAGTGTACCAGACTTTGTAAACCAACTTTCAATTTTCTTTCTTTTTTTAACTTGGCAGCTTTTAGGAAGTTTAAAATCCAATTAACTTTGGGAAGCAATTTCCTCTATTTACACATATATGCTAATGAAAATAGATCTTCTGCGTTTGAATCTACAGTTGAGAAATGTTTGCTATTAAACTTAGAAATAACACAATAATCTGAATCTATAAATGTACTGTTAACTTTTTATTACCCTGTAGGTATGTGCATTTTATTAATTATTTTAGCATCATACCAAGACACTTTGGACAATGCTCTGCTTCCAACTTTGTGGGAACCGTTTGGGAAAGGCCCTTTTCTATTCTGGCATGATTGTGCTCCAATGTAGAGCCCTGCGCAGGACTGCTTTTTGAATCCCGCTCCCGCCCGCTCCCGTTGTTTTGAATCCCGCTCCCACCCGCTCCCGCAATGTGGGTGTTCCGCTCCCGCCACATTTGTGGCCAATCCCGCCCGCTCCCACCACATTTGTGGCCAATCACGCCCGCCTCCTTACCTGATTTCCCGCGCAGTCCCGCAAGGCTGCCCTCGAGTTGTTCCCTCACAGTGTCTCTTCTCTTGCTCCGCCCAGGAACAAAGCGGAGTCACAGGAAGTGACATCACATCACGTACTCTGCATTGTTCACGGGCGGAGCAAGATAGGAGACACTGTAATGGAGCAGCGAGAAGGCATCCTTGCGGGACTGCGCGGGATTACCGGGACCCGTAGGTACAGTGCCTGACCGCCCGCTCCCGCCCGCACCCCCAGAAAGACCGCCCGCAAGTTTTTTGGCGGGTCCCGCAGTCCTCTACTCCAGTGTACAAAGCAAGATACATAAAGACATGGTTGGATGAGTTTGATGTGGAAGAACTTGACTGGACTTCATAGAGCCCTGACCTCAACCCCATCGAACATCTTTGGGATGAACTGGAACAGAGCTTGTGAGCCAGGCCTTCTCATAAAACATCAGTACCTGACTTCACAAATGCTCTACTGGATAAATGGGCAAACATTTCAACAGTAACACTCCAAAATCACGTGGAAAGCCTTCCCAGAAGAGTGGAAGCTGTTATAATTGCAAAGGGGGAAATAACTACATATTAATGTCTATGTATTTGGAATGCAATGTCATAAAAGCCCCTGTTGGTGTAATGGTCGGGTGTCTCAATACTTTTGTGCATATAGTGTATCTAGGACTAAGATACACACTGGCAGGTCTGTTCACTAACCTGCAAGTGCTTGTGAGTTAGCTAAAAATGTTATATCAGCAAACACACACAGATTGGACAAAAGTTCAACCTGCTAATTCACTAAAGCTAAAATTCACCTTAAATGACTACCCAAGTCGTTTAAAATTAAATTGATAAATAATGAAAAAAGAAACAGAGTCTTCAGGGCCCCTTAGTAGTCTTTGAGCTGGGCTACAAGGCAAGCCTTGTGTTGGGTTGTTTCAGTTGCCAAGTATTACTACCTAGGGATCACTTCCTCAAACAAAAAACTGCTTTAAGGCATTATTGAATATTGACATTATACCTTTGTAGTCTAAGAGTCATATGTATGGGAGGTTTTTCATGATGGTTTCTAGTGGTTTATGATCAGACCATATGTTACTAACTGGCCATGTGTGAACCAGTGAAATGTTTGCATTCCAGAGAGGACTGAAAGCAGCTCATTCCAGTGAGCCTAAGTCTTTAGATCTGCTTCTGTAGCCTTTAACTTCCTTGTAGCTTCAGTGTGGCACTGATAGGACTGCCCTTGGAAACTAAAGACTGTACTTATTTGTTTCATACATATTGCTACAGCCCTTATGTCTCCATTCTCCACAAACCAATAGCACACATTTTGGCCAGAGCAAACAAAACAATAGCAAGGAAGCAAGGAAGCAATAAATGGAAGTTATGTTTAAGCCCAGAGGTTGTAAATTATAATGTTTGGTTCATTATATTGGAAAGATAACAACATATTTAAAATATTATATACATTTTTACTAAAACCTGTTGTGCATAATAGGCTTGCATGTTATATAGAAGAGCTTATTCTAAACAAGGTTTTGTTAATCAAAGCTATATGAAACAAAAGTAACTCTCCAATAAGCATGTCTTAGAATATTGTATTGACATAAAAATGAAGATCATTGCACTGCATCTATAGGAAGTTAAGGGGGGAAGCAAAGAACAATGATGAATTTGCAGAATGCAGAATTTTGGTGGGACCCTGAATGAGAAAACACAAAATATGTTTGAGTGATGTGATGAGTGTTTTGGGGAGATTTTGTCTAAGGGTTATTATTGTTTTTGTTTAATGTGTACTCCTTTGCCATTTTTATATCTTCCTTCTATGTACTCTGCCCTTCCAATAACCAATCAAATTCACAGGTGAGTAAAGGTTAATGCAGATGGATTTTGATGGCTTAGGTTTCTTCAATATTGAACTGACCTTTTCTTGCCCCCAGTCCTTTACACCACCAATTATTTGTTATAAAAGTTCTCATGTAGGTCAGCCAGATCATATTTGGAGAAATGGTTGCATTTGAGTTCCACTATCAACAACATCACTGCATTTATTGCAGTGCTAAACTTACCCTTGGGGTATCCCGGCACTCTGTCGTTTAAAGACATGTAGTACAGAATAAAACAGTATCTCACAAAAGTGAGTACACCCCTCACATTTTTGTAAATATTTTATTATATCTTTTCATAGGACAGCACTGAAGAAATGACACTCTGCTACAATGTAAAGTAGTGAGGGTACAGCGTTTATAACAGTGTAATTTTGCTTTCCCCTCAAAATAACTCAACACACAGCCATTAATGTCTAAACCTTGGCAACAAAAGTGAGTACACTCCTAAGTGGAAATGTCCAAATTGGGCCCAATTAGCCATTTTCCCTACCCGGTGTCATGTGACTGGTTAGTGTTACAAGGTCTCAGGTGTGAATGGGGAGCAGGTGTGTTAAATTTGGTGTTATCGCTCTCACACTCTTTCATACTGGTCACTGGAAGTTCAACATGGCACCTCATGCCAAAGAACTATCTAAGGATCTGAAAAAAAGAATTGTTGCTCTACATAAAGATGGCCTAGGCTATAAGAAGATTGCCAAGAGCCTGTGGGGGAGCGCAAGGTCTCTAACATCCCACCAGCTTTGTGATGTCGTCATTGAGGAGTGGAAGAGGACTCCAGTGGCAACCTGTGAAGCTCTGGTGAACTCCATGCCATAGATGGTTAAGGTAGTGCTGGAAAATAATGGTGGCCACAAAAATATTGACACTTTGGGCCCAATTTGGCCATTTCCACTTGTACTCACTTTTGTTGCCAAGGTTTATATATTAATGGCTGTGTGTTCAGTTATTTTGAGGGGCCAGCAAATTTACACTGTTATACAGACTGTACACTCACTGTTTTACATTGTAGTAGTGTCATTTCTTCAGTGTTGTCACATGAAAAGATATAATAAAATATTTACAGAAATGTGAGGGGTGTACTCACTTTTGTGAGATACTGTACATAGCCTGTGCTTATCAATGATCTCCCTTTTAACCAAACCATTGCAACAACTACAGGGAGCCTGATTGCCCAAGAGCTGTGCCCCCCTATACATGTAACCCAAGGCCTAGTTGGCCTAGTTTCTGCAGAAAAAACAAACGAGTCTTACAAAGAAGCCAGCAAAGTAACTCAAGACACGCAGTCAAATAACAAGCGCTAACTGCTCGAATTCATGTACACATTTAGCACATGTTACTTTGCCCATATGTGAAGGTAATGAGTACCTTGTCTTTCATACTACCATCTCCCCAAACCCTTACTTATAGGAATAACAGACATGGCACTTGATTTTTGGATAAAACAAACCACAACAATTTATTTCCAAAATATAACAACTAATATACTATTAACAATAATATAACCTCTTCGAAATCCATCCTTGCCAGGCTGTTTTACACCCTGACTTAAACCTTTCTGTGCGTACACTCTCCCCTCGTCACCCGACAACAGCAGGTCTAAACTGGCCTTTCAACCAAATAGTGTCAGTCACCAGCCAGCCTTTAACTCTGTGGGTACGGTGATACCAAACCCATTACCAGTGGTTAGAGGAGGGATCTGCCTAACGGCACCATCCTTGTCTTAAACACCTGTTCTAGTCTCCAGCGGCAAGGACAACACCACCTGCTGTGACAAGAAAACAAGGCAGTGCGGGTAGAAATCTGCTCCCAAGCCGTTATCAGCAAAATGGCTGGCAGGGGGACCCTACACCTATATAGTGCCACCCCAATAACTCCAACCCCAACACGCCACTCATCCCTCCATACTCTCCCCCACACTCACATACAGACCTATGTCTGTCAAGCTGCACCTTCCTCCCCAGGATCCTGAATGCTATTTTCAATAGCAAATGCATAGCTTTTTCTAAGTAGATCAAAACCAACCTCTAATCAGCCAATTCAGATTGAAGTAATTGAACACTTAAGTTAAATTTATCTAAAATATCTGTTAAAATGCATCCAGATGCCATTGAAATTTCCTGAAACTGAAATATATTGACATTATATTAACATTATAATCCAGAGTTGGATTCAACTCGCAGTAAGTATATTGTGTGGACAAAGATGTGCTCTGGCATGGAAAATAGCTGGGGAACTGTCACAGGGTTAAATGCATAAATATTTCCTGCCTAGAATATGGGGAGCAGGAAGGAGCAAATGCATAGGAAGGGATTCTGCTCTCCATGCAAGGGGCAGAAAACAATCATTTGAAGAGTGCACTCCGTTGTCATATGCAATAAAGTGCATAAATGTCTGGAGTGCCCCTTTAAATTGCATAGTTATTATTACGTAGTGAATTTACAATGTTTTCAATGTAAGCATTTGCTTGTTAAACCGAGGCCTAATTATTCAGTGCAGAACCATTCAGTTCCATTGTATATGCATTTTAATAGATGTTGAATATAAAATGACAAAAAAAGTCAAGGTAGCAATAAAACTTTCAGTTTCAACAAGAAATCTGACATCACCAGACTCTTAATAGCTTCTTAATCAAAAGATGATTGTCATTCTTTCAGAAAAACATTTCTTTCTTGAGATCATGAAACTGCAGTATACTTACTTTACAATTATTATCAAATTAAATATATATTGACGTGAAATTCTAGTTCCTCACGGTTAGCGCTCTATTTATTACTTTCTCATTACATTTGTTCAGTTATGAAAAGTCCTGGCAAAGGGAATTATGGCCTGCTGGCCAGCCTTTTGTTTAATCTTTACCAGCACCTGAGCAATATACATTTAACAAAGAAACAGGACTTGAGTAGAGGTAACGTGTGACGCAACAACATCAGACAGACCAAAAGATCTACACAGTCACAATGTTTTCTCATAGGTTTAGTAATGACTAGCCAGGCTAATGCAGCATTGCATGTAAGGGCATATTCTCCTGCAACCTCAGTAGTACATATTGTCTCAAGTCTTAAGGGGACCCCAATGCTGCTTCTTGCAAAGGTGGGCCTTAATTACTTCTTCTTCAAAAATGACACTAGTATTTATTCTATCAATGTCTACTTTGTAAGTGATTTAATATACATTTTTTACCCTTTAGGAAAAACAAACATTTGTATGTGGGCTTTATTTGTATGTGGGCTATCAGGGAATGTCGCTGAACATTAATTTGGTTGTTGTTCAGAAGTGGCATCTACTGTGTAGAATAAATCCTAAGAAAATTGCTAAATATGTGTGTGTGGGGGGGGGCTGGTTTACGCCAGCACTAATAATTGTTATTTTTATATGGTTTTAAAAGAAAGCCCAACTCGTCCAAAATATCCTATATTTATGGTAGGAAAAACCTTTAGCTATGAAGGTTTACCCATACTATTGATAGGTACTCTATGATGATATATGTGTAGCTGTTCAAAAAGCTAATAGGTTATATAGGCTCTTCATAAATGTAATCTTTACAAGAAACATAAAATATATAATGCTGCTTTGTTCAATATTATTAATTTTAAATGACTTTGCCAACATTGTGTTGCCTTCATTGTTCACAACCTTTGTGATGGTATGACAGCAGAATAACGAGACATTTACTGCTAAATAGTTAGTATGAAAGGCTGAAGCAAAGCAAGGACACAGATATTGCACATTTGTCATATAAATGACATTGATGATTCCAAAGAGAAAAAGTTATTGATAAGTGACTAATGCCCAGGGGTGGAATAAGGATAAATGTTAATCTATGTTCAAGCAAAAAAAAAGTATTATGTAAGCTATCATGAGGTTAACACCCCGTGGAATCTGAAGCAAATATTGAAAGGAATATCACATGGAACTAAGTCTAATATATAACATGCAACATGAGTCAAAAATGTAAAGGGAAACCCTTGCGAAAAAATTACTGCAGTTTTTCTGAAGTAATACTGCAGTTTTTTGGACATGAAAAAACTGCAATACTGCACTTTTACTGCAGTATTACTGCACATTTACTGCAGTTTTACTGCATTTGTACTTCACTGTACCGCAGTTGTACTGCAGTTATTTTTGTACGGAAGTACAAATGCAATAAAGCTGCAGTACATTAAAGCACAACTGTAGGTTTGCAATATAAAAAAAAAAGTGCAGTAAATGTGCAGTAAAACTGCAGTACAGTGAAGTACAAATGCAGTAAAAGTGCAGTAAATGTGCAGTAATACTGCAGTAAAAGTGCAGTATTGCAGTTTTTTCATGTCCAAAAAACTGCAGTATTACTTCAGAAAAACTGCAGTAATTTTTTGTAAGGGAATGCCTTTCCCTTTACAAGGCAACTGGATGGACATAATGGTTTTTATCTGAACCATCAAATTCGATTAAACAGGCATGCCTTTTGCACAAGGTCAAACACTTGTGTACCAAACTATGAAATAAAAGACAACAATATGCACACTATAATGTGTAAGTCTAGCTAAATCCATGTTTCTCCTTTAAAAGATGCACTGAACAAGGTAGAAGTAAGCTGTAGATGAGCCAATCACATGGCAGCACCTCAATGCATTTAGGCATGTAGACGTGGTGAAGACAACTTGCTGAAGTTCAAACCGAGCAGATGGCAGGGTCAGACTTTGGCGTAAACAACATGAAAGCATGGATCCACCCTGCCTTGTATCAACGGTTCAGGCATTGGGGGCATTTTCTTGGCATACTTTGGGCCCATAAGTACCAATTTAACATCGTTTAAACCCAACAACCTACCTGAGTATTGTTGCTGACCATGTCCATCCCTTTATGACCACAGTGTACTCATCTTTTGATGGCTACTTCCAGCAGGATAATGAACCATGTCACATCATCTCCAGTTGATTTTTTTTAACATGACAATGAGTTTACTGTACTCCAGTGGCCTCCACAGCCACCAGATCTCAATCCAATAGAGCACTTTTGGGATCTGGTGGTACGGGACTTTCACATCATTTATGTGCAGTCGACAAATCTGCAGCAACCGCGTGATGCCATCATGTCCATGTGGACCTAAATCTCTGAGGAATGCTTCCAGCACCTTGTAGGAAGTATGCCACGAAGAATGACGGCAGTTCTGAAGGCAAAAGGGGGTCCAACACACACAAGCCTAGACAAAAAAATAAGCACATCAGTATTCTAGAGCAGGGTGTTCAGACTAGGTACATGGAGATCATAATTAAACCATAACATCAACAGTGAAAGTTTGTATAAATTTCCGTAGATTACATGTATATGCATGTAGTTCGTGGCATGTTTCTAAGTGGATACCAAGGGTTACATTTGATTTACTGGCCAACAAGTTAACGGGATGCAAGCTTGTGTTGCTCGTACAGAGTGTAGTTCAATACCGAACATCCACTTAATCGAATGTTAATATATTACTTTTGTTTTAAGAACATCATACTTACTGACAGAACAATCTTGTGTATATGGATTAAACATTTAAAAGTGGATTGCACAGAAACTTTAAATAGTTTCCATTCTGTGAGTATAAGCAGCTCCATAATTTTTCACTTGCAGTTCAAGTGACCATGCACATTGAACACACAATATAGGTGGAGAATGTCTGTATAAAATCTGCCGGTAAAGCCTATACTACCCATTTTGATTGCACATAATACATTTTGCATATCACAAGATTCGTAAACTATGCAGAATACAAAATAATTATGAAAAACTGCTTGCAGATAAACCATAAATTACTTGTTTGCAGAATTTGCCACCTGTCTAAATTAATATTGGACCATGATGATACAAGCTTTAAATAATGCTTACATTGTAATCTTGTGATCAGTAATATAAAACTAGTAAAACAAAACAACAGATTGCAGCCATGTCGCCCTGATAGTGCCATATGTACTAAAATGTCAATGCCTGGAGATCGGCACAGTGTGACAGGATATATAAAGCACCATTTGAAGGAATTGCTCTTTTTGTGTCTCTCAGTTCCATTAAAATGGATTTAGTATTCAGCACATACTTTGTAGCATTGCTCTGGATAAATGGTCCAGCAAATGATGGCAAATGAAGTACACTGAAGTTTGTCTGGGCAGTTAAATTTGAGGAGCTACTGCATTTTTTTTGTTATTGCTGTTCAGAGGAAAAAGCCATTGAACCTAGTGTTAAAGTTGAAAATACTTCATATTTTTAAATTCTGATTTAAATTCTGATTTAAAAAAAAAGAAGAGAGAACACACATAACCCTTAAAGTGACAACCACATAAAGGTTAGAAAAGGCGGCCAACCACATCTCATACAGTTGTACTCTTGATCTCCATCGATATGGTTCGATGTGACAGTTTTCTTCAGGGCCCATATATTTCCAAACACTTTTCTTCTGCTCCTTCGAATTTGTCACACTGTTTGCATGTACACATGAAAGTTCAGTTGTACAAAGAAACCTTTTGCTTATATTCAAAAGCAAGATCTACAATGGAGGAGGAGAAATTGCTGCTTTCTACAGTAGAAATAAGGAGACCGTTCTTCTTATCAAGAAGATAATGCCTGATCATGCTATCACACTTTAAAACACCAAATTTGTACCAGGGCTCGCACCATTGCACATCACAGTGATCACATGGCAAAACCAATGTAAACATATAGTATGTTTTGTTTTTTAAACATAAGCCTGATTATATTCATTTTATCATATTAAATGATGAATGTGATCATTGATTTCCCTGATAAAATGTTTTCACATGTTATTAATATGTATATTCAAATAATTTGGTTAACCTGAGTTATTTGGTAAAATAGACACTGTTACTTACATATCACTAAGTATAATGAGACTGATTAGTTAAAATTACCTGTGTTGGTTTATTTAATAAGTGTTATGGTTTTGGAAATGTATTGTTTCAAAAGAAGGGAATTGTGCAACTCAACATGCAACTGGCACAAGGTGCCTTTCTCAAGTACTCATAAGGATCTCCGCATCTCTCTGCTTTTTTTTTTCTTATTAATGTGGGTGATGGAAGGGGGACACAAATGAATCTTGATGGTTAGTATATACTCTGGGTGGGTGTTCCAACCCGCTAAATAATAACACAAAGCCTCACAGCACAATTCCAAACACTTTATTCAACAACATATATTGTACATTATGTATTATTATATGTTAATTATCATGGAAATTTTCGCATATACAGGAATGTCACACATCAGCAGAAGCAAACTTATTGACGTTTACATAATAATGTATGCCAAGGATTGGATACATGTGGGTGGAATACAAAGCAGGCATACGATGATGACAATAAATGCTAAATAGATGACATTTGGCAAAGTATTAAAAAGGTTAAAAAAAATAATAGAGTTGACACTTACATTAGTCCACATAAGAGTATGATCAATATATAATACGTTTTCTTTTAATGAGAAAGGACATAACCTTTCATTGCTTTAGAGTCTATAAAAATGCAGCTTGTATCAGAAAAATATGCTCAATGTCTCCTTCCATATGAAAAATGTATGTCCTGTAAATACATTTTAGGCATGTAATTATGTTTAAAATTCTGTTTAAATGGCACTTGGACCTTCTGATTATTGCCATTGACATAAAAAAGCCCTCCATTAGTGTTGTTCATGTACAGACCACTTATATTTGTTGAAATATAAGTAACATTCCTCTGATACCCTTCTATAGTTACACATTGCTATTAAATGTAAAATGTAAATCTAAATTCTCCCTTTAGCTATTTTACTGTGATCAATTAATACAAAAGCAATAGGTACGGAAGACATACTGTGGAACCTTCCATTATAGGTATTTTAATATTGTATTGTAGCTAAGATAAACAATGGAAAGTGAATTTTTTATCCAAGTGGATAAAGAATTACATAACACTAAGGGCATTTAAAACTAAAGGTAAAAATATCCAATGTCCCATCATACAAATGTAATTTGCCACTAGTAATAAAATCTATACCTATACTTGCATATAATTGGAAAGAAATTGGTGTTCCCTATGATGTAACCTTGTTTCATATGTAATGAGTAGAGAGCATTTTCAAACATATCTGATCATCTACAGTAAATTAGTGAAATAATTACAGGATTGAGTGCTAATGATATAGCTAGAAAATCAACTTCAAACATATTAAAATATAGTTTTCTTGTATTTTTTTTTATTTTGTCTGTAACAGATGGTCCTAATCAAACACAGAATACAGCATTACTGGTTATGCTTGGTTGAGTTATGATTTCACATGATGTAGATGCTTACACACTCAAAATGTTGATATATTCACTAATTTACAAGTTGTTTCAAGTTTGTGACAATAAATGTTGCTTGCAAGACCATGAGGTGAATGGAAACTCGAGTGCCCTTGACTAAAACATTTAAAACATGTATTCTGCCCCAATTGTAACTAAAGGAATAAATACATGACAAAAAAATATAGAAAAACAGTTTCCAGTGAAAATCGTCCCAACTCTCTGTTCAGGTTTATAATAAAAAAAAACTGTGGGTGTTTAGAGCTCAACTATAACTCCAGTCCCCCATTCCTCCTCCATCGGATGAGGAGGCTAGTGCTTCAAATGAAATTAAAAACTAAAATCCAAAATATGTGAAAGCCCTACCTACACCTGAACCTTTAAGTGCCTCTTGTGGGTAAAGTCCATTCCAGCACTCTTTACAACTAAGTCCCAACTCACATTTGCAACACATGGGTTCAAGAGTTGTTTGCTCTTCCAACTCATGGTATTCCAGTTGATGCAAGTTTGTAAGCACAGTGAGTAAGTTGGCAGTAGTGAATTGAGAGCTGGACTCAACTTGTGCCAGTTTGCTAATACAAATGATATTTTTTGGCACTTGTAATTTAGTGGATAGACCCATTTGTATAAGTGAAACAGCACCTTTAAAAAGTAAAATGTCTAACACTAAGGCTAACATAGTAAAAAAAGATGAAGAATTAAATCAAAATCATTTCTTTCAGAAGCACTGCAGCGTGTCACATTGCTTAAATGTAGAAAAAAAATATTACGAAAGGAAGCTATAAAATTGCACAGTATACTATAAAAAATAAAGTAATTTGCAGATGGGAACTAGACTGAAGATGATTTTTTTTGTTTTTTGCAGTTCAGAGGTTTTGTTCAATGATTTGCCAAATAAACATGCAATCTTAAATAAAATGAAAGAACCGAGAGTATTCTCTAGAACAGCTGAATGATGTGTATACAAACAGAAAATGTGAAACACAATCAGCTACACCAAATAGACAGTGATGTTTATTGTTAGAATCTTTGAGAGTATGTATATAACAATTGTGAGCATAGTTAATCATTAATAAAATTAATTATATGATATATATATAATATATAGTTAATTATTTAAGATTTCTTTTTTCCATTTCTTAATCTTCTTGATCTTTGAAGGATTTATTAAAATAACCACTTGGCCCACTAAATAGTACAGTTACATAGTTTTGTTAACATTTGATGGTCTATTAAAGTGCTTCTCAACTGCAAACTGGACACTTTTTGGATATCCTAGCTTTGAGCAAATGCATCTCAAATGAAAATGTCCACCATATAGCTGTGGGTGAGTAAATACATTGAAGAGTTGTGTTTGGGATTGTTTGGATTGGTGCAGTTTAATTTGTAGGTTTATAATGAGTACATGTTAATAAGATTTCTCTTTTCAATTATTTCACTCAATCTTGATTTCTCTCTGCTCATCATTGATCTTCTTTGATCATCATTTCTTATAAAATCTGTCCCTCTCCTCCTCACACTTTAATGTGAGAATAGTGGTCAGGGTGTAGGAGGAGGGAGCATGGCCAAACGCTGCTCTACTATCTAGTGAAAGTGAAAGTTGCCTGGAGAAGCAACAATTCACCAAAAGACTACAGGTCAAGCCCAGAGAGTTCCAAGTATGTTTATAAGTTATTCTGAGAACATTATTAATATGGAACTTTAAGCAACCCACATACTATCTTAAGATGTGCAATTAGAAACTGGACCACAGCCTAAGCAAACACAATCTAAGATTTATCTCAGGTGATTGTAAGAGGCCAGAGTATATGTAAAGGTTAGATCATCAGAAACCCCAATGTTTGACTGCACTTGGTGCTTAGTGTATAGTCTACAGTGTGTCCAGTATGGTTAGTTTACAAAAGCTATTGTAAATATTTTTTTCTGTTTCCCTAATGCCCTTACAAGCTTCTGTTCTATATTTATTGGAAAAAAAATGTAAAATACATCCAAAATAAAATCCAACAAATATGAAACTATTAAATCTTTACCAAATTGGTTAAATGTTCTAATTGATTTAAAATGTTTTATTTCCAGCTTTAATATAAGTGAAGCTTAATCACTTTGCCCTTTCTAAAAAAAAAAAAGACTAGAAACCTATGCAGTCTGATGGATGGAAAGTATGTCAAAATACATGCTCCTAGGATATAAAACATATTCCTTGTAATTCAAAATATAATACTTGCAAATCAGTGAATTAGAAATAATGTGTTAAAATTGCTATTCTCTACACACAATGAATAATAAAGATGTCTGTGTTTGGAATGCTTCTTGCAGTTGTAATTTAACTAGTAGAATGTCAGAATGATTTGCACTTTAAAATTAGAAGTAAATACAAAGTCACTGAACAGAGACACACATACACAGTGAACTGTATATGTTTGCATGAAAACATCAACGTAACTTATATTTGATGAGCTGTCCCAGCAGGTTCAAGACATATACCTTAGATTTGGCAAGGGATTGCTAAAAGAAAGGTCCATCCAGATTGGTCCTTGTCATGCTCTCTTCTCTCCCCAGTGCAGTGCCTACTCACCCTCCCTAAGAAGCCACTTCCCCATAAAAGAGAGCTTTTGGGTAGCCCACATATGGAAGCTCCCAGATATGTACAGTATCTTACAAAAGTGAGTACACCCTTCACATTTTTGTAAATATTTTATTATATCTTTTCATGTGACAACACTGCTACAATGTAAAGTAGTGAGTGTACAGCCTGTAGAACCCTGTTGTCCCCTCAAAATAACTCCACACACAGCCATTAATGTCTAAACCTTGGCAACAAAAGTGAGTACACTACTAAGTGGAAATTTCCAAATTGGGCCCAAAGTGTTAATATTTTGTGTGGTCACTATCCAGCACTGCCTTAACCCTCTTGGGCATGGAGTTCTTCAAAGCTTCACAGGTTGTCCCATGATGACATCACAGAGCTGGTGGATGTTAGAGACCTTGCGCTCCCCCTCCTTCCATTTGAGGATGCCCCACAGATGCTCAATATGGTTTAGGTCTAGAAACATGCTTGGCCAGTCCATCACCTTTACCCTCAGCTTCTTTAGCAAGGCAACGGTCGTCTTGGAGGTGTGTTTGGGGACATATCACGTTGGAATACTGCCCTGCGGCCCAGTCTCCGAAGGCAGGGGATCATGCCCTGCTTAAGTATGTCACAGTACATGCTGACATTCATGGTTCTCTCAATGAACTGTAGCTCCCAAGTACCGGCGGCACTCATGCAGGCCCAGACCATAATACTCCCACCACCATGCTTGACAGTAGGCAATCTGAACCAAATAAGTTTATCTTGGTCTCATCGGACCACAGAACATGGTTCCAGTAATCCATGTCATTAGTCTGCCTGTCTTCAGTAAACTGTTTGCAGGCTTTCTTGTGCATCATCTTTAGAGGAGGTTTCCTTCTGGGACGACCGCCATGCAGACCAATTTGATGCAGTGTGCGGCGTATAGTCTGAGCACTAACAGGCTGACCCCCCACCCCTTCAACCTCTGCAGCAATGCTGGCAGCACGCAGCACTCAAAAGTCTATTGTCTAAAAGACAACCTTTGGATATGACGCTGAGCATGTGCACTCAACTTCTTTGGTCGACCATGGCGAGGCCTGTTCTGAGTGTAACCTGTCCTGTAAAACTGCTGTATGGTTTTGCCCACCCTGCTGCAGCTCAGTTTCAGGATCTTGGCAATCTTCTTATAGCCTTGGCCATCTTTATGTAGAGCAACAATTCTTTTTTTCAGATCCTCAGTGAGTTCTTTGTCATGAGGTGCCATGTTGAACTTCCAGTGACCAGTATGAGAGAGTGTGATAACACCAAATTTAACACACCTGTTCCCCATTCACACTTGAGACCTTGTAACACTAATGAGTCACATGATACCGGGGAGGGGAAATGGATAATTGGGCCCAATTTTAGGTTTTAGGTTTAGACATTAAAGGCTGTGTGTTGAGTAATTTTGAGGGGATGGCAAATGTACAGTTTTTTCAGGCTGTGTACTCACTACTTTACATTGTAGCAGAGTGTCATTTCTTCAGTGTTGTCACAAGAAAAGATATAATAAAATATTTACAAACATGTGAGGGGTGTACTCACTTTTGTGAGATACTGTATATAAGTAGTATGCTTCATTGATGCCTAGGCATTACTGTTTATTTAACTAAAATGAGAAAAGGATAGAGAGAGTAATGGTAGAAGAGAGTAATAGAGAAATAGGAACATTAAAGTGTGAGAGAGAGGAACAAATTTTATAACAAATGATTATCAAAGAAGATCAAAAGTATGGAGAGCAGAGCAAAAACACTATTAAGTGAAAGGACCAAAATAAGAAGAATGGAATTAAAATTGTTAATGACATGGACTCATTATAAACCTACAAATTGAACCCAGCCAATTGCAAATTGTCCTAAGTGGCTTATTTACTTACCGATTGGCTACATAGTAGGCCTTCCACCCATATATAATCAAAGAGATCAATGGTGTTTAACCACTGTGTGTATATGTGTGGTGTTAGAGTTTGTGTGACGGGTGACATGAGATATGAGGAGGTAAAGCAAATAACAAGAGTGGGAAGAAAAATGGGAGATAAAGAGACAGAAGAAGGAGGATGTGACAGAACAAAGACACAGAGAAGGACAGTAAAAGAGAGGAAAATAGACGTAAAGTATATAAAATGTTAAGAAAGGAGGGAAGAAACTTTAAAAGGGACTCAAAGAAAGAGGCGGGAGAAAGAAAATAGTAAGAGAAAGAGAGATAAGAAAGAAGAAACAGGAAGTGAAAAAGAGACATGGTGGGTTCAAAAAAGGAAGAAAGAGAGAGAAGAAAGGGAGGGATAAAGACAGAGTAAGAGAGAGACAAAAGAAGGAGAGAGAGAGATAAGAGAAGGAAGAAAGCGAGAAGGGGAGAAAAAGAAAGAGGAGTGAAAGCAGATAGAGGAAGAGAGAAAAAGAGAGTTAAGAGAAAAGAAAGATATGGAAAAAGAAAAGCAGGGAGAAAGAGAAAGTTAAAGCTGGAGATACAGAAAGAACAGAAATGAAAAAGAGAGAGACAGTAAAAAAATGAAAAAATAGGAGAAACATAAAGGGAAAGAGAGGGAGAGAAAAAAAGAGACACTTATGCAAATGTAAAAATAAAGTCACACACTGGGAAACAAATTGTTATAGGACATGGTCTTTTCTGTTCTTGTGACTGCTGCTGAGGGTTGGTCAAGCATGTTAACCAAAATCATTGTTTTCTCAGTATCATGGTTAACATGAAAAGCACCTGTCATTTCAATACAAGGGTATCCATGCTTCAGAAATGACAGATTAAATATAGGAGACAATGCATTTTCTGTTTAGTTCCCTTTTTCACCCTATAACAGCTACCCCTTCCACTAACCTTAATACCTCTGAGTTTGCCACAAACTTCAATAATAAAATTGAAACTCTCAGATATGAAATAGCAGCACTGTCTCTTTACCCTCCTTTTCACTAAACTAATTTTCCTTCTCTATATTTAACCAATTCTCTCTTGTCACATAGGATGAGGTCCATGCTCTTCTTCCTTCCTCTTGTCCAACCACATGTCCCCGTGATCTGATCCCTTCTCACCTCACCCAGTCTCTCTCATGTACTTTGGTCCCTACACTAGCTCATATATTTAACCTATCCCTTTTCACTGGATCTGTGCCATCTCCCTTTACGCATGCTACCACACCACTGAAAAAGCCCTTCCTGGACCCAACTGATCTCTCAACTACCGTCCCATCTCTCTACTTCATGTTGCCTCCAAGCTTCTTGAAACAATTTTCTATACTCAAGCAACGAAGTTTCTTAATTCCGACTACTTACTCGACCCTCTTTAATCTAGATTCCATTCTAGACATTCTACTGAGAAAGATTTTACTAAGGTTGCTAATGACCTACTCACTGCTAAATCCAAGGGCCACAGCTCTAATCCTACTTGACCTTTCTGTTTCTTTTGAAACCGTGGACCACATTCTTCTACTTCAAACTCTTCACGGTCTCAGTTTCTGTGACATTGCTGTATCCTGGTTCTCATCCTACCTTTCTGATCATACCTCCAGCCTTTGCCTCTCCAGTAACACTTCCGTTTCCCCTCGCAGTCAGGGTACCCCAAGGCAAGTTTTAGGGCCCCTTCTGTTCTCTCTTTACACTAACGAACTTGGCAAATTAATCTTATCCTTTGGTTTTCAATACCACCTGTATGCTGAAGATACTCAGATCTACCTATCCTTTTCTGATCTCTCTCCCTCCGTGGGTAACTAACTGTCTTGGCTCTGTCTCTAACTGGATTTCTGCATGTTTCCCCCTTCCAATGCTAACATTCCCTCATCAGTTTCTCTAAATGTAAATGGAACAATGATCTCTCTATCCCCTCAAGCTCACTATCCTCGACTGTGACCTATTGTTCACTTCCCGCATTAAGTCTGTCTAAAAAACTGCGTCTTTAAAACATTGCCTGCATCTACTAAGGCTCTTGTCCATGCCCTCATTATCTCCCACCTCGATTATTGTAACAATGTCTTTGCTGCTCTCCCTCATACCCAACCTGCCCCTCTACATTCCACCATGAATACTGCTGCCAGGCTTATCTTCCTATCCCATCCCTTTACTAAAACTTCTGTCAGTCTCTTCACTGGCTGCCTGTGCACTTCATTTCAAAATTGTGACTTTCAAAGCTCTTCATAGTGGTTCTCCTACCTACATCTCCCTCTACCCCCGTCCCGGTGCCGGCATTTCATGCAGAGCGCCGCAATATGCCGGCATATTGCGGCGCGCAGCATGAAATGCCGGCACCAGCGAGCGGCTTTTAAACACTGATGCGGAGGAGAGAGAGGGGCGCCTAGCAACCGCTCGGCGCCCCTCGTTCTCCCCGCATCAAAAAAAAGAAGACAGCGTTTAAAAGCCGCTCGCTGGTGCCCGCTGCTTCACTGCTGGGTCATATTTCGGCGCTCAGCAGTGAAGCAGCGGGCACCAGCGAGCGGTGCAGGAAGACAGCAGCATCGTGCTCCCGTCGTTGGACTTCAAGGTGAGAGAGGGGGGGATATACAGTGGGTGGGGGGGGATATATAGTGGGTAGGGGGGATATATAGTGGGTAGGGGGGAAGGTATATAGTGGGTAGGGGGAGGGAGAGGGGGTAAAAAGTGATAAGGGAAGGAGAGGGGGTAAAAAGTGATAAGGGAGGGAGAGGGGGGTAGAAAGTGATAAGGGAGGGAGAGGGGGTAGAAAGTGATAGGGGAGGGAGAGGGGGTAGAAAGTGATAGGGGAGGGAGAGGGGGTAGAAAGTGATAGGGGAGGGAGAGGGGGGTAGAAAGTGATAGGGGAGGGAGAGGGGGGTAGAAAGTGATAGGGGAGGGAGAGGGGGTAGATATAAGTAAAGAGTGTGCATTAATGTGTGGATACATTGAGTGAATGAGGGAGAGCATGAGTTAATATGTGAATGTATTGTCTGAATGAGGGAGAGCATGAGTTAATGTGTGGATGCATTGAGTGAATGAGGGAGAGCATGAGTTAATGTGTGGATGAGTTGTCTGAATTAAAGTGTGAATTAGTGAGTGACTGTAAAAGTGTTTGTGTATCATAGATGTATAATTGTGGAAGGGCAAAGATGGCACTAGCAGGAGGTTTGAGCCTTGGGGACCAAGATGGCACTGGCCGGACTGTTTGGGGACAAAGTTGACTTGTGCTGGGCTATTTGGGGACAAAGATTGTAAATCTTATGTGTGTAATCTGGGTGCTGGCCAGGTTCTATGTGGGCAGTGTGGACGCCAGGGCTGGCTTTGGGGTGTGCAACCTGTGATCTATGCCTATAATTTAGGGGGTTTTAAATATACCTTTAATGCCATGTTTTTATGTGAATTCCAATTGATTTTTACCTGCAAAGCTGGGTTTTTGTGTTATTCTGTAGATCCATATCTGCTATGCTATGTTTCCATACATTATTTATGTGTACCTGCAAATACAGGGTTAATATGTCTTATTCAGTTGATCTACACCTGCGATGCTACGTTTCAGGACTACAGGTCCAAATACAGGACTTGTATGTCTGATTCTGTTTATTTGATATATACCTTCAGTGCTGAGATCACAAGTGAATTTCAATTGATCTGGGTTTGTGTGTTGATCTATACCCGCTATCGGCAGCAGGGACTAATATTTATATATATATGGGCAGCAGGGGCTAGTAAATGGGTTTTATATATCTGGACAGAGGCACAATTTCAGTGCTTGCCATAGGCGCTATTTTCAGTAGATACGCCTCTGGGTAAAGTTCACCCTTTTACAAAAATATAGCTCCCTTGCCATCTTCAACATCCTTTCTGGTATAATTGATATCCCATTCAGTAAATCAATCACCCACCTAGCCCTCCGGTGCATTCCCTCCCTGATATAACTCAACTCCTCAAAAATACCATGGCTCAAAACCAAAAAAGGGAACTGTTGGTTTTTGGAGATTTTAATATTGATTGGCATGAATTCCAAAAATAATAAATCATGTAGACTGTATAGGGCCTTGGAGGTAATGCAATTCATTTTCTCTCCAACTGTCATTAATATAAAAAGAACTAATCACACTCTGCTGCACTGGATTCTTTCCTCTTGTCCTGACAGAATGCAGGAGGCAGGTGATCTCCCGAAGAGTTTCAGTGATCACTGCCTAGTGTAGCGTAAAATAAAGGCCACAAAAGGGCTGGGGCTTCCATGGGGAGTACTATTTGTATAAAGTTTTTAGGCACATTTAGCACTGGGTTTTTTTCACAGTACACAGTTTTATTTTTTTTGAGTGATTTTTTTGAATTTGTACAGTGGTACGGAAGTGAATGCACAGTAAAGGGAACCACTGACCTCTAGACCTTAATAAAAAAAGACAAATATAAATCAGTCCACTTTTACATTTAATTTGATACTGCCACATATGCGAGACTAATACTTTTAGCATGTTTTGTTTTACTTATATGTAAGCAACAAGGGTTTATGTTTTTATTTCATGTGTTTCTAGAAACAGAAAAAGCATAGTGACTTTTAAGCTTCTACTTTCTATGTTCTACAATCTGTTGTTGCGTGTATATCTCTATTATGTCATCTGACGATGCACCTGTTTATTGTTTCACTAAGCGAACTGCTACAGAAGCATTTTTCTTTCTTTGTAGCTGCCATTTCATTGAAGTTCTCTGAGAGTGATGAATTATAATTATGCTTTTGCCTTTTTGATCACAGGCTGACAGAATACTTCTACTTCTCCTTTCAGCACTGCAGGCAACCCAGGACTTCTGCAGTTCTTTGAAGTTTACTGCGCCTTTGATGAAGTAGCTAATTAGTTTAAGTTGCATTTCTTTTTAAAGGTGCTTATAAAGTGCTACTTGTAGTCACTTTTTCTTTCCATGATGATGATCCTTGCTGAGACAGAAATATCAGACCTTTCATTGGTTGTGATTGTGTGCACTATTGTTTAATGTAAATGGTATGCCAAGAGGATATGACCCTTGGGGACCCAAAATAAAGACACATTCCTTCCTGCTGCCTGGACATCTGGAACACCACTGAACACTTTCAACATGTAAATGTAAGATCAGTGATGAGCATATGCCTTGAAGAGCTTTAGTGTCTACCAATTACCCCTAAGTGCACTTCTTTATGTCATTATCCATGACAATCCATATTTAACAATTTGGCCGTTAGAAAACACTTGCCCCTATCTGACTAAGCTTTTAGGCAACTTGTAAGTAGTACTTTCAGATAAACACATTCAGCTCTATTCACTAAAATGTGAGTGCAAATGTGAGTTCATAGGGGGACCCCAGTTTAACTGTATTTTATAGCTCACATAACTCCTACTCAGGTGTGTAACTAGAACCACAGGGCCCTGGTGCAAAAATTGCCCCGGGGCACCAACAGCTGGTCTGTGCCATCATTGCACCCAAACAACTTGTCTGTGCCCCCTTCCAACATACACTCTGGTACACATATGTAAACACGCACAAATTACACACACATACACATTATTCTAATACACACTCCCACTTACACATCCATGCTCACACACAAACACCTACACATGGATACTCACACACAATTACACATGCATGCTCACACACATTTACACATCCATACTCACACACATTTTACATCCATGCTTACACACACACAATTTCACATCCATGATCACACACACACAATTACACAACCATGTCCACATTCATTCATACATACATACATACATAAATACAAACAAACATCCCCACGCCCCCGCTTACCTCTCACTGCTCCTGCAGCTTGCTACCCGGCTGCTCGCACACTGTGCGGGCAGCCTCTGTTTCACATGATGTAACGTGTCCCCGATATGCTCCTATCTCCCCATACTGGTTCAAAATAGTTTAGTTTCTAAACTATTCTGAATCGCTATGGGGAGACAGCAACAAGGACTGCTGCGTCCCCTGTAGTTATGCCAGTGCTTATACTGTATATTAGGGCAAATGTTATTATGTAAGGGCATGAGAGTGAAGTTGAGTCCGGTTGACTTAACCATGTTATTATTATTTTTATAAAGATATATACTGTATATACAAAGTTCTTAAGGACCCTATGCACATGTTATGAGGTCCAAAATAATAGTGTTGAGATGACCCTTAGGATGCAATAGTACATCCTGTGTTTGGGTTTTTTGTTTGCATTGAAGGAGATCATCACGGTTACCCCTAGATACCCTAATGATTTCTGGTCATGTTGCACTGAGCACAGGGAAAAAAATAAAAATGTAGGAAATAAAAGTATTTAAAGTATAAGCCTTCAAAATATTATGAGAGAGAAAAAAACTTGGTATGCTTGGTATTACTATACTCGGGCAATGATACTGAATAAATATTTTTTTTCAGAAGAGGCTCTTTATGCTATAGAACAAACCATAAACAAAACCACAAAAAATACAAAAAAATATAGTTGGTCCCCACATCTTTTTCCTTGTTTGTTGCATCCCCATGATTGTCTGGCCACGTGGGCTCTTTCTGCACCTCATTGCAGGCCATTCAGTGTTTCACAGCCAGTTTGTCTAACACAAACTGAGGATAATGATCTACATGGACTACCCAGGACTGTACAGGAGCATGGTCTCAGGTCAATTCAGACTCTTGAAGCAATATTTGAATGACCAAAACTGTGCTAGTTAACTAATCAGATCTTCCTGTGTGTATGTGAATGTGAATGCTGCATTCCTGGGACATGTTAATGCTGCATTCCTGGGACTAAATTGAGGGCTCATCAACCAGGGATAGCATAGATATGCTGAGTCACCTGAGGAGGAGGAAAAGCTGTTGTTATTATAGCAAGATGTCAGAAATGATGTAGCATGTCAGAGTTCACACAATACTTATCCAAAATCATCCCTCTGGTATTTCACCATGCTGGAATCAGTGGCATATCAATCTTCAAGTCAGAATAGCTAAATCATGGCATGAGACCAAAAAACCCACTCTGACGCTCATAATGCACTGGCGGGAATTGCAAATAACCTGGAAACTGAGGTAATATAAGTGTTTTATAGAATCAGACTATAATAAAGAGTGTAGACACAAGCTATAATAGAAACATCCTGGCATATCTCAAATGAAAAGGAGGGTTGACTATTCCCAACCGCACTTTATAGTTTCTGCCTAAAAGCAGTGATTAGCAAAGTAATATAATGCTGTTAACATTTTTACCTGTAATATCTTTAAATCGGAGGCTCCAACCCCTTACTTATGCGTTAGTATAAAGTATAGGCAGTTGTTTATGCCTAAAATGACTTACAAAATGGTGATCAGTAAACCGGAGGGGCTGGTTCAGGGCTGGATTTAGGATTAGTCAGCATCTGTCTCTGAACTCTCCTCATTGTTCACCTATTGTGCCTGGTGCATGTGGCAAGCTAACTGGTGGTAATATTTTTTGAGTCAAGTTACTTTTGCAGGTAAAGTTTAGCATTCACATGCAATCTGCTTATTTGTGAGTTGCTAATCTTTCCATTATGACTTGCATTCACTTGAAGCTCTAGTTGTGACCTTGCAAGTCCGTGTAGCATCCCACAATCTTTTTGCATGTTTGGCTCAGATTGAAATACTTGGTAATTGGACCATTCTGTCAATCTTACATAATTTTGCCTTAAAACCCTTAAGTAAGTAGGGTAAGACTTGACTTTTTTCTTAGAATCCCCTTTTCAATTATATCCTTCAATACACTGGCATTATAATAGGTTTAAGATAATTAGTTAAGGACAAAGAGGTTACAATGATTCCTGTAATACACGCATTTTGTTTATAAATCATTATGCTACAATCAGTAACACACTTTTATTTTTTATTTGTAAATGTCACTGCAAGAATTGAGTTATTATACAAAGTACGGTATATTCAATTGGAAATGTCTGGTTATTAAAATATCACATACTTTATATATTTTGTTTTTATTAATTGGGAAAAATGCAAACTAAAATGTTTTCTTCTTCTCTATACAATAATGTTTTAAACTAAGTTTATATTGTTGTTAGTTGTTACAAGTTGTCAGAGCATCTCTTTAGACCTGCAAATCTTTACACCATTATAGTAAAAAAAAAAGTCATGTAGAGCAGAAAGAAGCTAGTGCAACTGCTCTATGGCCTTTTTGAGGAAGGTGGAACTATTTCCATTTGCCCACACAACATCTATATAAGCATGTGACATTAACACTGTAAGGACTTACCAGGAGTTGGAGCCCAGTTGCAGGAGATGGCACACACACTGCTCAGAGTGACAGGATGGAGAAATCACTAGAGCAGTAAGTGTGCACTGGGGCAACACAGGTACACGGTACAGACAGGGGTTATCCAGAAGCAGAGTCAAAATATAGCAAGGCAGAGGAGGCATAGAATTACAGTACATCCAGCAGGAAAAACACAACCAGATCCTGGGCTGGAGGTTAGGCCATGTGAGGGAGGCGGGGTTCTGGCCATAACAGAACTAGGTGACAACACAGCAGAATCAGTGATCAGGTATGAAACCTCAGCAGACCACAAGTTAGAGAGCCTCACTGTAATGCTGGAGTTGTGAGTTCAAGTCCAGCCAGGCCTCTTAAAGAGGTGGCCATGCCTTGTGGTCTGTAGGTCTCCAGGTGATGCCTGACGTACAAGCTCTGTCTGCACAGTGTGCAGTCCGTGAGAAAAGTAATATCTTGAATGTTTTACAGAAATCATATCACATGTTTAAATTATACTCACAAATAAGCAATTAATCTCCCAGAACAGAACACCAATCCAAAAACAATAGCTAACTGCTCACCTTTACATAAACACTTAGTAATGATATAGCTTATGCATAGCCTAGCATGAGCAGATTATACTTTTCACCCAATATATAGGTAAAACTTCAATTTGATGTTAATCTGGGTTGTTGCCATTGCAGAAGCTCATTACAGGTAAAGTGTTACAGCCAGTAGTATGAGCACCTTTATGTCTTTTGATGTCTTTTATTTTTTAAATTAATGTTTGTGTTGTAGCTAATATAATATGCATCAACCAATATCTCTAAGTTCTAAAAAAAAAAGTGAAAATACATGATTGCCTGTGAATGTGGTATGGTAATAAATTATGCCTTATATTTTATATTTAACTCCGTTTATTGAGTTCATGCAGATTTCCAAGTAAAACACAAGCGTATAGCAAATAAGCAGGCAATCAGTAGTAGTCAGGCATGACCACAGATGACAGGCATCATACATCGTTTCAACTGCAGATACATATGACAGTGGGAGAACGTGTTCTACAGAATGACAATTCTTGACAATTGTTGGACAAATATACACAAGGTGGTACAATTATTGCAGTCTAGAAGATTACCTTGGCACAATATGCCTTATATTTTAAACTACAATACATGTTAGCATATACTATACTTTTGGTTGCCTGTCTGCGCACTTATTTTAGCTTTTTGCAGTGTGGTAAATTTCTCTGCAAATATCTTCTAGAAAAGGTTCCCTATGATCAGAAATATGTGCATAAACAATCTATCAATTTAAGTTACACTTATATTCTGCACACATCATTGAAATGCTTAGTAGAAGTTTTTTTTCTATTAATTACAATACATGGATGAGTTTGCCTGGGTGTCAGGGGAATAAATGCCCCCAGGCCAGTCCAGAATCATTTACAAAGGGCTAGTCCCACCTAGGCTGGACTGGTCCGAGCTGGAGTATGTATGAATGTATGTATACATGTTAGAATGAGAATGTATGTATAAGTGTGTTAAGATGAATGTGTAAGAGTTTATGCGTTAGCATGTATGTGTATGTGTACGTTTTTTGTGTGCTACCATGGATGTGTATATGTGTTTGTGTGTTAGTATGAATGTGTGAGCATGAATCTGTATATGTTAATGGTAAAGTGCATGTGTCTTAGCGTGAGTATGTAAGTGTGTGTGTTAGTGATAGTGAGCAAGTGTGCTAGTGTAAGTAGGTGTAAGCATGTGTGTTGGCGAGTAAGTTTGTGTAAGTGTGTGTGCATATACACCGATCAGCCTGCCTAATATAGTGTAGGTCCCCCTTGTGCCGCCAACACAACCCTGACCTGTCGAGGCATGGACTCCACTAGACCTCTGAAGGTGTGCTCTGGTATCTGGCATGAAGACGTTAGCAGCAGATCCTTTAGGTCCTGTAATTTGCAAAGTTGGGCCTCCATGGATTGAACTTGTTTGTCCAGCACATCCCACAAATGCTTGATTGGATTGAGATTTGGGGAATTTGGAGGCCAAGTCAACACCTTGAACTCGTTGTTGTGTTCCTCAAACCATTCCTGAACCATTTTTGCTTTGCGGCAGGGCGCATTTTCCTGCTGAAATAGGCCAATGCCATCAGGGAATACCGTGAAAGGTGAAAGGGTGTACATGGTCCGCAACAGTGATTGGGTTGGTGGTACGTGTCAAAGTAACATCCACATGAATGGCAGAACCCAACGCAAAACATTGCCCAAAGCCTCACACTGCCTCCGCCGGCTTGCCCTCTCCCCATAGTTCCCCTACCACAATGCTTCAATTGCTTACCTTCTCCATCATTACCCAGACTATTCTGGGGCTGCTGCCATTAATGGAGTACTATGTAATGCAGGAGATTTAGTGATGAGAAATTATTTTCCTTCTGTTCTGCAGTTATTTATTTATTTGACATTGATGAAATGAAATAAACACCTTAATGATTTTGCTAAGGAGATAATAGCCATGCAGCAGGCATTCTGTAGTATTATAATGAATTGTTGTTGTTGATGCAATCTTATCATATTTGTTATATATGGCACAACAAAGCTCATTGTCAATTTATTCTAAAATCTGGAGTTGAACTCTATTTCTATGCACCGATGGGAAGCATACTGGATATGGTTATGCATTTAAATATCCTTATTTTCATAGCCATTGTTGTCATTATAGAGTATTAAAAAGCTTTTAAGATCTGATCTTACCAACCACCAAAAGAGTTATAGAAGAGTAAAATCAGACATTTTAATGGATAAATGGGCTTTTAGCTAATAATTTATAAAAACCCATAAACCGCCTTTTAAATGTAATCCTAACAATGAAAATAATCTCTTCTTAGCGGATATATAGTATGAGGTTCAGAGCTTGAATCTACAAAAATATTTTAAGTTATACTGAAAATATTAACATTTTGATTTTAGAGAAAGAGACGTACGGTCATGTTTTGATTCTGGGCTGAGGTCTCCTAGATATTGACAGATACTATGAGTGTTGTCTTTAGTGGCTTGTTGAGCACTAGCTTGTAACACTGCGTTTTAAGGACACTGAGTGCAGCTCAAGATTGCTATGTGTATATGGGCTGGTTACAAGCAAGGACAAGGAGGTAAATGGATTAAAATACAAAAATATGAATCAAAGCATGCTGGTGGAGGCTAAGAAGGTGAAAAAATGCTGGGTATAGAGATGGAGGGGATGATTTTGGTACAATATGTGGTGATACTGATAGTGGTGGAAATCACGGTGGTGAGGAACATTATGATGATGATGGTGGGAGACATTAATATGGTGGTTGGGGATATGACTTATATGAATAATGAAATGTGATGATGGTCCGGGACAACTCTACACTTAAACCTACATACATTTTTTATTATTAGGAGATTAAAATATGTTATAAGCATTACTATTAATCTGTATGTTTTTTCATTGAATCTATACCTGCGATGCATGGTTTGCATTTAATATTCAGTTGATCTGTTTCCACGTGGTTCTTATTTAATCTATACATGCAATGCAGGGTTTACATGTGATGTTCAGCTGATCTCTGTTTCCATCTGGTTCTCATTTGATCCATACACACACAATGCTGGGTTTGCATGTGGTTCTCATATGGTCTATACCTGCAATGCAGGTTTTGCATATGTTACTTAGTTGATTTATATGGTTCCATGTGGCTTTCATTTGATCTATGTACACAATGCAGGGTTTGTATCATTACGTTTAGGATGTGCCAAAGATATTTGCATATTTTGACCTATAAAATAGTTTGACCATTAAACAGTTATTAGGACTGTTATAAAATTATCGGGTAACAAATGTTTTGTACATGTTTGCCAATATTTTTTTTACTAGAGCTACAGGTTTATTTGCCTGTTTACCATCTACTATTAAGGGGATTTATTCAGTTATTTATACAGGTAAACTTGAAAATGGTTAATTTCATAGTTAAAATACTATTTAGCATTATTTGGAGTATACCAGCGCTCTCCCAGACAGTGCCAACACATTGTATGATGTCCTGGCCACAGTGATATTGAGAACTGTGTTTTCATATGTATCTTATCTTTGTTCTTTAAATATACCTTATAAATGGGGGTTTATCCCTATTCTAAACAAAAAAACATGTGTCGTATGCACAAAAATGGCCCATTAAATATGGAACTGGTATTCACTTATTTGGTTGTTTTTTATTCCCAGTCCGGCCTTGGTTGTAATGAAAAAATGTGATGTGATGTGATGTTAAAATTGTTCACAATCTTAAAAAAAAAAGGGAGATGAAAAGGCATGCAAAAAAAAAAACACAGGCACCTCACAAATTCACTAATTTTTAAATTGCCTACCACTACACTTCCCTGGGATGGAAGGAGTTAAATAATTTAAAAAGAACCCTATGGGAGTCAAGGACTTTATTACTCTTCATTTTTTAAATTACCTTTTTTCTTTACAATTGGCATCTTTTAGGACCCCACGGGATGGGGTCTGTGCCCCTCCAAAGGGTATTTTATTTTTTTTAGACCCATTTTACCCCGATAGACAGGTGATGCCCCTAAAGAGCAATATTGAAATTTTAAGCTCTGTACCACAACAGATTGGGGGTTAGAGGGAGATATCATCATTAGCAGGGGAGGGTATAATAATTTAGATTCCCCTAAAGAGCAATATTGACATTTTCAGCCCTATACCACAACAGAATGCCTGTGAGTGGAAGATACCCACATTAGCAGGGGAGGGGATATAATAAGACCTATACCCCCAGGATTTTTTAATTATTTGCACATGGGGTTGAGGAACAGAGGGGAATCATCAACCCTTCCCCTTGGTAATAGTGTCATGGGACCCCTATTTCTTTTTATAATGTTGCATTTAAAAAAAATGTTGTAACTTTTAAAATTTAAAGTCGCAGGTGCTCACATGCCCTCACAAGCAACTTATGGGTTAGTGAATTTGCGAGTGTTAGCATGCAAGTGTGTGCAACTGGAGACGAGTCTGATCAGTCGACTCGACTTCTTAGTGACTAGAGTCAAATATCATTTATGTGGGTACACTAAATGAGAAAGGAAATTAAGGGAAAGCAAAAACATGAAAATTCTGGTCCCATAGCATGAAATAGACTTGGTCATGAGGGTTTCAGCTATGATTTCATGGAATAGCATTTCTGTTATATGGTATCTTACATGTAGGCTCCTAGATTTTTATATTTTAAAATAAATGAGTCACATACACAGAGCTATAAATGATATCTCATATTTTTATACACCACATTTTGTTTTTCGTTGCAGAAAACCATAATTTGTCTCAAAAAGCTTGTGAATAAATAAGCTTGTAACCAGGGCAACCAAAATAATGGACTAAAAATCTGTATCGTTTACACAATGTTAGCAAGTATTGTGGAAGATAAACACAAAAGAACTAGAAAAACAAAGATCTACACTGCATAGTATATGATACAGAGGATTCTGAGAGCTCTCTTCGTTGTATTCCTTTTTTATCTACACTAATCATAGCACAAAATCCGAGTGTAATTAATCTGTGGTTTGAGAGATATGTTGTAAATCAAATGCCTTTTTTTATCAATAACAATGGATCTGCAGGAAAGACATTCAAATCGTATTATGTAAGGCAACTTTAAATATTAGACTTTTGAGGACAGACAGGATTATGAAACAATAACACAAGAATGTAGACAGGGAATAGTGCAGTTTTGCCTTGCTCTTCTAAAATGACTAAACAACTCCCTTTTTTAACCAGGATTTGTGATATTTGAGAACGTTTTTTTAGTTGAATGCGGTTTTTAAAATCTCTTTATAGTTTTTTCAGCATATGGCTGGGGTGTGCCTTAAGTTGCTTCTTAAAAAAAATAAAGCTGATCATATTGTACCTTAAACTAAACCATGAACGCACATTTGTCTATACATTTTCTATATACATATCTATATATATCTATAGCGCTGGACACTGCAGCGCTTCAGGGGATCTTCCTCTCTGGCAGCCGGTGAAAGTATGCGCGATGTGTGTAGACAACCTCCACTGCTGATGGCCGGTACTTCCACCGGGGCTTTTATGGTGGAGCACCGGAAGGGCATGTAATACCCGCACTCCGTCATAGAAGCCCCGGCAGAAGTGCCGGCAGCAGCGGAGGTTGTCTGTGCGCATCGTGCAGACGTCCACTGGCTGCCAGAGGAGGATCCAGGTCCCTGCAGCTCTGCACGGGATCTGGATCTTAGTCTTGTACAAAAGTGTAGAAAACCAATGATATGTGAATAAAGTAATAAGGGGTATCATACAAACAATACTTTCCCTTTTTTGTGGGTTTTTACCGGCAGCCACCCGAAATCAACACTCTCCAAATGTTTCAATTAATAAACTTTTTTGTTCATAGATACAGAACTCAAAACACATTGTTCAGTTATTCCTTAATGTCTTTATGTTTAAAGCATACCAATGCTAACATCTATTAGATCTTTAAGTAATCATTTGGCGATGTCTCTGCCAAAGACATTGTATTGATTGAGAACATACCTTGATAAATAGTGAGTAATAAAATCACATCAGTAAATTCTTAAATCTTATAGAAACAGATGTCATTTTTTTAACTAAAGTAAAAAATAACACACACTGATGGGATGAATAGATTATAAGTGAATAAATGCATGCCCCAGATGCCTATGTAACCAGAGAACCATCATGCCCTCATTCACATCAGGAAGCAGTCACTGGGAAAGCGAAGAATTTCAGTTGTTTCACATTACATTTTTGCTTTTTTTTTTTATTAATTAGTCATTGAAATTCTGAACCAAATAAAAGATGAATGTTGTCAAACCATTGCACTTCGTACAATTTCAAAAGTTCACTTACATTTCTGTTATTCTTCTCAGTTAAAAACAACTGTCATTATCTGATCTCTACAGAAAATGATGCTGCACACTTATAGTGTCATTTAAGTTAGGTAACATTTTATACCAGAATGTTATTATCAAGCAAAGAACATTATTATTTTGTTCTATTCCTCCAATGTTCTCATTAATTACAATTTTCAACTATACTGGAGGTTTAAATCATTCAGCAAAATCAGACTGGATATATAATTTGCAAGCAAAAGGTAAGTGAACCATTTGGAATGACCTGGTTTTCTCCATTGATTGTTCATAAATTGTGATATATACATATACATCCTAGTAAAAAGTATATACAAATACAACCTGCTTAAGCCAATACCAAATAAACCTTGGTAATATTTCATGTCTTTATTGAACAGACTCATTGAACATTCACAGTGCTGGTGGAAAAAGTAAGTGAACTTTTGGACTTAATAACTGGTCGAACCTTCTTTGGCAACAATAACCTCTGCGGAGCAGACCTTCACAATGTTCAGGTGGAATTTTGGACCATTCTTAAGCTCAGCCAAATTCCTAGATGATTGTGTGACCAGCTCTCTTGAGATGATTCTGGCTAGGCCCCACAAATGGCAGATTTTCTTTTACGAAACCATTCTGTAGCAGATTTACTTTGATGTTTAGGGTCATTGTCCTGCTACACCACCCAACTTATACTATGCTTTAGCTGGCGGACAGTCGTCTTTACATTATCCTGTGTGATAAATGGGATTCATTGTTCCCTCAATGATTGCAAGCTATCCAGGGCCTGAGGCAGCAAAGCAGCCCTCAATCATTATGCTCCCTCCACCGTACTTCACCATTAGGATGATGTTTTCATGTGAGTATGCAGTGCTGTTTTTACACCACAAGTAGTGCTGCAAGTTCTTCCTGAACAATTCAGCCTTAGTTTCATCAGTCGACAAAATATTTTTCCAGTTGCGTTGCGGGGTGTCAAAGTGCTCAACGGCAAACTTTAGGCAAACAGCCTGATTGGAAAGCTGTGGTTTCCTCCATTGTGACCTGCCATGGACTCCATGCCTGTTTAACATGTTGCATATGGTAGACTCTTGAACAGAGATGGTTACTAGTTCCAAAGATCTCTTTAAGCCTTTATCTGTTACTCTAGGGTTATTTCTTACCTCATTGAGCATTCTGTTTTTTGCCCTTGGAAACTGCTTGACTGGACACCTATTTCTAGGGAGAGCCACATTGCTAAATTATCTCCATTTATAAATAATTTGGCTTTGGGCAGGAATGGCTTGGAATGCAAAGTCTAAGATTACTTTGTAACCCTTTCCAACATTCTGCAAATCAACAATTCTTGATTGTAGGTCTATGGTTCACATCAGCAGATGCTTCTTGAGAATCAAAAATTGTGTGTGCTTTTTATGTAAACGTAGCTCTAAAATGCATCTCCTATCTCGTTTGATTGATTGGACTCCCGGTTTTCAAACCAAACATTTGTTAATTTAGCAGCCCATCCAGAAAATCCTCCAGCTCTTGTTCTGGTTGCCATGAGCTGTGGCCAGAATTTGAAGAAAAATAAGCATGGCAAACAAAATAGCAAAAAAGGGTTGGAAGGAAAGGCATCAAGCAATGTCTTGCAGGGATAACTGGAAAGGGGTAAGTTACATTGCCCACAATTAGCAAGGGCCAATTTTATTTCCCAAAAGTACACTTGAGTTGGCTTCAGTTTTGCTTTGAACAGCTATGATTTGCTAGTATATTTGCGTTTAAATGCTTTGTAGGTTAGGTGTTTTATTCACTTCTCATTCACTTTGGTCTTATCTTTATCTGAGCTCTGAAGTGGTATGTAATGTAACTTGCCAGAACTTTGCAAATAAAAATGCTTTGTTCTTCCGAGTTTAAAGTATGTGATGCACAATCTAAGCTGTTAAAAGAAGCCTCTTGAGAAAAGAAAAAAAAAACACTGCACCAAACACTAGAAACTATTCATAGTTGTACACAGAAAATTACATTTAACCATGAGAATAAAAAATACAAGAGGTAAAGAAAGTATATGTTCTGAGGTAAATCGCCTTTCAAGAATTCATATTTAGTATATCATAGAAGAGAGAGAAGAAATACAATACCAAAAGCATTTTTATATTACTCTTCACAGAGCCCCGTTTATAATTTAAAACATCTAAAAAAGCATTGTTTAATTTGCTTTAGACTGCGATTTTTATATATGAAATTTCATTCTCCGGCCACTTTGTGAACTGATTTGTAGAGGTGTATGTGGCAATTCGCTATTCTACAGAGGTCTCAGACTTTATGAAGTTTAGGGGTGGGTGTGTCAGCCATAAAGAGGCAAGACCCAAGCCACCCCACTTCTAGGTATTCTCAAGGTATTCTCCAGCCATCATATCGCTCCTCTTAACTTGCCAGGCCGATTCAGGTGTTGGTTTAAGTAATTACAAACAGACAGATTTCTTGTGTCTTGATATTTAATATAGAAAGAAGCTAGTGTATCAACTTATGAAGTAACTCAAGGATAGAAGTTCACTCTCTTAACTACTTGGATTTTTTTTTTACTTTTAAGACAAGTTCCCTTTAACTTATTGTAAAACTATAGTGTCTTACACTTAAGTCATAATTACTTTCTTGCAATTCTGTTTGTTTTCTTGTAACTTCGTCTTCCACTTTATTAAGTAAATGCTAAGTTGCATTCATTTTTTCTAAAAGGTACCTTGTTTTATATGCATATCATTTTAAATAGAAATCTGAATAAAATATACTTAGATTGTGTTTTAGTCAAAAATAATTATTCTTCTAGGATTAGCATTGTCTTAATTGTAAAACACTGTAAAAGCAAATTAAGCACATGTTATGCTCAGCATTTTCAAATTAAACCTACTCGAATGGTGAAAATTAGTTCCGAAGCATGGATATCACAAATTCCATTTCCTAATAGTATTTCCACAAACAGGGGTATGCGTTTGTTTTATTAGGCTACCTAAAATCCTAAAACAATTTATGGACATCAGATACCTGTTCTGGTCCAAGTTTAGTCTATGGTCGGATGTCTTTCATTCTATTCTGTTCTAGTACACGTCTAGAAAAAAAAGGTTGAAATGGATATGACAGACACGCAGTTTATAGGCCCTAAATACATAAGCTTTATATTTTGATTAGATTGTGAGTTCATGTTTGCTATTTTCTTTTTATACTATATTTCTGTGGTATTTTGTTCTATTCTATGGTATGTTCCAGGGCTAGACAGGCAATCTTAATAACTGTCATAATTCTTGTGATCAGTCTGTTTTATATTCAAAAGCAGGGTATTATACACTTTGTTCTGCGTTCAAGTTTATTTCAATTCCCTAAAATCGAACACAGGGGAACCGTAAGGCTAAAAGAAGTCTAATGATGAAAATCCTATTCCCTTTACTGTCAATTTATTTTTTTCTAATCAATAATGTATGTTAGTCTAGTTGGCTGACCCTGTTCTTCTCTTCATTTCATCCTTGACAATTCCCTTTCCAAAGTGTCAGTCTGAAAATATTTGTGTTTATCTTAAATTCTGTATCTTACTCAAGCAAAAGTTTTAAAAAAAAAATGTTTAGATCCAATTTCAGAGGTCTGTATTTATAATAGTGGACATCATTAATTTTAAATATATATATATATATATATATATATATATATATATATTACATTTGATCAATATCTAGTCCTACAAAAAGTAGAAATTGCTAATTACACGCATGCACATAACACTGGCACATAAGATCAATGATTTATGTTGATTTTAAAACTTTTTCATGTAAATTTGTGTGTATATGTAAGTGTTTGTGAGCATGGATGTGTATGTGTAATTGTTTGGGTCAGCATCGATGTATATGTATAAATATTTTTGTGTGAGCATGAATGTGTTTGTGTGAGTGTGTGTGAGCATGGATGTGAATGTATAGGTGTGTGTAAGCGTGGATTTGTATGTGTAGGTGTGTGTAAGCGAGGAAGTATATCCGTGAGCATGGGTGTTTATGTGTAAGTGTATGTGAGCATGAGTGTGTATGCATGAGCATGGGTGTGTATGTGTAAGCATGTTTGTGTGTATGTGTGTGTGAACATGTATGTGTAAATGTCTATGAGCATGGCTATGTAAATGTTTATTAGTGTGAGTATGGGTGTGTCCACAAATGCATAGAGCAGACTGGAAAAAAAACATGTTTTGGGTGCTAAAAAACCCTTTTATATTCAAAACAACCCTACACATGGTAAACTATTTACCCGTCCATGGAAACAGGGTTAAGCCCTGCCCCCTATGTCAGATGACAGGTCTGAGAAGAGCTAGATTCTCCCAGTAGTGGAACAGACAAATTGCGAAAAAATAGAGAGCAGGTAAAGCACATACAGCATATACTTCTTGAACATGAGAGAATGGGAGCAGTGATAAGCTATGCCCTTCCACTGTCACGTAACCTGTTGTTAAAAATATTGGGCAACATTCACACAGAGCTTGCAGCGGACGTTAACCCCTTAACGACTAATGACGTCAGGCATATCGCTGAAAAACGGTCAGTTAATGACCAATGACATGCCACATCATGTCATTAAATAAGTTTAGAAAGCAATCTAAGATCCCTTACCTCACTAAAACAGTGTTTCAGTAATTACTTGATATCGAGACATTCAGCCACACCCGAAATCTGCAGCAGGGGCCCTGTGTGGATTTCAAGGATCTTAGAAGTTACAAAATAAATACAAATGTATTATGTAGTAATGTTACCATCAGGGAAACCATTCAGTTCTAGCAGAATATTAAAACAAGTGCTAAAACTGGCTATAAAGTTTCAAGTTGAAAAAAATGCGCACTTCTCAAATGTGACCTTTTACCTCCCAACAACCTGACAAACCCAGGCATTACTGTACTCAGGAGATGTTGCTGAACACATATTGGGGTGTATTGCCAGGAGCTGTAAATACAACACGACTATCTCTCCTACTAACCAGGCCCGATGCCTTGGGGTCATCCTTGACTCTAACCTTTCCTTCATCCCTCACATTCAGTCCCTCACCAGATGCTGCCTAAAAACATATCTTGCATCCTCCCATTCCTCACCCAAGAATCCACAAAAACTCTGGTTCATTCACTTATTTCCCGTCTTGACTACTGCAACACTCTTCTGGTTGGCATTCCACTGCCTAGACTGTCTCCTCTACAGTCTGTCCTACATGCTGCTCCTAGGCTTACCTTCCTTGCACACCGCTCCTCTTCTGCTTCCCCACTCTGTGAAACCCTCCACTGGCTCCCAATTACCTTTAGAATTAAATTTAAAATCCTGGTACTAACATATAGACCCTCCATAACACTGCTCCTCCATACATTTCTGCCCTCAAAAGCAAATACTCTCCTACTCGATCCTTATGTTCTTCCCCACCTCTTCCTTTTGCCATCTACAAGTTTTCACTCAGGCTGCCCCATACCTCTGGAATGTACTTCCACTGAACCTTCAGCATTCACCCTCCCTCCCAACATTCAAGAAACATCTCAAAACTCACTTCTTCAGAGAAGCATACCATCTTAGCTGCTAGAATTGAATTGTCCGGCTTCAAATAGGTCCCAAATAGGACAAGGGGACAGGATTACCAGAAAAAAACTATTTTTTTATAACAAAATGCTACTTGTACTTATTACCCTATAACTTGAAAAAAAACAACATAAAAACATTGGATATTTCCAAACTCAGGACAGATAGGATCTATTTAGCAGGCTTTGTTATTAGCTTTTACAGATGAGTAAAAATAAAAATGAGCTTTCTATAAATGTATCATATTTTATTATCTTTAAAGGAAAATAGATGATATGATTAAAATAGCTAAAGAAAGCCCTTCTTGTTCTGAAAAAAACAATATACAACTTGTGTGTGTGTGCTAAATGAGAGAGTAGAAAATTATTGCTAAACACAGGCACTGCAAAAAATGTTAAACTTTTACCTATTTACCTATTTCGCTCCATCTGACTACCAGTCCGAAGGGCGGACTTAAACAGCCTCTAGAGGGCAATTGAAAGGTTCATTTGGCAGGGTCAAAGGAGAAGATTTGTTAAATTCATTCTCTACAGACGGCTTGTCTAGTCCTCTTCTTCAATTATACTGTACCTCAGCTCAACTGGCGATGCTTCTGTCTCTCTCCTCTGATCCCTCCACGATACGCTGGGTCCAATTGGAATTCGATCTATGTGTCGGTGCACACTTGGCATGGGTGATGTGGCATTCGAATCTGAACAAAACAGACGTTTCTATTCACTAACCTTATGGTACTGATTTTGATACCCGTTTCAACTCTCCAATAAAGGTACCCGTATGACTCCACTATTCCAGACCCAAGACTTCATAACAAGAAACCGTGCTCCTTCCAACAGTTGTTGGCTTCACATGAGGTTCCCGCAACAAAACTATTTCAATCAGCTTTCACACTATTTACATTCTTTTCTCAGACAGCACCAGATAAGCACACCAACATTTAATGAAAGGGCTTGTCAGCTATCTCATAAGCCCAGAAGAGCCATTACTCATCTGTATAACCATATTCTAGGGGTTAAATTCCCATCTCACCTTTGTTTGAGCAGAAATGGAAGGCAGGCCAGGATGAAACACTGGAGCCTTTGGAATGGGGCAAGATCTATGAGAGTATCTAAGGGACACAAAAGATTTCTTATATAGAAACAAACATTTGAAAGTAAAGGAGACAATGTTGTTCACCACATTGGATGTCTCTAGGTGGGCCATTTATTCAAAATGAAGCCCATTGTGGCACATAGGTAGGCACGCAACCTAAGGGACTGACAACAGGCAGTTGTAGCTAAAGCAAGCAAGATACTGGCATGTATTAAAAAGGGAATAGGTTTAAGAGATGAGAACATCATTTTGCCTCTTTATAAATCATTGGTAAGACCTCATCTACAATATGCAGTGCAATTGGGGGCACCAGTAGAAAAAAGGACATCCTGGCAATATAACTATGTAAGTAGACATAGGGACCTCCTCAGATACATAAACTATAACACTTAAGAGATATAAAGAGTAACTTCTTGATAGTAGAAGTTAATATAAAGGAAATACCAGTGTGTAATATTTCATAATACCATAATTTAAACTATGATATGCATGAGTTCTTGGATTTTTCACTTACAAATCCATTTCAGTGTATGCTGGAGGTATAAATGATTAATTAATGGTATATATTTTTCAGATGTAATTATAATTTTATATTAGTCAAGCACAAGATAGCTAAGTGCCTGTCGGTCAGACAGTGAGTTTACCCTTGCGGAGTCCTTCAGAAGCTTGCCACAACTATATGTGTTTAAGCAGTAATGACAAAAATGATCCCAGAAGAATCTATGTGCTAAAATGGATACACAAGTGAAACGAATCTGATCCTAAAAGAAATATATCATAAAAGCAATTACTGAGATGATAAAGGGTACAATTGCATTGTCATGTTGGGATTGGTATTGTGTGGTTTATTAGAAATTGGTAAGTAGCATGTCATTCAAACAATATACATGCCTACAATGAGACACAGATACAAAATGTGATCAGTATCTTCATAGACACACAGGGGGATTCAACAGCGTAACTTTGTACTGTGTAGTTATTTTGGTATAAAAGAATCATTATTTGACGTCTATAACATAAGCAAGGAAAACCCCTAGGGAAGTTTTTCACAGAGATGTAGTTTAGTCAGTAAATCATAAAGCTAACATTAAAACAGTTTCCGTCGATGTACAGAGGACTGCAATCAGTATCCTTTTTCTTAAAAAATGCTGATTGACATTCACCACCTGGATAAAAGCTTTTTTTTAAGATTCTGGTTTTGGGCTGGCAAATGTGCTCAAGTGGGGTGCCAAACTAACCTTTGTTTAAGTTTCCACACTACAAAGATAAATAAAATAAAGCTTTTTAATAATGTCAATAATAGAACCTCTTAAGCTTCCCATTGATAACCTTCATGTCTTTCCACTGGAATTGACTATAGAAATAAATAGAGCTATGGGAACTTTCTCAATAATATGTGTTCTGTTGTTTTAACAGAAAAAAATGGGTTGTTGACAATATAACAGTAAATGTATTTCTTTTGTGAAATCGATTATATTTTTAATCCTATTATATTAATTTCCATTGGGGAGAGATTTCAGGTTAGAAAATTAATATGTTTGGAACCAGTAATGGATTTTGATTTTGTGTGTTGAGCAATGCACTCTTTAGAAAAGTGGACAGTACGGTATGCAGTGGATGAAGTGTGTCAAAATCACATAAAAAATGATTAAATTAAAATTAAAATATATCAAGCCTGCCTAATGATAAAATGATGTGTGATACTAAAAATACATTTTACATCAGAAAAATGTTTACTGATCCAAACAAATTGCAAGTTTTAAGATGGATTATATTATTGTGCCAAGAGAACTACTGAAGTGTATTTGAAAACCAAGAGTCATTACGGCCATTACAAGAGTCTTCATTATTTCATTGCCTTACATACAAAAATATACTGATGGATTGTATGTCTTGAGGTCAGCTTGCAGTCCAAGAGCAGATACAGTGGAATCACTTACTCTACCCAGTAAACCTCACCATTGTTGTAAAAAGTCTGGCTAATTGTGTTAACTACATGACATGGAAAATAGCATTAGATTCTTTCAAACATTTGAATTGTGTAAGTATATTATGTATTTATCTTCTCTAATATAATAGACAGTAAAAAATATAAACACTAAATTAACAAAATATGTGCCTATGCTTAGACATGCTTATTTGTTATGTCTTGATTCATACCACGACTCACCAAGAATGTGATAGGAATTAGACTTGGCCACCGGCAAAGTCTTCATGTTCATCTTCGTGTTCGTCTTCGGGGGAAAAAATCTTCATATTCCATGAATATTCACCTGTTCCTGTGTTCGTTTTGGGGCAAATATTCATATATGTTCTTTGTATGGCCATAGGATTCCGCCAGGATTTAAAAGTCCGTAACAGCGACTGTGTTGGTCACTGGCAGGAGGGCTTGTCTGGCATTAACCAATGAAGGGCAGCTGCTTCAAAGACAAATGCGGAGACTTCAAGTCTAATAGGAAGCAATACTGCTCCTGTGCCTCTTCCCAAGCTAAGCCACTAATGCTTGAATCTGACTTGAGCCCACTACTTCAAAAGCTAGAATGTGCTAGCAAAAACAGAGGAAAAAGATGAGGTTTCCGTGGCAATTTCAGAAACAGATGGTAAGCTTTAAGCCAGATTCACTGTACAGCAGGTAGTAGATTTTCCAGTTATATGTTTCTTTGAAGAAGTGGATTTCTATTGACTATTCCAATCTTGCAAGTTGTATATTGTTTAGTGTATATGCTTCTAAGTTAGAGGTAGCATGTAAAAACTTTTGAAGGTGTGATTTAAAAAAAGGTGATAAAAGAAAGGGTATAGAAAAAAAGTCATAGTTAATCATTGAAATATTTTCATCCTGCACAAATGAACATCACCTATGCTTCAGTAGTTACCAAATTTGCTCGATTATAAGACAAGGTTTTTTCAGAGCAAATGCTCTGAAAAATACCCCTCATCTTATATTCGAGGCCGTCTTATAATCAGACCTCAAAGACCCCACAGCGCTGCAGGGGACCTGTATCCTCCTCTCTGGTAACATCCGCTGTTCCTCTGGGGGCTTCTATGATTGATCGCAAACGTCACAAGACCTTCCAGTGCTCTATCATAGAAGCCCCGGCGGAAGTTCCCGCTGCTGCCACCACTTCTGTCGGGGCTTCTATGACGATGTGACTAACGGGCAGCAGAGGTTGTCTATGCGCATTGCGCAGGCATCCACCGGCGGACCCCACTAGACACCAGGGAGTCTGAAATACAAGGATTTAGTCTGGGGAAGCATTGGTAAGTCAGTGGGGGTTTGGAGTGGCATATGGGGGGATATAAGACATTCCTGTAGGCATTAAATTATTTACCTGTCATCTGACTTTTGGCTCTTTTGGACACAAACTTACAAAAGTTGGTACTTTCACAAAACTATAGATTCTCATGGTGTTAGTTTTCTAAGGAAGGGTGTATTTTAGCAGGTGTAATTCTTGCTTTGTAGGTTTGTTTATATTCAAACTTTGAAATTAGCATATTAGCATTTTCAACAGCCATTTATTTCCCTAGAGCCAGTCTTATCAAGTCATTACAAGTTTGTAAAATTGTTGATTGTCAGAAACAAATATCTCCAAGGAAGAATTTTTAACAAATACTTGGAGGCATTAATTATGTATAGTATGACAGGTGCTCATAGAAACAACTTTCATTCCTAAAATGAAAAGGAGTTTAGGGCTGTGCTCAGTTTCGTGTGAAATCTTTGCCATTCTTTTAAAAGATTTTTACTTGGCAGTTTAACAACTTCTGGATTGTGTGCCAAATTCCATACAGCTCATTGTTTCTCTGCTTAATTGTTTTGGCCCCATCAATTCCACATAAATATGCTAATCATATAAACCTTGGGAAAGCTGTTTCCTCTCAATGGTGCCAAACAAATCAAATTTCTAGTATATGGATATCATTAATTAATAAATTACCATTTGGCAAGGGCTATAAAGTAACAAAGGAGTATCAAATGAAACACACAATTAAATGTCATCATACCAAGGTCTATAGAGCTACGATGTAAAACTAGAGAATCAAAGGCTTTGAAGTAAGATAAGGAAGTTTTACTTTATTGAGAGGGTGATAGGTAGGTAAAAAAGCCTCCCAGCAAATGGTAGAAGCTACTGCCGCAAGGGAATTTAAAGTTGCATGGGTTAGACATATGGCTATACTCAATCTAACAAATAATTTCTACCACAAGTGAAAAAATATACTCTTCCAACATATTGCAGCAACCCTTCAAGGTATTCCTCCAATAATTTCTGCAAATCAGGCACATATACTGTACATGTGAAAACAAAAATACAACAAACAGTGTAATAAAGCTTGAAAAATTGGTTGGGAAAATGGAATATGAGCACTTGGCCAAATTGACCATTTATGGCATTAGCAAGGAACAGAACCAAATGATTGGATAACCACTGTAAATCAGACATTTAAGGAGCGCTGCAGATTTATATGTAGTAGTTCACTCACCTGGTTCCGTGAAACCATAAAAACTAAGAACTAAGCAGCCTTGATAACGATATTTGTGAGCACACAACCTGAGATAACCTTGAAACAAGCTTTGCAATAGAGTTGGAGTACAACAAAGGGGAGGCCTAGCTAGTAGATTAAATCAAGCACCACTAATTCAAGGGACATAACCTTTGATGAAAAGGGGAATCTTGTCGCAGATGGGGGCCTAAGATACTCAGTACCTCTGCAATAGAGCAGGGGTGAGTCATAGTGAGTCATAGCTAATAGAAGTGAGGCATGAACCACTAGCCCAACAGCTGTAGGCTCCAGCAAGGAAAGAAATTGCCTCATGTGGGGGGGGGGCATCTGACTACCTATCAAATTTGACAATATTGCCTCCTACCTAATTACGCCACATACCAACTACCAATAGTAAAAAAGTATTCAATAGCAAAACTAGCTCTGAAAAAGAGTGGGAGTGAGTATGGAGTAGTCCTAGCTAATAGAAGTGAGGCATGAACCAGTAGCCTGAGGGCCGTAACTTCCAGGAAAGAAATCGCCTCATGTGGTGAGGAGGGCATCTAACTTCCTAACAAATTCAAGATAATGCAATAGAGAAAATCCGCTCCTACCTAACTACACCAAATACCAACTACCCTAACTAAGTGAAAACTAAGTGAGAGCTAAAACGCATGCTTAAGTGCATAAACCACTAATTTGATGGACGTAACCTCCGACGAGGAGGGAAATCTATACCAACACCTAAAGGACATGCACCACATAATATAAAAGCAGATAGAGTGGCAGTGCAACATTATAACCTCCTAGCTACAACAAAAGTGAGTACACCCTTAAGTGGAAATGTCATGGAGGAGTGGAAGAGGACTCCCGTGGCAACCTGTGAAGCTCTGGTGAACTTCATGCCCAAGAGGGTTAAGGCAGTGCTGGAAAAAAATGGTGGCCACACAAAATATTAACACTATGGGCCCAATTTGGCTATTTCCACTTAGGGGTGTACTCACTTTTGTTGCCAAGGTTTAGACATTAATGGCTGTGTGTTGAGTTATTTTGAGGGGACAGCAAATTTACACTGTTATACAGGCTGTACACTCACTACTTTACATTGTAGCAGAGTGTAATTTCTTCAGTGTTGTCACATGAAAAGATATAATAAAATATTTACAAAAATGTGAGGGGTGTACTCGCTTTTGTGAGATACTGTATATGCTGCGAGATTAAAGACAATGGAACACATGACTGTATATGCGAGACATGATTAAACAAATACCTGTGGCTGCAAACCCCCTGAGGACATGAGAAGGGTAATATTAAACAGCTAATACACAAGAGAATGATACACAGGGTTACACAAAAATTAGGATTTCAAATACACACTATAGATGCGTAGGAAAGCTGGAGACTACCTGGAACGCTCAATGCACAGTGTAATACACAATACACAGTATAAAACACTCAGGACACAATGTAAGACACTGGCATAACACAGTGTATCATACACGGGGAGTAACATACTCTAAAGGTTCTTACGCAGCTGAACGCACACAACATGATGCAACGCATACAGGACAGCATGTAACACACAAGACACAACGTTAACAAACACCGATGGTTGTTCAGGTATATAGCTTCACTGTATACTATAATGCTTTAAGAAGGCCAATATTTCTTGAAAGCTTTTTTTAATGAAAGGTGTTGTATCACTGTGGCGCCCATACTCTTCCACGCAGGGGAAGCAGGAACCTGTGCGAGCTCCACAGAGGTAAGATGCGGGCCCCGTTGGGCCGCATAAATATCTGCTTGGGTGGCCCTCGGCACACTGGGCACCCCCTGACGAGTGCCACCCGGGTCGGACCGCCTCCACTCCTGATCCTCTGTCACGTCTGTCAGGTCTGATAGGAGCCCAGGTGCAGGGGATACGAGGGGCTCTGTCTGTACCCCACGATGCATGATGGCCTGGGGTTGTTACAGACAGGCGCAGGAAATAAACCACAGACAGAAGATCAGGATTAAGAGTTGTATTGCATATGATGGTACAACAATATAAACAAGGAAAGTCACTTGGCAGGAAGCCCTCTGGTTGGGGCACACACGGCAGGAAGCCCTCTTGTTGGGGCACACACGGCAGGAAGCCCTCTTGTTGGGGCACACACGGCAGGAAGCCCACTTGCAGGGGCACACACGGCAGGAAGCCCACTTGCAGGGGCACACACGGCAGGAAGCCCACTTGCAGGGGCACACACGGCAGGAAGCCCACTTGCAGGGGCACACACGGCAGGAAGCCCACTTGCAGGGGCACACACGGCAGGAAGCCCACTTGCAGGGGCACACACGGCAGGAAGCCCACTTGCAGGGGCACACACGGCAGGAAGCCCACTTGCAGGGCACTCGACTTGGGAGTCCACTTAGTGGGGCGCTGGCCGCAACTCAGGAACCAAAGCAGGAACAGATCAGGAACCAAAGCAGGAACAGATCAGGAACAAGTCAGAAACAAGTCAGGAACAGATCAGGAAGCAAAGCAGGAACAGATCAGGAAGCAAAGCAGGAAGCAAAGCAGGAACAGATCAGGAAGCAAAGCAGGAACAGATCAGGAAGCAAAGCAGGAACAGATCAGGAAGCAAAGCAGGAACAGATCAGGAAGCAAAGCAGGAACAGATCAGGAAGCAAAGCAGGAACAGATCAGGGACCAAAGCAGGAACAGATCAGGGACCGAACAGGTAGTCCTCAAACATCAATGTCAAGGCCCAGACTGAAGGGCTGGGCAGGTTTATATAGGCTGGCTTGATCAGGTAATACACTGCAGCTGGACCTGATAATGAGTCTGAGTGGTCCTGAGTGGCAAGGGCGGCCACTAGTGGCTGGAAACGGGAATGAGCAACTCAAAGTTTAAACAAGTCCAGCCAGCGAAGGGTGAACGTTACACCCTCTTTAGATACGCTACTGGGCTTTAGTGAGTTTGAGAGTTGGACTCGCATGCACTCGCACAGTACTGAGTAGACCTGACTGTATATCCCTCCATTGGCTAACCATTATTATTGATTCAAATTTAAACATACAGTAACCTCAATGATTCTGATGGCCAAAGATAAATTCTCATAGCCATTATATTCTCATTTGATCATAATTTTATTGTGAGAATAATTTGATCTAATTTGTATTATTCTATTATTGTCTTAAGGAGCAAAGATACAGATGGATATCTGAAATTTTGTCTTTTGCTCACCAGGGAGAGAGACATGATTTTAGTATTAATATAGTTAATTGTCATATTAGCGCAAGGCGTAACTTTGTTGTTTTTTTGATTACGTGGGTCTATTTTTTAAACAAAATACAAGACATACACAAATACAACAATACAAATGCATTATCAGTTGTTTTTGTCTAGTTCATTTTAAGGCTAATTCTGCTTTCTGTTTGGCCCAATTACAATTTCCTCACAATGTTAGCCTTTAATTAAAGCTGTTAAGATCGAGTTTAGAAAACACGATAATGTGAGAAAGACAACTATAGTCAAGTTTATTCATATGTTACTGTTGTAGCCAGAAGCCTTCTACACAACTTGTATAATTACACTAAATCTTGCCATGACGGTTGGGTAAAAACAGAACATAATTAGCATATGAAAAGCTATGTGCTCAAGGTCAAGTATTTTACGGTGATCAAAACAAATTGTTGGAACGATGAAGAACTTTCAGATATTCCTTAATAGAAAACAATTAATTGATTGAGTATTTTTTTCGACTCCCAGTGATCTGTTCATCTGTATTTTTTAACCCCTTAGTGACAAAGGCTGATTTTACTTTTTGTACCCTTCGTGACAATGGCTGTTTTAAGATTTCTGCGCTGCTCGTGTTTAGCTGTAATTTTCTTCTTTCCCGTTTACTGAACCCACACACACATTAGATATTGTTTTTTTCAGGACAAGAAGGGCCTTCTTTAGATGACATTGTTTTGATTGTATCATATTATTTACTATTAAAAAAAGTATAAAATATGGTGAAAAATTTTGAAAAAAATGACTGTTTCTAACTTTTAGTTGAAAAATCTTTTACTCATCTATAAAAGGTAATGAAAAAACCTGCTAAATAGATTCTACTATTTGTCCTGAGTTTAGAAATACCCAATGTTTTTATGGTGTTTTTTTTACACACATTGTTTTTTCTACACATTATAGGGCAATAAGTACAGGTAGCGTTTTGCTATTTCAAAGCCATTTTTTCAAAATCTGGTAATTCTTCCCCCCATGTGCCATTTCGGGTATCTTTGAAGCCGGCCAATGCAATTTACCCCATCAAGTCATATATTTTTGAAAACTAGACAGCCCAGGGTATTCCAAATGCTAGTATTTTAACCCTTTCCAAGCACTAATTCTACCATCAGCCTTTGTCAAACTTTATGGTAGTAATTTTTTTTGCATTTGTTTTTTCACACACATTTTACTATGAATAAACAGGTTCTGGTATATGTCACTATCAAAAAACACCCCAATATGTGTTCAGCAACATCTCCCGAGTACAGCGATACCTCACATGAATGATTTTGCCTGGCTGTTTGGGGGCAAAAGGGCCACATTTGGGGCATGCGCATTTTTCAACATTGAACTTTGGCATTTGGGGATCCACTGCCCATGCCCTATTTGGTACATCTTTGAGCCGGGCCATTTCAGTGTGCCCAACAAAACCATATATTTTTGAAAACTAGACACCCCAGGGTATTTTAAATGCTGGTATTTTAACTCTTTGCATGCACACATTTTACCATCAGAATTTTTTCAAAGTTTGCAGTAGTATTCTTTTGTGTGTTTTTTTCCCCCACACACCTATGTTATGTATGAATTTACAGCTCCTGGTATATGCCGCTGTCACATGACACCCCAATATGTGTTCAGCAACATCTCCTGAGTACAGTGATACCCCACATGCATGGGTTTGTCATTTTTTGGGGGAACTAAAAGGCCACATTTGGTACGTGTGCATTTTTCTAATTGGAAATTAGATGTGTGGCCATCCTTCCCCCCCGTGTTAATTCGGACATTGTTGAATCCGGCCAATTCAATTTACCCCATCAAATCATACATTTTTTAAAAGTAGACACCCCATGGGCATTTAATATGCCAGTATTTTAACTCTTTCCATGCGAGAATTGTTTTAAGCTAATGTGCTAATTTTATGACTTTTTATGACACAAAAATATATTTTTTATATATATATTATTTTTTTTGGCCTTTTTTAAAACATTTTTAACATTTTTTTTCAACTTGAAGGTTCCCCTGATAGTGACATCAGAGGGAAATTATTTTTACATTTGACTGGTTTTTGTTTTTTTTTCTAATTATTATGAATTTTATTTTATTTTTTAATTTATTTTTACTAATCACACTGTGATTAGCAAGCTGGGCTCCATTGACTTGCATGGTTGAATGCAGTACCTGTATTCAACCTGCAAGTGGAGCCAGAGCTCTTTAGAGGGTTTGGAGACCTTCTAGCGAACTTTTGCATCTTTATTATTTTTTATCCCGGGCCGCCGCCATCTTGCGGATGGTGAAGACTGCGTACAGCTGCGGCTGTGACTGCTCTCCGGAGCGGTCACAGTCCATCCTAGGGTAAGTGTTTGGTGTCACTGGATGCCTCCTGATCGAGGCATTCCAGCGACACTGTTTAAGTTTAGGAAGTGATCGTTGATCGCCTCCTAAATGCTTTTAAAACGGGCGTCCGCCGCCATACATGGCCCCTGGTGCCGATCGTGGCATTGCTGAATGGCATTACAGCAACGCCATTTTTCACCCGTTTTAACAAATGACGGTCCTGGCACGTCATTTGTCATTAACGACTTGTTTTTCCGTGACGTGACCGGACCGGCAATTGTCATCAAGGGGTTAAAAGAAAAAAAAATGATACTGCAAACCCATGGGCAGGTACAGCTACCTCAACAGCAACACCTTCCATCTGGAGCACACTAAAAAAATCTCCAGCCAGGCTATAAGGTACGATGACATTTGTTCTGACCCAAGCAACACTACATACAGATTATAGGTTTAGTATATTCCCACTCTCTCCTCTGCCCTGTTACAAGCAACCCTTAAACTTAAAACAACTGGTAGTAAGGAGCTCCATAAACAGAACAACAAACGTTACCTCCACTGTCTCTGACAATGAGGCAAAACCTCTGCACACATACACCGCATTGCACACTATCAATACCACATACAGGCCTACACCATAAAATAAATGGTACTTTTTTGAAGGAGCCCCAGTTACACTCCTGGTTAGCAGTTCACTGTTTGATTTATAGTTAGTAATTATTCACCAAATCAATTTTAAACTAAATGACAAGCAAGCAGCCATAGTAATTTGCTTGACATATTATATACACAGTAGCTAATAACCAATTACATCTTCACAAAAACCTGAATGATTATTTTTATAAACTCACCTCACTTTGCAATGTTTTGTCAATTAAGTACCCAACCAGATCTATGAATTCGACAATTGCCAATTTGGTTCAGATGCAAGCACAAACTAGTATTATTAAATTGGTACACTGTGACATTTTCACACAGGGCGTTTATTAATTGGATAAGAATATTCAAATAAAATTGTGTGGAAAATGTGCATTCAGAAACATCATCAATGTTCATTAGAGAAAAAAACATCCAGTGCTCCAGTTCACGCCTAATCAACATATGCTTCTATTTTGAGGTCAGTTACTAAAGAAATGTTAATTTATACTGCGGTGTAAAACCAGTTATTCTAATATTCCTTAACAAATAATAGAAGACTCGTCAATTCAAAAATATGTTCACATAATCTTCTCTTTGGAAAAATATTAAAATATGTGGCACAAATGTAATAATAATATAAAAAAAAATATAGATTCACAAAGTAGTCTGAAATAAAAATGCATGACATGAGGTATAGCCTAGGTCAACATTCATTTGACCAAAAAAAGAGACCACACAATAAATCAAAGTTCAAACATTTATTAAAGTCAGCCTTTGTCAAGTACAGTAAGGTACCTGTAGTTTGTATGGAGGAGGAGCCCGATATGCAGGGGTGACGAGATAGTCCGTGACAAACGGGAAATGCAAAAGTCAGAGGCAAAGTCAATAGGCAATCTGGGGTCAGTAGGCAGGCAGCGTTCCAAAAGCAAGGCCAATAGGCAATCCGAGGTCAGTAAACAGGCAGAAGAGAAAAAGGGGCAATAACAGGTCACAAGATAGACAGGAGGACACACTGTAGCATACAGAGTGTCTCAGAATATCTGAGCGCCGATATGCCCCGCCGTGCACCCGCGCCACCCCCATCATGGGAGAGGAACGGGAACAGGCTGCGGCCGTACGGTACGCGCCTGACAACCATGGATAAAATTGTCCACGACACTTTTCATCTTGCAGCTCTGCTCTGCACTGCACTCAACATATCCGTAATCAGTGTTGTAAACAGTTGACATGATTGTATAACTGTATGCAAATTTACACAAACAACATGAAGCTAAAAGATATATTTTTAATATTCATAAAGTCACCTGGTTGAGATATAGCAACACATACCTAACTGATACATTGCAAATTTAAAGCAGCTGAGTACATACAGAAATTTGACATTGACGATAAACATTGTAAGACGAAACTTGAGAAAAAGTTAGGTGAGACAAATGCATGTTTCTTGAGACCCCAAATGCATAATGTATGTTTTTAATTTTAATATTAACAAACATTTTAAGACTGGTATGAGATGGGTTGCAACAATAAATATTAAAAAGAAATGAACAATTCATTATTAAAGATGCTGAGTTGGTTGTCCAGATAGCCTATTTTAAATGATTTAAAGACTCAGACCTTAATCAGATCTTGGCCCTGTCTTAGATTAATGATAATTCCTCCAAATGGGGTGCATATACATGTGAAGAAAAAATACAACAAACAAATAGTGAAATAAAAAAATGAGCAACATATAGGTTATTTATGCACTCATAATCAGTCCAGACCAGTGAAATCTGCAAGAGAGATAAGGGTATGCGGGAGAGTGAATGAATGAATCAATAAATGAGTGAGTGAGTCAGTGTTTAGGGGCAGAAACTGGACAGGCAGGCTGTTTCAGGGGCAGCGGTGGCACAGGTAGGTTGTTTTAGGGGCAGTGGTAGCACAAGCATGCTGTTTTAGAAGCAGCAGTGGCACAGGCAGGCTGTTGTAGGGGCAGAGGCCTACCACATCAATGCCTGGTTCAGTATACAGTGATAGGAGTTATGCTGTACCATATCTGTTCAGTAAATGTTATTTATTTAAACTTTTTTAATTTATTTATAAGTAAATCATTTATTTTGTCAGACTGCTAGTTTTTTCAGTTGGCATACAGTTTACAAATTTGTGAAATAAATATTCTTGCCAACATTAATTTTTTTGTGTGGGGGGCACATACAGGATCACCCCAGGTGCCAAATACTCTAGGTACGCCCTGGCTAAAGATAACTCACTCTAACATATTCAGGAAATAACAATGAACTAATGAACACTTGAAGGTCTGAGTCTTCGCATCAGGAAAAATAGGCAAACTAGATGGGCAAAATGGTAATCTGCCACCAAATTTTGTTTCTATGATAAATGAGGCACTTGGGTTTAGTTGCAAGGAAAGAAGACAACTAGTTCTACTAGTACTAGTATTGAGTTTTATGTGTCAGAAAATTTAAACTTCAGGGTATGAGAGGTGAGTAGAGGATGAAATAGATGAGTATATTTAGCTTATTGAGACACCAATGTCAAAAGAGCTACTAAAAATGCAAATATATATATATATATATATATATATATATATATATATATATATATATATATATAGTTTTAAAAGGACCAAAGGGGATAATTTCTTTTATTGCAGCTCATATACATTTGATTACCAATTAACAGTTTATCTGCCTAGTTTTAATTAACAAATGTATTTAGCTGTGGCTGGATTTTTTCCCTTTAATGTTTCTTTAAAAATAAATTTACCTTAGTTTGTCATGTCCATTATAAAACAAATGACTGTGTAACATCAAGCTAAACAAGTGAACTTTCTGAAGGATATTTTTGATGCTGAAATCCAAACACGGTTTCTTAATAATACTAATAATAATATATTCTAGGTTCTGTTAGAAATCTCATTACATATCAAACTAAAAAAAAAATTACTTACACACTCATGTCAAAAAGGTGGCTCTTTTCATTCATCAACGAGATTTGTTTGTCTCAGTCTGACAAGTATCCTACTGCTAATATATACATCTGTATCTTGAAGCAACGAAAATGGTAATTTAGGTACCAATTAAGCTATTATTCCTAAGTAGAGCAGTTGGGAATGGATAACGCAGCTGGCGTCCAATTCTTCTTTCCATTTTATAGATTTGTTTTAATGTTCTTGTTGGAACAAAAACAGAGAATTTTCTACACATTACAAGTAAATTTACCTTTCTTTATAAACCATATATCCCCTGGATAATTTCCCTTACATCTCAACAAAAAGGGCATTTTTAACTTTTTTTTTTAGTACTGTGTGATGTCTGTGTTGTACAACGATGCAAATTTCTCCTGCTGTTACATGTCAGAAATGTTTTGATCATTATTTCAGTTACAGTCTATAATAAGGTAACAATATAGCATACATTTTACCAGGCTATGTAGCATTTCATATATAAGCTATGGTATCAGCTCGCCTGAAAATATTTATGTTTCAGATTCTTTCTTTTCATATTATTAAAGAAAATGTATAACATCATCATTGTCTCAGTTATGTCACTGTGGTGTATGAGGTCATCAAACGATATATATATATATGCATGTTACTTGAAGAACCTATAAAAGAAAGCGAGGACCATTTGTATAGTCTAGAGAGCCTATCAGAGGAGCTCTAAGGCAGGTGACAGCATGCACTGCTCCCAGGTGACACCAGGGCCAGTCTTAGTACTTGGTTGTCCAGGCACCTTAATCAGGGGGGTGTCTGCTGTTGGAGGAGCAGGGATGATTGGGAAGATTGATCTAATCAGTCTCTATCAGTCCCAAGTGAAGACTCTTAGTCCAAAATTAAGGGAGCACAAGATCATTTCCATCAGACTTCTGCTTTAGTGCTCCATAATACTGTGTGCAGACGATTAATGCTGAGCACCAGGATATGATATCATATCCCAGAGCTCAGCACTGAAGTCATGTGCACCGTGAGGGAGCAAAAATTACAGTATATCTCCCCCTACTGGACTTAAGAAGGAAGCATAAGTGGAAGAAAAGAGATGGGGAGAAAATGGGAGAGATAAAGAAAAATGAGAGAGAAAATGAGATACAATTAGAAAGGGAAGAGATATGAGAAAGAATGGGAGTAAGGGGAGAAGTAACGAGGTATAAGAGAGATATAGTAGATAGATATTCAAAGAATAAGAGATAGAATAGGAGAGACAAGGTGAAAGAAGAGCAATAAAGCAAAAGTTATGGGGTAATGAGAAAGGGTAGAGAGAGTGTGTTTGTATTTTGAAAGTGTGTGTGTATGTTAGTGCAAGTGTGTCTAAGGGCAAGTAAGCAGATGGGTGAAAGGGCAAGTGTGAGCAAGTAAGTTTGTGTGTAAGGGGAAGCGTGAATGTGCATGTGTATATATGCATATGTGAGCAGTGCAGTGTATATGTGTCAGTAGCGTCATAGGCAGGGGGGGGTCCACACTGGGTGCCACTCATCAGGGGGGTGTCACCACGCCGGCACCCCTCCAGAGACAGTAATGTCCGCCGCTAGAGGAGCAGGCTTAAAGACGATCAAGGGAGCGGAAGGTCTGTTAATGCAGACCTCCGATCCTGCTCCCTTCCAATACGCGCGGCATCTGATGCTGTGCGTCGAGATTTCATGTCATATCCCGGCGCACAACACTGAAGCCACGCCCACCACCACATTCCGCACTCACTGCACCGGAAGGACAGGACAGAGAAGAAGAAGACGAGCCAAGAGGAAGAATAAAAACGAGGAGGCACAGTGACAGGGAAAAGGTAGGAAAACATTCAGTGAGAGTGGATTAGTAAGTGTGTGAGAGTGATGGGTGTTATGCTGTAGTTTATGCTGAATGTTTGTGAATTAATGTTTGTAAATGAGTGTGTGTGTGATAGCATGGATGTGTAAGTGTGTGGCATAGGGAGCGTGTATGCACTTTCTGCCTGGGCATGATAGGTGTGTGATGTGAGTGCTGTTATATATATATATATATATATATATATATATATATATAGTAGATTTTTTTCTCCAACCACATTTTTATTAAAAGTAAGTAACACACCAAAACTGGGCAGAAAAATATATATATATAATTGCTAACAGCTATCACACTCCTCTCATGCCCAGGTAGCTAGTACATGCTAGAACCTGGGCTTGATAGGCGTGTGATTGCTGTTAACAATTATATATATATATATATATATTCATATATATATATATATATATATATATATATATATATATATATATATTGTTGTTGTTGATTTTTTTGTGTTACTTTTAATAAAAGTGTTTTTTTTTCCTTAAAGGTGTGGGGGGGGGGGGTGTCATTTTCGGTTTGCAGGATGCACTTGGCCGAAACGGAAACCGAAAATAACCCCCCCCTTTAGAAAAGAAAAAAAACACACTTAATAAACATTTTAATAAATATAAGTAACACACTAAAATTGGACAAAAAATAAATAACATAAATTATAACAATAATAATAAATAAACTCAAACAGCAGTTTTATATATAATATATATATATATATATATATTAAACTGCAATTAAACTCCTATAATGTCCAGGCAGACAGTTTATGCTGGAATCTGAGTGATGTATGGAGGGCTCAGTGTATAGTGTAAGACTCTGTTGGGTGTCAGTGTATGGTGTTAGAGTGAGTGTGGGAGAGACAGTATACATTATTAGACTGGACAAACAGTGTGTTAGTGTATTGCTTGAGTATCAGTGTATGATGTTAGAATGAGTGTTTGTGTTGCAGTGTTGTAAAATGCAGAGCACTGAGCAGTGAAGAACCTGTATAGAATAGGGGGGGAAGTCCAATTATTTCCTATGTCTGGGTGTGATGCACACTATGTTCCTGGCTCAGCTCTGTATAGCTTCTTTACTGCTAGATCTTGCTAGGCTTTAAAATTGTTGCCATCTAAGTAAAAGAATGGGGGGGGCACAAGAGAATATTCCTGCCTTGGGTGCCTTGGCGAAGTGAGCAGAATCAAGGAATAGGCGGGTTGACTGGGTCAAGTAACATTGCGTGACCTTGCAGTTGTAGTGCAGCTATGTTGAAGAATAGGCTAAGGCAGGGTAAGTGAATGACATCAGTGAGTTTGAATTTGTGTCTGGATATGACAGTATGTGTGCGTTTTGGTATGTTAGTGTGTATCTGAGTATGTGGTTGTGTGTGTGCTTGGGTATGTTAAACTTTGTGTGGCTGGGTATTTTAGTGTGGGCATGTGTTTGGGTATCTTAGTGTGTTTGGGGGTATGTTCATTTGTGAGTATGTTTGTGTGTTGCTGGGTATGTGATCATGTGTGTCTGGGTATGTTAGTGTGGGTAGATGTCTGAGCATATTAGTGTCTGCTTGTTTGTGTATGTCAGTGTGTGGGGGTTATGTTATTGCAGGTATTTGCGTGTGTGAAAGGCCCGCAGCTTAGCTCTGTTGCGAGTCAACTCTCTTTGTTACGTTTGCACAGGTGTGGAAACCAGGATGCAGGAAACAAACGGACCTGTCTCTTCTTAGTCAGAGAGTCCAGGTTTAGGAGCAGAGAAGTAAACGAGGTCAGGAATCAAGCCGAGGTCGGTACCAGGTATCAGGCAGAAAATGGTCAAAACAAGCCGGGTCAGGAGCTGAGAGGTTAACGTGGTCAGGAATCAAGCCGAGGTCGGTACCAGGTATCAGGCAGAGAATGGTCAAAACAAGCCGGGTCAGGAGCTGAGAGGTTAACGTGGTCAGAATTCAAGCCAAGGTCGGTAACAGGAATCAACATAGACAGGTAAACACCAGGTAGATACAGCAGCTAGTTGTAAAAACAACTGAGCACTGAACTGGTGTCAGTGCTCTGCTTTTAAACCTGCCGCCCTTCCAGATCCCGCCCCCAACTATGATGACGTCCAATGGACGTGTTTCTCCTCCATAGGGGTAGAGGATTGACAGGGGGGCGTGTCCTGTGACACCGTGGGTGTCCATCACTGTGCGGCGGTTCATTCTTGTGAACCGCCGCGGAAGAGGACCCTGTGCCGCTGGATCGTCCCGGGAGGGGTAAGTACCGAGTACCCGCCACTCGGGGGTACTCGGGAGATGTACTCCTCACCGGAGCGCGACGCCACGAGCACCCGGGCGACGCGTCCCGGACGGGGCTGTGACGCCGCGGGTACTCGGGCGACGCACTCCGCACGGGAGCGCGACGCGGTGAGTCCCCCCGGACCGTACTCTGGCCGGGATCGTGACAGGCTCCCCTCCTGAGGAGGGGCCTCCGGCCCCTCAAGGGTCCAGGGCGACTGGGATGACCAGAGTGAAATGCCTTTATCAGGTCTTCCGCGTGTAGTCCACGGGCATCTTCCCATGAATTGTGACTGACATCATATCCCTTCCACTGGATGAGGTATTGAAGGCGTCCTCGATGTCGCCTGGAATCCAAGATGCTGGCTATCTCATATTCTTCCGTATCGTCTATGGTAACCGGAGCTGGAGGATCGGGACTGCGTCCCGGGAAAGGATTAGCGTGGTAAGGCTTCAGCAAAGATACGTGAAAGACAGGATGGATCCTCATCGTCGGGGGTAATTGTAGTTCGACAGTCACTGATGAGGGTGTGTTTACCACGACATACGGTCCTAATTTTTTAGTGGGACAGCACAGTTTGAGATGGACGGTTGATAACCATACTTTGTCTCCTGGTTTGTAAACTGGGGCAGCGGAACGCCGTCTGTCTGCTTGTGCCTTATATCGCTCTTGTGCTCTATGGAGGGTGTTGCGTAACATCTTGTGTGTCTCGAGTATGTTCTTTATACGTTCCGTCACAGAAGGGACCGCACTGCGGATCGGAGAACCAGGAAGCATGGACGGATGTAGTCCGTACATCGAAAAGAAAGGAGACAACCGCGTGGAGGAGTGGATATGATTGTTGTACGCAAATTCGGCGATGGGGAGCATCTCATACCAGTCATCTTGGAGATGGGTGGAAAAGCAGCGGAGGTACTGCTCTAGCGTTTGATTAGTCCGCTCCGTTTGGCCGTTGCTTTGTGGATGGAATGATGTAGACAGGGAGCGGTGGATGTGGAGTGTGTCACAGAAGGCCTTCCACACTTTTGACGTAAATTGAGTTCCCCTATCTGACACGATAGTCACTGGTAATCCATGTAAACGAAATATGTTGCGTATAAAAAGAGAGGCTGTTTCAGTAGCTGAGGGTAAGCGTTTGGCTGGTATGAAGTGGCCCATTTTCGTGAACCTGTCAACTACCACCATGAGGGTGGTGTGATGATGCGACACGGGTAGGTCTGTGATGAAGTCAATTGACAGGTCTGTCCAGGGTGTCGCGGGAACCGGGAGTGGGCACAGAAGACCAGCCGGCTTGTTCCGAGTGCCTTTGGCCCTGGCGCAAACAGTACAGGATCGAACGAATCGAAGGACGTCGTTGCGTAGTGTGGGCCACCAAAACGATCTGTTGATCAGGTCCATGGTCTGGGTCATACCACCATGTCCTGCTGCTGGTGTGTCATGGCAGTGTTGTAGCACCTGGAGACGTGCGGCAGGAGGTACATAAAGCAAGTCTCCACGGTAGTAGTACCCGTTCTTCTTGCGTAATAGGAGGTGCTCTGGAGGGACGGTGTCTGATGCTTGGAAGTGGAACAAGTCCCAGAAAGAGGGGGTAACAGCCAAAAAATGCCCGGGCCTTAACACGGTCTCTTCGTCTTGTTGATGAGACGAGGATACGTCACACATGCGGGACAGTGAGTCCGCCTTGGTGTTCTTTGAGCCAGGTCTATAGGTTATGTGAAGTTGGAATCTGGTGAAGAACAAGGACCATCTTGCGAGTCTAGGTTTCAGCCGTTTGGCGGTCCTGTAATACTCCATATTTTTATGGTCGGTGAAAACGGTAATGGGGTGTTGCGTCCCCTCCAACAGATGTCTCCACTCTTCCAGTGCTAGTTTCATGGCTAACATCTCCTTTTCTCCGACCCCGTAATTCCGTTCTGCAGGGGTCATAGTACGCGAGAAGAAGGCTACCGGGTGGAGTTGATTGTCGCCATCGGCCCTTTGTGAGAGAACAGCACCAACCGCGGTGTCAGAGGCATCAACCTCCAACGTATATGGCTTTTGGTGTATCGGATGGATCAATATGGGGGCTGACGTGAATCGTTCCTTCAGAAACAGAAAGGCTCTCTGTGCGCCTTCAGACCAGTGGAATTTTCGTTTGACGGATGTGAGAGCGGTGATGGGCTGTATGACTTTAGAGAAGTTGCGGATAAACTTCCGATAAAAGTTCGCAAAGCCGACAAACCTTTGGACACTCTTTCGGTCCGTCGGGGCGGGCCACTGTAGGATGGCCTGTACCTTCTTTGGGTCCATCTCCACTCGTGTAGGTGTCAATATGAAACCCAAGAATTCCACGGTCTGTGTTTCAAACACGCACTTCTCGGGTTTTGCGTATAGTTCATTTTCTCGGAGACGTTCCAACACCCTGGAAACATGTTCTCTGTGTTCAACCAGCGATGGTGAGTAGATCAGTATATCATCGAGATAGACTACAACAAAACGATCTAACATGTCTCTGAACACGTCGTTCATGAAATGCTGGAACGTGGCTGGGGCGTTGCATAGCCCGTATGGCATTACTAGGTACTCGTAATGTCCATACCGGGATCTGAATGCTGTCTTCCACTCATGCTCCTCTTTTATCCTCACCAGATTGTATGCGCCTCTCAGGTCAATCTTGGTGAAGTAGGAGGCAGTGCCAACTCGTTCCATAAGTTCTGGGATCAACGGCAGAGGATATCGGTTCTTTACTGTCACTTTGTTCAGTTCCCGGTAGTCAACACAAGGACGTAATCCCCCGTCCTTCTTGGGAATGAAGAAAATCCCTGCTCCAGCAGGGGAAGTGGATGGTCGGATAAAGCCTTTGGCTAGATTCTCGTCAATGTAGGCCTTGAGGGTGACGAGTTCAGGTTCGGACATAGGATACAAACGACCGAACGGAATAGGGGCTCCTGGGAACAAGTCAATCGGACAATCGTACTCCCTGTGGGGTGGCAACCTGTTGGCTGCTTTTTTCTCGAACACATCGGCAAACCGGCTGTAATGACTCGGAATCGTGGGTATCGGAAGGGAGCTGTAGTCGTGTGCTACATTGATGGACGGAGGCGGTTTGTGTGAAGAAGAGTCTTTATTGATACGAAATGACACGGAGTTGAATGTCCAGTCAATGTGAGGGTTTTGAGTCCGTAACCAGGGGAGTCCCAGGATGACCGGAAACACAGGAGAGGGTATAACATCGAACGATATGTGCTCCGTGTGATCAGGATCGACGTGCATGAGCAAGGGTGATGTCTCTGTGGTGATGGGACCGGACTGTAGAGGTCGTCCGTCCACTAACTGGAGCAGTAGAGGTGTTGTCTTCTTCTGGACAGGTATGCCGTGTTGACGGATCACGTCGGTGTCGAGTATGTTACTGCTGGCACCCGAGTCAATCATAGCTGCGAGAGCGACGGTATTCCCCTTCCACTGTAATGTAATGGAGAGGGACAAATGATGTGGTAAATGTGGAGAAACACCATGGGTGGTCGGAATAGATAATGAGGGTAGCTTACCCCGGGATGGTCGTCTCTTATTTCGGCACTCATTGGCGTAGTGGCCTTGGGTACCACAATATAGGCAGAGATCAAGAGACCGACGTCGGTCCTTCTCGGCACCCGACAAAGGACCTCGGATGAGTCCCAACTGCATAGGTTCCTCTTGGGTTTCTTTGGGTGTGGTTTTCGGTGGTGGTCTGGCGGTGGACCAGGTGTGAGAAGGAGAGGCTAAGCGTTCGGCCTTTCTTTCCCTTAACCTCCGGTCGATTTGTATACACAAAGTGGCAAAGTCTTCCAATGAGGACGGGATAGCGGAACGAGCAAGTTCATCTCGTATCGGATCCGACAGGCCCAGCCGGAACTGGTCATGCAAAGCCGACTCATTCCATGTTGTCTCGAGGGAGACTCGTCGGAATTCAGCTATGTAGTTCTCTACTGGACGTTTCCCTTGACGAAGAGCTCTTAAGGCGCTGGTGGCGGACGTGGTCTGGAACGGATCGGCGTATAGTGCATCCATGGCCTGCCGGAAGGTGTTCCATGTGCCAAGTACCGGACTATTGGTACGGATCAGATGATGGGCCCAGAGTTGGGGTTCTTCGGACAGGAGGGCTATGACCGTGTGAATCTTGATGTAGTCATTGGCATAAGTTCTAGGTTTGAGAGCAAACAATATTTGGCATGAGGTGATAAAGGTCTGGTATTTTGTACGGTCTCCGGTGTACTTGTCTGGCAGGGGCACTTGTGGTTCCAGCGCTGCTGCTCCTTGCAGTACTGGGGGTTCAGGCACCTCGACTGGTACTGGAGGCGGGTTGCCGGGTACCTGGAGAGCACCTTGAATTTGTACTATCTGTTGCTGCTGTTGATTTTGTCCAGTTTGGATCTCATGAAGGGACTGTGTAATCGCCGCCATCTGTGGGCGAGAGCAGCAACAGCTTCGGCTAATCCTGCGGTTTCCATGTGGGCTCAGTTGTTATGTTACGTTTGCACAGGTGTGGAAACCAGGATGCAGGAAACAAACGGACCTGTCTCTTCTTAGTCAGAGAGTCCAGGTTTAGGAGCAGAGAAGTAAACGAGGTCAGGAATCAAGCTGAGGTCGGTACCAGGTATCAGGCAGAAAATGGTCAAAACAAGCCGGGTCAGGAGCTGAGAGGTTAACGTGGTCAGGAATCAAGCCGAGGTCGGTACCAGGTATCAGGCAGAGAATGGTCAAAACAAGCCGGGTCAGGAGCTGAGAGGTTAACGTGGTCAGAATTCAAGCCAAGGTCGGTAACAGGAATCAACATAGACACACCAGGTAGATACAGCAGCTAGTTGTAAAAACAACTGAGCACTGAACTGGTGTCAGTGCTCTGCTTTTAAACCTGCCGCCCTTCCAGATCCCGCCCCCAACTATGATGACGTCCAATGGACGTGTTTCTCCTCCATAGGGGTAGAGGATTGACAGGGGGGCGTGTCCTGTGACACCGTGGGTGTCCATCACTGTGCGGCGGTTCATTCTTGTGAACCGCCGCGGAAGAGGACCCTGTGCCGCTGGATCGTCCCACTCGGGGGTACTCGGGAGATGTACTCCTCACCGGAGCGCGACGCCACGAGCACCCGGGCGACGCGTCCCGGACGGGGCTGTGACGCCGCGGGTACTCGGGCGACGCACTCCGCACGGGAGCGCGACGCGGTGAGTCCCCCCGGACCGTACTCCGGCCGGGATCGTGACACTCTTTTACTGCTGCTTTACTGTTTTGCTTGGGCGGTAAAAGAAAAGTTGCTGGGATGCTTGAGTCCTTAATATTTTTTTAAAAAAAGAGTTAAAACCACCATTTTCCTAGGGTGGATAATTTGGTGGCATCACTCAAATTCTGATGGAAATTAGGTGAGCAAAAATATGCTGTATTTTAGTAGGAATTTAACTTAAATAGTCTCACACTTAGTTGGATGCAGAAAAAAAACACTAAAACAGCACTTTTGCAAAGAAAATTCAAAATACAATCTCCAAAAAAAATAAAAAAAAAAGAATTTTTACTTGAGATTCCATTTTTTCAATATGAGACAACTCAAAATGTTATTTACAAAAGTATCTTCCTTTAAGCTCTTATTTTGCCAGCTCTGTTTATCATTATATGTACATAGATAAGACACTTTCATAAATACAAATTGAGGATGCTTTTTCTGTTCAGAGTAAATGTTTTAGATCATCCCAGCTATCTGCTTTTATATAGCCTTTTCAATAATTTTACCGTGTATAATCTCTCATGTTCTTTCCAACTAGTTATTTATATCTGTAGTAAAAAAAAAAACATTTCCAGAAAAGTAGTGTATTATAGTTCATCTTTAATCATTTGATTTTTTTTACTTTTATTTTTTCATTGGGATCTTTTTAACTAGAGCAACAGTTGATAAAGAAGGGGGATCCATACAATCTCAATAACTCCTCACGGAAATTTCTCACCAATAATCCTCCCAGGGCATCTGCCCTAAAATAGTACAATACATTAGTATATATTTGTTCATTACATTTTACAGATAAGAAATATGTGTAACTCAAATACCTGTACTGAGAAGATAAATATTTATCAATATAATTAAGCCTTGAGCTGTTCTTCATCAATATTCTCTATAGCAGAATAATTACAAGTACGTGAGAATAAATTTTAAAGCTAAGTTATTAGCTTATGGTTGTGGGAGGGGCAGCAGCGCGGCTCTCTCCCAAAATATTTTTGTCTTTCCCTTGTCATTTTTGTTTCGTCAAGCTACACGTTTGCGTCACCTGCGGGGATGGTTTCATTTGATCTGCTCTTTCACTTGCTTCTCCTGCTAGGTGTGAGGGATTTGTTTACTCAGAGCTGCTCACCAGCTCAACTTGCATTATGTGTTGGGAGGAAAGGGGAGAATGGGAGTTTCTGGACACTTGGGCTGTTTTCTCCCTTCTGATAAACTTTGGCCTCTATTAACCCTTCATTTGCTTCTCCTGGGAGGGAGTTTCATTCAGTCTGCTCCTTCACTTGTTTCTTGTGCTAGTAAGGAAGGGAGGTAGGTTCGTTTCCTCAGAGCTGCCTACCAGCTCAACTCATTATGTGCTGGGAGAAAGGGGTGGGCATGGGGAAGCATGGGCAGTTTCTCTCTCTACTTACATACTGTTCCCTCTATTAACCCTTTTAGCCCCTGCTTCATTCTACAGTTGTTTACAGCCTACCTATAAACCCTACTCTGCTCCTACACTCAGCATTGGTTCTTTCTTTGGCCCATTCCTACATACCTAAGGGGGCATTTTCAGGGTCTAGGCACCTATCCAGGCCCACTGAGCGTTTCATACATGTTTTACCCTTAACACAAATGTAAAGGCTATCTACAGCCTGTGTTTGTGGGAGGGGTTTTAGGAGGTATTTATACCCCCCTTCAGCATCCTCTCTTTCAGGGCGTTACGTTTGTGTTCATCCCAGCCGCACCCACCCTCAGTTCACTCTCCCTCAGTTTCTATATTCTATCTTTCTTATCCCTCTTCCTTCTCCTTTCTGTGAGGTAGACCCCTTTCCTATCTACCAAATGGGTCATTTTGGGGGTCTACAAACCTATCCAGACCCACTGGGCGTTTTGCACATATTTTATCCCTACCACAAATAATAACCAGCAAGCCTGCTAAGGACACAGATTTTTGTATTTTGCTTTACATGCTTTGTGCTTTTGTTATGTACACAGATGTCAAACCTGTTATGCGTACATGTCTCAGCCAACCCATTGTTTTAACCTGTTGTGCACATTGTTCTATGTACACTCACTGGCCACTTTATTGGGTACACCTGTTCAATTGCTTGTTAACACAAATAGCTAAGCAGCCAAACACATGGCAGCAACTCAGTGCAGAAGTGCTTTGTCAAACATCACAGTTAAATTCTATGAGCATAGTCCCTCTTTCATAGATTTTTACATAAGATCCCCCTGTCTGTTGCCACTCTACCCTTAACCCCTTGAGGCCATTTGACGGTCCAGGCACGTCATGCAGAAACAGTCAGTTAATGACAATTGACGTGCCAGGACCATCATGACTTTAAACGGGTGTAGAAAGTGATCTACGACAGAGCACTGGCGTCACGTGACCTTTCAGTGCTTAGTTATAGAAATCTGGGAGTTATAGGGAGTCTGAAGCGAGGGGACAAGTCTGCATTGGTAAGTCGGGGGAGGCAGAGTGGCATATAGGGGGTATAAGGTATATCAGGGAGGCAGAGTGGCATATAGGGGGGGTATAAGGCATATCTGGGGAGCTGAGTGGCAAGCCGGGGGCAGATGTGTATAACTGGAGCACAGGTTGGCAAATAAAAAGAAATAAAAAAAAAAAGAATGAATTAATATTTACTAGTAAAATGTTTTTACTATAGGGTAGTCTTATATTCAGAATTTTTCTTTTTTTCCTAACCTAATATTCAAATTTTGGGGGGTTGTCTTCTAATCAGGGTCGTCTTATAATCAAGCAAATACGGTGATACATTTTTCAAATCTTTGATTAGGTACATTCACTGTTGTGTTTGTAAAACTACTTTTTATAGTGATTCAAAGATAAATTTCATTTGAAAAACTTGCCAAATATCAAAATGAGAACAACTTGTACAGAAGTCTATTCCCACTTGTACAAAGTAAAATATATCAGTACAACTTTTGCACTCTTGGAACTAGAGTTATTTCTGGTGTGATTATGATCAATGATGCCTTGTTCTATTTGTTCACTTTATCAACACTAAAGTAACCTATTTTAAAAAATATACCAGCATCTATTCATTTCCCATGGCAGTCACTGTCAGTTTTCATGATGAGAAATCAAGAGAAATCTGTCAATCCCCCGCAAAGTGTACAAACAGCTTGTTCACATTTAAAAGCGTCTCTTAGTCACAGGACATCTAATGGCCTATAATTGCCTTGTTGAGAAAGTTGACACACGCAAAGCAACAGTCTACTTTCTATATTATGAAAACTAACCTGCAAAGGTTTGATAAAGACCACTGAAGAGTAACATCAGAGGTGGTTACTATCATACTTGATTTAACAATCACTTGTGTTATTACTGCTACTGTTATTACTGCTACTTAATTTTTCCATTCTTACTCAACAAGTAGAAGTAAAGAAAAACATAACAAATACGGTTTTACTCCAAAACAACACGTTCTCATAGCAATAAAAAGTAGTATTTTTGAGGGCAAATAAAAAGTTTCAAAATATATTATAATTATTATGTAGTAATTGTGGGTTCCTGGTAAACTTTGGATTGTTGCTTTGCAAAGCAAAGATTATTGTATTTCAAAACAGCTTGTATAGCAAAAATTTTAAGGTGATGGAATTCGGTACGTATCTGATTTTGGTCCATTGTAAATTCTCAATTTGCATAAAGCATGGGGTGTCCCTATTTCATTCATGTAATAAGTAATTGCAAAACTTAAAAACAAGAGTAATATATATATATATTTATTTTTATTATTATTTATTGTTTTATATAGCGCTGTACAATGGGAGGACAGGTCATAAAAAGTAGTATGTAACATAACAATTTGACTTACAGAGACAACAGGTGAGGAGGGCCCTGCTCAAACGAGCTTACAATATATATATATATATATTGTGACAAAAGGTGTGGTAAAGTGATAGATGGCAGGTATATTAGACCAGCCTTGGTCAATAGTAGCCTGCTTTAACCCCTTCATTCCCCTACAGACGTACCGGGACGTCCAAAAAACGCCCATAAAGAAACCCCTATGGACGTCCCGGTACGTCCAGCCCTTCGTGCAGCGTCAGGGACACATCCCTGCCGCTGCACGGGAGACCAGGCTGTCGTTTGACAGCCTGGACTCCCCCCTGGCAGCAGAAGCCGGCATCGCCGGCTTTCTGCTGCCTGATCTCCCGTAACAGCTTCCGGCATGAAAGCCGGTAAGCTGTTACAGTTGAAAGTGCCCGATCGCGCAGTTGCAAATGCGCGATCGGGCATTCCCTTCCGGGTTGCGTCACTGCTGTGAGGACCTGTGAGGTCTGTGAGGACCTGCATAGAGATCACAGTGTGATCGGTGCAGGGGGATCGCGGGGAGGGGAGTGAGAAACCATCTCTCTCACTCCCCCTCCCGTCCTGAAAGAGAAAAGCAGAAAAAAAAAAAGTTAATTCATTTAAAAAATAATATTAAATAAATCATTAAAATAATAATATAAATAATACAAAAAAAAATTATAATGTGAGCTGTGATGTCATTGTGACATCACTGGCATGTTCAGGAGGTCCCTAGGAGGACCTCTAACCATTTCTGTGTAAAAATAATATATAAAAAAAAAAAAAAAAATAAATTAAAATTAAAAAAAATATATAAAAAAACCTTACTTCCCATTGCCCTAGCATAACATCTAGCCAGTATAACCCTTCTGCCCCCGTTCACAACCCCCAAATCCGTTAAGCCATAGGCATAAAAATTATACAAAATTGTACACCTAATAGTATGTTCCCTGATGCTGGAAAATCTATATAAATTAGGTATTTCTGAAATCAGGACATCTGAATTAATAAACTTGGAGGGGATTTTCCATCACTTTACCTAATTTTGTGAGGATTCAGAGGGAAAATGTAAAAAAAAATTAGTTTATTTTTCTAATCTTCGCTAGTTTTTACTAAATTTCTCATTCTAAACTTTCAGCTAATCATCCAACTATGGTATCAAACGAAAGCTCTATCTCTCCTTGAAAAAACAATATATAGTTTATATGGGTACACTATTCACAGGAAAAGAGAATCATCGCTAAACCGACATACCCCAAAAATGGCAAAATTGCTCTGGGCTTTGAGGTACCAAAAACCCCTGGGATTGAAGGGGTTAAAATATGTCCCTGTGAAAGATGTTGTTTGTTTACAAACTGCACTACTGGCAGTTTGCAAAACATGGTAAGGGTCCCTGGGGCGGAGCATCTGGAAGAGCAGGGTGGGCCAGTGCTCCAACAGCACTAATTGCTGTTTTGATCCCGTCCAGAGCCTGCATTCTGGACAGGAGCTCCACAGGTGTGGACTAAGTAGCAGCTCACCTGTGGCTGATTAATTAGCAGGCAGAAGGTAAAAGGGATTGAGCCTGATTCAGAGGAGAAGCCACTGTTATGCCAGCTAGGAGAGCTGAGGGGTGGTTTCTCTCTGCAAAGCCGTATTGATGGTAACTTGTGACCTGTTTTGTACTAAGCCAGTGCTCAAGCAAAGACTGTTATCCTGTGCTGCTTATAACGGCTGCTGTTTATTCCTGTAAAATAAACATTGAAACTGAGCTGGATGTGTCCTGGGCTTCATTTACCCTAGAAGAGTGGTTACAGCCAAGATCCTTGACAAAAATCCCAATGAAAAGGGAGGCCTGTCACAATATATTAAACTCTTGCTATTTTCCAGAGAGATTAAATAACATATTTAAATGTTGGTAAACGTTGAGTAATTCCAGTGGAAAGGCTGTACACTGACAACGCTACTGACCTGTAAATACGCACAGCTGATAGCCCATGTACTTGCTTAACTTACTGTATTATGCATGTATAAAATCTTGTTAAGGTTATTAAAATACTAATGATTAATTATATTTTCATTATTCAATTTAATACATGCACAAAACAGTTCTAAAATCTCTTCAGTTGTAGGATTAATTAGTATAGCAGTAGAAAAACCTTTTGGAGAATCATGTATGACTTGCCTTACATGCCTTGCTATTTTCCAAAGAGATTAAATAACATATTTAAATGTTGTGAAATGTTGAATAATTCTAGCAGAAAGGATGTGCACTGACAGCACTACTGACCTGTACATAGGCACCGCTGATAGCCCATGTACTTGCTTACTGTATTATACAGGTAGAAAATCTTGTGAACATTATTCAAATACAAATGATTATTGTATTTTCATTATTCAATTTAATACATGCACAAAACAGTTCTAAAATCTCTTCAACTGTAGGATTAATTTGTGAATTATTCTTCATTACTGCAGGAAGCAGATGAAAACAGAGGGGCGCCGATCGGCTGCTGAAAACATTTTCATGAACTGGCCTTTCAGTGCCCCTCTCCTCCGCTCCCTATCGCCTTGGTGTAGCCCTGTTGAAGCTGCTAGGAGAATGAAGCCCACGGGGGCCAGAATGGACTAGAGTGGGCCCTGACAGAGTGCTGAGCAGGGCTAGGCTAAGGCAGGAATTGTGGATTTTAGGGGAGGAGTTTTGGTAGGAGGATATTTAAGTTTGGTGATCACAGGGGTAAGGATCCATTTTGTTTAACCTTACCTGGTGTTGTTTGTCCCACCCTCCCTCCCCTTATGTGGTTGAGATTGTGTTATGTGGTTGAGATTGTGGAGTGGTGTTGCTGCATTAGTCACAGTCATGGGCGGTAGCTTGCCGGGTATCCAAGGGGTTAATGTGGTGGTATGATCATTGGTGGTCATAACCAGTGGGAGGTTCCTTGCAAGGAGTGGTGCTCAGAACCTTAGGTCTGGGTTGGGGCATCCTGGTCTGTCCCCTCCCAAAATTGGTGTGTGGTATGGTATCTGGATAACTTGGCAAGCTAGGTTGGTTTTGGTTACGTCATTGTCTCTGTTAACGCATCTATGTTTATTATTTCAGGTTTTACAGGACAATGACTGTTTAATAAAACGGCTGTGGCCTTTTCAAACCCATCTTGTGTGTTGGTGTTTTATTTAATTGAGCAACTGAGCTGAGCCTGGTCCGTGAGTCGAAGCTACATCTGTCAGTACAGGACCAGGACACAGAGCCACAACAGTAGACTGTTTAAACTGCAAAGGCCCAGAGTAGAGTGCAGAGCAGGTATTTAAGGGCAGGCTAACATCTACGCAATGTGGTTCAGCTGTCCTGAGTAATTAGCAATGGGTGCTCCTGAGAAGGAAGGGTGGCCACTAGTGGCTGCAAGTAGGCATGAGGGTAGGTATAATTATCACATAATCCAGGCTGGTAGGGTGGAATCCAGACAACTCTTGTGTTCAATGTTTAAGTTTAAAAGCCTAATTGATCATTGAACCTTTTTGCAATTATGTTACCATGGCTAGCAAGTTTCTTGTTTTCCATGAAAACAGCTAAGTGACCCCAAACTTTTGAACAGCAGTGTACATACAAGCTAACACACGCTCTACTGCCATACACTCACAAACAATAAGCAAACACTAAGACCATACACTAACCCACAGACTCTACTGCTAAATTATACCACCATAAATTTACACACATCATCCAACACCAGGCACTAAAACCAACATACTTACTCTGGCACTGTACACTTACATATACATACACACATGCACTTCACTCTCTCATTTGATCAATGCAGCCTGCACAGGTCTTCCTTCCATTCTGATGCCATCTGCCACTTAATTCTTAAAGTAGCTTGCACAGTACACACCAGTGTGTACTACAGTCAAGATTTTACTTTGTATATGGCACATCTGTATCCCCTAGTGTCCATTGCATGTTGGTGTGTTCCATCAGGCCAATTATCCAAGAGGGAATAGAGATGGCCCCTAACTGACATACACCCTCACTATGCTAAAGCAGCAAATCTGCCACACAAGCAGCACAGTTTAATGACATGCACTAGCAATGGTTCACTGAGCATTTGTCCGGCTTGCTAGATGGTCTGTTCAGGACTTAAAGTTTAGTTTTCAAGTCATAAACTGGGAAATTCTAACAAATACAAACATGAACTCCACAAATTGGAAGGAATAGCAATTTCTGCTACCAAAGCATCCAAACCCAAATTTCTAAGCAGCTTACACCACTTGATAGAGAAAATGGACATTATTTAGAGCGGACTTATAATGGCCATAAGAGTACTGTGGAGCTGAAAAATGAGGGTTGATCGGTGTACTCAGAAATTAAAATGAAGATTAAGGATGACAGTATTTTTAAGAGGTATGTCAATCAGCTTATGACACAAACCAAGCAGGGCTGACACAGATCATAGATGTGGCTTACAGAGGTAGACATTTAAGCAGGTTAGTTTCGGATTGCACTGGTCCACTTTTGAGCTAAATTGATCCCAGTGTTTGGCTCCAACCTAACTTAAGCCCAAACTTTCCCAACTATACTTTATTTAGCTCAAACCAAGAATCAGTGAAAAGTCATAAGGGTCATTAAAATATAGGTGAGAACCTGGTGGATCTGGCAAATATGCAGCTTCATCTTAATAGGAGAACAGATTTAAAAGCACATTTAATATGTAATTATATGTGAATTATACTTGTGTATAAAGTGTATTACAAAAGAGGAGGGGTTATACCATAAAACAGAAGTTAGCCCCTCCATGTAAGCCATTTTTATTTTCTATACATTCATCAGAACATGGGTTCTTATTAATCTTTTTAATAATACCAACGCTTCAAAAAATCTCCCAACAACTTTTCTAAATACTGCACAACCAGCAACAACTGCCTCTCTATTACTAAAATTCTGGTAAACTGTTATACAGGTTTAATGCACAAAAACAAAAGCACTCTTTCATTTTTAGCTAGCCTTTTAGCTTTTAAGATAATGAAAGGTTGTCTTCTCAATTTTCTAAAGTAGACATATTATTTAAGTTAAATTACAGTAGACCATTATAATGCATCTTTAATGGATTTTAATGATAGCTACTAGATATCATATTTTCAAGGATAACCTTCCCTACTTAACATCCATTGATGCAAAAAATAGTAGGTAGAAAATATATATACAATGTACTGAAATTGTGGCAATAATAACCTGGAAGTTGCTTTAAATGTTATCCTTTTATGACTACATAATCTGTTTTTCTCTCTTTCATTCACTTCTTATTGTTTTAATTCTTCATGAAAATAGAAGTAAAGCCAGTGTAGATCTGAACAAACATTATATTTTTAATTTACAACTTATACTTAAAAAAAATATCCTGTAATGAAAATGTTAATCCATGTTTATGTTACACTAATACATAGACCTAACTCTTTACATTTCTCATTCTTTATGTTGTAAATAGTATCCTAGTTTATAAGGCAACGACTTGGGTATGTCAATAAAACATAGATTTAAAGGTATTATACTCTTCCAATTACCTTGGCAACTGCATTTAATTATACCAAGTGACGTTCTGGATGTGATGCCAGATCAAAATCTATCACAGGTAACTGAATAACAATCTTAGTTTAGACTGCAATAGAAAATAAAATAAGTGTAATGATGGTTAATGAATCTGGGAAATTATATATATTTGTTTCTGCTGTGGTCTACGGGATGATTGCTATTTAATAACTTGTGATAGATTTATCTCTGCAGTTGAACCCAGATATATGTATGTACACTATATAGAGCAAAGTAGTTGGTCCCCTCTTTGCAGCTATAACAAGTGCTTTTGTGAGAATTTTTGCCCATGCATCCAGTAGAGCATTTGTGGTCAGGGACCGATTCTGGCCTGGATCACAATCTTCATTCAAGTTCACCCCTAAAGTGTTCAATTGAGTTGAGGTCAGGAGCCAGTCAAATTTTTCCACGCTAAACTCATCCAACCATGTCTTTATGGACCTTGCTTTGTGGACAGGGGCACAGTCATGCTGGAATAGAAAAGGGCCTTCTCCAAACTGTTCCGACAAAGTTGGAAGCATTGCATTGTCCAAAATTTGTATGAAGGTGACATGCACAAAAAAAATACAGTAAGTGGAGCGTACAACCTAAAAAGCATAAAAGGCATACACATTCAGATTCCGAGGTTGCTGCTACAATAATTCATGGCTATATTGTTTACCAAGGAACTGAATCAGTCCTACATTGCATTTTTAACCCAATAAGACTTTCACACAAAGACTTACTTGTCTGGCAGGTGGGGCAGCTCAACCCCAAAAGTCAGAATTTGAAATATGCACATCCAAAAAATATACAGAAGGGGGAGCGCACAACCTAAAAAGCATAAAAGCCATACACATTCAGATTCCTAGGTTGATGTTAGATTAATAATGACCAATAAATACACAAAACAAAGCCAAAATTCAATGCATACCCATCAAATACTATTCAAAGAGCACCCATCTAAACCATAAATATTGGGAATTCCATCACACTATATGGCCATGTAATGCTTAGCACTACTTTAAAGAACCCCAATTTTGGCGAGTCCTATCTAATCTTTTATGGCTATATTGCTTTTCAACCTATTTGTATATATGCTTGTGGGTTCTGTTTCCATATCAAAGCATATCGACTTGTACTGTGGTAAACCTGTAGGAGTACTCAAGTGTCCTGGTCTCTGCAGTGTCCTGTGCAGCTTTAAGGGAGGCTGATTGGTGTCCTTAGTTTCACACACATATTGACTCTAATACATCATACACTTACACATATATATGCACACTCTCTCTCTCTCCTGCTACCTCTCTCTCTCTACCATCTCTTCCCCTCTCTTAGCCTCCACTAACCCTAGGCTCACCCCTGACCTCTAACACCATACGTTGACACCCACCCACCCATGCCAACACCAGAAACTAACATACACACACAAATGCCATTTACAGTGCCCTTTATTATATTGGTACCCTTGGTAAATACAAGCAAAGAAGGCTTTGAAAATTTGTCTTCATTGTTTAATCTTCTTAGACCCTTTTAGTCAATACTTTGTGCTACCTCACTTTGAGAACACAACAGTCTTCACCCATAATGCCTGATGAGGTTGGAGAATACATGGCAAGGGATCTGAAGCAATTCCTCCATACAGCATCTCTCTGGATCCTTCAAATTTCTACCATGTTTGTGTAGATTTTGATATATGTTTTGGATTATTGTCCTGCTGGACCATCCAACCATAGCCCATTTTAAGCTTTTCTCGCAAAGGCAGCCAGGTCTTCATTTAACATCTGTTGATATTTGATAGGGTTCATAATGCCATGTATCCTAACAAAATGTCCAGTCCCTCTGGCAGAAAAACAGCCCCAAAACAGTGCACATGAGGTACTCTCCATATGGCTACCTATCTGTGTGATCCAAACCCAGCTTTGGTATTTATTGCCAAAAGGCTGTATTTTGGTTTTATCTGACCATAGAACCCAATCCCATTTAAAGTTCCAGTAGTGTCTGGCAAACTGAAGATGGTTGAGTTTGTTTTTGGATGATAGTAAACCATTTCAAACAAATTGTGGTGATGTAGGTGACGTCAGATTGTAGTTTTGTAGACTTCTTCAATGCTCCAGCTGTGATCCCGGGAGATTTTTAAATCACTCAATCCATACGCTTCACAGTGCGTTGAGACAATATACACACCTCCTCTTCCAGGTTGAGTCCAAATTTCCAGTTGACTGAAACGTCTTAATTACTGCCCTAATGTTGGAAATTGGAATTTGCAATCATTTTGCTATTTTCTCATAGCCAACAACCTTTTACTGCACATCACAGCTATATTCCTAGATCTTATCCACTGTGATGAATGAAAATGAATTTCAATTTGACCTATGTGTAAACTAATATTTAAACCCCTGTGAAACAGGAAATCATGGTTGAACAATTTCCTGTTCCTTGTCACCCAGGTGTACTAAAAATGTTGTGTTGCTCACTTTTGTGCATTTCGATGCACCTCATCTAGTCTCTCACTTCCCTGTGTCTCCTGACATTCTCTCTCAGCATTCCACCCCTCCCGCCTCCATCTTAAGACCGGGTAAGAGCTTTCAATTACTTTAATCTGCTCTTCTCGGCACACAAGCAGGTTGGGGTACTCATTTGGGTATTATAACAAAAACTGCTGCAGCTCTACCCGTTTCATGGGCAGGGAGGAAGGGCTCATTTAGGGAAATCATGTTTTACCCTTACCACAAATGTAAAGGCTATTTTATCCTGTATTTTTCAGTAGCGCTTTTCCTGCCTGCCCCCCTCAGTACACTCCTTCTGTTTCCCTTAGTCTCTATTCTGTATATCCACTATTGGGCCTGCCTCTCTAGGGGGCATGGGCAACCCCCCGCAATCACTTCCTCTGGTTACCTATGCTTTGCTTGCGCATTCTGTGCTGCCCAGGGGAAGCAAGAACCCAGCAGAGTCACGTCAAGTCACGTCACATCATATGTCCCTGTTCTGTTCCTGTTTCCCCTAGGTGGTACACAGAGGGAAGCAGTGACCCCTGCAGAAGTCTGCAAGGGGCACCAAGAGATCTGCAGCTCAGTAAAGGGGGTGAGGGAGGATGTATGAGCGAGTGTGAGGGAATGAATGAGTATATGTGAACGAGTGAATGAGGAGTATCCGTGAATGAATGAGTATCTGTGAATGAGTGAATGAATGTTGATGAGTAAATTAATAAATATGTGTGATAGCATGGATATGTAAGTGGGGGGAGGCTGTTTGAGGCGAGGATGCCACAGGCAGGCTGTTTGGGGGCAAATATGCCAAGTCCTATGGTTTTATTCTGGGTTTTGGTCAGGTCCTGTGGATGCAATCGCGGTGCCATGGCTGACATAATACTAAAGGGGAGGCAATATGCAAGGGTGTGGGGGGGCATTAATTCACAAGGGGGTTCTGGCTGGGGGCATCACATAAATCAATACTAAAGGGGGGCTGGGTAGTGGGATAAATATACAATATTGGGCTAACTGGGGGCAATACACAAGGATGTGGGGGCATTAGGATGACCACATCAGCCATGTTTTCCAAGATACATAAAACTTTGACATATTGCTGACTAGCCTGGATAAAATGCTGCCCTGCAGTATGAGGAATGTAGAGACTCATAAAAAGGAACCAATTAGTCAGATATACACAGCATTTTTTCTGTGCTGGCAACATCAATACACAAGGAGGCAGCTGGGGCCAATACATAAATCAAAATAAAGATGGGGCGGACTGGGGGCATAAATACCCATATTGCTGGCTGCGGGGCGATACGTAAGGGACAAAAACACAAAAGCAGGTGGTCAACGACAAAGCAAAGTGGAAAATATATATTTTTTTAATTGTTGTAGCTTAGCCCGTCTGGATGTGGATATCAGTGTGGCAGAGCCTGTCCTAGTGTGTGTTTGGGTGTCGGCGTGGCAGAACATGTACTGGTGTTTGAGTGTGGGTGTGGCAGAGCATGTCCTTGTGTGTGTTTTGGATTCTGTGTGGCAGAGCTTGTCCTGGTATGTGTGTTTGGTTGTTGGTGTGACAGAGCCTGTCCTGGTGTGTGTCTGGCACTTTACTTACTATAGAAATAATTTGAACACTTATCCAAAAATAAAACACCCACCTGAGTTTGTAGTCACTTCAGAGGACAAAACTTTCTAGGCCCAGAAATCAGTGAGAGGAAAAGTAAAGGTTTTGTGTTATTTACTAAATTGTGACTTCAGGCATCCCATGTATGATTACTTTTTTTGTAGTGTACTGATGTACTTCCAATCCCATCACATAAGATTATATCCTCTATTATCTGCCGAGCACTGATGTTATCTATATCTAGTACACATAGATGCAGAGGAGCTAAGATTATATTTATTTTATTTATTTCCATAAAAAGGTCTCTCAAAATTCTCAGCACTGGGCCCCTGATGCTCTAATCTGGCCCTGACTATACATATATAAAATAAATCCTTTTCAGCAATCTTCACTTATATGCCCATATACTCATTTTGTTAAACAAAAATACATAGCAGTATATAAAGTGTTTACAGTGTTAAATAAAATTCGTAGCTACAGTATATTTTCATTATTTTATTGTCAATAAAATCAAATCTGGCAATAATATTTTTTCATATCCTTTTCCTATTAAAACCCATCTGCATATCTAGCGCTTGAAAAATCTAGATAACTGAACGATCTGGAAAAAGAGACCGATGTTACTTTTTTCCCTCAGTAACACAGAATCAAAAGGCATAAAATGCAACTATTCTAAACACACTCCATTTGCTTCAGAGAAATGCTGCAGCTGTTAAAAATGCTCATTAAAACAGTTTACCTCAGTAATTATAAAAATTGAAAAACTATGTAACTGCAGCTGAATAACTGATGCTTACAAGAACAAGTATTTAAAGAGATTTTTAAACACCATATCAAAGAACAATATGGTGAATGAAGTCAGTAACTGATGCTTTGAATGAAGAGCAGGTGTGGGGTGCGTATTCTATGATGTTAAAAAACGAGAAATAGCAGGAAACTGTAAAAAAAAAAAAGTGTATGAAAACGATATCTACATTTAACTTTTCATATTATATCCTGTTGTGCTTGTTCATATAGTTAGTGTCACCTTGACAGCATTAGAGGAAAGCAATTAATCTTGGGTAAAAGAAGAGATGTATTCTATATATATATATATATATATATATATATATATATATATATAGTGTGTGTGTGTGTGTATGTGTATATGCTTAGACATGCTTCTAGTGTACTTTTACCTTGCTGCTAGGTTTAGGACATTGCTGTACCTTGTCAGTGTTATTAGCACAATCACCAGTCAGTCAATGGCACCAATAAAACAATGAAGAGGGTTTTAAGGACCTTGCATATCATACAGTGTGTGGAACGTGGCATCTTAAATGAACAAGCACTCCAGCCTTGTCTTTATGCTAAATACATATCATAGTTCATTTTCCATAAATTGAGCGGATTTTATGTTATGATAATTTGCAAGCTTTCTGTAGTTATTGGAGTTAGAAAATAAGACTCCTCCCCCTGCTGAAAACTTTGATCGTACTTTAATGTGCTTCATGCACATGCTCAGTAGAACTTCCCTTTAGAGTGAGACAATGCAAATTGGATTACAACATACATACATTTTTTGAGGGACTACACCTTTGCTTTAGTAAAATAAATAAGCAAACAGGAAATTAAAATTTGCCTTAGGTTATAAGAAAAAATGGAAATGGACACCACAAACTATGATTCCTTGGAGGAAAGCCAAGTAATTTCTCAAACCTCATTTAATGACGAAATTGTATTATTATTTTTAGTTTCATAACTAAAAATGAATGGCATTTAAGGTAAACAAATTGCATCATGCGAGCTGTATTAAGGCAAATTTAAAATTCCAGATAAGTAAGTATAATTTTATCATCAATAATATTTATCTATGGAAACAAGACAGAATATCAAACTTTTGTTTGTGGATAACAGCTGAACTTATTCTGCTACACATAGAAACGAGAGCTGAAATGATGTAATAATAGTATTTTCAACATTTTCTTCTTTACTTGGTTTTGCATTTCGTAGCGGCTGCAACTTCGAAACAAGCTAAAATGAGTTCACAAGTTCATAACCATCGCATATTAAAAAAAGCGGAAAACAGAATGTACTGAGAGGATTTTCAGCTGATTTGGCAAAGCACAAATTGAAGATGAAGTGAGAGTAAGCGAAGAATAGCATTAACCATTTAGGCATCTCCGAATACTGTACTTTTAAGGACACAATTCATGAAAAAAGTGAAGGCATGGCAGAGTGAAAGAATGAGCAATTAACTGCAAAATAAAAGTGCCAGCAAATCAGGTCAAGATAGAAGGAAGATACATGAGCATGAAATAGCCTTTGTACTTTGATCTTAATGTCTGTGAAGATGGTTACTCAGCACTAACTGCAGAGAGTGACAGAACCATTGAATTTACAATACAGTTCATCACTTTCATTTCTCTCTAACAAGGATAAGGTGAAATTTGTCTCTTTCTATCCTTTATGTCGATGTCCTTTTTGTGGAACGAGCTCTTTGTCAAATTTAAAATAAATTCAGGGAATTGCTGCCTGACCCATGCAATTATACTTATCACCTTCGGTTGGCAAATCTCTAGGTTTAAAATAGGCTAGCTCTGGAAGAGAATGTCATAAGGGACTATAACATGCCTGTTTTAAGCGATGTGAGCTCATGTGACAGGGGTTTAACATGTCTGGCTACCTTCACTTTCTCCAACATGGACATTAAAGAGAAGTTCACATACCACATAAACAACAAAAATATATTGTCACTGATGAACAAACATCATCAGCATAACCATTATTATTGAAATTCCAAAAAGGTGACCTTTTACCTCCAAAATAACCCATGCATGGGGGATATCATGGCACTCAGGAGATGTTGCTGAACACATATTGGGGTGTTGTTTGGAATTGGCATATACAAGGAGCTGTAAATTCACACCTAAAGTACAATGTATGTGGAACCCCCCCCCCAAAACATTACTACCACAAAGGCTGGTGGTAGAATTAGTGTATGGAAAGAGTTAGAATACCAGAGTTTGAAATACCCTGGGGTGACTAAATTTTTTAAATATATGGTTTGATTGGGGTACATTTTTTTGGCCGAGGAAGACCAAATTTGAATCAAAATGTTTTTGAAATAGCAATATGCTAATTGTACTTGTTGCCCTATATTTTGTAAAAAAAATAGCAAGAAAACATAAAAACATTCGGTATTCCTAAACCTAGCAGGTTTTTTCATTAGCTTTTGCAGGTGAGTAAAAGATTTTTCAAATAAAAGTCAGAAAAAGTCCCTTAAAAAAAAAAAACATTTCACCATATTTTATATTTTATAGTAAATTAGATAATATGATTAAAAATAATGGTATCTAAAAAAGACCTTCTTGCCCTGGAAAAAACAATATATAATAAGAGAGAAGAAAATTACAGCTAAACACAGCAACACCGCAAAAATGTTAAAACAGCCTTTGTCTCAACGTGTACTACAAGTAAAAAATAGTCTTGATGTCATTAAGGAGTTAAACTAAACATGCTATTGTTTGGCATACCATGGATTTTATCTGTGAAATAAGAGCCATATTTTATATATGGACCCTGCTCACTCCATTTTTTTAAAGAGGTATGGGCTGGTACTGTACATTGTGAGCATTTTTCTTTCTTTTATTGTGCACTAAGTCTGACATAGAACAGTGCCCTAGCAGTCCCCACCACTAACCTCTGTGACCAGGCCGGGCCGCGGCAGGGCCGGATTGACTTAGGGGCTGATGGAGCTGCAGCTCCAGGCCCCTACCTTAAAATAGGCCCAGTCAGGACCGAACTGACTGGGCCTATGCGGCCTCTACGGCCGCATTAACGCAGAGCATAAGGGGCACCTGCCCCTTAAGCCCGCCGCAACTGCGACCGGGTCCGCCACTCTAGGGGGACGGGAAGCCCCCACCAGGGCCGGCCTTACGGGTGTGCGGCCGCACAGGGTTTAAATTAAAACATCGGGGGTTTTTTTAAACTTTATTTAACATCCTCCATGTTAAATACATTTTTTGTTAACGTTTGTCTTCGTGGGGGTAAAAATCTTTGTATTCCGCGAATATTCGCCCGTTACTGTCTCCGGTTCGGGCGAATATTCGTGTGCAATGGTTGTTGCCAGACCAGCCCCTGCTGGCGACCAATAGGGTCACTCGTACAGACTTTTAAAATCCTTTCCCAGCAGCTTGGCAGAGACCACTGGTCTCCCTGCTACAACAGTTAAAAGTCTGTATGAACGACCAATAAAGTCGCTTGTACAGACCTTTAACTGTTATAGCAGGGAGACCAGTGGTCTCTGCCGGCCAAGTTAACCGATGACGGTGAACATATGGATTTCCGCTCCGGTTATCTCCGCAGCATCACAGGGGTTAATGGGAGCAGAAATCCGTAAGTTCGCCGTCAGGCGTTAAAAAGGCCGTGTGATAGAGCCTATTGGTCGCCTGCAGGGTCCTCCTCTGGCATCAACTGATTGATGTTCGTGTTCGTTTTCATGTTCACCCGAAGACGAATGCACAAGTCTAGTTGAGATTGTATGCTGTTTTTTTTAGTCATTTGTACACAGTTTTTCAAAAGTAGTTCTAGGTATTTTCAGATTATGTTTATTGTGCAGTCTTTGTATGTAGTGGTTCAGTTGTGAATAATAAAACAATCATACCTATGATAAGAATTTGGAAGTTGCTCTGCCAAGTACATCTGATAAAAGGCGATCTGATATTTTTTCTAGCGAAGAAGTCTCGAGGGGGTAACTAGTTTAGCCCTGGAGGTAAATCTGGGGTGTGCTTAATTGTTGTAAGCGGTAAGGGATCTGTGATCATTACTTTTTATGTAGGAGTGATTTTGTAACTCTCCAAGTGTGATTTTAGAAATGATGTTCTTTGCATATGTTTGTGCCCTTTAGAGATTTGTTTCAAATTATATTGTGCAGATGAATCCATTCCAGCTCCACAGTTTGAAGGATTGCGGAGACAGAGCAGGAATGAATAAAGATTCATCTGCACAATGTAATCTGGAACACATCCCTAAAGTGCACAAACATCCCCAAAGACCAACGTTTTGAAGGATTTTTGTAGCACAGTTAGTTATTTTGGTTATTAATGTGGCTTGTTAGTATCTAAAATATCAGGAAATTTTCCTTTCTCCAGATTGTTAATGTTTTGACAAAAGTGTCCCATTTAATTCTCAGCAAATTGCCTGACCAAATTAAATTAGTAATTGAAGACCTTAGTTTTAGGAAGAATTATTTTGGTAAATGGAATTTTTATTAGCTATACAGCAAAGATCTAGATCAAGTGTGTTTATGTTACCGGTGCAGAGACAATCTCCCATATGCTAGAACTAAATCAAACTTTAACAACACGAGAAACATTAAAAGACTTGAAAATCCTAAAACTGTGAAAAGCACCTGGACCTGATGTTATTCCAGGTGAATTTTATTATTTTTTGCTAGTATTATCTTAAATCATTTCACGTATATAATAAACTGTTTTAAAATCAATTATCCAGATCTAGTAATGAGTGAATGAACAGTAATTCATAAATAGGAAAAGGATCAAAAGGAGGACTGTGGTCAATGAAGGTCACAGTGAGCTTCTGCTTCAAGAATAGCTTTGTATAGCCTGGTAGCAAGCATTCTTAAGTGACATTTCTTGAGTGTCACCTTAATAGGGAAGGCTAGTAAGGAGGCATTTTGGGCTATTGCTTAAAATATCTTTGTGTGTTTTGTTTAAAAGTACTTTAAGGCACAATGTACACTTGATGACACCTCACTGGTTAAACTATGCATTATAAAGACCAAATTAGATAACAGTTGTCCTTTATAATGCATAATGAAGGCAGGTAGACGAAACCCTGCAAACTATCTTTATAATTCTTTATTAGGTAGACGAAACCCTGCAAACTATCTTTATAATTCTTTATTACTAGTAAATAAAGCCCAAAGGCAAAATAACAACAAGCAGCAATAATTAAATACATTTCCAAACATTTCAACTATGCTACTAAAATTAAATATACAAAAAAGGCTTGATAAGATTGAATTCCCACACCTATTTCATATAATCACAGCCTTCATATCTATACATTCCTTTGCAGATCACATTACAAAACACACACATACGTTATACCTCTCAAAAAAGATTTATCACTACAAATAATACTTTTCTACATTATGCAACTCACCAAGGATGCCCCCTTTACCCTTTTTTATTTTTAATTGGATTTCTTTATAACACTGCTGATCTTTATTTGAAACCATCTGCTCTAATATCACCTAGGATGTCCAAACTTTATAAAATACTCCAATTCTACCTTTTCACACAAGAAATTCCAGATATGAATTGTTGAGAGATATTCTTTATATGCTCTCATGAAAAATTTCATGTGGCTCTCCATTCTCCAGCATCTTATTTTCACAAACACAGTGTATGGATTTTCTCCCCTCACTAGCTTGGAAATGGGATTACAAACACAGATAGCTGTCAACAGTGTAATCACTCCTCAGCTGATGTATTCAATATTTTGGTCAGAGCTAACAATTCCAGAATGTATTTCATTATATTACTATCAACAGAAATATACAACTAGATATGTTTCTTCAGAAATCTTATAGGTTGAAAATTGTGTATCCTCACTGGCCAGAAAATTCTGAATTAGATTACTTGGCTGTTTGCAAGAAGATACCTTTAAATGGATTTTGACAAGGTAGGCAGAAAAGGGTCTACTGACATGTATCCTGTGCAGAGTCAAAATTTTACACTTTGCATTGAGAGAAACTTACAGGAAATATTACACCACAATAACAAATAGACTTTTTTTAACTATACAAAATAGACGGGCTTACAAAAACTGATAAACTCCCAAGACTGATTAACTCCACATCCCGACCTATAATGTGATGCCTAGGGACACTCTTTTGCCAATCAATTTGTTCAACCAAATTGGACCAGCCTTATAAAACAAGTGACCTGTTGCCTCATCATGAGACTTTGTGCTGCTGTGATTTGTTTTTACTACATAATCAGGTTACTCTTGTTTTTATTTAAATTTTGTCATCCAGCAAAGGCTGTTTTTTTTTATATAATGTAAGTTTTGTAACTTTTTCTTTTTATTTGTATTAAACGAAAATGGCAGTCAACATTTTAAAGTTTATTGAACATTGTTTTTTTTGTTTGAAATGAGGAATGATCAATATATAATGCCATGTAATTAATCTATTTACACCGTTAAACAAGTAACTTACATATAATCGCTGAACCGACATACCGCAAAAATGGCAAAATTGCTCCAGGACTTGAGGTACCAAAAACCCCTGGGAATGAAGGGGTTAAAGCTGACATATCAATTAACCAATGAAGTTTAAAATAAAAGTATTTAAATGCAGATACCCTAGACTAATCTGCTGCCCTAAAAATATCTTCAAGTCTAACTCCAAAGAAAATGAGATTTAAAATATGTAGTATTACAATAATAAATAATGCGTTGACATTGAGAAGGCTGGCGTAATGATCCTGTCCTGTCTAAGCAATGTTGCAAACATTGGACACCACATAAATTAGGATGAATAAAAACGGATTTAAGGCATTGTAGGATTCTTAAGTTTAATTCCTTTCAAAATCTGACATATCAATGGATGTTTTTTAATAGAAAGGATTCCACTAATGTCCTGCAGAAATTGCAGAACAATACAAATTACTGGTTCTTTAAGTCTTTCCGCTGTCATGTGAAACCAAGGAATTTGTCATTTTCCTCACATCTGCCTGAACAGGATCTAGATCTCTAGATCTAGACCAAGTGAAAGCCTGGACTCACCCTTGTCAGCAGAAGCCAGCATCTCCTGTAACAGCTTCCGGTGCGAACGCCACTGCTGATGTCACCCACAAGGTCATCGCAAGGACAGGATGCATGTTATGTCTAGATCTCCGATGAGGCACTGACCACAGACACTGTGATCTGTGGGGACTTGCATAGAGATCACAGTGTGATCGTGCAGGGGGATCGCAGGGAGGAATGACAAATCAGCCAAAAAAAAAAATAGTGTTAACAATAAAAAAATCACTAAAATAATACAATAAATAATAATTAAAAAAAAAAGTGAGCTAAGTGATGTCATTGTGACATCACTGGCATTAATAAAATGTTCAAGAGCCCCTTAACAGGAGCTGCAAGAAGGGCAGGACTGCACCGATAAAAAAAAATACAAAAAAAATAAAAAATATAAAAATATAATAATGATAATAATAAAAAAAGAAAAAAAACCCTTACGTCCCATTGCCCTAACACCATACCTGTCAACTTCTGGTCTCCCGCTACCCGGAGACTTCCCTTGCGGGACGCGGCTAGGACTGCCCACTGACGTCAGTGTGAATTCCCGCTGACACCGCGGGCGTTCCCGCTGACACCGCGGGCGTTCCCGCTGACATCAGTGAAAGTTTCTGATGGTGTCAGGGTGCGGTCCCACTGATGTTGGAGGCGTTGTCACTGACGGCAATAGGAAACACCCCCTTTTAAAAGGATTATGGGCGGGGAGCGGGCCGTGTCAAGACCCTGCTCCCGCGACCCAGAGGATTTGGGTATTGACCCGGAGAAGCGGTGCTTCACCCGGCAATTTCCGGGTCAAACCCAGAGAGTTCCCAGGTATGCCTAACACAACATCTAAAAGGTATAACCCTAATCGCTGAACAGACATACCGCAAAAATGGCAAAATTGCTCCGTGCTTTGAGGTACCAAAAACCCCTGGGACTGAAGGGGTTAGAAGAGGTTTTTTTCAGAGCAAATTCTCTGAAAAATACCCCCGTCTTATATTCGAGGCCATCTTATAATCAGACCTCAGATAGAGGTCTGGCAATAAGACTATGATCCAGATCCCTCGCAGCACTGCAGGTGACTTGGACAACTCTGTCTCTGGTTGTTATATATGATTCTATGTTTTCAGGTATGTTGAGTTCAATAAAATCTGCTAAAAGTGGTAGAGGTGTGAATTTGGCAAACATAAAAATCATTAATTTTATGTGTTTTAACATAAAAACGGTTCCTGTCACATAAAAAAAAAGGGTCTCCCCCAAAGAAGAAGAGAAAAGTAGTGTTTGCGTTTTGTGCCAATCGCACAGCGAGAAAAGCTGTATGTGACAGACTCTGACAGACGGCAGGTTATAGAAGCTAGTCATCTGGTAAATGATCGTCTAATTTTTTAAACAGATGCTATTTTCTCCTACAACATGACATGTTATAGACCTTACATTCTAAGATCAAAGCAAACAACTGAAACTCAAGAATCATCACAAGGTATATGAAAAGACATCAAAAAGAAAAAAACGAAAGCCCAGATTAAGTGGGGCAAATTCACAGTCAACAGTATGTATTATTTGCTGGTACAAAATAGTTTATAGTGCCTATGTTATTTTGAACTGGTACAAGGAGACAGGAAGAAGGGGTCGCACCGGGCCCTCTAGAGGCACAGGCCCCGTCTGCGTAGTTATGCCAGTGCTTTGAGTGACATATCAAGTGTGTTCCCCTCAGATATTATGTATCATAGTAATTGTATGAAATCAAATAGTAACAAATTTAAAACCTTGACCTCAGAGTAAAGTTTTCTTGAACAAAACGTCATGCTGAAAAAAAATTGTAAAGAGTGTGAGTTTTCAGACAAGTGAACTAATCTTCGTGATGAAGCAAAATCCAGCCCATACAACATTAAAAAGAGAAATAAAGTCTATGATCATTGAGTTGTATGGTGAAAGTGTATGTTTCCATATCCAAGGGAAAATACATTATCCCAGCTTGCGCCCAGTGCTTCCAACATTGACTATGGTTGGGTTATGGATAAAGTACAACCTACTGATGTTCTTAGAAAATATCCTACTACACTTCATGAAGAAGCAAACAATTATGGCTTTAAATTAACATGGATGACTTAATGATGGTGTACAGGAAAGATTTTAAGTTGCATTGGGTTAAAAATGCAATGCAGTCCCACTGATTCAGCTACTTGGTAAGCAATATAGCCGTGAAATGTTAGCTAGGATTCGCCTAAATTGGGGTACTAGATTTTCCTGAAGAAATTGGGATTCCATTCAGAAGTGCTTTTATGAGTGCATTGTCTAAGCATTCATCTCATGGGACAATTAAAGGATTTACCACAATCCTGCAACTGAGTAGGATTCTATGATTTATAGTCATATTATGTTTATATATTTGTTGCCAACTTTATTAGAGTGAGAAACGCAGTTTTTGTTTTTTTACCCTGAATTGTTCTCATTTGTGAAAGCATACCATTAGTGTAGGTAGAGCAATGTTTGTCAGACAAAAATTCTATTTTTTTTTTAACTTAGCATGTCTGAAAACATTTTTCACAACATATATACTTTAAAGAAAAAAGATTTTGTAATCAAGATGGCGGAATGACCTCTATTTTTCACTTTTTCAGCGCACGATGCTTGTATTACATATAATGATTTGCTGAAGAGAGGGCAGTTGGAAAATGCAGCAACAAGCTGCAAGATTGTTTTTGACAGATATAACAGTGAACCATATAGCTATATGGATCAGGTACACATGCAGCCGCATACATGTTTGTTATCGGCTTCTAGTCTGAAGAGCCAATTTATATACTACACACCCCAGGCTCATCATATTAACGTTTAGTAATATTTTGTTGGCAAAATAGTTTTTTATCAACATATTTTCTGTCATATTACAGATTTTTTAAACCATCAGAAATCATTTAAATATTAAGCAAGTCCATATGAGCTCAACTATTATAATTGCAGCTGTTTTTTACACTGTTGTACTGTACAATGTATGTACTTTTCTACATGTTCCTAAGCTACAATTTTGCAGTAAAAGCCATTGTACCTTACAGTTTTATAACCATCAGACTCACTCGTACCTTCTCTCTGAAGTCATCTGAAAGGATCATGCAGCCCTCGAAGAAAAATGTTGCTTGCTGACAGCAAGAAACATGTTTTAGAAAAGATCAAAATGCTTGTGCTTCAAATATCTCAAAGTAATACAATCCTAGAGTCCCCCCAAGTGCAGATTTACTTGTAGTTTTGGGAAGATTAAAGGAAAATAGACTTACAAAAGGGTCTTACTAACTACAAAGCCAAGACAATATATGCATTTCAAAGAACTGAGATCCAGAACCTAACCTGCATGATCCAAGGTATTAAAAGGTTCTTTGAACCGGTACAAGTTCATATAGTATTAAGGAGCCAAATCAGAATGGTCATTTAAGCCTGAGAGTGACACCTTTGTCTTGTTTAAATTAAGCTATGATTAACATTCACTTTGTATTTCAGTTTAGAATGAACTAGTTAATTTTTATCCAGGATTTTGCTTTCTAAAGTAGAGAGCAGATTAATAGAATATTATTCCCCGGAAAAGAAAGATAGCGATACAATTCTGTTTTTTAAAATCATATTTAACAAAAGAATGAGATAGCTGTTTTGAAATCCATTTTTTATGCTGTGTGTAGTGAAATTAGTATAGCGCCTAATTATATCCCCCCTCACCTCCCATCCTGTGCTTAGAATGATAGAAGGGTTAAAAATGTATAAATAAAATTACCCTTCGGAAAGCACAGAGCTCATCCCCTGAGTTGACAAACATTAGAAGACACGCCGAACACATCCCATACCACCATTGCACTATCCATTGTGGCCGCAGTTGTATAGACATACATGTACATGCTCCAAATAAAATCAGATGTTTTAGTCTCTGTTGCTGTCAGTGGGATTATCTTTTGGATGTTGTTTTTTTTTTGTTTTTTTTTACAAAGATTAGGATCAAGAGTTTCAATGATCAATTCTAGATATCATCAAAGTCATCTGAACCTGATCCACTATTCTGGCACCCACAGAGTGCTTGGTTGGATCTTATTACCCCAGCCTGAAAGACTAAGAGGTAGGGCGGGGTAGGTTTGTATTTGTACATTTTTAATTTTATTAAACTGGTCCATCCCACAGGACATTGATTCAGTGATCCAAGAGGAACAATATACTGTAATTGTAATCATGAGAAAGTTAGTATTTTATTATTAAATCAGCCTCTTCCGTCACTAATTACAGTATTGTTACATTTTCTTAGTCTTTAAACACTGAGTATACCAGCCTACAGAAGGTCCTGTATCAACTTGCAGAAGGTCTTCTTCTAACTAAATCTTATCCCAACATGGAAATTCTGTGTAACTCAAGCCACAATTTAGCCAGTCTCTTCAGGATAATGCACCCTTGTTCTCAAGTTTTTTAGGCAGAATTTCAGGTTCCAGGTGGCACTTCTCCCAATACAGTTATTGATCTGTTCTGGAACTGTTCCAGTTTTCACCTAGTCCCTCATTTTTATAATCTCCACAAGGTACTTCTGTAATGATAAACAGGAATTATGTGATGGTGCTTTTTTTGTGCCAAGCACAGATCAGAATAATCTGAGTAATGGATATACCAAGATTTAGTGCTAAATCCAAATAAGAAAAACTTGAAAATAAACATGCAACACTAAATTTCCCTTCTGGATTTAATAGTAAATTTGAAAATTGTGTTCCTTTTCATTGTATGTTTTCCCTTGAGGTTTATTTGAGACACTTGTGTATTCCAAAGTGTCTTAACTTGAGTCATGTCATCTTACTTCATATCCCTTTTACCTGGGATTCAGTCTACTTCTTATGGTGTTTTTTCTGTTCTGGGAGCTTTAGTTTTCCTAAATAGTTACTTCTTTAGAAACCTGGTTTAATACACTCTCGTCCTCCTTGAATCATAGCTATTTAGAATTTCTTTCCAATGTTTGAATTATAAAGGAGAGCCTAAGGCTTTATTCATGCACGTGTTTGTACTTTTTTTTTTACTAGTAAGGTTTGTCCTGGCAACAGAAAGAATTACAATGGAAACAGCTTTCACATTTCCTTTGCAATAAAACACAACTAGTCCTCTTTTAAGGCATAGGTAGCTTTGGGCAGCACCTTATTCTTTGCAGAGAATCTTTTCACACAGGTGGGGAATTTCTTTAAAGTGATTCAATAGTCTCGCCAAACATAAATGCATAATAAAATACTTACTAAGTCCTATAATATGCATTTTTCACTTGTGCGGGGGGGAAAATCCTGACAGGGTCCATTTAATCATTCCCAGGGTGATTAAGACAATGCAGTGTTTTACATTAATCCCACTGGGGACGTGGACATAATACAGTAGCTGTTCTATGTTACTAAAAGTGTTCACTGCAGGCACTGCAAGTTCACTCAGAAACCACATGAGATTGCCACTGGACAATTTTCTAGCTAGGTTTATTTGTGTTTCCCGCAAACATTCTGCTAGGGTCTACTACCTCTTGAATCCTGATGATTTATTAAGTCGCTGCAAACCTTAACTCACATGGACATAATATTAGATGATCAATCGTTCATTTAACAAAAACATGATGTTATGCTCAACCTTCAGAATGGGAAGGGACCTTTTCATAGTACTTTTGGAGGTGAGGGCCAGTACATTTTCTGAGGGTCATAGCTCCACCAGTGCGCTAGATATTGAAGGGAACTCCTTAGGAACCAATAATGAATAATTGGTTGCACCTCAAACTTGTCTACCCACAATCACAAGGTCTGATGAAAAAATTGCACAGCGGCTTCAGGAGGAACACAAGGAAGGGGAACTGAGTGCTGGGGCAGAGGGAGTTCATAAGCCACAGTGTTGATTATCCATCGAATCTGATATGGCCCAATGCAGTGGGGAGCCAGCTTCATTGAGGGTATATTCAGATGGATAACCACACCCTGTCCCCAGTCAAGTAGCAGAGGTCTGGCCTCTGTTTCTGATCCTAGCACTACTTTTGTCATAACAACGCCTTCTCAAGGGCCTCATATTTGGATTTCCATAAGTAGGTGGCTGTCGATACAGGTATTCCAACTTCAGGAAAGTCCTACTTTGCATTCTCCGCTGCACCACAAGACTGTGGGATGAAAATGAAAGTGCTATACCCATTCTGTCACAGAATGCCCTTCCAGAATGGATGTCCTCCATAAGTAGGTGGTGAAGGTAGGCATAGTATCCAAAGAAGCATTGCCTGTGGGACAGTTTGTCTGGCTGGATTGGTGCAAAGCAACAGGGTATGTATAGCTTAGGCTACCTCATCCATACAGTGATCCAAACTCTCAATGAGAGACTTACATGCACATATCTTGTGATCATTCTCTCCAGGATCCATGGCTGGCACTTGGATACTGTTATGCTCAGTATATTGAAATGGAAACCTTGACTGGAGATTGATGAATACCAGAAAAAGAGAGACACCCTTAGAACCAAAGTAGAGTTTTCAATCTCCAACCTCCTGAGGTTGGGTTCGAGCATCTGTAGGAATCACTGATGATTCACTTGGATAAGTACGCTTCTCGTTTTGGTTGTTGGACAACGGAAGAGTATTTACAACAGGAACAAGGTAAATCACTGTGTGTGCTAGCTATTTAAACAAATATATATATATATATATACTCACTGGTCACTTTATTAGGTACACCTGTTAAAATGCTTGTTAACACAAATAACCAATCACATGGCAGCAACTCAATGCATTTAGGCATATAGACGTAGGGAAGACAACTTGCTGAAGTTCAAACCAAGCATCCGAATGGGGAAGAAAGGGGATTTGAACATGGCATGGTTGTTGGTGCCAGATGGGTTGGTCTGAGTGGGGGCCAGCTGGGGAGATTACAAATCTCCATTGTAACAAGCCCATTGAGCAGGTGCACAGGGGAACTGGATCACCCAACAGGGTGACCTGCTTCCAGTTTGGTGACAGAGTGGCAACCACCTCCCCATACCTGACCTAGAATATTCCTCTGTTTACCTCCTATGCAATATTATTTTTCCTGTTCTATTCGAGTCATGTTACATGCTATTAACATTGGACATCAGATATTCCTAAATAAATTCCCCGAAGTTTCTCACCAAACACCTGGGGGTGTCTTATTTAAGTGATAAGAAAATATTAAATACAATGTCATAAAGAAAATCTAGTAGCTTATTAGTATACAAAATGTTTTTTTAAAATCAGGTTTGTGTAAAGCTATAGCACTTTGCCATTTCCCAGAATTGTCAATAGTGAATCTAAATAAACCTTTCATTTTCTGTTATTTGGTGTATAAACGAATGTTTTAGTCATTTCTAGCATCTTTTAAAGAAATAAAATTCCACATTAAATGAGAAAAGCAGCAATTACAATGATTTGCCTGAAGATGTTAAATGATGTGATGTTGTTTTTTATGTATATATATACTTGCCTTTCTTAAAATAAATTGTATTTTTGAGTTGAAATTTTTAAATTACACCATATTTTTTAACTTAATTCTTATTACTGTTTTTATAGCATCAATTCCACTATATACAACACGATTCAGTGTTTAAAGGTTTCTATTATAATTATATGGATGGTGTGAATATTTTCACAGCAATGTTTAGGAAGTAAATAAGATACTATAACAACTGAATAATAATGATACTATTTAATGTATAAAATGTTATTTAATAACATGTAGTGGTGTATATCGTAATAATAAGAACGCACCGAGTAAATTCAGCATTGTGAAATGTCTTGTGATTAACTTGTCATTAACTTACTATAGAAATTACGTAAAATGGTAAAAAAAATTCAATTTGAACCAGTAAATGTCCAAAATGTTAATTTAACCACATAAAACTATATATTCGCTAAAAGTACACCCCCTCAAGATTTCAAAGACACCCTACATTTCTAGGTGGCCCACAGCAACCTTCTACTTACCACTTGTGCATATCATTTCTTTTGTCTTGAACACATGGCACATTTTTTTCATTCCCTGGGTTTAGTAATGTTTTAATTGTTTTTGGTGTCTCTCCTTCCCTGGGTTTGTGGGCATTATATAGCTGTAGCATATAGCGTAAGGGGTAACACCAGGGTCCTGTTAGTGGATAACAATACATACACTTAGATGTTAGAGTTAGGTTACAGTACTGTATAGTGTTAGTGAAAGGGATGATGATCAGATTAGGTCACTGGCTATTGGTCGTGAGACTGATAAATGATTAGTGATCAAAAAGGTCATTGATTAGTGGTCACATGGCATTTGTAAGTGACAAGTTTAGGCCACTGACATTGGTCAGTGAAACTGATCAATAATCAGTGACCTTAAATGTCACTTATAAGTGATCAGGTAATAATTATGTCTTCATTTTTTATGAATACTGTGTGTGTTTGTGTTTTTATTTCCTTAGATGACCTCTTTCTCTTTCTAGGATAGGGTCATCCAGTGGCTCTCATAATGATCAAATCACTCCTACTGGCCTGGAGTGATATGATGATCAGCCCACTTTTGAGTTTGAACTGCAGAAGATCCTTAACTGACAGCCATTTACCTGGAAGCATCTTTGACTCTGACTTTGACTCTGGTGAACTCCATGCCCAAGAGGGTTAAGTGCTGGAAAATAATGGTGGCCAAACAAAATATTGACACGTTGGTCCCAAATTGGACATTTCCCACTTAGGGGTGTACTCACTTTTGTTGCTAAGGTGTTAAACATTAAAGGCTGTGTGTTAAGTTATTTTGAGGGGACAGCAAATTTACACTGTTATACAGGCTGTACACTCACTAGTTTGCATTGTAGGAGAGTGTAATTTCTTCAGTGCTGTCACATGAAAAGATATAATAAAATATTTACAGAAAACAGAGGGGTGTACTCACTTTTGTGAGATACTGTATATATATATATATATATATATATATATATATATATATATATATATATATATATATATATACATACACAATTAATAGTACATATTTAATAAATATTCTGTATGTAAAATTAAGCTCATTGGCACCACTAACCCTATACCCACCCTTGGTACAGACACTCATGGTAACAGTATACTCATACCCACACACACAGACAAATGCTTACATCAAATATTAACAAACTCATGCTAACACCAAACACTATTATACACACAACTTAAGCTAACATCATAAGCTTACACACTAATGCAATAAAGTAACACACACACACAGGCTTACACCATATACTTACCCATATGCACACATGTACTTACTTTAATACCATACACTAACATATGCACACACTCACTTTAATATACACTTACACAAGTTTTAATATCATACACTCATGCATACCCTCTAACACCATACACTAGCACATATACACTCTCCTACACATACACTTACACACACATGCATACTCTAACACCATACATTTACACACTCACTCATTGACTCACTCATCTACTCTTCTTCTTTTCCTCTGCCCCTCAACATCTCACTGCTTTCCCTCACTCTACTTCTTACCGTAAAGAGAGCCCTGTATTTAGTGCAGCTTGCATTCTGCGTGCAAGGTGCTATACAACTAAAGGTAAGTAATGGGGGCTCCTAAGGCTGGAGTATTAGGGGCTGAAACCAAAACATTTGGTGCTTTACCACCTTTTAGCCTACCCCTAGCAATACCCCTTCTTTAAGGCATTTTGGGTAATGAGTTTGCATCCTAAATAGGAATTGACCCTCCAAAAGAAGGAAAAAAAAAGATAAAAAAGTTAATACAATAGGGCTAGCATTTGACATTACACTATTCAGCAACATAATTTAAATGAAATTCCTTTCATATCACTTATATTTTCATTATCTTCACCATTTTATAAACTATGTTGACAGCAAGGGAATTAAACTGCACGATTTAAACAGAACAGGAGATAATAAAATGGCTTAATATTGAATGCTTTTGTATAAATTGAAGCAATGTGAATTTGCAGGTGATGGCTAAAAGATGTAAACTTTAGTACAACAAGAAAGAAATATCAATACATATGGTCCCACAAAAATAATTATTTTTTACAAACTGTGGAATTTTATTAAGCAAGGCTGTCTGCTTTGCTTCCCATGTACTGACAGCCTTCATGTGAATTTAGGTATCTCCCCTTTAGATAGGATAAGTGCATTCCTTAATTTAAAAGATCATAATCCATGCAGTTCCTCTTGCTACTCTAAATACCAGCTGAAAGGGTGGTAGATAAATGAAACAGCATGTCGTAGGCATAAAGCTATCATGAACCTAAGATAAGACCAAGGACTGATTAAGGTATGGGTTTTAAGATTAGGGAAAAATGTATAGACTCGGTGATTTGAATTATTTGTATGTGCTGTTGGATACATATTTCTATGTTTAATTAAGACCTACCCATTCCCTGCTGAAAGCACTTGTACCATGGTCCCCAGTTGGAAGAGTGGAGATTGACAAGGATCATTAAAGGTAACTTTAGATTTGAATTTAGATGTAAACGCTTTCTGTATATTTTTTCATTACTTTATAAAATGAATGTGCTGCAGTGCCTCGGTCTTAAGAAATGTTTTTATTTTTGTATTTTATTTTTGTCTATTTTTCATGTTGGTCTATAGGGATCGAAAGAGCCGGCTGCCCCGTGTGTAACACTAAAAATCATTCACCAGTCACCTGAACATCATTATGGACCCCAGGTATGCTGATCAGTCTATTATACAATAACATCAAACAAATAACATGTCCATCAATTTAAAGAAAATCCCAGATTGTGCCCTTTTATGTGTCTCTCCGTTTACAGTGGATTATACACTTGCTTTGCATAGAATAATAGTGTATTTTAAAAAAATGTAGTTAAATGTGAAATAAGAGTTGGCTACATAACATTACTATATTTGCCAAATGTACATAATCCTATATGCAAGAGAGCTCCAAGTACAAATGATCTTATGATGGTTTCCTTTGAAAATAGTTTCTCTTTCTGTCTATGATTTGTAGTTCAATCTTTGATAGCGAGATGGTGTGCAGTTTATTTACAGTATTGTTCATTGACTGAAAGCAAAAAGGCACAAACTAATATAACTTCAACTAACCACAATATGCCTTGAGAATAAAACACCATAAACTACACAGTAATACTGTACAGAGCACTTCCAATTTCCTACGAATAATCTATTGCTGTCATTGGAGTGATCTACCTGGAATTTCTATTACTATAGAAACCATCAGATAAAAAAACAAGCTTCGTTTCAATATGAGTGTTTTAACACCTGTAAAATGTTATACACTTTCTGAAATTACATGCGGTCAAAAGGTTTTTAAGTACAAAACTTTTCAGTGAAATATAAAAAGTATACTCATGAGCCACATCCACATAGTAAGCACAGTAAAAACACACATTTGATTTACGGTCTAGTAGAAGCATGGACATTAAGTTATAAATATCACTCATATCCTAGGGGATCACCTACTAACCAAGAAAGGAGCCATCAATCCCCCCTTTTTTCCTACCCCATGCAGTGGAACAGGGGGTAAGTAAATTATTGTGGGGATATATTGCCCATGTATACCTCCCCTTACCCCAATCCACATCTTATGGTGATGGGAGGGAGTCAAATATATATAAAAAGTATCCTATGGTAGACACAGAACCCAAGATGTGCCCCCATTGCATTCCTGAATAGATGGGGGGGTTACAAAAAAATGAAATGCCCACTGAGGGAGTCTATATCTCCTGCCCTCCACCCCTGCCCACTTGAGGCGAGTGGTCTAAAATACCGACCATATCCTTTTTTTGATGTAATGGATTATTTTTTTAATTAGTTACTTTAGATGAGTTGATCTTTAGACTACATTATGTACAAAGTTGAAAGTCACAGACATACACAAGCAGTTGTTTTTCCGACATGTGACATCAGTCATATCTGGTCAGTCAAGTTAATCCATTCAACATTTTAGTAAATAGACCCAAATGCCTTTTGCACATTTAAAGTTGCCAGCAGTACTTGTTGCTTAGCCAGCTTTCAGTACAGATCACCGCAATTACCATGGTCAAATCAGGGCAAAATATGAACGACAAGATACATTTTTTTTAAACATATCATCCATATTTAATCCCAAAATCTATATATCATGGATAAAAATAGATTCAATTATACCGTGGGAAATATATAAAAAAAGTGGCAGCTTTTTTCTCAAACCACTTTAAAAATAAGCTTTTGAAAACTACTGCTTTTTTTTGCATATGGAATAATACTGATTATAACAAATATACATGATATATGCAAGGATGTTTAATTTGTGATATAATAAGCACTATTTAAATAAATAATCTTTAGTTAGGTGTTCTGTCACATGGTATTTTATGGGCTCTAGAGAGCTGTGAATATAATCTAGGCTGTTTGATTCCCTAATTGCTGTCTAATTATTACTGCAGGTAATCTGCACATGGAAATTAAATTGAGACTAATTACCCAGGTTGAAGATGAACTTTCAGATGATGAAAACAGGCTGATATAACTGAACTAAAAGCTACAACCCTGATTTTTCTAAACCTGTCTCTGGTTTTGGCCTAAATGAAGGCCCCAACAATTGCCAATATTAGAGTAATGAAAAGCTATATTGTCCATAATGATAAACAACAGATATGCTTATTGATCCTAATACGTTTTTAAATTGTATAGCTTCCATATTCTGTTTTATTCCCCTTACATAAAGGAACCTCTGAAAACTGTGATAATGTGATGGCCCATAGATATTAGCATAAAAGGAAAACAATCAGAATAAGCTTCTAGTTATTTAAACCTTTTTTTTCCCAACTCCAAAATGTCTATGTATCCCTAAGTACATTTTATCAATCTTAAAAAAAATCTCTTTTGATATGGCCTGCAGCATGAAATAACAATGAGCAGTAAATTATACATTCAAGAAAGATCTATTTGGTACTGAACTCATTGTTTGAATGGTTCTCAAGTGGCCAGGCAATCTAGGAATGAGATACCGAAACCGAAATGATAATAGCAGCCATCATCTTGTACCTCAGTTGGTGTGGTTACCAACTCCTTCAACTATTAAGAACCTTACTTTTAAATATTAGTTCTTGGGTTTTTTATGGAATGCAGTTTTTTTAGGCTAGTTATTGAAAAGCCATACAACATGACTGTTTAACAATAATTCTCATCCTTATACCTACAGTGTATATGCATATAATTCAAATATTTGTGAGAAAGGAGTTGTGCAGAATGAAAACAACACACAGTGGCAAGAAAACACATTGAATGCTTTGGAATTACCAGAATGTATGTATTTACAAAGGAGAAAAATGTTAATTCAAAGGGTACACTACAAGTACCCTATGCATTCAAGTGGATTTTGTGGTTGAAGTGTCCATTTAAATACTGGACTTCTTAGAACAATTTTTCCATGTGGTATCAAATGTATACTATACACCGTTGATGGGATTATCTCCAGCAGACAGCCAGGATCTGCAAGCAGGGAGTGACTGCCATTGTTTTACTTTAATGTTGTATAAATCAAAACCCCCTCAGTTCCACCACTACAGACATTTACCCCGGCCAAACCTTGGAACTGATTTGGGCCAGTGATAGAGGAGGTTGGGACCTTATTGTATTGTTAATCCCTTTACTTCCCCTGTTGTCTCTGGGAGTCAGATTAAGGGGGCGGTTTGTATCCCAATATCTTATTTTATGTAAACGTGTGTTTTGCTGGATATATCCAGCCCTGTGTGTGTCTAAAATAAATCAGTCTTCGCTTTGGTTATACCCTACACTGAGTCCCGGCTAGTGACTGGGGAACCGGGGAAAGTGTGTTGTCCCAGGCTAAAGGAGCACAAGACAGCGGAGGTAGTCGGTCGGACTAGCTAGCACTGTGACATATGACAAAAATATGTCTTTAAAAGCAAATTTATTTTTTTTTAAAAAAGCAATACAAAAACAAAAAAAAACTGAATGAGGGAAGGTGAAGAAGTTAATTTACTTTATAAATTCAGCACAACATCCTGATTTTTTATTGGATTTAATCTTTACAAATGAATTTGTTTTTTGTTCCGTAGCCATTGTTCACCTAAAACCCATCACTAAAGCATACACATCAAACATAAATATTCATGGCAGCTATGACAAAGCAGTATTATTAATGCAGAGATTTGGATATGATGATATTTTGAAAATACATTAGATGAAATATTGAAAAAAATTATAACTACTTCCCAGAATCAATGACTGTTTTTCTGTTTGAAGGAGAATGATTTTTTTTTTAAAGTTTTGAATAAATGTTTAGTCATTTCATCAAATTTAATTGGGAACAGCAAATATATTTTCAACTCTGGTGCTCTGATATATATATATATATATATATATATGCATTGAAAGCTAAATGCAGTACCTCATTCAAACAAACTTCTCTTTATAATATGATGACACTTGACTGGAAATGCAGTAGGCATTTCTAACCGTAACACATTAACAACGCTCGGCCACAAATAAAATTAACTGTAAGCTGATTATGGAAGAAATAACTCCCAAAGATGTAAAATGGTAAACATTAATGCCCTGTAGATAAAATGTTTAAAAGGGACATTCAATCTGAATTATAGAATATTTCCTTACAAGGGCTGTTCCAGATATTAAGCTTTGGAGATACTCTCTCTCAAATAATAAAGCAATCAACATTAAGTAAACAGTCACAGTTTACTTTCTATCCTAATTCTTGCAAGCAGGGAGCCTTTCTTGTGCTATCGTCATCAATACTAGAAATGAGAGCATCCCTCTTTTGACTCAGATAGGGCACTGGCTCAAACTTTATGCAACATTGTGTTTTTGCTCCATCATTGCACCTAAGTGAGTGCTAGTTTCACACTTATGGTAATACATTCCAAGAAACAACCACCGAGATCCAGAACAGCATAAATATACATGATGAGGGGCCCTCAATGCAGGGAGCCCATGATTTTGGTCACTGGTTTAAAAACACTGAAAGCAGTGTCTGGGGCAAAATGAGCTGATGCCTTATCACACTTATCTGTAGGGCCACATCTTTGAAGAGCCTAGAGTCGTGCGAAAAAGTATAAATCATGGCACGGTGTAATATGTAATTTGTTGTTGTTCATCTAAGTTTGTATTTTCCTAATTTTTAGACCTGCTAAGGAACAGACCATAGACGAGGGTGTACTTTCTTTTTCACACAACTGTACATACCTTTTTCACACAACTGTACATATTTTCCCATGTCTTTGGAAAATAGGTCCTACATGCTTTAGTTCTGTAGCCACTCACTTAAAATCACTTTTTCTTGTTCATCTCTCAACAGTACATATTCTTAGCTGAATAGAAATGTGTTTTACATTAATCAGCTGACATTTCTCCTTGTTAGACCTTCGTCTTTACAGATGAAGGGAGTCTGATTATAAAAAGAAGGGATCTGGAAACACATGAAAGAAGCTGAATATTTGAGGGGGGGGGTTGTGATGCAGTGATTTTATTTTGACATTTATAGGTGTAACGTTTGGAAGTGTTTCCTGATAACTGACTAATCCTTTTTGTTCTGAATGAGTGGTGTGTGTCTTAATTTCTGTCTTCTGATGTTAGGCTGGCCACCTAATAATCTCTCTCTCTATTTCTTGAATGTTAAATGTCTTATGTGGAATAAACCCAAGCTATATTTTTCATTTTGTATTGTCTTATGTAAAGTACGGTATTTTTAGCATTATTTCTTTAACATTTTTTTTTGTTAAATGTTTATTTATGTTGATTACCTATAGCACTGTCGAAGTGAGGGTGGCTGATCCTCTAAGAGGATAACTAAGAGTAAATCATTATGCATCACGGAAGTTAAAGGGTGTGCTATCATTGCAATTTTTTGAGGTTTTTGTTTGGTATTAAGACATAGCAGCAGCGAGGATGTCTCCCTGAATGTGTATGTTGCATGTCTTATTTTGATGTGTGCCTAGTAAAGAAAGCAGCTGTTTTTATCTCAAGACCATCAAGTCCTTTTTTGTTGGTGAATTCTAAGCCTCAAAGGGCTAATTAAAGATGCTGAATAAAAAAGGTTGAACAGAGAAGGGCACAAGAAGGTAAATGAGAGCAGAAACAATAAAAAAGAGAAAAAAACAGGGCAAAAACACATTTGAAGAGAAGAGGAAGGGGAAATAAATAGCAGGAATAGGAAATAAGGGGTGGATATAGAGAGACAGAATGTAGAGGGGGGATAAAAAAGTCTTGACCTTTTGTATCTGTCCCCCTAACCTATATACAGGTGTCACATTTTCCCTCATTCATATGTAACACCTTTAAATATAAACCTGAAGCAAAGCCGTCTTTTTTCCACAGCACTTACAGCTCCATTTTCAGGGGCTGTGTTAATAATTTTTATTCTTTTGTAAATGCAAACGAGGCTAATAAGGTTCTTTCTGTCCCACGAGCCATTGTATTTTTATTTAGAGACCAGTGTCCATAGCAAGGCTTGTAGAATTGTATGTGTATGTAAGGCATTTAGTGAATTGTCTGTCAAAGACACCTGTTCAGGCAAAGGCACTGCACAAACTCTGTTATACATATGGGCAACATTTAGATTTGCATAGCTGTGTACAAGAATATATGGCCATGCTTCTGTGCCTCCTGGGGTCAGTCTACAATTTACTGCTATAAGGTGCATAGAGGATTTTTCCCCATCATTTTATGGGGGGGAATGCCCCCGTCATCAGCGGGAATGCCCCCCGATTTCAGCGGGACTGCCCCCAGTAGGGAGAAAAGGAATGTGGGGGAGTTGCAGAATTCTGCTTGTTGGGAAGTAATGTTTGATGGACAAGACCGATCAAAGTCTATCAGTTCAGTTTTATCTGGATTGCATTGTAATAGGTTAGCCTTCCTCCAGTCAAGGTATATTTGTGTAAAATCTGAGTACACTTGTAAATTGAATCCTCATGATGGAATAAGGTCTGCCAGTGGTTTGATGCACATGCTGAACAAGATGGGTGATTTACTGAACAATTTACTTTAGTGGCTGGAACTTCAAAACTGCCCATGTTCGCAGCCTGTGTGCAGTCTGTCAGGGAAGACATTACCCAACTTAGTAGTTTGGCCACTTTCTAAGAGTGTCTGATTATTATTGTATGATCAAGGGTGTCAAATGTGACAGATAAGTCTTGAAGTGTTTGAACCGATTGTGATATTCAAATGGAGAGATCCGAACAAAAAAACAATGACAGTGTAGACGTTACAAAAACCAAAGCTTCTTATAAAAAGGCCAATGATTGCACTCACAAAATTATTGTGGTATTCAGGCTTCTCAAATATTTCCCTGGGTTCTTATAACATTCGTCCCCGATTGAAATGCAAAAAAACAAAGGACAAGAACAACCATGGGATGTTATCTTCACATAAATTGTGAACAAGCAGGGGTTAATTGAACTTACATTAAGGTGAGCATATTATCAATGTATGCAAATAGGGCTTGTTTCCAATGGTCTAGACATCGTCCTGTATGTGTCTGGAACTTACTGCTGTCCATGGAAGCTTCAAAGAAAATATCTTCCGCTTCAACAAACAGGGGCCAGTGCTGTTATCTGCAATCAGGAGACGTAGTCCATTCCCGGTGCTTTATCCCAAAAAGGGCAAGTGCCCGGGAAAAAAACTTTGGGGTTAATGGGAAGATTCTGGGTGAAAGTAGGTATCAATCATCCAAAAGTAAAAAATATAATTTATTATGGGATGTAGCCCTTTAAATATGTTTAAAAAGCACCAATCATGTATTTAAGAGTAATTCATTTTCAGAATAAATAAAATAAATATCTGAAAATATTAAAAATATATAAAAATTCTCAGTCTATCTTATATAGAATATATATAAAAAGCAATGTAGAATGAACTGCTCAAGTTCAGTCTTTCCGCGTCCTTCTTTTATAGTGTTTACTGTTTTCAGTTCTTCGTGTCTTCCGTCCTGTGGCTCCTCCTACCCTCTGACAGAATGATGTCGGAGAACAGGCCTTGCCATGGTCGACCAAAGAAGTTGAGCGCACGTACTCAGCGTCATATCAAGCTGACCCCCCATCCCTTCAACGTCTGCAGCAATGCTGGCAGCACTCATACGTCTATTTCCCAAAGACAACCTCTAGATATGACGCTGAGTACGTGCGCTCAACTTCTTTGGTCGACCATGGCAAGGCCTGTTCTGGGTGGAACGTGTCCTGTGAAACCACTGTATGGTCTTGGTCACCGTGCTGCAGCTCAGTTTCAGGGTCTTAGCAATTTCCTTATAGCCTAGGCCAGGGGCGTCCAAGTTTTTTCTGCAGTGGGCCACTTCATCAGAATTGTATACGTGCGCGGGCCGCACTCATTTTTCACTGTGCGAAAATATGGCCTTTAATAAAATATGCAGATTAAAATAAAGTAAATTACACAAAACCTTTACTTTTCCTCTCACTGATTTCTGGGCCTAGAAAGTTTTGTGACTACAAATTCAGGATTCTGGATAAGTAAAAATAAAATAGTTCTATTTATTTTAGCGATGCACTAAAATGAAAATTCTGAACCAAAACCGAAAATTCAGGGTTCACTTAGCCGAAACTGAAAATGACCCCCCACACACTTTTAATAAAAGTAAGTTACACACCAAAATTGTACAAAAAATTATATATTATGATTGTTAACAGCAATCTCAGGCATACCCAGATTCCAGCATGTACTGGTTGGCTGGGCATTGTACCGGTATTTTTTGTCCAATTTTAGTGTGTAACCACGCTTTTATTAAAAGTAACACACCACAATTGGACAAAAAAAATCAACAATATGACTTGGCATGATAGGAGTGTGATTGCTAACAGCAAACACACTCTTTTTATACCCAGGCAACCAGTAAATGCTGGAACCTAGGCATGATGGGACTGTGATTACTGTTAGCAGATTGCTGTTAGCTGTTAACAATCAGACTCCTATCATCCCAAGTCAGCCAGTACATGCTGGTACAGGGTGGCTGTAAGTGCAGACCCCATACTGCTGGCAGCATCCATACACAAGGGGGCAGCTAGCCAGGTTTCAGCATGTACTGGCTGACTTGGCATGATAGGAGTGGGATTGTTAACAGCAATCACAGTCCCATCATGCCTAGGTTCCAGCACTTACACATCCATGCTATCACACACACACACACACAAATTCATTCATTCACAGATTCATTCCCTCAATCAGGCATACTCATTCAAACACCCTCACCCACCCCCTTACCTGCACTACAGCTCTCTCAATGCCAATCACAGACTTCAGCAGGGGGTGCGGCCTCCCTCGTTCTCCCCACAGAGGAGGCAGGACTGGAGCAGAGAATAGACCCTCCCACAAGTAAGCAGCAGGGCTCTTGTGATCCTGGCTTCCGATCTCACGCGTGCCACACCTCAAGGTCCCGCGGGCCGCATGTTGGACGCCCCTGGCCTAGGCCATCTTTATGTAGAGCAACAATTCTTTTTTTCAGATCCTCAGAGAGTTCTTTGCCATGAGGTGCCAAGTTGAACTTCCAGTGACCAGTATGAGAGAGTGTGAGAGCGATAACACCAAATTTAACACACCTGCTCCCCATTCACACCTGAGACCTTGTAACAATAATGGGTCACATGACACCGGGGAGGGAAAATGGCTAATTGGGCCCATTTTGAACATTTCCACTTATGGGTGTACTCACTTTTGTTGCCAAGGTTTGGATATTAATGGCTGTGTGTTGAGTTATTTTGAGGGGACAGGATAGTTACACTGTTATACAGGCTATACACTCACTACTTTACATTGTAGTAGAGTGTCATTTCTTCAGTGTTGTCCCATGAAAAGAAATAATAAAATATTTACAAACATGTGAGGGGTGTACTCACTTTTGTGAGATACTATAAATGCACAATTAATATGCAAATGGGAGGGATTCCCCACTGATTGCGGAAGACAAAATCTATAGTATAAAGATGGAAATAAAACATATTTGAGAGATTAATACCTTATTGTTAGGAAGGAGGTGGCAAATGATATAATAGCCAGAGATGGATTATCAGTATTAGGGGTAGAGGGACCCTGCTGGATAAGGATAATAAGAAGTTGCTTTCCTTTAAGTATATTTGTTTAGTTTCTCTTCTTAGCTTTTGGTGTTTGCTTAGTCTCTCTTCTTTCCTATGCTTTCTTTCCTCTCCCTATTTCAGGTACAAGCCTATATTGTATACCTTAGTCAGCCTTACCATTGCATGAGCCGGGTGGGTAGGTGATATGTAGCAAAAACACAGCGAATAAAAGAGCCAATTTGGCCAGTCTGGGACATTAGCGACAAGCACCTTGCATTTACACAAGATTGCGCTGATCGATGTATATTGTGACTGGATGGTGAGCTCCTTCCAGGAGATGGCGCCATTCCTCTAATTCCATTTTATGGCCAATATCTCTCAGTCTCCAACAGTATAATTAATAGACTTGTGCATTCGGATTCGTACAAATTGCAAAATTACAGAATTCCCCAGGTTTCGGACGAAAATTAAACAAAAAGCTTGTTCACTCGCTCTCTTATGCTCTGTAAATGTTACCCTACCTTCTTTGCCGCCTACTTTTGCATCTTCTATCTTCTTCATCTTCTATCTTCTCCCTTCTCTTCAATCCTTTATCTTCTTTCTTGAATCCTTAATCTTGTTTCTTTGTCTGCATCTCCGCGGACATAACCAGGCAGCTTCTGCCAAAATGGCGGCGCTGTGGTGACGTTCTCCCCGATCCTCCAATCGTGGAAGAGGACATCACCGAAAGCTTCAACTGAGGGAAATATGGCAGCACTTGCGGTGACTCTTTCTCCCGATCCACCAATCATGGGAGAGGATGTCACTGCAAGTGCCATCATAATGCTCTCATATAACCTGTCATGAAAGCATTGGGGATAATGGAGTCTTTGAAGTTTCTATATAAAAATGGTTCTGGTTACCTACCAAAGTTATATTCCTGCTGATTATATCATTACATAGGTGACTATGTAAGCCTGATGGCAAAAAGGGTGGTGGTGTAGGCATCCTTCTCTCACCTCACTGCACCTTCCAGCATATACCAAGCCCTCCCTCTCTATGGAATCTACTTCCACCAAACCTTCAGCATTCAAACATTCCCTCCCAACATTCAAGAAACATCTCAAAACCCACTTCTTCAGAGAAGCATACCATCTTAGCTGCTAGAACTTCCTTGTTACTGATACAACCACCACACTACCTCTCACCTTTTCTTTGTGCCTTATACTTGTCACCCCATTCCCTCAAGATTGTAAGCTTGCAAGCAGGGCTCTCTCCACCTAATGTATTGGTTTGTCTTAGTCTGTCAATTCTCGTCTTGTCATACCCCTTGAATATATGTATTGTATTAAGCACTGCATAAATTGTTGGCGCTATATAAATAAAAGATAATAATAATATGGTCTTTCTCTTTCTTTCTTTTTCTTCTTTTTCCTTTCTTTCTCACAGAATCACATTTTATAAGTGAAGGTCCCTTTTCTTTTTTTTGGAAACTAGCATTAGGATCAGCAAAAATCCCAATTGCTTTGTTCCGCTGATAAGGCTTCTGAGCCTGAGCAATGAGTGAGGGAGATTGAGACATATTGTATTCTGCATTCAGTGCCTCCACTGAGTGATGCATTTAGATACAGGGAACCCACTAACTGAGAAGTGGCTCTACAATAACATCGACAAGTACACAAATAACTGATAAACCAATGTAACCTACTTTACTGTATAAAAGGTGAACAGATGCATATAATAAATGTGTTCACTGGAAATAAAGATTTGTCCCGAGAGTGATAGATCACAGTAACTCTGTGTTCAGCCCAGTCAGTCCTTATGTTTCCTGGGGACTCAGGTGAAATGGAGGAAACACGACAGTATGAATGAGGCCTGAAAGTCTGCGCAAAATCCTCACAGACAATGTACAGCAGGACAGATGGTTGGAGAGATGTAGGTAGATGGCGGTTAGAAAAGTATTGTATCTCTGCTGCCACTGGAGCTTACCAGTGATTATAGAAAACAGTCTTTGAGGAGGTGGAGTGCTGTTTGTGACTTGGGACCACCAATACAATCTGAAGGTCACAAAGAGGCGTCTAACCAGGTGGCTCACAAACGGCTGGCCGCTAGGACCTGGAACATGACTTGTATTTGGGAGATGCCAGCCGATTGGAATAGGTGCCAGCAGGTCTGAAGCAAGACGGGGTCAACTTTTGGAGAGCAGGTGAATTTAAGGTCAGGATGCAAGCCGAGGTTTGGACTGGAGGTGGACAGAATGGTCGGATAAAAGCCAGAATCAAAAACCCGCAAGAGCAGACAACTTCTTGTTCAGGACAAGCCATTTTTAGAACAGGAGATGTACAGAATGGTCAAACAACTAGCCTAGGTCAAAACCAGAACCCTTGAACAAAGAGTAGTAATTGTAGCGAAAAATGCACCAGGCACTCAAGCAGCTCACTGATAAATATCTACTCAATCCAAAACCCCGCCTCTGAGGTTGAAACAAGTAAAGGAATGTAAAATGATCCCTTTAAGAAAAGGCAGTGTGTAGCCTAAGCATGTGCTCATGACTTGTAGCCCACATATGTCCAAAAGAGGGCCAATGAAAAATATGGGCGATTTAGTTGCAGAGCTGAGCAATTCCAGTCCTTGAGGGTCACATACAGGTCGCAATTCTACTTCATCAAAGCTGATGATTATATCCAATTCTTGGATATTTCAGGTTAGTCGCAACCTACACCTGTAGGACTGCAGTTGTGCAGGCATGATGAAGAGCTCGGTGTTGGTTACTCTTGCCTTCGATTCACCATTTTTTTCCATCTCACTAAAAGCTTTCAGATAAATAGGAGACTCCATTAGTTCAGTTTCAATAGTGCAGTCATTAGCTCAAATTACAGACCATATTTCATTTTATTTTTTACTTTAAAACAGATAGTTCATTTAGAAGGCTTGCTGTGTTATGGCATTCTTATATGAAGTTATTTCTGTATTCCTATGAGTATGCTATTTGCACTATAGAATACAAAAAGTCAACAATTAGTTTTAAAATGAAGAAAAAACTGCTAAGATTTAATTCTCTGTAGGAACTGAATAATTAGTCAAAAGATGAGGAGAAAGCTGTTAATTATGTCAGAGCTGGGTTCTTTTAATTGTGACAACAGCTGTGCAAACATTTCTTAACTTTCAACTTCTAAAAATATTACTCTGGAAAAAAATTCACATCATAAATTGTTAAAAATACAACACGGAAAAAGAAAAAAGTCACAGGACAAAATTAGATACCTGATCATCAGCTAACAAGGCATTTTACAAGTATTGTTATTATTTTCTGATATTTATATAAAACCATCAGATTCCTCAGTGCTGTACAATGAGTTAAACAATTTTAAATTTATGATAACAATGATGTAATGTGTGGAAGAGCCCAGTCTGGCTGTAGTGCTACTTGAGACTTAGACACACTTTGTACCTAACATCCCCATGCTGGCCCTTATGTTTGTAGATATAAACCATTAATACTGCTATAGAGTTCTTTAATATGCACCCCCAGTGCTTGCACATATTTACAAAATGCACCCTCTTCCAAAACCAAAAACGTTGTACTACATTTTGAATCTTTAAGTGTGTTTGCCAGCACAATACATGCATTATGCTTTATTTAAAGCAGACCTTATACTACTTTAAGGCCTTAGTAGTATAAATAATTACATAGAAGGGGAGCTTTATACTTTAAACTACCTTTTTTGTTTTAGATTTGATGCAAATATGCAAATACAATACATTGTTTGGACAACTCCTATCACGGATCATTTAAAGGTAGCATTTTCCAAAAATTGATTATTAATGTTTTGTTTCTTAATAGTCTTATGCATTTGGATTCTCTGAAAAGGAGGAGGCACCTCCAAGCAGAAACTAATGAGAAACCTTACAATGTTTTTTTTTGCATTACAGTTTTTACACCATTACAGCCTTACCTCACTCTTCCTCTCCAGGGGCGTAACTAGACGCCTCAGGGCCCGGGTGCGAGAATCTGTTAAGGGCCCCCCCACCCCCTGATGTTAGCAATCACACTCCTATCATGCCAAGTCAGCCAATACACGCTGGTACAGGGTGGCTGTAAGTGCAGACCCCATACTGCTGGCAGCATCACTACACAAGGGGGGCAGCTAGCCAGGTTTCAGCATGTACTGGCTGACTTGGCATGATAGGAGTGTGATTGCTAACAGCAATCACAGTCCCATCATGCCTAGGTTCCAGCATTTACACATCCATCCAGTAAATGCTGGAACCTAGGCATTATGGGACTGTGATTGCTGTTAGCAATCACACTCCTATCATGCCAAGTCAGCCAGTACATGCTGGTACAGGGTGGCTGTAAGTGCAGACCCCATACTGCTGGCAGCATCACTACACAAGGGGGTTTGTGTAGTTTCAGCATGTACTGGCTGACTTGGCATGATAGGAGTGTGATTGCTAACAGCAATCACAGTCCCATCATGCCTAGGTTCCAGCACTTACACATCCATGCTATCACACACACACACACTCATTTATTCATATAATCATTCATTCACAGATTCATTCCCCCAATCACACACACTCATTCAAACACCCTCCCCACCCCCTTACCTGCACTGCAGCTCCTCGATGCCGCTCACAGACTTCAGCAGGGGGCGCGGCCTCCCTCTGCCTTCTCTGCTAAAGCACAGAGGAAGTAGGATGTCACGTGAACGCCGCTTCTTCTGTGCAGTCCAGAAGACCCTCCCACAAGTAAGTAGCAGGGCTTGAGGTGCGGCTCGCGTAAGATCGGTTGCCCTGGCTGCCGATCTTACGCGGGCCGCACCTCGAGGTCTCATGTTGGACGCCCCTGCCTTATTTAAAAAAAAAAAAACGGAAAAAAGATTTCCGGCGGCCCCTTGGCTTGGGCCCCCCTGCCGCCGGGGCCCGGTCGCAGTCGCGACCCCTTATTTAAAATTAAGAACTATAAATTTTACTAACCCAAATCACTTTAAATCCTACCACCATTCCTTGCCAGGCTCGTGCTTGTACAGTCCAAACTTCACCTCTGAAGAAGCCTGCCAGTGAAACGCAGGTGGTTTTGATGCAAACAAGCTATTCTCTTTTCCCTGTCTTCATTCCCCTTTCTTTCATCTTCCCTCTTTCTTTCTCTTATATGTCTGGTGGTTGTTTCTTTCTTTCCTCTCTTACTTTTTTTCTTCTTACTTCTCTTTTATTGACTTTCCTCATACCACCCCTGTATACATTATGCAGCAGTGCTTTTGTTTGTTTTTTACAGTATATTTCAGTGCTACCTGTGCAGCAGCTTCTTTCGTATCTGAAAATAAAGCCAGTTTTATCCCACTCTTAACAGCAGAGACTCACAGCTTGTCAATTGTCAGCTGAAAAAAAAGAAAAATAACTCTCTTCATACATAGGAGGGAATACAACTCTCTTCCATAAGTGTTCTATTGGGAATTCATCAGGGAGCACCCAGTCACTCAGGTCCAAACCTGCAGCAATTTTAATCCAAGTGATAAGCCTTAATGATCCACCTGTGCAGCACTGCCTTTGCAATGTAGACTGAATTTGAAAGGCCTGACTCCCTACCCTTGGTTGGAGCCTTTAACCCCTTGGTGCCTTCTTTATATACGCCATCACATATACAGCTCTTCTTGCACATGTTTTAGCTGTTGCTGGTGGTTCTGCAATGAAAAATCTAGTAAGGAGCTCTTCCTATGCTGCTTGAAGTAAATCAGAAGTCCAGAAGGTGGCAGGGACTTCTTGATTTTGTTAAAAACCGGAAGATAATTGAATTTATTTTTCTCACTGTGCATCTTGCTTCTCTCTCATTTTCGTTCACTCTTTCTCTAATACTCTGAATGTCTCCCTTCCTTCTCTGCCTATCACTTCCACTTCCCTGTCTCCCAGCTCTGCTTCCATGTCTTGCATCTTCTTGTTCTGCATCTTCTTGTTGTCTATTCGCCCCTCTTCTATCTTTTCTATTTTCTTCTTGTTCTCCTTTCTCCTCTCTTCTATCTTATCTTTTAAATTTTTTGGGCTGCATCTTCTTGTTCTCCTTTCTACCCTCTTCTATGTTCTCTTTTATTTTATTGTTCTCCTTACTCCTCTCTTCTATCTTCTCTCTGCTTTCTTCGTCCGCATCTCTGCTGACAGAATCTCCCGGCGAACTTCCCCCAAAATGGTGGAGCATCCGTTGACATGGAGTTTTTGGTGATAATCCTACAATCATGGGAGTGGTCGTCACCAGAAACTCCACCATTTTGGCAGAAGTTCACACAGGTTATCTTAAGGCAAAATGCTGGTGCTTCTGGTGACAACGTCTAACCTGACCCTCTAATCGGGGGAAAGGAAATCACCAGAAGCTCCGTCATTTTGGCAAAAGTTCGCTGGGAGGTCATGTTCAAAGAGATACAGATGAAGAAAGAAGAGAGAAAGAACAAAAAGATGAAGAACAAGAAGATGTGAGACACAAAATCAGAGTTGTGAGACGCGGAAGCAGAAGTGGTCAGCATAGACAGAGACATTCAGGGAGTGTGGGAAAGTATAAAAGAGCCAGCGGATATCGGATGACAATTCGTCCATCTTGTGGGGGATCTGACCTCATTTTTTGATTTGCACGAATAGCCAATTCATACAAATCCAAATGCACAAGTATCTATCTCAGCCCAGTCTTGTTTGGCACAGGGGAATTGTTTTAGCAATGTTAAACATGTTTAGAAAGTGAAAACAGTGAGTAAACAGAGATTGTACATTATTGTACTGTCTTCCAGAAAGCTTTAAATAGCATTCTTTTCACATTATTCATAAAAAAACTAATAGAAATCTAAAATCCATGCTATAAGAAAATTATATGAAAATTAAGTGACACCTTATAAACACAATTCTGTTGTTTCTTTATATATATATTATTATTATTATTAATTTTTTCCCATCCCCAGCCAGATATAATTTCAAACCAACGCATGTACAGTCCTAAAATGTGTGGAAAAAAATATTATGGGGAATATCAGAAAATATATTTCTAAAAACAAAAATGATGGCAGTCGATTTTGAGCACTCTATTGAAAATAATTAATGTTGATCAGTTCAAGAGGTAATAGAACTGGCACAAATCTCTTGCTGCGTCTGGAAGCCATGGCACTGATCAGACGTACAAGCTACACTTTGTTTTCTGGCGCACACAATAACCAGCACAGTAAAGAAATTAGTCTAGTTTAATATAATGATATGTCAACAAAGCCTTAAATTACTGACTGGCAAACAGAGCTTTAAAACAGGCAAAACAAAAACAGAATTTATATTCAGACAAAACATAAAATATTGATATCATGTTATTTTGCTACATAATACCCACCTACGTCCTTTTCCGACATCCTCTTGATGTAGTACAAATAATTTAGCAAATTAAATGTTTAAACATTCTGTTAGTTCAAGTTAAATATAATGACTGGCATCCCTGGGAATACAATATTGAATTATGTGAAGGTTTGATACTATTGGACAAAAAGTAAATGCTACTGTATATTTCTGGTACAAAAGCGAAAATAGAAAAGCGGGTGTTTTATATATAGGCGAGTTTAGGCACTCTATGGAAGTAGTAGTATAAATAGTAAAAAAAGCCTACATTGTTACTGAGACACTTAAGTTAGAGCAAATGAGCTCAAATAAATGCTTACAATTAAAAAGCAGTGTCTTAATGTGAGACACCATAAAAATACTGTCCAGGACTATTCCAATCATCCTCTGGGATACTTCAAGAGGTTTGCACTAGTATCAGTCTTAACTGAGATTGTGGAGATTATTATAGTAGATACCAAACTTTTACTGTCAAAGATATAATTTCTTGATAACAACGTCATATCGGTCCATGAGAAAAAAATTGAGATGGAAGTTTTAATTTCAGTTGAGAGGGTGAATGGGAATGCTCAAATAAGAGCCCTTATAGAGGTCATCCAGTTTCTTAAAGGAGACCAAAGATATCCCCCTGAAGGGGAAAAAGAAAGGTTTGTACAATATAATCATGGATGGATTTTCAAAATACCGTATTTGCTCGATTATAAGACAAGGTTTTTTTCAGAGCAAATGCTCTGAAAAATGCCCCTCGTCTTCTAATCGGGGTCGTCTTCTAATCAGACCTCAAATAGAGGTCTGATTATGAGACTAAGTTCCAGATCCCCCGCACCGCTGCAGGGGACCTGGATCCTCCTGTCTCCCCCCACCCCATTTAACATCCCCCCACACACACTTACCGGTGCTTCCTGCTGTATTGCCGGGGCAGCGGGTTGACGTCTACGCGATCCACGTAGACAACGTCCGCTGCAGCCGGAAGGAGGTGTGGCTAGCAGCGGGGGTTGTCTGCGTCCGTCGCGCATACCTTCCCCGACTGTCAGAGATCAGAGTTCGCCGCACCGGTGTGGGGAACTCTGATCTCTGACAGCCGGGGAAGGTATGCGCGACGGGCGCAGACAAACCCCCGCTGCCAACTCCACCTCCTTCCGGCTGCAGCGGAAGGAGACGTCAACCCGCTGAACCGGCAATACAGCAGGAAATTGGAAGCACCGTTAAGTGTGTGTGTGTGCATGTGTGTGTTAAATGGGGGCATAGGGCATTTCTGGAATGCCTTATACCCCTATATGCCACTCTGGCACTTAGGGGGTTAAAAGGCATATTATGGGGCAGAGTGGCATATAGGAAGGTATAAGGCATTTCAGGAGGCAGAGTGGCGTTAAGGGGGCATTTAATAGAGCACTCTGCTTCCTGAAATGCCTTATACCTCCCTATATGCCACTCTGCCCCATAATATGCCTTTTAACCCCCTAAATGCCAGAGTGGCATATAGGGGTATAAGGCATTTCTGGAGGCAGAGTGCTCTATACAGTGCCTTTTAACTCCCTTAATGCCACTCTGCCTCCTGGAATGCCTTATACCTCCCTATATGCCACTCTGCCCCATAATATGCATTTTAACCCCCTAAATGCCAGAATGGGATATAGGGGTATAAGGCATTTCTGGAGGCAGAGTGACACATAGGGGGTCAAAAGGCATACCATGGGGCACAGTGGCATATAGAGGGTTAAAAGGCATATCATGGGCCACAGTGCCATATTGGTGTGGCAAGCCTGGGGGCAGATGTGTGTAACTTGGGGACAGGTTGGAAAATACAAGGAAATAAAAACTAAAAAAATATTTTTCTCAATCATAGCTTTTATTTAAAAAAATAGTTTACATGAATTAACATTTTTCCTTTTTTTCCTTTTTTCCTTTAGGGTCGTCTTATATTCAGGCTTTTTCTTTTTTTTCCTAAGTTAATATTCAGATTTTGGGGGGTCGTCTTATAATCAGGGTCGTCTTATAATCGAGCAAATACGGTAATTGGTAAAAAGATCAGAAACAATAAAAGAGACTGATGTCTTCAAAGGAGTATTGGAAACAGACAACGGAACTGTAGGTGTGTACACTGCTTTTTATATGTCACTCTGTGTTTTCCTTGTTTGTATCATTCATTTCACACAAAGGAACTAACCTTCCTTTTTGTTTTGGAAAAAGCATACTCTTGTTCGTGTCCCAGTTATCCCAGAACAGTGCTGATTTTGGACACTGTTCTTCTGTCCCACTTAGCTGCCCTACTGTACCAACTTTGCAGAAAGTGGGAAACATGGCAAGTTGGTGACATCCTCTGATCATCCCTGACCATATCAGGGAGCTGTTAAAAGGATGGAGGTCTATGCACTCATATCAAATGCAGCTCCCCCATGTCCAATATGTGGTGCTCTGCAGCTACACACCAATAGGTGGCTCTTTAGGTATGGCGGGAGGATTGTCTTGCCCCAACCTTGCCATTTCCTGTAGCTGACTACATCCCTCCCACCTTTGGTTCCAGCCCCTTTCCAATACTAGCCATGACACCCAACACTGGTGTCCAGATTTGGACACCTGAAATGTTGGGGGTATGATTAATAGAATTAAGCCCCATTCAGGGCTGTACCTGGTGTATTTGGCACCTGGGGCGGATCCTGTATGTGGCACCTCCCCCACACACACACTTTAAAACTGCATAGCTTATATTGTTATATACTGGCGCAGACATTGACGGTGGTACAGCATAACTGTTATCATTACATACTGAGGCACACATTCATGGTGGTACAGCATAACTGTTATCATTACATACTGAGGCACACATTCATGGTGGTACAGCATAACTGTTATCATTACATACTGAGGCACACATTCATGGTGGTACAGCATAACTATTATCATTATATACTGAGGCAGACATTGACGATGGTACAGCGTGACACCTAGCACTATATACTGAGGCACACATTGACGGGGGTACAGCGTAATCCCTATCACTTTACATTGAGCCAGACATTAACAATAATGCAGCATAACCCCTACCACTATATACTAAGCCAAACATTGATGTGGTGTAGGCCTACTACTTCAGTGCCTGGCTTAGTATGTAGTAGGGATGCACTTAAATGATAATTCTGGACCGAAACCGAAAATTCAGTATTCACTTGGCCAAAACCAAAAATGACCCCCCACCTTTTATTAAAAGTAAGTAACACACCAAAATTGGACAAAAAAAAAAGATAACAATATTAATATATATATATATATATATATATATATATATATATATATAATTATATCATGCCCAGGCATACCCAGATTCCAGCATGTACTGGCTGACTTGGCATGAAAGGAGTGTGATTGATGTCTCTCATTACTCAAATAAACCTACCGTTAAAATTATAGACTGACAATGTCTTTGTCAGTGGGAAAATGTACAAAATCAGCAGGGGATCAAATCATTTTTTCCTTCACTATATATATATATATATATATATATATATATTAATATTGTTATTGATTTGTTCTGTCCAATTTTAGTGTGTTACAATGTGTATAACAATATTATAAATATATATATGATTGCTAACAGCAATCACAATCCTATCATGCCCAGGCAGCCATTGGCGTCTCCAGCTTTCATATTTAGGGGGGGCACATGGGGGGCCAGGGACCAAAGTAGGGGGGCCAATTATAAAACGGTACATATATATATATATACACACACACACGTTAGACGTGCATTTTTAACTACATAATATGCACTTATCTCTTTGAAGTAAAGACTGTGATTAAAATATGATTTCAAAATAACAGCTAAAGTGACAGTTATTTTTCATTCTTTAATATTAGCCCCTGCTGACAATATATATAAATATTAGACCCTGCTGCAGATATATAGAAATATTACACCCTGCTTCCGATACATATTAATATTAACCACTGCTGCGGATATATATTAATATTAGCCCCTGCTGCGGATACATACTTATATTATACCCTGCTGCCAACATATATTAATATTAGCCCCTACTGCCGATATATATTATTAGTCCCTGCAGCCAATATATACAAATATTAGCCCCTGCAGCCAATATTTATTGATAATAGGCCCTGCAGCCAATATATATTAATATTAGCCCCTGCTGCCGATATATATAAATATTAGTCCCAGCTTCCGATATATATTAATATTAGCCCCTGCAGCCAAAATATATTAATATTAGACCCTGCTGCCAATATATTTGCCACACTGACTGCAGATCAGGGGAAGACAGTGAGAGTCAGTGCAGTGTTCCCTCCTTCTGACTGCACCGTGACATTGAGAGGTCCTCTCCCCTGTAATCATCCCCAGAGTCCCTTTGTCCCCTCATTCACTAAACCATACCGCTCTTTTACTTACACCCTGTAGTTCAGGTATAGATCAAATAAACAACACATGGAAACAGCACACGCAACTGAATGAGATAAAAAAAAAACCCTGTATTTGCAGGTATACATAAATAATGTATGGAAACATAGCAGATACAGATCAACAGAATTTGACACACCATTTGACATCCAAACAACTATAAATCATTCTTTTTTATCACATTATTAAAATCCCAGAAATCAAAAAAGTTAAAAGGCCCAAATAAATTAAGGAGATTAGACATAATGGAAACTTCAACAAAACTTTTAGCCATTAATGCATCACAACCATCTTAGCGCTGTGTCACCAAATGAACACCTCATCACAGATGCATACAGCTGCATATAACTAAGCTGAGTACCACGTGGTCTGTGAAGGCCTGTGAAACCAAAGGGGAATAGCGTCCTGTATACTGTAATCAAGAATTGAGTTTCACAAACTCTGAACCAACATCTAACTTTTAATAATATATTCAGATTGAAATAACACAAAACATTTACTTTTCCTCTGATTTCTAGGCCTAGAAAGTTTTGTCCTCTGAAGTGACCACAAAATCTGGATAAATAAAAATTACAAAGTTCTATTTAACCCTCTACAGCAAGTAAAGTGCCAGGAAACAGATGACCAAACTCATATCAGGACAGGCTCTGCCACACTGACACCCAAACACATACACCAGGACAGGCTCTGCTGCCACATGGACCCCCACATCAGGATGGGATAACCATATAAAATGCCTTCCACATTGCTTTGCTGTTTGTGTGTATTGACCCTTGTGTATTTGTGCCCCCCCAGCCACCCCTCTTTGTGCATTTTTGCAATACACCCTTGTGTATTGATTTATTTGATGCCCCCAGCCAGCCCCCCCTCCCTTGTGTATTGATTTATTTGATGCCCCCAGCCAGCCCCCTCCCTTGTGTATTGATTTATTTGATGCCCCCAGCCAGCCCCCCTCCCTTGTGTATTGATGCACCAACCCCTTGTACTGGTTAATATAATGGCCCCCATACCCATGTGTATTAACCCCCCCCGTTTGTGTATTGATATATATGACATCCTTCTAACCACCCTGATGTGTAATTATGTCCCCAGCCACCATCTTTTTGTATTATTTAATTTTCCCAATGCAGCCCCCCCTTGTTAATGTCCCTCCTTCTGTCACCTCCACTATTTATTTAAAATAAAATACTTTTTTTGCTGGCCTTCATTCTTCCACTGTAACACAGCAGACTGCTCTTCTCCCTCATGCTCTTCTCCCTGTCAGGCAGTGACAAGCAACTGTTCCGTAAGAGCCCGCCCCCTTCAAAGGGGCGGGACGAAGAGCCTCAGTCAGTGATTGGCATGCCGGCAATCCATTAAGCAGCCAGCGGAGGTGGTTTTACAGCCGCTTTGAAACTGCCAGCCGCATCGGCTGCAAATGGAGCTTAGTGTTCCGGCACACCGGGTCAATGGTATAGCGTTTCAATTGGGGGGGCACACTGGGGGGCACAGCATAATGTAGGGGGGGCCATGGCCCCCCCTGGCGACGCCACTGTAGGCAGCCAGTACATGCTGGAACCTGGGCACGATATAAGTGAGATTACAGCCTCCTTATGCAATGCTATCCCCCACACACACACTTACTTACACATGCGGCGCCCATCGCAAGGACCTCCCACTCCCTTGATTGGTCTCCCTAACCAAGCTTGCTCCCGTAGCGGTGGACATTACTGTCTGTCTGTGGAGGGGTGCCGGGGTGGACAGCCCCCCCGCTAGGTATGCCACTGGCCCCATGTTGCTCCTAAAGTTACAGAGTAACACTACTCTGAACAACTCATCACCAGCTCATCACCAGCTCAAGTGTTAACAAATGTTCAAATTTTAAAACGTAATAAATCCCCAAACTTCTCATTTTCCTGTAAAATATATGAATTGTATCCCAAACGGTCTGTTATATTAGTGCATAAACATTCTGAACTAATATTAACTTATTATTTTTTTTAAAAGCCCTTCTGAAAAAAAATCATTAAATAAGAAAGAGAAAAATAATGGTTGAAGAAAGACACAAAAATTGCTCTGGTCCTATTGCATAAAAGAGTCCTGGCCCTTAAGTGAGTTGGTGGTTTCCCATGAGTTAATAACCTTTAAAAAAAATGACCGTGTAGATCTAGGACAAAAAAATGCTCTAGAGAGTGGATATTTGATTTTCATGAACAAAAAACAGATAATTTTCTTGAGCTCTTCATTTTTAAGGTTTTATTATTATTCAGTTGGCTGACTTAATGCTGCACAAAAGCATTCACACTATTTTTTCTTGTTTACCATGAGCTCTGACGGTTAGGGAAAAGGATGGCAAGTTTGACTTACTTCTCAGGCACTAGAAGAGTTAATTGCCTTTCTTTTTGTTTTGTTTTATATTAATTGACTGTTTCTGTGCCTGTTGTTTTCGAACTGTATAATATTTTATGTGTCATATAAATTCTGGTACTGGATTTATTATTTGTTTCTTTGTGACATTTTGACTTGATTTTAATACTTATTTTATAAGTTCACTGTGAATGATCTACCCAATGTTTATTCAGGCATGTCTTTTTAATGTTTGCTAATATATTACACCATGAACTTGTACTCATCATTTATGAATACTGTAAATGTGATTGAACAAGTCACATTTTTTTAAAAATATATCAATATAATTCTGTATTCCCATAAATGTTATGGTTATATATTTCTACGACTGTGTGAAGCTATGTGAGTATATTTATTTTCTTATGGTGTTCATAGGCACCTCTATAAATTAGAACAATGCTCACAGTCATTCAAAATGTTCATAGTCATTTGAAAATGTAATCATAAAAACAAAAAACTTAATTATAACTACTGTACAGCTATACATCTTCGAGAATTAAAACAGGCGCATTAGAAAGCCTTCAACACAGTGGCATGGCCCCAGTTGTTCTGAAATTCAGATATTTCTGGGTAACTATTTTTAAATCTAATTAGGAATCTCTATAATAGACTGAAGATGACCTTGGAAAAGGGCGTGCTTTTCCCCTATACTTTTTAATCTAGCCCTGGACCCGTTGTTGAAGGTGCTGGAGGTGGCAGAGAATTTCAGTGGCATAAAAAATAGTCTCTTGAATCTGAAATGACATACAAACTGCAGCAACCTTAGCACCAACTGGTGGTCAACTTGCCCAAAATACTGGACTACAATCTCACACCCTTGTGGTGTTACACAACAGACTGGATTGGTAAGAAATTTTGGAAAGGCGTTATAGGGAGATTAAAAGTATTTGCAAAAATGATCTGCATGGGTGGCTGGTATTATTTGAAACAAAGCTGTAATATCTACTGTATTTAGGAGGGATTGGATGGAGAGCTCCCAGGCTAAGGGGATACACCAGTAAATTCTTTAAAGTCTGGACCACATTGGATAGACTAGACAAGCGACACTACAGACGAACACTATGGATCACTGGATATGTGGGGATGGGTTGCCTTTAAGTTTTGTTTACTGGTTTTGGGGGTGTTGTATGCATTGTACCACGGGAACAACACATGCTGAGGCGAACACAAGTGGGCATTGGGACTGTTCAACCCGGAGCAAATGTGGTCACAGGAGTTTTGGAAGTGGTGCATGTCCAGAAGTTTCAATAATACATTTAATCTGTGTCAAAGTAATCATGTTGAGAATTGCATCGTAAAAACTATCGCAGGGAGGAGAATGAGAAACCATGCTGAAAAACGAAAGAAAAAAAAGTGTTAGTGATTAAAAAAATCACTAAAATAATACAATAAATAAAAAAAAAAGTAAGCTGTTATGTCATTGTGACATCACTGACATTAATAACATGTTCAAGAGGTCCCTAAGGGGATCTCAAACCCTACTACACTGATAATTATTTTTAAAAAATACAAAAAATAAAATTAATTATAAAAAAGATAATAATAATTAAAAAAGAAAAAACCCTTACATCCCATTGCCCTAGCACAATATCTAAGAGGTATAACCGTTCACAACCCCCAAGCCCATTAAGCGATAAGTATAAAAAATACTACCTTATAGGGTACTATATGTAAGGGATGCATATGGCCCTCTAGAAAAATAACTAAAGATGTGGGGTATTTCCGTAATCAGAAGATGCAGCTAAACCATTTTTTGCCGGGTTTCTCTGCAGTAACACATACCCCGTGCAAAAACTGTAAGCAACACAGAAGTGTTGGTGAAAAAAAGCGCAGGAAATAATGTCTGCGGCCACCTTTGACAGTGATTGGTGGACAAATAGCTGCACGAAGAGTACTCAAATACCCCTGATAGGATAGTCTGGGTTGTCTGCTTTGCAGAAATATATACTTTTGTGGGAAATTTTGGTTTATTTGTTTAAAATTAGAGTCGCAATCCCATTATACCTTATGTTAAAATTCTACGGCTTTGTAAACAATAATGTACACCTTATAGTGCAGGGGTGTCCAAGTTTTTTCATCAGAATTGTATCCGTGCGAGGGCCGCACTCATTTTTCACTGTGTGAAAATATGGCCTTTAATAAGATATGCAGATTAAAATAAAGTAAATGACACAAAACCTTCACTTTTCCTCTCACTGATTTCTGGGCCTAGAAAGTTTTGTGACTACAAATTCAGGATTCTGGATAAGAAAAATAAAATAGTTCTATTTATTTTAGGGATGCACTAAAATGAAAATTCTGGACCAAAACCGAAAATTCAGGGTTCACTTAGCCAAAACTGAAAATGACCCCCCCCACATACTTTTAATAAAAGTAAGTTACACACCAAAATTGAACAAAAAAATTATATATTATGATTGTTAACAGCAATCTCAGGCATACCCAGATTCCAGCATGTACTGGTTGGCTGGGCATTGTACCAGTAATTTGTGTCCAATTTTAGTGTGTAACCACACTTTTATTAAAAGTAACACACCACAATTGGACAAAAAAATCAACAATATGACTTGGCATGATAGGAGTGTGATTGCTAACAGCAAACACACTCTTTTCATACCCAGGCAACCAGTAAATGCTGGAACCTAGGCATGATGGGACTGTGATTGCTGTTAGCAGATTGCTGTTAGCTGTTAGCAATCACACTCCTATCATGCCAAGTCAGCCAGTACATGCTGGTACAGGGTGGCTGTAAGTGCAGACCCCATACTGCTGGCAGCATCAATACACAAGGGGGGCAGCTAGCCAGGTTTCAGCATGTACTGGCTGACTTAGCAAGATAGGAGTGTGATTGCTAACAGCAATCACAGTCCCATCATGCCTAGTTTCCAGCACTTACACATCCATGCTATCACACACACACTCATTCATTCATATACTCATTCATTCACACATTCATTCCCTCACAGGCATACTCATTCAAACAACCTCCCCCACCCCCTTACCTACTACAGCTCTCGATGCCGCTCACAGACTTCAGCAGGGGGCGCGGCCTCCCTCGTTCTCCACACAGAGGAGGCAGGACTGGAGCAGAGAATAGACCCTCCCACAAGTAAGCGGCAGGGCTTGTGATCCTGGCTGCCGATCTCACGCGGGCCCCTGTTATAGTGTGTTCCCTATAAGTGCTGGGAAAGTATGAAAATTCTATATAAATTAGGTATTTCTGATTTCAGGACACCTGAATTGATACATTTGGAAGGGATTTTAACTCACTTTACATAATTTTGTGAGGATTTAGAGGGGGAAAAATATACAAAATTAGGTTATTGGCTCCTAATAAGTAAAAGATAATAATAATATCCTCCGATTTATTAATTCCCATTTTAGCATTTCATTGAGATTAGTGTACATATTCCCAAGTCTGAATACATGCCAATAGTAGATTTCTTGGTGGGTCAATTGTTAGCATTTTTTTGAAACAATGACATATTTTCCATTTCATTTTCCACATAATTCCCTCCCAGGCTCCTAACCCCTCCAGGCCACTTACAACAAGAATTGAAGCTGGTAGAGATGCCTTCTCCTACAGAGCAATAACTAGAAAACTCAAATATATTTAATCTTTAAGATCCGCCTAAGATCCATATACCTGGGTATAGGCATACTTTAAATACACGCATAAGTAGTTCATTATCCTCCAACAGAGACAGATATAATAGATACATATTAGTATATCTATGTATATATTAACATCAATGCATTTACTTCTATGTATAAAGCCTTTATGTGTGTTTATGTGAAAAAGCCTCACACTATTCTCATCCATCTCTTGCTCTCCTCTAACAAAGAAAAAGTAGTTTTTTTCTGTTTAGTTTATGTACACATGACTGTAAGTTCTTCTAAACTGCCCATATCTTTAATCAAAGGTTCAATAAACATCTCATAAAAAACTTAAAATGTTAATCTGGTTAGGTTAGTTTAATTATCGTATCGGCTTTAAGATTTATATTTGGTATAAAGTAATTTCCTGTTTATTATGTACATTTACTCCTAAAACTGATTGGTGGACATTTAAAACTCCAACATATACTAGATTAATATACAGTGTATTTTTTTCTTTCTATTTCCTTTAGTATGTATGCTCAGCTGGAACAAATTGATTATGCTTATCAGTGATTTCCCAGAAATTGTTGCTAAGCAACAAAGCTGGTTTAACAGAGAAAAGTTTCCTGAAATGCTATTAGTCTGCCACCCATAATGAAACTTAGTTCTAGAATTTTGCCTTGCAGCTTCGTTATATCACAAATATGAATGATGTTAACATTGCGAGGCATGGAGGATATCGTTAGACATTATATATGAGAAATTTATTCATTCTACGTAATTTGAGGTCCTGAATCTTCATACTTATAGTTATATGTGTCTTAGTTATTATAATATTAACAATATCAATTAGAGGGGCTTTATAATCAATGTTTTTATTTGCAAGAATAAGCCCTGAAAGGGTTAGATTCAAGGAAGAGAGCCATGACTGGGGAAGGATAGGGCACACAAAGATGTCCTTAAGGGGTTAATTTGGGTTATAGTCTAATCTGGGTCAGTAGGTGGACATTGCAATTAGTGGGAATTCAATGCATTTATAAGGGGTGGGAATAGGTCAGCCTCCTTAGTTTGTGAGAATGTTTGTCCCGCTCACCCATCCTTTGTCATGCCCCTCTCACCCTTACCTGCTCTCCCCTGCTGTCCTCTGTTACTGCATGCCATCCAAAAGCTCCACGGTAGCGCCGTAGGCCAAAACCGCAGCCTAAAGTTTCAGCAAACCCCAGGAAGGACTTCCAGGTATTGCCCAAGCATCAACACAATGCAGTACACCTGTAGCAGGGTGGTAACACCTGTAATCTCCATTAAGCATCCACCAATGAAGGCAACATACAAAACTAATGAACCAGGTGCTGTGGATTTACACCTGCCTGGTAACCAATCCAGTAAGGAGCTTGTTCAGCACAGGGGAGGAGTAGATACCTGCAGCACTATAAAAACCCCTCCAACTGTGAACACTTTACTCCAGTGTTCCAGAACTTTGCCCTTGACCTATTGCTTGTTTACTGACACCGCTTTCAACTATCCTCTGCTCTTACGCTCCCAGCCCAATCCTGACATCCTTTTTCATGGATGGCTGGTTGACCTATTATTTATTTGATTTACTTTGCCCTGGTATAGTGCAGGAGCGGGCTGTCTGAGGGATGGCCTTGCTCATGGTGCTCAAGCCTTTTGTTGTATGGTGCCCAGGTGATAAGGCAGGTTTTGTAGCTGGCGTGCTTGTGGGGAATGCTAGTGACTTCAACAAATAATATGTTGAAGCAGTACACCTATACCAGTAAGCATGGATGAGACCCAATATTTATATATAGAGAAGATGTATGTGGGGTAATACTGTACATCAAGGGATGTCAATTAACATAAATTGGGTCATTGAGCTGTGCCACTGAATGAATAAGTTGGCACCGTTTATAAATACAAAATCAAACAAAATAATATTTCCCTCCTCTCTTATATATATATATATATATATATATATATATATATATTTACATATTATCACTAATAATTATTATGTTTTATGTATATCTATGATATAGAAAGAAGGCCGTACTTGTCCTGAACAAAACAATTTATAATTTGTGTGGGTAAATAAAGTATGGAAAAGAGAAATCATGGTTTAACAAACATCATTAAAAAAATCTCTGGTCTTGAAGGGATTAATTACACTCTCATATATTAACCCCTTATGACCAGGGATGTGTCCATCTCGTCATGCAAAAAGAATGACGAGCCTGGCATGGTTAATGCATGGCATTAAAGAAGCAGGGTGGTAGTAGAATTAGTGCATGGAAAAGGTTAAAATACCAGCATTTGAAATACATTAGGGTGTCTAGTTTTCAAAAATATATGGTTTGATGGAGGTAAGTTGCATTGGCTGGCTTCAAAGATGTCCCCAATGGCACATGGGGGAAGAATTACCAGATTTGGAATAAAAAGGTTTTGACATAGTCAAGTCAGGAGGGTACTTCTATCTGTAAGGTTTAGGGGAGCAATTAAATACATCACTAAATACACACAAAGAATCAGCTTTGGCTATAACCTGATTAACATTATGGGTTATTAGCGTAAACATTAATTAATGAAGGTTTTGCTATTACCTTCTATGTGTCCTGTTTTTTATTCTACCATAAATTCTTTAGACAGCCGTAATGTTTCTGAGAGCACGGATATATTCCAATGGTTGTAAAAAGAAGATATTAATCATTAAAATAAAACTAGATTTTGCCTGTATGATGCGTTTTGATTTATAGCTGACCCAATATCTTTACTTAGATATTTATCTAAAAGTGCTTAAAATATAACTTGCAATATGTTGCAGAAACTGAAAAAAAAGATCTTGCACAAGGTTAAGAACAAGTCATTTCTTTATGTCAAAAGATGCTTCTCACAGACTCCAAATAGAAAATGATCATATTATTTTGGTTGCCTGCTTTTATTTATGTTGGCTGCGTATAATTCTGCAGGATTTTAATCAAGACCATATTGCTTTCAATGAGCAGTAACTCTTGAAGACTGCAGGAACAATCCATTTTTTAGGATGTGCAGTGCAGCATATTTTTTTTTACAGTAACATATACTGTTTCCTTGTAATCTCCTTATCAAGTACACCATGTAAAGTTGTGTTGTGTTCTAAAGGAAGAGCATTCAAGATATGTTGTAAATATTAATTCGATGTATTATTTTAGAACAGAAACATTTATTTATATCTCATATCAAGACAGATCCTTGCAGATACATATTTTTGTTTTACTTTAAAATTAGCCTACAGCAAATCAGCACAGCAAGGTGACATGGGTTTCAATGTAATAAACTGTGAATTATTGGAAAATGCTTTGTTGGTCATTAAATATCTCTAAGAATTCTTTGGCAATTTACCATTGTAAACCTTATGAAATTGGCAGCAGTTTTTTTTTTTGTACAGCTGGCCTACTTATTAAACCTATCAAGGATTAATCATGCTGCATCTTGCCAAACTATATAACATTTAGGTTTCAAGTGCCTGTGTTTGCAATAACAATACTACATACACAGGGTTTCCAAAAGTCATCATCATTTGGCTTCCTTTGAAAGCTATGATTGAACTTGCAGATGGTGCTTATCTAATGTGGGAACGGTGGAATCAGGTTAAGATGTAGAATGATTTATTTTAGTGCAACTGCAGTTTCTTACAGAAAATGACATCTGTCCCAGTCATCTTGTATCAAATACCAGTAGAGCCAATATTTTAGGATGTAGACAATAATTTTTTTACCATAATGGTAAATATCAGATCCTAAGAGCAATCTTTTGATGTCCAGGTGGGAGAAGAGAGTTAAACTACCTACCTAGTTCAGACCATTTCTTACCACTTTCTCTGCCACTTAGGACTTGATATGCCCCATATACACTGCTTGGCATGCTTTGCCAGGCACCTCCATCTTCTTTTCCAAATGACCTCTGGGAAAGCATTTTGTTAAATTTCCAAGTCTTGGGGAATTAAAGTTGCTACCCCTGTGTTAAAGGCCAAATACAACATATATTTGTAAACGAGCTTGGTTTCACTAATCAGTCTGAAATATTTAATCCATAGGTACCCACATCATACAATGTTGGCATTTATACAGCATCAGAGACTATATTTCTTAATCTACACAGTATTGATTTCTCTTGTGTTTAACACTGTCATTTTCTCTACCTTTCTTGGGTTTTATTGTATTCTACTGAGGCAATTCACTTTATATTATCTCTATGCTTGAGCTTCTGTGCTCATAGTTCCTGAACTCTAACAACTTCTTAGCTTCAAGAATTAAAACCAGACTAGCAATTTCAACCTTTTTTTCCAGCCTTAGGTTAACCAAGTAAAATTTTCAAGTCATTTTTTACAGGTATTTTGCTGACAAATAGATTATAGAAGCAGTATTGGCTATGCAATGATTGGAGTACATTGTGTCTAGTAGCATGCCTTCCAGGTTTCTAATCATCTGTTGGCTAAGAGAAGAGAACATTGCTTGATGGAGAAAAAACAAAAATGTGACAAAAAACTACTAGCAAGGCTGAAATCTGTGAGGAAATGATCAGATTAGCTTCTGGTATATTGTCTTGGTTGCTATTTATCTCATTTTTATGAAACTGTGTTCCATATCAAATTAACAGAAAAAAACAGAAACATGCAGAAAAAAGCATTGATTTGATACAATTGCATAATAAGCACATAATATGATCAATAACAAATAGATAAGAAAAATAATATAAATGAAAGTTACCTATTAAAAAAGTGAAATTAAAATATTTTCTCCTATAAATAGAAATCAATATAAACCTCTGTACATTGCCCAATACATGCACCACGGTGATTAAGAAAAAGAAAAACAAATCATGGTTCTTTCCATTTCGTATAATAGATATTTGAGTGGTGATACTAAATCCAATCATATCACTTGTACAAAAATGGAATAGAAATTGCATTACTACTCAAATTTTAACAGCAATCACTATTTCGTATGATTAACAAAATAAGGGGCATAACCATTTTCTGACAGATCAGGTAGATGATTGGTAAAGCAGCCAACTGGCCTGGTGCCCCATCTATACCGATGATTGCAACGCTTTTTGTTAGAAACATCATTTTTACTATTATTAACTGTCCAAGCTCTTTCCTGAAATACTTATTTAATAAACTAGCATCCTTTAAAATGACAAAGTGATATTGAACGTGATAAAAACAACCTGACACATTCTTTCCTCTTTAACCCCTTCAGTGCCCTATGGAGTGCAGGAAATAATTTCTACGGCCTCCTTTGACAGTCATTGGTAGCCAAATAGCTGCGTGAAGAGTGCCTTAATACCACTGATACGATAGTCTGCATTGTCTGCTTTACAGAAATATATACTTTTGTGGGTATTTTTGGTTTATTTAAAATTATAGTTGCAATCCCATCATTCTACGGCTTTGTTAAGAATAATGTACACTTTATAGTATGTTACCTATAACCGCTGGGAAAGTATGGAAATTCTATATAAATGAGGGATTTCTGAAATCAGGACACCTGAATTGATAAGCTTGGAGGGGATTTTCCATCACTTTACCTAATTTTGTAAGGATTTCACTAGTTTTTTCTAAATCTCTCATCCTAAATTTTCAGCTAATTATCTAACTATGGTATAAAAAGAAAGCCCTCTCTCTCCTTGAAAAAACAATATATAGTTTACATGGGTACACTATTCGTAGAAAAGGGGGATAATCGCTGAACCATCATACCACAAAAATGGCAAAATTGCTCTGGGAATAGAGATATACTTCTTTTAGCTTCATCAGTAAATTGTGCATATAATTACTATTTTAATTAAGTTCAAAGACCCACAAGATTACAAGTGATAATATTTCTAACCAGAAGTAAAAAATGTAACTCTTGGATGTATTCATATTCAAACACAAAGTCAAATTTTTATTAAATTGTCAATGTGGTAGCATTCAAGGTAATGTTTTGAACTGTTCTATTTAAAAAAAGACAGAGAGAATGGTGTATTCATGAGAACCCATTCCACAACAGCTTAAAAACACACTCAATAGTGCATCACCATAATATTCAACGTTTGACTGTATGATTTATGTTGAATGCACTTTATTTTCATATTTACAGCTTGGAAAATACATGTTAATAAATAATGCATTTCTCAAGTAAAAGCATATATATAGCAAACATAAACGTATCTGTTGTTAGGATATTTACCAATGTTGGACGGTACTGGTGCTAGCAAGTTTTAAAATATGTGATGTTACAAGGACATTACTATGAACAAAGAAGTTTTATAACCCTAAAAGCCAAAAGTTAGTTTAAAGCAATGTTGATGATTGAGTGAAATGGTCATTGTTAATAGTGTTGCCTTGTATCACTTTGTAAATGTGGCATTTTGAGATAGAGCAAGGTCACACATGGGCAAGGCCAGATTAAGGAAACTGAGAACCTGGAGCAATTATACAAAAAGGGCCCCTTCTGTTTCACGCCCAATTTTTGCACATCAACATAAATAAAACACATGGAAATACATCCCGTTGACGACAATTGACGTGTCTGGCACATCATGAGGTTAAACAGGTTAAGAAACGATCAAGGATCACTTTCTTCTCCCAGACCGTGTTGCTGTAATGCCTCAATACAAACACCAAAAACTGCAGCAGGGGCCCCGTCTGATTGTTCACCAGAGTATCAACATGCGTTACATTAATTATGTGCCGGCTGCCTGCTTTAAATAAGTTAGGAGATGATTAACAATTGCCTCCTAAGCTCAAAAGGTGTTGCAGAAATGCCTTCGATATAGAGGCATTCAGCAATACCAAAATACCCCCTCGCAAGAAAAAATAGTTAAAAAAACATATAAAAATATAACATATAAAAATAATTCTCTAGTGAGGTCACCATCAGGGAAACCATCCAGTTCCAACAAAAAGTTTATTTTTATGAGCAAGTGCTAAAATGAACACTGTATCTATTTCTGGCATGGAAAGAGTGAAAATACTTACATTTGAAATACACATGGAGTGTCTAGTTTTCAAAAATGTATAATTTGGTGGGGTAAATCGAATTTGCCAGGTTCAAAGATGTCTCAAATAGGACATGGGCATAGACTGACCAGTTGTCAAAATTCCCAAAAAAGGCTTTTATCGCCCAAACAATCCAACAAATGCATGGATGGTATTACTGTACTCTGGAGATGTTGCTGAATATATATTGAGGTGTTGTTTGGCTGTGGCATACACCAGGCACTGTAAATTAATCCTTGAATTGCAATGTGTGTGGAAAAAAATACTAATTATTGGTATACTTTTTACTTTTTGGAGGAATAAAGAATGGTAATCTACTAATCTCAGTCTGTGAAAATGTAGTCCATAATGGGATTTCCACTATATCATCTGATATATTAAAAAAATAAAAGCACGTTTTACCTTTTTTTAATAGAATGCCTTTATGAAATGACAAAAAAGTATGTTTACAGGCCCAGATGTGGTAAAGGTTTAGCAGCTTTTAATCTGTTTTAATTATCAAAACAATGTCCAATGATAAGTAGTCCTCTTATTTATGTCCATTGTGAGCTTATCGCGCTTACCTTTTAGTGTATGTAATAAAAAACACTATATTCTTGTTAACTGGTGCATCATAAGGTGCCGTCCTGGATTCAATACACAAGCTGTGTTAGTATGTGTCTACATTCAGTATCAGACACAATATAATAAGAAACTACTGGAGCTGAAATGTAATCAAGAAAATTTGTCACTGGTGCCCCTGATGCAGATACAAGCACACCTGTTGATTTAAAGATGCCCCTGGGTTTAAGGAAGATATAATAGGCCAATTAAAGCAGTTTAGGAAGCCAGTGAGTTGTTTCTTGATAAATGAGTGTATTTAAATTTGTAAAAAAAATACACTCTAATCTATGTAACACTGAGCTGAAAATCCAGACTAATTTGAAATTAATGGCTCGTGTTCATTTTGGTTTTCTCCTTTGTCATTTGTCTTACTTGTAAAGACTACAAGCAGTTGTGGTGAAAACTTGACCTTTGTGCAGCCATGCGTAGTACATTTTACCAATTAATTTTCTTACATTGAATCTTGTGTCTAACACTTTCCCAAAGGCATAAATCAATGGACCGACTTATAAGAGCTACTGCAGTAAGTAAACATTGCTTAGGAGAATCAGTGTTGCTTTGAAGTATAAGTTCCTACTAAAGATCTGTTTATTTTCTCAGTTGTATTCATGGGTTTGGCTGTTTTCTTCTGCAATATCATCAGGCTTGGACCAGTGTCTAATAGTGCCAAGTCTATTAAGTCTCATCAGATGGCCAAATCTGTCCTTTAATGTGGCTATTTAGTGGATGCAAGCATCTACATGCTGTAAGGTATACTATGCAACCATGTATGTTCAGCTGCCAGCAGCATGCCAGTGATTTAAGGTGCTAGGGCTGATTTCCAACCCCAGTCTGGTCCGGATTGTTGTGTGTGCAACAGCAAAGCTGATGTGACCTACTTTATGTGGATATAATGAGCACTATGGACTAGACATAGGTAAAAGTCTAGATAAATAGGGCCAAACTATTATGCTGTTGTGTACGTTATTATTGGGTTGTTCTAATTAACCTAAATAGCAAACAAATGTTAACTTGTTGATTTGGTTTCAGGTTTCAAATAAATATATATGTATATATATATATATACATACAAAACAATAACCTCAGTTGGCATTTTTACAGGAAAATTACATGTAGAGTAAAACTGATCATGTTTTCTATTTGAGATTTTGAAGTGTGCCTACAGTTTGGGTAAGGCTTTAATTGGTATGATTTTGGCACATCAAGTGTATACTCAACTGGCAATGTACTTGTGTATTTGAAATATAGTTAAATTGCGGAGCGCAATGTACATTGCATGGTACATTCATTTTTTTACAAAGGTACTGGGTGGCAAGACTTGGTCCCCAAATTGGAGTACGTCTACTTTGTCTTCTTTCTCACACATAAGTAAATACATGCAGGGCCAAGCCGGGACAGAAAAGCAGCCCTGGCACTTTAAGGCCAGAGCCCCCTAACCAATGTGCATGCAGCTGAATTTGCACAGCCACATGCGATGCTGTTACACTCCTGCACTGTGAGACCTCAACTATCCATCCAGTATCTGCACACTGCAACACACTGAAAGATATGTGTGCAGCACCGTCAGCCACTGGACCGCCAGGCATTTGCTTGGTTTGATGGCCAGACCGCTTCTAAGGGCATACAAAGGGATCACAAAGGCAGGAGGCGCGGGTACATGTGATCCCGCTGCAGCAGGGCAGTAGCGCGCATGGAGAGTGGAAGCTGCAGTAAAGGAAGGGATCCGCACAAGGTAAGAACGAGAGAGCTGTGCAGGATGATGGAAGAGTGCATGTGTGTACATATGTATGTATGTGTACGTGTATAGTGTTAGAGAGTTAGTATATGGTATTGGTGAGTATGTGTGTGTGCAAGTGTATGGTGTTAGAGCGAGTGTATGTGTTACTGTATAGCTATAGAATGTGTGTTTGTGTATGGTGTTAGTATGTGCTTGCCATTAGACGGTGCATGTGTTAGTGTTATCAGGTGTCTAAAAGTGTCTGGTGCTAGAATGTGTGTGTCTGATGTCAGCATTTACTGTAAATGGGTTAGCATCAATGTGTGTGTCAGCATATGGTGTTAGTGTGTGTGTTAGTGTATGGTGTTACAGGTACAGTAAACTTTATGTTAAAATTTGGAAAAAGTCCACACTTTCACAAAATCATGGTAATGTTTCTCAAATAATTGTTTTGAAATCGACTATAAAACGATGAAATACTAGGCTCTAACTATTTGTTGCAAAAGTGCTACTACCAATCACTAGACTAAGCTGTCCCACAGTGTAATAAAGATACACTGCAATGGCATTACAAAGAAAATGTTCTGCAGTGTTAATTAGAACATATAATTAAAATATAAGCGCTACGGAATTTGATAGCACTTTATAAAACAATAAATAATAATAATATGCATTTGACTATATATATATATACACATATACTGTATATACAAATATATTTCTTATCAACATTACCTTGGCTTTACTGGAGTCAAGCTATCAGACACTTTCAAATCAGTGGTCATGCCATCAGACGCTTTTTCTTTAGATTAGCAAAAGGTGCATTAGACCTGGAAATGTGATAATAATCATATAATGTTACAATTTTTAGTGGATTTTTTTTTTGAGTTCTCACACAAATATATCTCCCTGCAAAATTAGATACGTTTATTAAACAAATTAAAGGTATTTAAATTAAAATTAAATTTAAATTAAATATCCGCTCATATCTAGCAAATTACCTTTTATAACATTTCTGCATATATTACAAAATTCCACCATTGGACCAACACATTTACACTGCACATATCTCACATACACACCCCTATATAATATCTTACAATATGGTGCATTTTTACTGTGGAAATTTAAAGATATAGCACCCCAATTACCAGCGCAGTACTTGATCAATGTCATATTTCAACATTTTACATGGGTTTAAAAAAAATTTCCCCATTGGACCAATACAGTTACACTGCAGATATCTCAAACACATGCCCCTCTATTATTTCTGAGAATATGGTGCATTTTTACTGTGGAAATTTAAAGCTATAGTGCCCCAAATATCAGCCCAGTACACAGCAACCGTCATTTTTCAACATTCTACATGGGGTTAAAAAAAATTCCCCCATTGGACAAATACAGTTACACTGTATATATCTCAAACACATAACCCTCTATTATTTCTGAGAATATGGTGCATTTTTACTGTGGAAATTTAAAGCTATAGGGCCCCAAATATCAGCCCAGTAGACAGCAACCATCATTTTTCAACATTCTACAGGGGGTTAAAAAAAATTTCCCCATTGGACCAATACAGTTACACTGCAGATATCTCAAACACATGCCCCTCTATTATTTCTGAGAATATGGTGCATTTTTACTGTGGAAATTTAAAGCTATAGGGCCCCAAATATCAGCTCAGTAGACAGCAACCGTCATTTTTCAACATTGTACATGGGGTTAAAAAAAATTTCCCCATTGGACCAATACAGTTACACTGCAGATATCTCAAACACATGCCCCGCTATTATTTCTGAGAATATGGTGCATTTTTACTGTGGAAATTTAAAGCTATAGCGCCCCAAATATTAGCCCAATTCATAGCAAATGGGATTTTTCAAAAATCTACAGAGGGTTAAAAAAATTCCTCCATTGGACCAATTCAGTTACAGTGCAAGTATCTCAAACACACCATTCTCTATTATTTCTGAGAATATGGTGCATTTTTACTGTGGAAATTTAAAGCTATGGCGCCCCAAATATCATCCCAGTAGACAGCAACTGGCATTTTTCAGCATTCTACAGAGGGTTAAAAAAAATTTCCCCATTGGACCAATACATTTACACTGCAGATATCTCAAACACATGCCCCTCTATTATTTCTGAGAATATGGTGCATTTTTACTGTGGAAATTTAAAGCTATAGTGCCCCAAATATCAGCCCAGTACACAGCAACCGTCATTTTTCAACATTCTACATGGGGTTAAAAAAAATTTCCCCATTGGACCAATACAGTTACACTGCAGATATCTCAAACACATAACCCTCTATTATTTCTGAGAATATGGTGCATTTTTACTGTGGAAATTTAAAGCTATAGGGCCCCAAATACCAGCCCAGTACACAGCAACCGTCATTTTTCAACATTCTACATGGGGTTAAAAAAAATTTCCCCATTGGACCAATACAGTTACACTGCAGATATCTCAAACACATGCCCCTCTATTATTTCTGAGAATATGGTGCATTTTTATTGTGGAAATTTAAAGCTATAGGGCCCCAAATATCAGCCCAGTAGACAGCAACCGTCATTTTTCAATATTCTACAGGGGGTTAAAAAAAAATTCCCCATTGGACCAATACAGTTACACAGCAGATATCTCAAACACATGCCCCTCTATTATTTCTGAGAATATGGTGCATTTTTACTGTGGAAATTTAAAGCTACAGTGCCCCAAATATCAGCCCAGTACACAGCAACCATCATTTTTCAACATTCTACAGGGGGTTAAAAAAAATTTCCCCATTGGACCAATACAGTTACACTGCAGATATCTCAAACACATGCCCCTCTATTATTTCTGAGAATATGGTGCATTTTTACTGTGGAAATTTAAAGCTATAGCGCCCCAAATATTAGCCCAATTCATAGCAAATGGGATTTTTCTAAAATCTACAGAGGGTTAAAAAAAATTCCTCCATTGGACCAATTCAGTTACAGTGCAAGTATCTCAAACACACCATTCTCTATTATTTCTGAGAATATGGTGCATTTTTACTGTGGAAATTTAAAGCTATAGCGCCCCAAATATCATCCCAGTAGACAGCAACTGGCATTTTTCAGCATTCTACAGAGGGTTAAAAAAAATTTCCCCATTAGACCAATACAGTTACACTGCAGATATCTCAAACACATGCCCCTCTATTATTTCTGAGAATACGGTGCATTTTTACTGTGGAAATTTAAAGCTATAGTGCCCCAAATATCAGCCCAGTAGACAGCAACCGTCATTTTTCAACATTCTACATGGGGTTAAAAAAAAATTCCCCATTGGACCAATACAGTTACACTGCAGATATCTCAAACACATAACCCTCTATTATTTCTGAGAATATGGTGCATTTTTACTGTGGAAATTTAAAGCTATAGTGCCCCAAATATCAGCCCAGTACACAGCAACCGTCATTTTTCAACATTCTACATGGGGTTAAAAAAAATTTCCCCATTGGACCAATACAGTTACACTGCAGATATCTCAAACACATGCCCCTCTATTATTTCTGAGAATATGGTGCATTTTTACTGTGGAAATTTAAAGCTATAGCGCCCCAAATATTAGCCCAATTCATAGCAAATGGGATTTTTCAAAAATCTACAGAGGGTTAAAAAAAATTCCCCCATTGGACCAATACAGTTACACTGCAGACATCTCAAACACATGCCCCTCTATTATTTCTGAGAATATGGTGCATTTTTACTGTGGAAATTTAAAGCTATAGCGCCCCAAATATCAGCCCAGTAGACAGTAACTGCCATTTTTCAACATTCTACAGGGGGGTGAAAAAAAAATTCCCCATTGGACGAGTACAGTTACACTGCAGATATCTCAAACACATGCCCCGCTATTATTTCTGAGAATATGGTGCATTTTTACTGTGGAAATTTAAAGCTATAGCGCCCTAAATATTAGCCCAATTCATAGCAAATGGGATTTTTCTAAAATCTACAGAGGGTTAAAAATAATTCCTCCATTGGACCAATTCAGTTACAGTGCAAATATCTCAAACACACCATTCTCTATGATTTCTGAGAATATGGTGCATTTTTACTGTGAAAATTTAAAGCTATGGCGCCCCAAATCTCATCCCAGTTGACAGCTAATGGGATTTTTCAACATTCTACAGAGGGTTAAAAAAAATTCCCCCATTGTACCAATACAGTTACACTGCAGATATCTCAAACACATGCCCCTCTATTATTTCTGAGAATATGGTGCATTTTTACTGTGGAAATATAAAGCTATAGTGTAATTTAGTTATAAATATAAAGGTCCTGGTATATGTCACTGTCAAACAACCCCCCAATATGTGTTCAGCAACATCTCCTGAGTATGGTGATACCCCACATGTATAGGTTTGTCAGATTGTTTGGCTGGTAAAAGGCTACTTTTGGGACATGCGTAATTCAGGTAGTTTAGGAAGGTAGTCATTTGGTCATTCTGCCTCTATATCCTCTTTGGATCATCTTTGAAGCAGACTACTTCAATTTACCCCATCAAACCATATATTTTTGAAAACTAGACACCACAAAGTATTTCAAATGACGGTTGCTGTGTACTGGGCTGATATTTGGGGCACTATAGCTTTAAATTTCCACAGTAAAAATGCACCATATTCTCAGAAATAATAGAGGGGCATGTGTCTGAGATATCTGCAGTGTAACTGTATTGGTCCAATGGGGAAATTTTTTTTAACCCCCTGTAGAATGTTGAAAAATGACGGTTGCTGTCTACTGGGCTGATATTTGGGGCCCTATAGATTTAAATTTCCACAGTAAAACTGCACCATATTCTCAGAAATAATAGAGGGGCATGTGTTTGAGATATCTGCAGTGTAACTGTATTGGTCCAATGGGGAAATTTTTTTTAACCCCCTGTAGAATGTTGAAAAATGATGGTTGCTGTCTACTGGGCTGATATTTGGGGCCCTATAGCTTTAAATTTCCACAGTAAAAATGCACCATATTCTCAGAAATAATAGAGGGTTATGTGTTTGAGATATATACAGTGTAACTGTATTGGTCCAATGGGGGAATTTTTTTTAACCCCATGTAGAATGTTGAAAAATGACGGTTGCTGTGTACTGGGCTGATATTTGGGGCACTATAGCTTTAAATTTCCACAGTAAAAATGCACCATATTCTCAGAAATAATAGAGGGGCATGTGTTTGAGATATGTGCAGTGTAACTGTATTGGTCCAATGGGGGAATTTTTTTTAAACCCATGTAGAATGTTGAAATATGACATTGATCAAGTACTGCGCTGGTAATTGGGGTGCTATATCTTTAAATTTCCACAGTAAAAATGCACCATATTGTAAGATATTATATAGGGGTGTGTGTGTGAGATATGTGCAGTGTAAATGTGTTGGTCCAACGGTGGAATTTTGTAATATATGCAGAAATGTTATAAAAGGTAATTTGCTAGATATGAGCGGATATTTACCTTTAATTTGTTTAATAAACGTATCTAATTTTGCAGGGAGATATATTTGTGTGAGAACTCTGCAAAATCCACAAATAATTGTAACATTATATGATTATTATCACATTTCCAGGTCTAATGCAGCTTCTGATGGCATGACCACTGATTTGAAAGTGTCTGATAGCTTGACTCCAGTCTTGGCTTTTGGTCACACTTACTTGAACTAGCATATAAAACTGATTGGTAGCTTAAAAAAGACATCTGGACTGCATTCTCTGTTAATAATAAATTATACGGAGTAAAACTTGAGCCTGAAAGCTAAATCTTATTTGACTTATTTGCCAAGTTTAGACTTTCTGGTATATCAGAAAAAGCAAAAGATCATATTTGTCATTATGTCTTTGAGTAGAAGTGGAGAACAAATGATCAACTTGTTAGAACTTTTATTTCTGGCTAAAATAGTCAATTTCTTCAGCACCACAAGGTACAAACACTTTCAGTAATGAAAGTGTTTGTGCCGTGTGGTGCAGGATGGATTGTAGTGTCTCCCGAGTTGATCAGACCATAATAACTGTCATTTCTCTGTGTCAAATTACACATTACTTTTGGCAGTTCCTGTCTGTGGCTATTTAGTTACATATAATGGAAAAGCTAGATAAAATGTTAAAAGTTCAATTTGATATCTGACATATGGCTGAAGGGTGAATATGAATTTATAAGATTCTTTCTATCTCCACAAAGTAAGGTTATTATTATGTGAGTAAAATTAAAAGTCTAACAAAAATGACAATGTATTTGTCCAGAAAAGGTGCAAGATTTTAGTTTACTTTTTAAAAGTCATGTGAATTAATATACAGTATATACATTTATTACCCTTAAGAAATAAGGAAGCATTCATTTACAGCCACCAGGCAAGCCTAAAGATTTGTTTTCCCCCAAAGAAGTCCTATAGTACAAAGGATTCTGGGTAGGTATATGCCATCAGTTTAATACTTAACACCTATTTTTGCCTCTAAATCCACTTTATACATGCATCCCTTATAGGTCGTGTCTGCTATGTCAGCTTTAAAGCAAAAGCTGGGGCAGAGGTGCAGAAGACCACTACTGTCACCAATGACAGCTATCCTTAATGGGGCTCATCAGCATGAGGTAGGTTACCGTTTGGGTTGGTACATGGGTCACACTCAAAATATGTTATGGTAGGAACAAGAAAGGTGATCACATTTACAAATATATGACTACTTATTATAGTTTTTAAGATTCTTGTAGTTAACGTTAACGTATCTTGGGAATGTTGTAAAAAGATGAGCCAACGCTGAGATCCTTCAATATACCGTATTTGCTTGATTATAAGATGACCTCCACGTTTTCAATATTAATTTTGGAAAAAGGAAAAAACCTGAATATAAGACTACCCTATAGGAAAAAACATTTTTACTAGTAAATATTAATTCACATGTAAACTATTTTTTCATATTTAATAAAAACTATGTTTGAGAAAAATGCATTTTTTGTTTTTATTTCCTTTTATTTGCCAACCTTCCCCTCAGTTATGCACATCTGCCCACAGTTATGCATCTTTGCAACACCTGTTTAGCAAAGGAAGCGACTCGCGATCGCTTCCTAAATGCTCAACTTACCTTCCCGGTGCCGGCGTCTTCGAAACACATGCGGTGTTTCAAGATGGCGGCGCCCATCAAGCCGGGGGCGGAGCCTGCTGTCATCATCGGGGGGGGGGTGTTGCTGGATGTCATGGACATCCAGTGAATAACACCCCTAGTGGTCAGATCACTCATAAGAGTGATCATGATTTGATAAATCAAAGGCAATGTTTTCTAAACATTGCCTTTGATCAGTATTGGATCTGCCTCCCTCCTTCACTTGCTTCTAGTGAGGGAGAGAGACAGATCAGTGTGTTTTTAGGTATTCTCAATAATATATATATATATTGATCCAAAGGCTCTTATAAGAGCCACCCATTTAATATTAACCCCTTCATTGCCATTGATCACTGCATAAACAGTGATCTTGCATAGTGGCAATTGTTTTTGGGGTTCTTTTTTTTTACATTTTTTTTTACTTTTTTTTTTTTGTACTTTTTTTTTAGGGTTTTTTTAATTTTTTTTATTAGAGCCATTAACCCTTTCCTTCCCCACTATTTTTGCTGCAATTGTTGCCATGCTGAGGAGGCATGTTCCAAATTTGGCCCTTTTGCCCCCAAACAATCTGACAAACCCATGCATGTGGGGTATCAATGTACTCAGGAGATGTTGCTGAACACATATCGGGGTGTTGTGTGACAGCAACAACATACCAGGAGCTGTAATTTTACACCTGAAGTACAAAGTATGTTTAAAAAACAGCAAAAACAATTACTATCACAAACTTTGACAAGGGTTGGTGGTAGGATTAGTGCATGGAAAGGGTTAAACTATCAGCATCTAAAATACCCTGGGGTGTCTAGTTTTCAAAAATATATGGTTTGGTGGGGTAAATTTAATTTGCTGGCTTCAAAGATGCCCCAAATACCACATGGAGACAGAATTACCAGATTCAGAGAAAAATGGTTTTGAAATAGCAAAACGCTACTTGTACTTATTGCCCCATAACGTGTAGAAGAAAGCAAAAAAACATAAAAACATTGGGTATTTCTAAACTCGGGACAAATAGTAGAATCTATTTAGCAGGTTTTTTCAGTAGTTTTTTATGATGAATAAAAGATTTTTCAAATAAAAGTGAGAAATTTTTTTTTTTTCAATTTTTCGTCATATTTTATTATTTTTATTATAGAAAATTACATCATATATAAAAAATTATGGTGTCTGAAGAAAGCCCTTCTTGTCCTGAAAAAAACAATATATAACTTGTGTGGGTTTAGTAAATGGGTTAAGAGAAAATTACAGCTAAACACAAACACCGCAGAAACGATAAAACAGCCATTGTCACGAAGGGTACAAAAAATAGAATCAGCCTTTGTCACGAAGGGGTTAAAGCAATATCAAATAGCATTTAGCTTAACCACTTTGCATCAATTGATGTGCCGGACATGTCATGGAAAAACATCCAGTTTGATGGGAGTTAGATTGAACTGGCCGGCTTCAAGGATGTCCCGAATAGAAAATGGGGGCAGAATGATCAAATGTGGAAAAAGATGGTTTTATAATATCAATATGCTAGTTGTACTAATTGCTCTATAACATGCAAAAAAAAAAAACTGGAAAACATTTGGGAATTTCTAAACTCAGGACAAATAGAATATATTTAGCAGGTTTTTTTAGCTTTTGTAGATGAGTAAAAGCTTTTTCAAATAAAAGTCAGAAAAATTCATTTTTCATCCATATTTTTTATGGTAAATTATATCATACAATTATAGTAATGGCATTACTTCTTGTCCTGAAAAAAACAATACATAACTTGAGCGGGTTCAGTAAATGAGAAAGAAGAAAATTACACCTAAACACGAGCACCGGAGAAATGTTAACCAAGGGTACACAAAAATAAAATCAGCCATTGTCACAAAACGAGTTAAAGCTTGTTATCCATAACCGAATATACTAATTACTTATTATATAAACATGAACATTTAGAAACAGCTAATGACAGATATACTCTAAAAAAGCCATTTCAGAATATACAGATTCAGACATGCAAAGCTGTCACAGAGAATTCATGTGCACCCTGACCTTACACAACAAACAAGAATTCAGCTGTTATTATTTATAAGTGTGGCTTACAAGATGTACTGAAATGGAAAATAAGGCAATGTGCACGCAAAGAGCAACTGTTTTCATCATGGTATGTATTTCATGCTGGTGCATATGAAAGTATAATATGAAAATAATGATTTTCTTTTTTAGCATGAAGGCCAAGTACAGAATTGAAAATGTGGACGATGGATGCCTTCACATAACATTCTGTATATCAGTAATCTTTGCTGTTGACATAAAAGTAGATACACACATTCTGTTTCTGATAACTAGCTTGAAACATTGTTCTTATTACCCAGGGAGATGTTATTAGAATGTATATCAAATTTAAATTCCTTTAAGGACAAAAAACTTTACGAGATACTGCATCATTATCGTGAGATTTTTTGGTGTTCTTTTAATATCAAGTAAATCATACAAGAAGTTGAAAAATAGAGAGCACTCCACAGTATCCCTAGTCCCATATATAAATCATGTTCTTTGTTGTTGTTCAGAAGATATTTCATGTTCTTTTATAGGCTAACAATAACATTACAAAACAAAATCTTCAGTCAGATTTAATGAAAATGGTTGAAAATTTTCATAAAATTCCCTGGTGGGGGCAGATGTGATATGGGAGCTGGGAAATGTAAATTTAAATAAATTTAATAATTTAATAAAATGAATAATTCATCGTTTTTAGTAATAGATTCAATTGCAGCTTTATGTAAGATGTGAATCTTGCTCTTTACCTAAAATACTTAAAAATGGAGGATAATGGGCTTCCCTATAAAATCAACTTTAATTATTTAGCTTTAACCACTTTGTACCAGAATAGCTTTCACATACCCCCCTTATATGTATTAATATTAATGCAATAGTCCTGATAGTAGACTTCCTCTACTCACTACTCGCACCAGAGGAGGTAGGGTCTGTATCATGACGGCATGTATCAGGACTATTTACTTTGAGTGATTTTTAGTGTTAATCTTCATCATCAATGCAACCATGGGACTCTTACAAGTGAAGAGACAGCTGGTTATAAATGGACATTCTTTGGTGGGATTCCCATCTGTAAATTCTTAATGGTGTGGCCCTGTTTTGGTGACATGTTTTCTCTTCTTATGTCCGTTTTATGTAATGTCTTAGTGTGACGGGGAGTGTGTGAAGGAGGGGTCCGTCACTGGGGCACCTGGAGAGGACTGTGCAACCCACAGATTATGGATCCTGTCTCCTTGCCCTGGTGAGTGAGACTGTTGTCCTCACCTGGGACCCAAACTCCCTATTCTTCAAGTGCACCCCAGTACTGTGGGACAGGTGCCTCTTGCCAGCTCCAATGCATTCACAACTCTAGGAGCAACGGAGCTGTGCTCCCCGACTGAACTGGATGCATACCCGGTTGGGGTCTGGCCTCAGTTCAGTCTTCTTTTTAAAGGGGAGATATGTGACAGAATGACCTGTCATACAGGGCCCCAAGGTGCTCAGAGATGGCTCCAGCCTGGCTGCAAACAAAGATAGCACAGGTAGGAACTCCATTGTTTAACTAATCATTAATAGGATTGCTGCCAGGGGAATTGAAGGTTGGGTTGTATACATGTATCTGTTAATTTATGTTAATGCACTTCTGTGGATATATGAGGCTGTTTTACAACAATAAAATGTTCATTTTTGCTGCACTGAATTGAAGGTATTTGTGTCTACTTATTGGGTACACATAGCAGGGTTCCAAGGTGCGCATGCTGGCTGGTGCTGGAAGTAATTTTGGGGACAACAGGAGGATACATCTGGGTGATCTCTAGGAGTTACTACAGCTCTCTTGGCGAACCATTTACACTTAGTATTTACTGCATCATTGGCTTTGTGTCTCTTTTGTTTTATACAGTGACATTTCATATGTATGAGAAGTAGATTCTGGAGCAGTATACTGGTCAGATGATAGCTATAAGTCATACTGATGGTAGCATGTTAGTGCAAAGCCTATAGATCAGCATATTTCCCCATAGCCCGTGTGCACAGCGGTTGCATAAGCATGCATCTGACACTTCTTTTGGTTTAATCGAGGAACAGTCATTTATGAATTTCTGTCATTTAAAGCAGTAGAGTTTATTCACTAAAGGGGTAGTTGACAGGGTAGCTTTCGGGAGATATTGTTTTAATTCCCTCACTTGATTATTCATTATGAATAGCCATCACAAGCAATATTCTCAGCATAAGGAGTTGAGCTGGTCCTACATAATGCATAATAAATGGACAAGGAGACTTTAGAAGAAATTGTGGTGATATAACTATACATCATACAGGGCAAATTAAGCTCTTCTTGCATCAAAAACTTATTGAGGTTGGCTCTTCAAAATGTATAGTGATGACAATAAGCCAAAATACAATTACAGACACATGCAGAAATCCAGTGTCATCCATATGTTTGCTTAATGCATGACATAAACTTGCAACCATGTATAAATAGATGTTATTTACAGACACAATAATGCTATTCTAGTAATGTATAGAAATGAATGATATCAGAATCACTGTATTGAAATAATGAGAATCAAGGGATGAATATGATTGTGTTTGTTTTATTGTGTTAATGCAACCTCAATAGAGGCTCAGAAAAGAAATGACAAATTGGCAATGAAGAGTTAACATTGAGTGGCCTTGAGAACAATTTCAATGACTACATCACAAAATTACCACGGAAACTAAAAAGGGTCTTTTATATTACAATGTTCTTTATAACGCCTCGGCTCAATTAGACAAAATAACGTGCACAACGTTAGAGCAACCAGAATGACAAGCTAGTGGATGGTGAAAGCTTAATTACTATCTTTACAACAACACGGACACACCTAGCTCACGTTACAGGTATTTTGTATTCATTCAGCCCGAGAACCACAGGCACTTCGCAATTCTGCCAGGGTAAAGCCTGAAATCCATGAAATATGATATACAGTATCTCATGTTCTTTTTATCTGTAACAAAATCCATAAAATGATAGAAAGATGGATAAGCAGACTGATGAATACATAGAGAAAGAAATAAAGATGCCGTCATGGATGGGTTGCAAGGTATATTTAAAGATTGGCCTTGATTTCTGCTTTTCAGAATGCATTTTTTTTAACTATTTGCTTCTCAGTGGAGTAGTAAAACACTAGACAATGACATCGTAAGGAGCCGTACCTACCTCTCACTTATCATTTGTGATTTTATAGGTTTTCTTTGTAACCTTATCAAGATATGAAGATTTCTGGACTGAGTTCAAAAAAGCATCTTAGGTTGGAAAGTGAAATATGCATAAGCATTTAGATCCACACCCAGAGATCACAAATGTGTGGTTAGGAGATACTTGGCTACTGGTCATCTTCTTGCACGTCCTATTTGAAGCAAACATAAGTGATATTTAAAAAAAAGACAAAACTTTCCAGGACATTATGTTTGTTCTGTTTTCTTTGTTTTTTCTTTGAAACTGGACTGTACATCTGTTATGTGGTTGATGTGAAAGAAGAATCATTTAATGGATGTGATAGGGCTCGATAAAAACCGTAAGGTGGAAACGTTGCCCGCGTTGCTGAATTAAATATACCTCACTGAACTACTGGAGTGCTGAACGACTTTATTTGTTATATTCTGGGGTGCTGGTGGAGCCCAGTTGAAGCACCAGAAATATTGGAGTGCTGTTCTGCTATTTATACATTGGTATATTTAAAAAAAATACAAAACTTTCCAGGACATCATGTTTGTTCTGTTTTCGTTGTTTTTTCTTTGAAACTGGACTGTACATCTGTAATGGGGTAGATGTGAGAGAAGAATTCTTTAATGGGATGTGAAAGGGCAAAAAAGAAAGAGGGACATATATGGGAAAAGGAGATGAGAAAATATTTGGTCCCTCATAAATGACCTTGATAAACTATTTCCAATTTCCTAGATATATTAAAACATTTTTCCATTGATGATGGAGGAAACAACTAATCTGAACTAAGGGCTAGAAAGGTGAAATTATATGACAATCCATATGTTCATGGTTGACTTTATCATGCATGCCTAAGGCTAGGTTTCCACTTGGGTTTTTGTCCTGCGTTTTTTTTCTTGATGCAAAACGCCAAGAAAACTGCCACTGCATTTTCCTGCGTTTTGGCGTTTTTTTCTGGAGTTTTTTCTGGCGTTTTAGCCTTTCTGTGGAAATTGCTTTTTTTGACCTTAGGCAGTTCTTCCAGCCTTTACAAGTTAGAAGTTTCACCCAGCTAAAAGGGATTAGGATAAATGGCAAGTATCTGCCCCCGATGTCATTTACTTGGTAGACCCCTTTGTCTCTTTTCTGTGGTTTGTAAGGCATGCTTTATTCCGAATGTCTGCTCCTCTAGGAAGATTGGCCCCAAATGATGGTGCAAATTGTTTGCTGTTGCTTTTGGCACGCAGGATCCAGTTGATGCGTCGGGTATGTTTGTTTGTAATGGCATGTTTGTTCCAAATGGTGTAAAATTCAATATGAATTGTGTGAAACTGTTTGTTTTCAGCCTATTTCTCGTAGGACACACAGATACTGGGTCCATCCTCTGCATTGTAACTGTGGAAAAAACGCCATAAAAAACGCCAAGGCAATTAACCCACATGGCTTTTTCATGGCGTTTTTTCTCTCCCATAGACTTCTATTGCAGAAAAACGCCAAGATTTCCTTGAAAAAACGCCAGAGTGTGAACATGCTGCGATTTTGAAAAACTGCCACAGAGCCCAAAAAAGCAGAAAAACGCCAAAGAGGACTGAAAAAACGCCAGACAGAAAAACGCCAAGTGGAAATGGCATTTTGCGATTTCCTATTGAAAAACAGCTAACATCTGGCTGCTGCGTTTTTCCACTAAAAAAACGCCAGGTGGCGCTATTGGCGTTTTTATGGGCGTTTTTAGCATAAAAAAACCAAGTGGAAACCTAGCCTAAATAAGTACACATGGAAAGAAAGGTCTGCTGTGTGTTTTAATCTGCAACCCATCAAGAGATCCACATGTGTTTAAACACACACACAAAAACTTAGTGTGCCTAATGATTCAAAAATGGATCATCTGGTACATAATTTCTTTTACATTCCACTAGGGAGCCTATACTCTCTGCTTCTTTGCCAGTAATTAAGCATTAAAAATATACTTTGAGTTCATTTTAAAAATCAGGTCATCTTACATTTGCACATTGGTGGAGAATGTGCATACACAAGAGAAGGCTTCCATGTCCACGCTACAGCCTCATCAATGTTGTTCTCATGAAATATACAACTCAAAAGTGAATGGATTATATTTTCAGTAAATGACAAACATGGCTGAGGCTTACGAAAAAAAAAAAAAAAAGTGTTGACCTTTCCAGATTGATGAGATTTGAGGCAACTGACCTTTCCCTTACAGAACTATTTTAGCTCAATCAGATTCACATCTTTCATGGTGACAAAACACATGGCCTTTTCATTTTCTGTAGTGGTTTAATCTGTATCATGTGTTGAGTGCTAATCCATACCTGTCTGTGACCATTCAATATATTGAATACACCTTTCAATATTTTTATTATGAATTAATAAACTATACCATTGCGCTGTAAACATTTATGCCGATGCCTGTAAATTTATGCTTATTATGTAATGGTCCTGGATAAATTATAAAGTTTCCCTAAATGGGATTGTTCATTTGAATATGCAAGGAAAGTAAACAAACATTTAACTTAATTAGTGCATAGTGGATATATGCAATGTGTCCCAGCCCTACCGTATAGTTGTAATAAGGTACTGACCTGGTAGAGGCATTGAGGTTCCTCCCTATGCATAAGCATGTAGAAGGGGGTACTGCTTAAATCACCTAGGTTGTTAGACTGGTTATGGACATTTGCCCAGTAGACCTGAGCCCTTTCGTGGTTCTCACCTATTGTGATGTCCCTCAGCCAGTAATGTAGTTCTTTCATGTGTGGCCACGTTCTGCAAAATTATAATCAGCTGATGTGTAGATGCAGCCCATGTATACAGCAGGTGGCCACACATATGTGATTTATTGGCTGTTTACCAGAAAGTCCTGTTGCTAAAAACCCAACGGCTAGGCCACCTTAGACAATGTTATGATCAACTGCTACATGATATATTTTATACAGTATTAGAGGTTAATCATAAACACCAAAGTAAACAACTATTTTGACTAAACTGGAATAATGAAACAATAATAGTTGTTATAAAAATTCCCAGGACATCAATCAATATGGAGGGAAGATTCACAAATTCATAAGGGTCTATCCGCTTCAGGGTCACTATTCACATAACCTCAACTACAACTCGCAGAGTGAGATAATAGGAAATATTAAATACACTATAAAAAAAAGCGGGGGGGCGGTACGGACAGAAAAAGTAGTTATATACTGTTACATTGGTTAAAATAGTCATGCCTCCAATCTACATACAGGCATTACTGCAAACATCTGTTGAAAGGGCTTTGTAGACGTGACATGTCTGGGAATTATTTTATCAAACAACCTTCACATAAACAAGAAAAAGGAAAAAAATGAGAATATTACACAGGTTTGGAAAGTATAATTCACGTCATTGTGCTTATCTCACAGTGTATCTGTCACTGGTGCAATAAACTGTTCAGGTCATATAAAGGACTGCTGATAATTGGAGCATGTGATTTAGCATGGTGACTTCAAACATGTGATCCAGCTTGCCATCAAGACTTCAAGCTTGTGATTGAGAACGCCATTGGGACTTCAGGCACGTGATTGAGCATATCATCAAGACCGCACTTCATTTAACTATCCCCTGGTACCATCTTATTGTCATGAACATACACTCCCCCATTTCTACTGGTGATCAATGACCCCTGCTAGGTAGACCCAGCTAAATTATTATTCCTTTTACACTAAAAAAAAGAACTGTGTGGCAGGTCAAGCCTCTCTCGGGGATCTCTTGATAAAGGTTTTATTCGAGACATGAGTTGTCACATGATCTTTCCCTAGGCATTAACCCCCTCTGCATCCTTCAATTATTTTTGTACTTGTTCTGTTTCCATGAGCATTTATTCTGTTTGACATTCTGTACCCTTGTATTTCCATTACAGTGCGATGTATTGTAACAAACAAGAATTCAATATTATCCATTATATATACATACCTTTTCTCCTGTCACTTGGCAGGAACTGAAAATTGGACAATATTATGCTATGGAATAAATTATGGGTAGGCTGCATAAATTGCACATTCTAGATGCAAACTGTTCACTTATTGCATCTAGTCGTATTGAGTGTTATATGGCTTTGATTACACTAAGTCTTGAATCTGGGTCCTGGGAAGCCACCTAAAAAATGCAAACTAAAAATTATTTTTATTAATTTTGCAACAAACAAAGAAAAAAGAACAGTATGTGGCAAACATATTATGACCCCAAACATACGTCCCCTCATGAGTGTGGGGGTGGTTTTTAAGGTGAGTTTTTTTTTCAATATTATGGGTGGTGGTGTTTTTTTTAATATGGAGGTGTGATATCCAAATTGGTTAATGTTTTTGCACTGGTGGGGAAGAAGGAAAGATAAGAGCTATTTAGAAAATTAAGGATGTTTTTTTCTCAGGGAAGGAGCCCACTTTTGTTCTAGGGAATTTTAATATTTTTAGGGATGAGGATAGGTAAGAAGTATGTGGATAGGGTGGTATAGATACCACAGGACAAGAACTAGTAACTGTTTTATAGAAAGTTAGTCTTTCAGGCACCATTGAATGTTACTTTTCACAATGAGAATGGGAATGTAAGAGTAATCCAGAGCTTGCTTTCATTTTTGTCTCAACAGCTATATGTGTGCAGGAGTTGGGAAGTAAAAGAATTACATTTTCAGATCATAGGTGTTTGAAATGTAAGCTAAAATGCGTTTGAAAGAATTTGGAAGAGTAGTGTGAAGCTTGAATGTGAGTCTTTGAGAATGAGGACATTAGGAAACAGTATGTTAGAAGGTATGTGAGATACTGAGAGAAGAAAGTCTATTTAACAATGTGTTTGAATGGTGAGAATGGGTGAAGAGCGAGTCAAAAGAGTTTTTTTTTTATTAGGAAAGGATGTGACAGAGAATATGAAAGATGGAGGTTAAGGTTGGATTATTTGCACAAATTGAGAAATTTAGGATGGGAGGTATCTGGAGAGACTGAAGAAGCAAGAAAGTGTGAGACGATATATTTGGATGAGAAAGGGAGGAAAATATTTTTTTCACATGAGGGTGGATGCGGTAGAGAAAGATGAGAAATGCACCAGATTTTTCTTTAAAAAAGCACATCTACAGAAAGGGGGGATGGAGTGTGTGAAAGATATGGATGCACATAGAGTGAAAGGGACAGAGAATGTTTTGAAGTAGGTGTGGAAGTTTTATGATAGATTGTATGAAGAAAAATAGAGTGCATTGGAAGATAGACTCAAATGCGTGGAGAAAGTTTGTTTAGACAAGGATATTTGTAACAAAGCACTGGAAGAGTGATGGTTGAGTTTTATTATCCGTTTAGTTTGTTGTCCATTTCTGTGATGGTTTAGTGGATGTATGTAAAGTTAGAGTTGAAAATAAATAGTTAGAAGGATCAGTCAGGGAAGGTGTGATTGTGTTATTGTTTAGGAATGGTAAGAAAATGGAATTGAAGAATTTGAGGCTGTTTTCGCTATTGAATGTGGATTATAAAATAATTGCAAACGTATTAGCTAGTAGGATTAGGGGAGTGATTGAATGTTTAGTCGGTGAGGAACATGTGTATCCAGTGCCTGTGAGATTAGAGGGAATATGAGATTGTTGCAAGATGTTATGTGGTATTGTAAATACAGGAAGCAGGTGGTTGCAGTATCTACGATTGATTTTGAAAAAATGGATGACGGTGTTGCATGAATGTACGTTTCGGTGTTGGAAAGAATGGGTATTCCAGGAAGATTGATTAGATGTATGTATAGTTATGTAGAAAGAATAGTAGAAGTGAATGGATGACTCACTGAGAGATAAAGATTAGATCTGGGGTGAGATTGGGGTGTCCTTTGTCACCTGTTTTATTTATTTGCTTTGTTCCAAGTAAAGATATAAGGAGGGATACGAGTTGAATGAGTTTAAAAGTAATTGGATATATGAATGAAGTGATCAGTCTAGGCTGTGGTGTGTTAAAATCTTGGTTGACTATTTTTGCATTCCAAGTGAATTTAAGGTTAATTGGCGTAAGTGTTAATGTAAACCTTTTTAATATCGGTATGACCTGGAAAGGTGTGGATGGCCAGTAGAAAAGGGAGAGATTGAGGTTCTAGTGGAAAAGTTTGATAAGTTAAAAGGTAATTGTAATTGGGATAGAGTGGTTAGTAGGGTGAATCAAAAAATATGGTTGTGGCAGTCAAGGTCTTTCTCGTATAAAAAGAAGACTGTTAGTTAAGCAGTTTTGATTCCAATTTTATTGTATGCAGTTTGAATGTTTCTGGCACATGATAGACATATGAGAAAGAGTGTGAGAATACTGTTCATATTTTTCTGGCATTTGAGGATGGAGAAGTTAAAGAAAATAAAAAGTAATACAAGATAGGGACAATGGAGGGATGAATGTACCCAACGTTGAATGCTTTCTGTTGACAAAATATGTAGAAGCGTGTATTAGATATAGGCTGAATGTACGATGAGATATGCTGCTTGAAATAATTTGAGAAGATATGGGTAGCTGGTATTTTACAGTTGAGTGGTTTCATGGGAGGATCGAGAAGTACATTAAAACTTTTTGAAAGGGGTGAGCATGGTGGAATGGTGTGTAAAAAGTGGATAGGATAGTAAAGGAAACTATGCATGGGTTAAATGAGAGTAAAAGTGTGAGGAAGAAAATAGCGGGCAGAAAGATGTGGTGTGGCTGAGTGTTCATAACTGCCGGCTACTTCAGAGAAGTAGTAATTTAGTTTTGACTGATAGATGTTCGAGGGATGATTGTGAGGGTGTGTGTGGGGTGAGAGTGTAGTGCAAATACTTTAGAATTGTGTGTATGTGAGGAAAATTTGCGCAAAAATTGCAAGTATGTTAAAGGGTGGGAATGGTTTGAGTTGGAAATTGGAGATGATGCTTGATTTGTGTAAGTTATTGTTTGAGTAAATAAAAAAAAATTTTGGTTGGGTTTTGAGTGTAGTGGATGGTGTATTTGAGATGTTAATTTGTGAGGAGGTAAGGGTGGATGGTTTTGGCTGGGAAAAAAATGTTTTTGGTTGTATTTTGGGTGCTTGTGGTAGTGTGTAAATGTGTTCTGTGAGTGTTGTGTTTCCTGTTCAAAACTAGACATTACTTTTTGGGGGGTTCTCAGAGAAGGGAAAGTAAGAAGGGAAAGCTGTTTTGAGGGAGAGATGTGAGGAACTGTGTGAGGTAAGGGTGAGGTATTAGAGTGAAGTAATCAATAAGGAAAGTATAATAGGATGAGAAGAGGGAAAGGTTGATCTTTTGTGACTTTATTAATGATTATTTTTTATTATTATTATTTTCTGTTAATAAATGTGAATTTACCGTACTGATGTTACTTAAGAGAACTTGAATACCTGAGAGATGGAAAACTTCAGATCCCCAGGTTTCGGCCCACAGGGCACTAGCATACTGGTGTTAGAGTGTGGGGACACTGTTTTTGCACAACACGATATGCTGTTAAGAGCACTTATAGCACTTTGGACCCTTCACTGCACCTTTTTTTTCCCATTCCACTTAAAATGTTCTGGCCTTTGGCTGATGGGTGGAGGAGAATTTTTACCACACCAGCCATGGGCTGGGGTCAGAAATGGCACTCTACAAGTTTCAATTAGCAAGTTTTTGTTGTTTTCGTGCATCAATTTTGAATTGATTTTGACACTTGATTTTCGGTCACTGTAAAATCTGGGTTTTTTTTGGAGGGGCTGAACCTTTTGTATGCCATACCACCTTAAAGACTTCAGTAAGTCCCTCTTCAGGGGAGACCCTAGAAGATCTAGCTCACCCAGTCTAACTTCTCTAACTTCAGTCTAGGAGGGAAGGAAGGGACTGCATGCCCACCCCTCTGGGGACTGCAGTCCCCACAAGGTAAAGAATGAGGACTTGTTATAGACTGTGGCTCAACACTTTTGTAGCATCTTGTTGCTCCTCAGGCTTACAGGGACAAAAGAAATGGCAGATCTAACCATGTTTAGGGATAGAGCTAGTCCTAGACAGCCTTTACTGAGAGGGAAGCAGGCAGGTAATTGGCATGGCCAACCACAGTTTGAAGAAACTGATACTGAGAAAAAAGATATTGACCCAGAGACTTTACAGGTATGACTTTAAAAAATGGTTGACCAGTGGTTTATAAGAATCAAGGATGATGGCATGTTTTTATCCCCACAGCTGTAACCTATTATATTATTTCCTAATCGACAAAACTCTTGCTATATACCTTGTAATATAAGAAAGGCCCCTCTGCTTGCAGTCTGCACAACCACTTCCCTTAATAAAATAATATTTCATTATATATTTGTTTAGGTAGATAGATAAATTAGTTAATTGAATGATATGACTATTCTTCATATTATTATTATGTATGGTTAAACTCTGCTCTAAAAAGGATAATCTCAGTAGTATTAACTTGTATTAACTTTAAGAACCTAAGAAAATTGGTTTAATATAGGAATAACAACTTTAATATTATCCTATTTAAAAAGGCAGAAAGCTGAGGGAGGGCATACAGAAGATTAGCAAAAGAATAATTAAGAGCATTTACTGAAGTGCAGAGATCATAAATAACATTTGGGTTCAGCATGACAACTTCATTAGCTATTGACAAAGTCATGGGATGCAATCTTGTTTCTACTCCCAGCACATCAATAAATGTTCTTAATTATTTTTCACTAATTACATAGGTGTGCTACAACTACAATTTGCATAATTATTTTGGTACATTAAAGATAAGACAAGATTAAAGGAGATTTTAGTCTGTTGTCTGGGAGTTCAACAGCTATCTCTCCGATACCTTACAGTGCACTTTTTTCCCTTTCATTTGTAAATGTAAATTAATAGAACTAGCATTATGAAAACCAGTTTTGTGGGTTTTCATTAATATACAGGCATTATAAAATAGAGCTACCAAGCACAGAGGGGAGGACTGGCCTGGGGGGGAAGCAAAGCCAATCGAAGCTACAAAAAAAGTTGTAGTTCACAGAAGTTCATTTTTTTTGAAATGTGTTTTTAAGAATAGATTGTCTGTGTCGCTATATTTTTATTCTTACTTTTTTATGTTAACATTGTTGGGGGTTAGAGGTGCGGCAAGGTAGGGAGACATCTGTGACTATGCAATCCCTCATTGCTTATAACAAGCATCAGGCTTTTTTACGGGCATGGCAGTCAACTGATTTCATAATAGAACAGCTGGCAGTTTCTGCCAGTTTTAGTTTTTCCCTAACATTGGTTACCATGGTACCAAAGGCACCATATTAGGCTGCCTGCTCTATGGACCAATCATCACCTAAAAGCAGTGATCAGGACATACTTTTACTTTTTTAATATTTGAGAAGCTGTTGATTGGTCGGTGACTGATCGGCACCAGTATCTTCTCTCGATATTTGACAGTAAACTTGTGCCTTTAATGGAAGTCTCACGCTTACTGTTAAATGTGCAACACTGAGAAAAGATAATATTGTTGCCAGTTGGCTCAGAATCGGCAGCCTTCACTACATCACAGAAACATTTTTTTTCTACAAGTAATTTGGAGGAGGGGTGATAATATGCTTGATGTACTGCCCCATATAAGATAAATGCACTTTGCACTCAAAGTGTTAGACATCTTCAGAAACACCCAACTGATTTAAATTGATTATAAGCCTGAAAATGCATTGCTGTCTTCTCCTTCTCTACAAGTATTTCTTGTTAATGTTGTTTTTACTTTTCAATTTCCCCTTTTGTAATATCATTATGGGATCTATTGGTTCTCCATGTAAGTAAAATGTAAAGAACAGATTTCTGTATAGATTTTTTTAGATTTAGTAGTTAATTTCAGAGCTGGTCATTTGGAGTTCAGATGCGGGTCACTTTTGAGAAAGTAATTTCCTCTTTATTTAACTAACATTCTATATACTATTAATATGTACCATAAATAATAACTAGAGCACTGTTCTTTTCTTGCCAACATCCTGTCTTGCTATGTTGGGAAAAAATCAACAGTGATGGGCGTTGTGGACAGAGCTGTAAGGCCACATAACTCACTGTCCACATCTGTGTCATTACTTTTTAAGTCAAGAACGTCCTGGTTGTTCATTAGCTTTGGCAACTGAGCTGTTCTGCGACATACTGTGACTAAAGTATGTTGGTCTCAAGAGGCACAGATAATAACCGCGGGCTCCTTCCTGTGTGACTCCCCTTTATGTGTTAATCCAATAAAGAGCAATGAGATTGGGACCTCCATATTCACATATTTCTTATTAACTGCTTGTTTGATGTATTCAGGTACCAGGTTATGACACCATAACATTGCATTTTTAAGCTTAATGTTTGGACAAGCCTTGGAGTAGAACATTAAAGACCTGAGAACAGTGTAGGAATCATTTTCCATGTAGATCCCACATGTCTCCCCAATCCATGCACAAATGAAATCAAGTCAGAGACCAAAATAGGAAAATAGCAGCCAGGATACATATATATATATATATATATATATATATATATATATATATATATATTTAAAGGGTGGCTTTGTTCTGGGTCTCAGTCATAACAAAATTGTCAGCCCTGTAATGCTCAGTTCTATACCACCACAACCCTCAGATCTTACAAAAATAAATCATAAAACTTTTGATTCAAACACCTTTTTAAACACTCTGCTTGTTTAATCTACCTAAAGATCACGATTTGGTAGAACATAAGTAACATTATTTTTTTTCTAATTTACTTGGACATTGTTTACCAAACTTAAATTGCATTTCTGTACATGACACTTAACATCTGTAAGACTTGAAACATTTATAAAATGATAATGTAGATGGTAAATCATCATATATTAATAAACGAAATACTGATTTTTACTGACACCTAGTGGTAAACTGTCAGACAGCTAGCTAAGGTAAAATCTGATTTTTTTTTTCTTTAACGCAGTTTAATCTTATCCTTAGATAACCCTCCGGCCAAGATCTAACAGGCTACAAACTCAAAATGCCAGATTTCTAGAAAAAGCTACATACTTTTCACTGTATAAAAATGTCAAATTGACACTGAATGAAAGAAATATTTAAAGGTTTAAAAGGAAATGTGGAAGTGCAAAAAGAAATCTCTTTTATATCCACTCACATTTAACATGTGTTATTCTGAACTAAAACTTGCTTGCAGAAGTTTCATATAAAGTGACTTTCGAAAACGTAATTTCGTTTTATATTTAGTTAGGAGAAGAATATAATAGAAATGAACATTTCAAAATCAAAAGTAGTCTACAACCTTTCTGGAACATAATATAAATTTCCTTTTTGCAGCATCTTTAATAAGTTAGTATTCTCCACTTAACAGAAGTTATGTATAAAGTGAATTTATAGTGCCAAGTTGCAAACACTAGTTGCCATGGTGAATGCTTTGCTTTTTACCACCATGTATTAAAACATATACTCCCTACTATATTTTTAGGAAAGGCTGCCCACAATAAAAGTTAAATTAATCAAAATAATCATGTAAACATATGTAGCATTCGCATGTTTTAAAACTCGTCATCCGATTAAGGATCATCTTCATTGATCTGCCTGTCTTGAAGCATGATATGGTAAAGGAATACATATCTATCCTTAGCTAAAAAATCCACCCTATAATCAGTGATCTGTAAATCTGTAAATCTGTGGGAAAATAAATATGGTTATCCGAAATGTTGGTGACAGATTGCCTGGAAACATTGGATTACTTGTACATCATACATTACAGCGAGATGCTGAACAACATGTTTGAATGACAGCTAGATAAGTAGTTTGTTGTAAGCATATGTGATGTTTCAGATATTGTAATGAGACGTGGGCCATAAAGCTGACAAACCAATGTTTTCTATTGTGCGTTATAGTACACCAAATTGAGAGTAAAGTAAAAACAAGGGAAAAACTCATACACTATTCATTAAGAATGCAATTATATCGATCCCAGGGCACAGAAACGATATATTTTCATTTTATTAAGCAAAAGCTACTTGCGTTTGGATTACGATCACCTACTCTGGGGAGTCTATCATCATTATATTTGCCAAAGTTTTACTATTGTAATTCATGTGCTGCAACGGTCATAACCCGGGGCAGATATAATTAGTTTTCAAAATAAAAGTATTAATGAGCAATGCTATTTAAATGAAAGCACTGGGAGTCAGATCAGTACCTTGAAAATGAGCAGAAAAGTGTAAAATTAAAGAAAAATGTTGACAGTTTATTCCAGATAATTAGGCAGAAAGTGGTAAGACAAGGAGGGGATAGAACTCCTTTGGTAGCTGATGTGGACAGACAAGGTTGGAAACTTGGAATCTTTCCTCGCTGCCAAGAAACCACAAGGGAAGAGAACATCTGCGAATCTCTACATAAAACTGATTATGCAGTGATTGTACGAAACACAAAAATAATTGTCCTTGAATCAGTTCCACATTAACAATAAGTTTGATATAATTTAATTATAAGGACATAGAATATCCCATAAAAATGTGAACATTTGAAGCAAAAGTTTACTTGAGCCCCAACATCTTTTTAAAAATCATAAGTAAGTAGAGCAATAGAACTTTTCCTTAGCATTAAAGGATACAGCATATTGACTTGTATTTACATTTGTTGTCCCCAGCTCCCAGCATGTGACTAGATATAATCATAAAAGCAGTTGATCAAAGCTGAAGTGCCTGCACTATGTATTTTATATGGATTAAGCAGTAGTCTGGAAAACTAATCGGACAATGTTATTGAAAACAGTTTTTATATCTTAATATCTGCACCCATTGTAGCAACAATTTTAATCTTTTGTTGAGGGTCTAGTTAAATCTTAAATCCACAAAAAAAAGGTACTTAAATTGGTATATTTTCTCCATCGGAAACATAGATGGATCTCACCTTGTGCCCCCATGGTCAGAAGGCTCTACAATATGTCTCTCCAGAGCATTCTACAATGCACTTACTGATCTAGATAAGCATTCCATTGTAGAAGACATATATTGTTGTTTGTTTAGTTTGGTTCTGTGCAATGTGTATGTGCTGCATAGAGTTAGGCAAGCTCACACAGCTATGTCTATAGTGGAAGTAAGGAGTCCAGATCAACTCAAAATAACTATCCATTGGGAAAACCCTAAAGAGTATGAATAGAATGCGACCAAAGTACCCCCTTCTCTTTACTGTGGAGACGGTCAAGACTTTCCCTTGTCCAAAACATAATACATTATGCCTAGATGTACAACAACTCAACACAAAACAATTCAAATGAAATAGGTATTACATGTATGTAAGTGTACAAGGGACAGTCACATAAATCCATGAAAAAAATGAAAAAGAAAAAGGGAAAACAAAGTACGAGAATGGTCAATAGATCAATGCTAGGTAAAAGATAACTAGGGTCTGATCCACACTAAAAAAAGGGTCTGATCCACACTAAATTGCAGGGTGTCAGTAACTTCGATATCACAGGTCCCCTCTTTTTAAAAACTTTTGAAAGGAATATTGAAATAAAAAAAAAAAGGAATTTACTCAAATTAATTTTTGTTTAACTTTTTGTGTTAAACATTTTCAGTTAACAAAATGGATACAGGAGCAATCATAACATTAATTGCATCATTCAATGAAACAAAAGGACACAGAGAAGGTCTTACAAATAATGAGTAGCACAGGGACACTAAATAATAATCTGGCAGGTTCTCCATCTCCCAAAACAGGAGAAGGATTTTCAGAGCAGACTCAAAGAATAAATCTCAACACAAAAACAAATAATCCCTACCTCAGAATAATTCCATATGGGCATAGATAACATAAACACTCTGGGAGACTCACATGAGTTTCTCCTGCACATAAACATAAAAGAATGCAGATAATAATAATATAGATAAACAATTCCAGAAGCATTCAATACAAGATCTGAAAGCCAAGGGAACCGCTCTTTGCCATGACCCTTAAATCTTGAGGTAGAACCATCATTCATGGATACCCTTTCCAAGAATAGTTGAAAGTTGCGCCATTCAATATAATTGTGAGGGGGTAGCTTACTGTCAGAAACCACTTTTTCGCTGCCTGAACCATGGCTTTTTTATACTTGTGGCATTTAAATCTGCTACCACTAGTGGCTGCCCTCTGCCCTCTGGAGCACTCAGAACTCATTACTAGGATCAGGTGTGCCTTGTTACCTGGGTTGAGCCCTAGTCAATACATCCAGCTGGGCCTTGTTACCTGGATTACCCTGCCTTTATGAACCTGCCCTTCAGTCAGGGCCTTTGTATTGAAGTCTGTGGACCTTTCTACTGTGGCTCTGCACCTGTACTGTTCCTGGTTCCCTGCTTTGTGTCCTGATCAAGTGGATTCCCTGCTTTGTGTCCTGATCAAGTGGATTCCCTGCTTTGTGTCCTTCCAAGCGGGTTGTGTGCCTTTCGTACCCTTCCAAGCGGGCTGTGTGCCTTTCGTGCCCTTCCAATCGGGCTCTCTGCCTTTAGTGCCCTTCCAAGCAGGCTCTCTGCCTTTCGTGCCCTTCCAAGCGGGCTCTCTGCCTTTCGTGCCCTTCCAAGCGGGCTCTCTACCAAAATACTTATTACCGGTATTTATTTTGCCATACGTCCGGTTTCTTGCTTACAGACTGTATTACACTTATTTGCTTGTCCTATCATATACATTGCATTACCTGGATTTCTGCTTGTGGTGTCTTTGTTTTTATAATCATGCACCGTGGGTTACAAACCGAACCCCAAGTATCCCCTGCACATGGGCTCCTACCTGACCTGATCACCCAAGTCCTGACACTTACCATCACAAAAGTATCATAAATGAATGTCCTGTGTGTATGGTATTTATGAAGGGCTTCTCTGTAACATCCTAAATATCCTCCCATCTCCCACTGCCCTCAAGAAGAATGATGTTGAGGATGGATTCAACTTAAAAACTACACCAGAGGTGTAAAATTATCTTCCTTTTAGAAAAAAAAATGGGTCAAAAATTACCCTACCTTCCTCAGTTTCCCTTTTGGATTTTGAAGTCTTAAGGAAGTCTTTTGCCTTGACCCTGGGTTCCAATGTTTTGCAGATAACTTAGGTCCTTCCACATAGGTAACTCGCTGGAGGCATGTAGTGGGATTCCTTAACTATGGATATCAAGGCCTAATCTCATGTGATCCAATGTTGAGGTCTCTTCAAGTCTTTCTATCACAGCACACATTTTCTTGTTGTGGTGAGGACCTTTCTCAAGAATGAAGGCCATAAACATCCTTGATTTCGTGGTAAAAGTCTGCTCCTCACATCAACCTCTTGGAATGTTATAATTTCTGGATACTATAGTTTCAATCTTCTCAGAATGGAAAATCCTTTAGGATGGACAATATACAATAATAGCTGTTACTCAAAAGGGAGTGTATTGTGTCTCAGTGGAATATGTTCTGGGAGAACAAAACTAGATTTCAGATGGTCAGATGGACATAGATTACAAACTTGATTTTACTAAAACATCTATAACTTCACATATAGTTTCTTGGCCAACCATACTGTGTTAGTCCTAGTATAACATATTCATTATAAGAAAGGTTAAACAAAATGTACTTTATAATACATAATATTTTATAATGAATGTAGCATTTTTTTATTAGAAACAAATATAAAGGAGCAAAACAAAAAGAGACACCCAAAATGGCATACCAATAAATATGAAATAGTTTAAAACTTGATTTTATAAAGATCTTTGAAACATATTCTGCAGATTTAACTTTTCTTTTCAGATTTGACTCCTGTATATATTTGTCATGACATTCTATGTTTGTCTTACAGTTTCAATTGCGAAAGGTTTTATTCTGAAACAGATGACATTTCCACCTTGACTTGCTGTACTAAGAAAGACTGCACAGAACGAGTACTTCTTTTTCTGACAGCACCTGAAAGGTTAACATGTATTTCCTCTGGGATGAATTAAATTCCAAGACATATTTCAAGTATTTTGGCATTTCATATAAATGGCTTTGCTAAACATATGGGGATATATTGCAGACAAGCTGACTGAACTGCGGAAAAAAATGTCTTAAAACAAAACATATATATATATACAGTATATAAAATAACCTGGAGGAGAAGGCGGTGGTTAGAGGCTGTTTGAATATGAGAGAAGAGCTGTTAAAGCAGCAGGTGCCTGCTTGGGATTCATCTGGAAATCACGGTGGATATAAATCTCAGTAAAAGAAGTCCCCTTAATCATTTTTAACAAGCGACAGATCTGTCTCTGCATGAAAAAATACCATCTACAGAGCACTGGTAACTGACAGAATCGTAAAAACCCTGCAGTGAGGGAGTAACTTTCTGTATAAATGGTAAGTTTTCATGAGCGTTTGGAGAACCATTTTTTCTCGTTCAAATGCATATTGTGAAAATGTTCTTTCGGGTTCCAAAAAATATATGCATATACATGCAAGACTTTCAACCAAGGGAGCATTGCCTGTCCGTATTCAATAATTACTTACCCTGTAACATACGCTTCTTATAAAAGTAAATAGACTGTGTAGTCTAGATTTTTTTTTTATCTTCTTTCTATGCATGAAGGAGTAAGAAGAATAAACTTATGCATAATTGGACTCTATATATTTTCACTCATTCTATGTGACTAGCTGAAACCAGAATTGCCTTACTGCTTTATTGCTATTATTCTGTGTATAACATCATTCATAATTCATTGACCATTAGGATGTCTTCTTCGCTAAAGTGGGTGTTTGCAGGTGAGCTCAACTTCACTCACCCGTCCTCTTCTTTACTTAATCACTTGAAAGTTGTCCCAACAAAGTCAATAATTCATTTTCTGGGATGTCATCTAACAGTCAATTAACTCTTGTTACATTTTATTGGAGCCCTTCTTCTCACTGCCAGATGTTCTCATTTTACAGAACAGAGGCAGAGACACAGCTGCCTCGGAACTTCTTAAACAATAGATGCAGATAATAAGTAATGCATCATTTTTTATTGTCTTTTTCTTTTCCCTTATGTTGCTTCTTCTATTTGTTTCTTCTTTGTTTTTATCCTTCTTTTTTCTCTCGTAACCATCTTTTCTCCCTCCCTTTCTTTCTTCTTTCTCCCTCTTTTCTCTCTCTCCAATCTTTCTTTCCTCAACCTTGTTTCTGTATTTGCTTCCTCTTTCTTCTTTCTCCCCTTTTTCTTTGACTAACTCTGCCCCTCTTTATTACTCTTTTTTCTTTCTCCATTATTCCCTCTTTTCTTCTTTCTTTCTCTCCATCTCTTTCTTTTTCTTCCCCCTTTTGCACTCTCACATTCTGTTATTTTTTTCTATTTCTTCCTCTCTCTTTTTTCTTCTCACTTCTCTGACTAATTTATTGTGTCCATCATACCACCTCCTGCACACATTATGTGACAGCACTTTTTCCTTGACTTTTATTACATCAGGGATCTCAATTGGCACAGGTGAACCCATGTGATGTCACTAATGCTATCACCAGTAGGTACAGTTCAGGACGGAAATCAGAGATGTTGCTGCTTCAAGCAAATCTTGTTGAAATGTGGCGGGAACCCCCTGTATTGGAAATATTTCACCAGATTTCTTTAAAACTAAAAATCTTTGAATTTCATTGAAAACCGCAAGGTCAGGAAACAAAATTAGTTGTCTCAAAATTAATACACCAAGAAACCAGCAACCCCACAAATATGTTCCAAACGTCATAGGCCTCATCAGCAGTCAGCAAAGCGGTCCACATCTGGACTCACTGTTACATTTGAGGTGGATCCCAAGAGATCCCCGAAGGGTAAAATAACATAAAGGTTTGAGAACAGCTCAATGTGACAATCAGTACTATCTATTATAATGTACATAGTGAATATATTATGACTAGCAAAATGAGGTTGACTGTCAGCCCCCAAAAACTCAACCATTAGAGAATGAGGCCCTGTTAGATCCAAAAAAATAAGAATGTACTAGAGTCCAACAATCTTCACACAATTTATTTTACATTTTACAGCACATGTTCTTAAGTAATACACTGCATACACAGAATTTTGATTGGCGCCATGAGATGATCATCAAAGTCTCACTTTTTCTGGGTGACAAAAATATTACTCACATGCCATGTTCGATGGTGTGTCATATTTTTTAAAATAACACATCATACCAGTTTGCAATGCTGCTAAACCACTATACCAATTAGATTTATGGACCTGTCTTAGTATGTACAGAAATGATGCTCTTAAATCCTCTGCTCCTCTTACAGAAAGTAACTAGTGCATATACAGCAGGACAGCATTTAAATCTCTCTTTATCTTATAGAACTCGCTTAGGCAGTTTCTATAATTTGCAGCAATTCTGCCAGCGCTTGCAAAAAAAAAATGTGAGAAGCAGGCAAAAGGCGGAAATTACTAAATTAGCACCATAGCCCATCATGGTCAGGGGTGTTTTATATGCTCATGCAGCAGTTGCTTCCAGCTATGTGTGTTGTGAAACAAAGAGAATTATAGATGAGGACTTTTCATTAAAAAGTATTTTCCATGGAGGGATGCTGGTGGCATCATTCTGGTTTAACTTTTAACAAAACACACAAATATCAATTTTAGCTTAGCTGCCAAGGGAATTCAATCTTAGTGAACATCCTATCCAATAAATATGATGTCCCGTACAGTCTTCACAGTCACTGACAAAGGCTCAAAAGTAAATTGGAGACCTCATATTTAATTGCTCTGAAGTTGTAAAATAAGAAAGAAATGTCACCCTTGACACCAATGATGCTGATTTTCAGTGAACGCATCAACATTGTTCCGTGACAGTTTTATAATGGATAATTCTGTGTATGTGTGTACCTACTGAAATATTGATCCATCATGGAATTCATTTTGTATTCTGTTCTGAAAATATTAAAATTCTCCAAATTCCTTATCTTATAAAACCCTCTGAGACCATCATTCTTCAACTATTTATTGATACTAGTGTCCTTCTCATAGCCAAACATGCTCTTAATTTTTTTTCATATTTATCTATGTGTTTTTAACTTCTTTTCTTTGATATGTCCTGTGTCTTGGTTATCAACTTTCATTGTACCAAAACTATTTGGTAAATGTACCAAATGTACTTTTGCAGAAAAAAAGAGACACTATTGTCTTTATAAGGTTTTGATTATGTTTCCATGCCCCAATAGTGCCTTCATTAATCTAGTTCCAAGACATAGAAATCCTGCTAGTATTACCTGCTGCTCTATTGCATTATCTGCCTACCTTTAAATCCTCAGAAATAATTACCCCTAAATACCTTTCCTCACACGTTGAGGTTAGGACAGTATCAAATATTCTATACTCTGCCCTTAGGTTTTTATGTTCTAGGTGCATTATTTTGCATTTATCCACATTAAATGCCAGTTGCCACCACTCTGACCATTTTTCTAGTTTACCAAAATCATTTGCCATTTGGCTTCTCCCCCCAGCAACATCAATCCTGTTGCAAATCACTGTGTCATCAGCAAAAAGACATACTATTCCATCAAGACCTTCTGCAATATTAAAGAGAATGGGTAATTGATATTCTTCAAATTCAACTCTCACCAGGTGGCCCCTAAAAGGAACCAAGTCATCCATAAAAAAACAGGTTGACAACCTCCCAGGATCATGATAAGTCAATCCTGTAAACCCAACAAAATATTACATCCTTATAATGCATTCTATTATTATTTTAATATTAAAAACATGTTTTGTTTAAGTGAATCCAGTTCATGTGACAAGGGTAAGTCTATACAAAAACATCAATTTGCCTTTCTTATGGTACATTGACATATACATTTAATTTAATTCTACATTTACCTTGTTTAATGATAAAATGAGTGAACCATAGAAGAACACACAACATTCTAATAAAACTCATGGCAGCTTAAACAGAACTCTGGGGTTTTGGCTATATATGAGTTGTAAGTTGTACATTTCATGAATTTTCTTCCTCCCTTTTCTTTTAACTGTGCAAACAGGATGATTTCACAAGCATGAATTATTACATGATCTCAAAACAGAGCACTCCATGTAAACTGCTTCCATGTTTTGGGACTTCTTTGGGACCCAAGTCGTTCTCTCCAATCCTTGGGTAAAATTGGGTCATATTGTTTGTTATCAAAATTTTACTGGTGGAGAGCAGTTTATACACTTTACTAGTGCTAGCGTAACAAATTATATTTCCTATATGACAAATGTGTACTTTATTGACAGTTTCCCTGTAACTCGTTAACTTTTATTTTTATTCCTTTCTCATACGAGTCTCTTTTATTGGTATAGCTGATATGGTTGTGGTTTATATTACACAGTCTGTTCTGATCTACATTTATATCATCCGCTAAATTTGTGCGCATATTTTTAAAACAACATCTTTTCCTCAGATAATGAGAACCACTTTCTCGACTAATTGACAATATGTGCTGCACTTATAACTCCTCCAATTACTCAGCTGATTAGGCAGTAAACTGTAATCCCTACATCTTTGGGACTGTTTAGTATGTAACCATCACCTTCCCTGGATTTTATTTGCAAATGATCATTCTATACTTAATATAAATGCTCTTCTTCACATTTTCAGTTTTATTGCTGGGCAGCAAAATACGATATTTGTTTGTGAATTTTTTATGATCTTAATTTTTTTTATAACCCCCATCGCGCACATTTGTTGAGTTTTGAAAATCATTTTCAATAACACCATTTTCTCTTTAGGATAATAAAAATGCATAATATTGCAGAAATTATAAAACAAATCATAGCAGAGAACCAAAACTCTATGTATAAAGAACTACAATACATTAATACTTTTTTGGATGAAGAAAGTTAAGTGGACATTAAATGTTTAAAATGGATCTATTTAAAGTAGCGCCAAAATGATATTCAAATTCATCAATAAGGCATTAAAATATAATTTTTATACGTACAAAAGAAAAATCTAAATCAAGTCAACATTTGCCTTGCACAAAGCTTTTTAAGGAACTCGGCAAGTAGGTTGTTCCAAACATCTTGGAGAACTAAACACAGTTCTTCTATTGATTTAGGCAGCCTCAGTTGCTTCTCTCTCTTCATATTATCCCAGACAGACTCAATGATGTTGAGATCAGGGATCGGGGGGGGGGGGCATGCCATCACTTTTCCAGAACTCCTTAATCTTATCTATCTGAAGATAGTTCTTAAGGACTTTGGCTGTGTGTTTGGGGTTGTTGTCATGCTGCAGAATACATTTGTGGCCAATCAGATGCCTCCCTGTTGGTATCTGCCTGTGCTTCTGAGCATTGAGGAGACCATCAATTCTGACCACATCCTCAACACCATTTGCAGAGATGCAGCACCAAACTTGCAAGGAACCACCACCATGCTTCACTGTTGCCTACAAACACTATTTTTTCCACTGCTCTCCAGCTCTTCGGTGAACAAACTTCCTTCTGCTACAGCCAAATATTTATACATTGTATGTGTATAAAGACAAAATGCATACAGAAAGACGGAGACGTTTTCCCCTAAAACAGATTTGCAGGATGTAGTTGTGTACTTGTGGAAGTATATGCATGGCAGGTGAGGGCTGACACGTTCTGGCCCAGGGGACAGGTAAAGCCAAGTCGCTCCATTGACCTTTTGCTCCCCCATCATACATGCTGGCACACACATTCACACACTCTAAGCCGTACATAAGCTAACACAGTCTCACTCACAGACACTAACTCACACATACATAAACGAACACACACAATAGCACATACTCATTCTCACACACATTCTAACTTACATGCTCATGCTAATACACACACTTACAAACGCATGCTAAAACACACATATTTACACATACACATGCTTTTAATTTGGGGTTATGTAGCCTTGCAGTAAAGTGAATCGGTTCATTTTGAGTCGTTCATTGAAATGATTACTACTTCCCAGTCCCTCCCTGCAGTCACACTGATGATCGGCCCGCCCCTTTCTGCTTCCCAGTCCCTCCCTGCAGTCACACTGATGATTGCCCCCCCTTTCTGCTTCCCAGTCCCTCCCTGCAGTCACACTGATTGACCCTGCCCCTTTCTGCTTCCCAGTCCCTCCCTGCAGTCACACTGATGGTTGGCCCCGCCCCTTTCTGCTTCCCAGTCCCTCCCTGCAGTCACACTGATGATTGGCCCGACCCTTTTCATATAGTGTCCACACTGTTCAGCAACTCATCTAACAGTAAGTATAACATTAATATTGGGCTGCTGAAAGTTAGGGAAGGTGGGGGTTAATTTAGGGGCAGTTATGGTTAATGGGGTGCTTAGGGTTAATTTAGGGACAGTTATGGTTAATGGGGTGTTAAGGGTTAATTTAGGGGCAGTTATGGTTGATGGGATCTTTAGGGTTAATTTAGGGACAGTTATGGTTAATGGGGTGTTAAGGGTTAATTTAGGGACAGTTATGGTTGATGGGATCTTTAGGGTTAATTTAGGGGCAATTATGGTTGATGGGGTCTTTATGGTTAATTTTGGGGCAGTTATGGTTGATGCGGTCTTTAGAGTTAATTTAGGGGCAGTTATGGTTAATAAGATCTTTAGGGTTAATTTAGGGGCAGTTATGGTTAATGGGGTTTTTAGGGTTAATTTAATAAAGTTAACTTAAGGTACAGTTAGAGGTAAAGGGGGGGAAACTAAGGGGATCTAAATCCTGGGGGCAGTGAAGATTAATATTGTATTTATTTATAAAAGTATTGTGTCAGTGTGCTGTGAACGATTCTCTGAACGATTCGAATCTCTGAATGATTCTTTGAATGATTCTCTGAACGACTCTCTGAACGATTCGATTCTCTCAACAATTCGATTCTCTGAAAGATTCTCTGAACGATTTCTCTGCCCGACCCATTATAGTGACAATGGCTGCCTATGGAGATGGCTGCCTATGTGCTTTATTTTATACCCCTCTTAGGATATAACATATTTAGGAGGGATGACCGCATACGTTTGTTCATATACTGTACCTTTTTTGTGAAATGTTACTAAAACTGCCAACATCATACCTTCTGGAACTACTCCTGTCTATAGTGCTCAAATAAGTCTGTTTACAGTTTTACCAGAACATTCTGAAGCTCCTTTAATAACTTTGAATGTATCCCATCAGGACTCATGGCTTTGCGTTTTTACTTTGGAAAGCTCAAGTAGAACTTCTTCCTACTCAAACACACATGCTTTGCTTGTCTCACTGTTTCTTGTTTCTAACTGGTCTCTTTCCTTCACCATCCACTGTGAAAACTGAAAATAAGTATTTAGTCAGGCAGTCGGCTAGATCTTCACACTCATTTATATAACTTTCACTTGTCTTTAGTCAAATTATTCCTTGTGTGCACTTTCTATTTTTGCTTATACTGTATATGTAAAAAAAAATTTTATCACTTTTTTTTTTTTTTACAGTTCTTTTCCTGAAGCTTTTTGACTGAACAATATGACTGTGGAAAAAAAGCTTTTAAAATGTACAATTATTCCATTACACTGTGTAATGTAAAAACTGATTTTGATTGTGGAGTTGTGATCATTAATCCCCTGATTCTTTCCATTTTGTCATTAATACTGCAGTGGAGGAAGGCTGAAGATTTAGATACTGTACAATCTATGGACAGACACATGTAATCAACAAAATAAGGATGAAATTAATCAGAATAAAATATCTCAGTAGGATGACCTTAATATGGCCTCAAATTAAACAGCTTTTCTATGGATGAAAGTGTCAAAATATAGCCAAAACATAGATAATCTTTCCGTACAGAATGTGGAATAAAAAAATGTAAATTAAAAAGTGTTACATTATATATATATATATATATATATATATATATATATATATATATATATACGCACACGTGAATATCGTGTATATTATTAGATTTTTAACCAAGACCTACTATTAGATAAAAGGGAACCAGAGTGAAGAAATAACATATAATGTGTGTCATTTAGTTGAGAAATGTGTGCAATACCCAATGCTCCGTTGTGAAAAAGTAATCGCCATCTTAGCAGCAATTCCTGAAATCAAATGCTTCCTGTTATTGATCAGTCTCTCACATTCTTTGGAAGAATTTCATTTCACTCTGCTACAAAGAACTCATTTAATTCAGTGATGTGTGGGTTTTTAAACTCATTAACTACTCGATACAGGTCCTGCCACATCTCATGATCCAGTTACTCTTCGGGTTCAGCTGATGGATAGATTGCCAGATATTCTCCTGCACTATATACTATATATTCTCCGATACGAAGAATATACCAGCACTCAGATCCAAACCTGCAAATTCATACTTTCAATAAACCTGAAAACTATTACTGAATGCAGCAATCAAATTGTCTGAAATTTTGGATTCCCAGTCATAATGCAATCCCTTTATAACTCTTCATTTTCATGCAAATCTGTTGGGATAACCACACTACAGAAAAAAACATGTTTCCCCCCTCATCTCACCTAGTTGCCCCTCACCTGCTTTCCCCTCTCTGATGCTTTTATCGACGGTACGTGCTGCCAATTGACCGAGCACCAGTGCAAAGGTATTTGGGGGGCAGAAACTGCTGAAGAGGGAGGCTGAGGGGCCAGGGACAGATGATGGCTAAGGTGACTAAAGATTCCAGGTGGGGAAACAAGAAAGGGGTATAAAGAGGCAGAAATCGGGCTGAGGTGGCGAGGGGAAAGATGGGGGCTAAAATAGGCAGCTGGAGGCCAAGGTGGCTGGAGAGAGCAGTTATGGGTTGATGCGTTAGGTGGGGCTAAGGTGGCTGAATAGGGCAGTTAGGGGGAGTTATATATGGAGGCATCAAAGGGCAAATGGCAATGAAGGCAGCAGTTGGTGTGCCTAAAGTGATGGGAAACTTCCCATCTTCTCAGTGGTGGGAAACTTCTGACATGCAAAGAGGAATGTGTTTTTGATAAAAAGAAAAAAAGAAATTAAATGGCAAGAAATTCACCAGGAGCTTATTTCCGATGAAGAAAAAAAAGAGAGGTAAAAAGGGAACAAGAGTACACGGAAGCGGAGCTGCGAGACACGGAAGTGGAAATGGTCAGCAGAGAGGGTAGTGATATATTTAGAGAAAGTGTGAACCAAAATGATAGTGTAAGAGAATGAGAGTAAATGTGGGCACCGGACGTCAAATTTTGTTTTCCAAATTTAAAAAGGTCCTCCTAACCTTTGTCCAAAACGAATGGGCAGGAAACAGGATCATTGTCTGAAAACGAATTAACCAAAAATGAACCGGAAAATGTGTCCAAAACGTTTTCGGCCCATTTGCACGTGTGTATTTTGGGCAAAGCACATCAGCTTACATGATAAATGAAGGAACTAACTCAAACTCGTGATAAAGCCTTAAACATGAATGCATAGGTACTTTGAAAGTACTCTAAAATCAATGGGAGCTCCACGTGTACGCAGATGATCTACTTACCCACAACATTTTGCACAATCGCTAGAGCCTTGTGCATGCAGCTGAATCCATCTTAAGGGACTGAAGCTGAGGGGTAAGGACATGCTAAATGTAAAGACAGTATGCTGAGGAACCCCAGTATGCATTGTTATGAGAAATATTATAATTATAAGGTAACATACAGTTATTGTACTCATTATAGTGCATCTTTAAAGAATCAAGTATCTTTAAAACTAAAGCTCTCACAGAATTAGCAACAGTAATTGTGGCCTTTTTTTTTACTAATATTTTGAATTCCAAATGGATGAACAATATTACGTTCTTTTTTTATATACCTGGTAACATATTAGTGGAACTAATTTATTATTATTATTATTATTATCTTTTATTTATATTGCACCAACAGTTTATGCAGGGCTTCTTACAATACATATATTCAAAGGGTATGACAAGACTAGAATTGACAGACTAAAATAAACCGATACATTAGAGTGCTGCTCGCAAGCTCAGTTAATCTGCCCACAACCCAAAAAACAGCATAGTATTAGTATATAATATTCCTCTTATTGAATCTTTAATATGCAGTTGTCATACAGTTCATTCTAAACTGTTGAAAGAGGTTACAAATTTCCTATAACGTCTGAGCAACGTGCATGGGGCAGGCTATTTGTGTATATATTTATAATGAATTTATCATTTCAAAAAGGCTGTGGCATACAGAAATATATATAAGCAAACATTCCATTTCTGATTCTTTTTAACGCAGTTCCTGAACCTTCTGTTCTAGGCTGCTCTGATTAGCACCACTGAACTCATGTACCTGTAAAAAAAAAATAAAAAAAAAATAAAAATAAAAAAGGTATAGTAAACATTGATGGACGAACCACAAACCGATAAAACAATAAAAGTCTATACTATATACTATCATTTTTGAAGGCTCTGAATTCTCATTCAACATTAGTATAAAAAATGAGATTAAGGGTTTTGTGCATTGTTTTTGTGCTTTACACATGGACGATAGAGTGGTGTGTGGTTACTGACAGGGCGTAAGCAAACAACTGATCTGATCCGTCCTCCCTAGTTCCCCTCTGACACCTCCTCCCCCACTGTTATGATCTGTAGTTACTATTTGATCCTCCTAGGCCCTCATCTGCCCCTTCTGCTCCTCCCAGCCCCTTCTGTTCTGACCTGTACCTAACAGTTCCACTCTGATCCTGCCAACCTCTTCCAGCTCCTCTCTGCTCTGACCAACCCTCTTTAGCACCCCTCTGCAGTGACCCACGCTCCTTAGCTAACCTGCACATTCTGCTCTGACCCACCCCTTCACATACCGCTCTGCTCTGACCTGCTCTCTCAAGCTCCCCTCTGATTGTTTCAGCCTCTTCCTGCACCCCCTGCTCTGACTTAAACCTGCTTTGACCCCCCCCCTTCCATCCCCTCTGCTCTTAATTGCCCCCTTCAGCTCCTATCTGTTCTGACCTAACCCCATTCAGCTCCCTCTGCTCTGACCAGGCGACCAGTGGAGTCGCATAACATGCACAGGGTTCAGTTACAGGGGGTGCCAAAGAAATACTGCACCCAAGGGAGTAAGAGAAGAGCGAAAAGGAGGAAGAAGGAAGATTTTTGGACATGTCATTGCAATGACAGGCACATACAATGGAGAGTGTGTGTATATATACACATAGATAAACACACACTAAAATATAAACATTTTATCCTAGTCAGAGCATTTATATACACAAAAAATATTTTCGTAATGCAGTCACTTTAAGGTGAGCCTTCAGGAAATTCTCAAAAAAAAAGATCCCACATTAACTCCAAGTGGGTTTTCTTCACTTTTTATGAACGAATACTAGGTACATTTTTACCAAATATTTCTTAAATGCACAATTTGTTTTGTCTGTAGATTTTCTGTATACTATAAAAGGAGGTCAAACAATACAAACTCAAAAAAGTACATTCTATTAAAGGGAACTGTATTGCCACGCATAATGAGTACAACATAACAACATAACTAGGTGTCTAAACCATGCAAGGATACAATTGAAACAAGGAAACCTACCCGTGCTCCATCTTTATAGAATTGAAATGTTGGCATACATTTGATATTACAATGGGCAGCCACATCCTGCAGAGAGAGCATATTAACCATTTAACACAGTTTTCACAGCCACGAGAAACAATAACAGTTGGAAGGGGATAAATGGAGCAAGTTGGAAAGAATATTCTTTGTTCTTATATTCTATAAATTGTCAACTACAGTATGAAAATGAATGTATACACACACGCAATAAACTTTCAAGCATTTGGAATATGTTTACTGAGGCAAGGTGAAATAAGACTGGAACCGTGAGATATCTTTTAAACTACATATTATAGCAAAACAGCTTAACATTAGATATAGGTTGAAAATGGTTCTTTATTGTGATGTAGTTTAAGTCTCTGATGTTTTAGTTTAGAAGGCATATAATACTGTGGACTAAAATATTCTCAAAATCTTGCAGTTTCTTATATTTAAGTTATGAAATAAAAGGTATCGTCTTTATCAAATTTGCTTGATACCTTCATTAGTTTAGAAGAAAATTGAGAAGTATGTGTAATATAACTGTCAAATCTTGTTTCAGAGGAAAGAAATACCGCCAGTTAGGTAACAGGAAAATAACAAAGATCGGAACATGCAACATAGGGGTTTCACATATGACTTGACAATACCTCAAACGTAAGCACAGAGCAATATTGTGTAATCAAGGAGTATGGTAAATTTGCACTTTTCCACCATTATGCAATATCCTCAGAAGTTTTGTTTTGGATTTAAACTTTATATATTTGCCTGTGATATATTGAACTCTTGACTGAACTTGATTGTTATCTGCCTGAACCTCTGCTTGAAATTACTTTGTTTGGCAAGAGTCTTGAGGCTCAACCCTGGACGTGAGGCAACACATGTCCAGCCCAGTACTCAAGTATTCCAATCAACAGCTCTTCAGGTTTCTCAATCTACCAGGGAAGTTAGCTATTTTAATTTCTACGATACTTAAAGGGACACATCATATGCGTGGTTTTCGTGTGGTCCATTTTGCAAATGATTGGGGGTTTCTGCAGAATCCCCCAAAGGCATTTGCCCCTTTTCCCACCCCACCCCATTCTGCCAAATGCATCTCCCTGTAGTCAGCCCTCTCTCTTGCTCTGATGAACACTGAACGCATGTTAGACCTCAGTGTGCATGTGTAAAATCTTCTGATTGATTTCAATGGGAGCACTTTCCTGCCACCGATTGGCTGCGTAAGATGTCAATCAGTGACAGGGCATACTCCCTGTCAAAGAACAAGCCAAGCTACAGGTACTGTAGTTTTATTGATTAAGCTATGTTAAAAGCTGTAGCCGCCTTCAACTAGTCAACAGATTTTCAGTGAGCTCTGTTGAATTTAACTTTTGCTTTCAAAGTGGTTCAGGGTTGAAAAGATAAGCAAGCAGGGAAGTCAATGGGCCGCCATTCTTTGATGCTCCTGCAGTGAAACATAGACATTTACTCAAGTCCCACACCAATGCTTAGTGAAAACCACTTTAGCCATGCCACATCAGTGAAAGAAGATACCTTGCAGATTAAGTTACCTCAGCTGGTCCATAAGAGGATGTACTCTTAAATTCTCATCTCGCCTAACAGCTCAGGGTTGTTAAGTGACAGAAAACAGCATGTATGCTCTATTTTTAAAGGTTTAACTAAAACTAAACTATTATTCAACAAAAGAATTAACGTTTACTGGTTCTGCAACGGTATGACAAGTTATTTCTGCATGGTAGCTATAATTTTTTAAAGCATAAAATTCATTGGTTGATAAGTTAATGAGCATCTTACAAACTTAGGGTTCCTTAGAACTATTTTTGTGGCCGGTAAAGAGCAGAATCATTTGCTCAGTGTGCTAGATGGCCAGTCTGGGCCTGGATGCGACATAAAAAACATTCATGTGATAGGCATAAAGCTATCCAGATTCTAAGACAAGACCAAGGAGTGACTCTTTACATTTGGGAAAATGGATAAACTAGATGGCTGTATGGTTCTTATCTTCCATCAAATTATATGTTAAAGTTAAGAAATATACATGTTTGTGCATATGGCTTTTGCTGAAAGACAAGGAAAAATTTTATATATATATATATGTAAAACATGGCCAAATTAGTTTTAAGTCCAAGGTATCCATTATCTTTTTTGTACAAACTGTAGGACATGCCATGAGAACCAGTGAATGCTTTTGACACGTTTCTGAGTAATGGGGATTGTTGTGCTCGCTGCCCTTATATAAATACGGCGTCATGTGAAAATGCAGCCTGAAAGCTCAGAGGAAATCATGCCATGATACAATGACAAAACATGTGCATTTTACCTGTGCATCATCTACATCCACTTTAAGGAACACAACATCTGGATATTTTTCACTCAAAGACTGGAAAGAAAGAAAAAAAAAAGAAAAAATTACATTAAAAATTGACATAAGAATAAGACATTAAGGAATTTTTATTTGGCAAGTTCACTACACTACAGAACGCATTCCTGAATAGGTTGAAGATTGAACTTCATACAATATGAAGGGCCAGGTGGCTGTTTAAAAGCGAGAAGGGTAAAACGTTAATATATCTCAAATAGAAAAGGATTACAAATTGTGAAATGTTTGCTAAGAAAAACGAATTGCTGTGGTAGACATGAAAGCCAAGCAAGTCTAACAAAGGCACATGATCTCAGTCTTTTTTTTATTTTATTTTTTTTATATTTTTTCTTTTTGAAGTCACTGATGTCCTGGCTTGCCCCAGCTCTTTATTTAATAGAAACAATGTGCACCTGCAATGGCGCTACCCCTTTAAGCGATGATGGGAATATCACAGTACAACAGCCTGTTAGGCAGCTACAGACACACTGGGGGTGATGGATAAAGCGATTCAAGAGCATGAAGACATAAGTAGAAAACATGCACATGGCTGTAACAATATGTAAAAACAGGAATTACCGAGATGTACACGCTCTTTCTTATTTGGTGTACGGATTTATTTTGTGGTGTGACTGTCGAATTCGGAAAAATTGGCATAATACTTTTAACACCCTGGCACAACCGAATGTTTCCTCATTTTTATTTTGCTTTGTGCGCTTGCAAGATCAGATGTATAGGATATGCAAATCACTAGGTCAAACGTCCAAAATGGGAAAAAGACTCATTTATAAGCAAATTGTTTTGCTCACTGACCTGAAAGAAAGGGGCAATCATTTTGCAGGGTCCACACCATGTAGCTGTGAAATCGACAACTACAAGTTTGCTTCCGGCATCGGCCAGGGCTTTATTGAATTCGTCCTGAAATGTAAAAAAACCCAAAAAACTAATTTAGACTTGTTTAAATAATATCTAATAATAAAAACTTTGCCTTACAATGTAAATTGTAAAAGTGTGACTGACAGACTGGTTAAGACAAACAAATAACCCCTTCAGGACAATGGGTGGCCCTAAACCTATTCATGACAATGCATTTTGAGCCCGTACATGTACAGGCTTTGTCGTGAAGGGGTTAAAACATTCATCTGTTTTAAAGGCACAATTCAGCCATCATATATATTTTTATGCATATGACAGCCAAGTGTCCCTTTTATATTTTCAAAACTTATTAAAATAGGTACTAAAAGACCCCTTAGATATACCAAAATTGACTTTCCCCCTATTAAAATGTAAATGTGCTCAATAAAAAGGTATCAGTACAGCCTGTCACTGACAGAACGGACACCAGCAGTATCCACATGCGCTTTCAGATCCTCTCCGTTGGATATGAGACTCTGACAGCGAGCATGTGGATGCCTGCACTATTGGCAACTGGCAGGTCCACTTGGCTAACTATGCATCTCAAGCAGTTGGCACGGGGTTATAGCAAATGTACTGCATATTTTCATCTGTAAAAAAAAAAAAAAGTGTAAAATCCATGCCTGTTTAAATAAAGTCATTCAAAGTTTGGAGATCCTGAGATTCAAGGCTAGAAGACCATCTGGATACATGGGTACTTATTTCTCTGTAAAGAAATCTCTCACTTAACTACCATAATCCCTTGGCATCATATACTCTGTGGTCCCAAAAAATGTATTTTGCATTCTGCATTTTGATGAAAAAATATAAAGATTATGTATATATATATATATATATATATATAAATATATATATTGTGCCTGTAGATAACAAAGTCCAATGTGGCCGTGTGTGTGGTTTAGTACTAAGATAACATCACAATCAGTGCAGTTGGTTTTTAGTACTATGAGAGGATTGTGCTCTACAGACTCTTAAAAAAAACAAAGGAAGCCAACATAAAGGTTGTGACAGAGGCACAAGGGCTTGGTGTCTCAGATCTATTGGTGGCTTGGAACACTGCCAGGTCATCATTCCTTCCCTAAACCAGTGAAATAAATAAAAGTGGTTAATATAGTTGTGCCAAAAATTGTGCCTTTTACAACCAAATGGTTTTAGACACATATCATAAGAAAATTATTCAATGCTGAATGCCCTCTTTATTATTTTATGCACCCACATTAATTATGGACGGGTTTCTTTAGACACCAATTATATAGTATAAATATAGTGTATGCAATGTAATGCAATGATATTAAATATATACGCCCACTAACTTAACAATGAAAAACAGCATTGTTAAATATATATATATATATATATATATATAATATCTTCATTATAAGAAGTCCCTTATGCGCAATCCCATATTCTTCCAAATTTTTCCCCATGACCCAGTGCAGTGTGATATCTCATACACTCATGACTCTATTTTTGCACTTACATCGGGGGGAGTTTAATTTTAAGTCCATAGGGCAAGCCCAGCCAGAAGGTTCTATAATATAGTGCCCCCCCCCCAAAAAAAAATATCTAGAAAACAGAGGAATCCGATCTTTTCTTGTTTATCTAGAATTTCTTTGTAAGAGCAACTAGTGTTAAATGTTATTGTTAAAAGTGCCCTGCTCTAAATTATAAATGTACCTTCTAACACTCCTTGGGTGGTACATATACCTCCTCAAAACAAGGTTACGTTGAATCTCAAATGTACATATACAATATACATTTAGGAAGCTATGTATGCAAGGTATTGCTCTAATCATTGGATTATTGTTCAGCAACAGCACCTACCGTATAGAAGAAATGCTATGCGAAAAATGGAAAAAAACTAAACAAAAACATAACTTACATTCCAGAGGGGATAGGAAATAGAAAGATACTAGGAATGGACAAAGAGGGACAGATGAAGTATATCATAAGGTATGATGATGGGTTTAGCTGCTGACATTGTAATAATTGTAATGGGGGGGTTGCAGCCTAATTTGTGTGGGTACATAAAATATGAAAAAGGGGAAATCAAAGTTAACAAATGGTAACAAAAAAAACAAAACCTCTGTTTCATTCTTTCCTTCCTCTTTTCCTCCTGGTCACAGTGAAGCAGAGATGGATGATACTGAATAACAAGTCACCTGGGACAATTAGCAACCATAGCAGTCATCTGGACACACTATAGCGTGTACATAGGACTGATAGCCGATTGGCACATCCATCTCAGATGTATAGCATGGGAACTAACAGGTAGCTAAGCAACAGCAATCTAAGCATCATGGGAATTGTAGACTTATAACATCTGGAGCTAGCAGTTAGCTACTCATGCTATACATCTAGAGTTGTTGTAGGTGGCTACCTACCCTACACAAACATTACACATATTTGAGACACCCTAATTCAGCTCTTTCCCTTATAGACTTGGGGTCTTAGCCCAACCTTTTAACAACTAGCTCTTAAGAAATATAATCAGTTCACTTTTGTTCATTTTAATAACTTCATTATCTCCAGTTATTCTTCTATGGTTTCTGCCACTTAGAAGTTTAGTGTTTTAGAGCAGTGCATCTTATGCTACAAACATACAGCAAGCTAAAAAAAGAGCAATCATTTTCCTGCCAGAGGCATTTATTAATGAGTAAAGCAGACACACTACTGCTGCCATGCTGACAGCACCCTATTAGCTGTGCTGATGTCACCGTACAAACGACAGGTGATATTTCACCCATACGCAACTGAAACTAAGCTAATTAAAAGGACAAGAACGATGAAGAAAACAGTAAAGCGGCAGAGATGGAAGGAGAGTAGACGATGCCATGCCTGCACTCTGAAACATCCGGTGCCCTGTTACCCTGATGGCATAAAGCTATGATGAGACTGGGTCTGGGGCCATTGCTGCCCCTTTTTGGTCCTGATGATCAACCTGTTGGGTCACAAGTGCTGGCACAATACACCACAAACACAGTAAAACGCTACAGAAATGTCTCACGTGTTGCCCCAGTCTGGAAAAAGAAAAAAAAATGGACCAACGCCTGCTAGTAAGGAACAATTAGTAGAAAGTCGGGAAAGGTTCTCCAGAAAGTTCTGATTAACACATTATGTGTTTCATAGGTTTCATAGAGACCAGGTCACAAATTGTTGTTCATGAAGTCAGTGTGGATGCAACGTGGAACAACTCTCAGAAGCTGATATATGGTCGAAGAGACCCCTCGGTTTTACACAAGATAAAAATGAATGTACATCTTTTCTCCAGTGTTTTGATGTGTGCACGCCTAAAACAAAAAATAAGCCTTCCTAAGAAAAGTTTACTCACAGAGTAACATGGCTCAAAGTGCAGCCTTTGTTAATATTTTATAGAAAACAATCCTCGGCTGTTATGTAATTCCATCGATGCAAAGTTCAGAGCGCAATAAGACTTTCAGAATGAAAATCAACAAGCTAAAGCTTAGGCCAAACGGATTTGTGGGTGCTTTTCATTAGGTACCTGTAAAATAATGAATCCCTCTGCTAATTTCAGCAGCTTTACGCACCTGTATAAAAGGAAATTGAAGTGTCAGATCCTTTTATAGGAATGTGACCCCGAGTAGGGCTGCAACTAACGATTATTTTAATAATCGATTAGTTGGCCGATTATTTTTTCTATTAATCGATTCATTGGATAAAAAATGCAATTTTTTTAAATTTAAAATAATGTAATAAAAAACGTACAATTTACACTTTCATCTCTTTATTGCAATGGCCTCTATCTATTCACCTTCTTATTTTACTGACATAATAATAAAAGCTACAAGAACCCAAACACAGTGTTTCTCAAACTAGGTTTTAATAAAGTTATTAGTAAATATTAATTCATATGTTAACTATTTTTCATATTTAACCCCTTCGCGACCTTTGCCGGTTCAGGACCGTCATGACATGAAGGTCACTAAATGACCTTTGACGGTCCTGAACCGTCAAAAAGTAAAATAAGCTTAGAAAGTGATCAACGATCACTTTCTTCGCTTAAACGGCGTTACTGTAATGCCTCGATGTCGAGGCACTCAGCAAGGCCGAGATCGGCATCGGGGGCCATGTCTGGCCCCTCCCGGAGGCGTCAACAGCCGCCATACATTGTATGGCGGCGGACGCCCGTTTTAAAAGCGTTTAGGAGGCGATCAACGATCGCCTCCTAAACTTAAAAGGTGTCGCTGGAATGCCTCGATCAGGAGGCATCCAGCGACACCAAACACTTACCTCTGGGTGGGCTGTGACCGCTCCGGAGAGCGGTCACAGCCGCCGCTGCCGGTGATCTTCGCCATCAAGCAAGATGGCGGCGGCCCGGGAAATAAAACAATAAAGACGAAAAAGTTCGCTAGAGGGTCTCCAGACCCTCTAGAGAACTGGCTCCACTTGCTGGTTGAATACAGGTACTGCATTCAACCATGCAAGTCAATGGAGCCCAGCTTTCTAATCACTATGTGATTAGTAAAATATTCAAAAAAAAAAAAAAAAAAAAATGGAAAAAAAAATAAAAAAAATGTGCTAACATTTAAAAATTATTATGCAGTGATGTCACTAGATGAACCATCCAGTACCAGAAAAATGTGTAAAAAAAATATATAAAAAAAGTATTAAAAAAATAAAATAAAATTAAAAAATAAAGTTTATTATTTTGAGCAAGTGCTAAAATTTCTCAAAAATCTCAACAAAGAGTTAAAAAAAAAGCACTTCAAATACCCAAGGGGTGTCTAATATATAAAAAAAATGGCTGATGGGGTAAATTGGAGTGGCCTAGCTCAAAGATAGGGCATAGGTACAGACTGACCAAAATGGAGAAAAAAAGCGCACTTCCCAAATGTGCCATTTTAAATCTGAAACAACCCGACAAACCCATGCATGTCGGGTATCACTGCACTCAGGAGATGTTCCTGAACACACATTGGGGTGTTGTTTGACAGTGGCATATACCAGGACCTGTATATCTATAACTAAAGTACAATTTGTGTGAAAAAAAAATAAAAAAAATTACTATTACAAAGTTTGGCAAAGTGTAGTTCTATAATTGGTGCATGGAAAGGGTTAAAATAACAGCATTTGGAATACCCTGGGGTGTCTAGTTTTCAAAAATATATGGTTTGAATGGGTTAAATTGAGTTAACCGGCTTCAAAGATATTCCAAAGAGGAGAGGGAGGCACAATGACCAAATGACCACCTGAATTACGCATGCCCCAAAAGTAGCCTTTTACCAGCCAAACAATCTGACAAACCCATGCATGTGGGGTATCGCTGTACTCAGGAGATGTTGCTGAACACATATTGGGGTGTTGTTTGACAGTGACATATACCAGCACCTGTATATCTATAACTAAAGTACAATTTGTGTGGAAAAAAAAATAAAAAAAATTACTATTACAAAGTTTGACAAAGTGTAGTTGTATAATTGGTGCATGGAAAGGGTTAAAATAACAGCATTTGGAATACCCTGGGGTGTCTAGTTTTCAAAAATATATGGTTTGAATGGGTTAAATTGAGTTAACCGGCTTCAAAGATGTTCCAAAGAGGAGATGGAGGCAGACTGACCAGATTTGTTAAAAAAGATTTGGAAATCATAAAACGCTGCTTGTACTTATTGCCCTATAACTTACAAAAAACAGCAAAAAAACATAAAAACATTGGGTATTTCTAAACTCAGGACAAGTAGTAGAATCTATTTAGCTAGTTTTTTTACTTGCTTTTTTAGGTGAGTAAAAGATTTTTCAAATAAAAGTCATAAAATGTGTTTTTTTTTCAATTTTTCACCATGTTTTTTTAATTTTTTTATAGTAAATAAGATGATACGATCAAAATAATGGTATCTGAAGAAAGCCCATCTTGTCCTGAAAAAAACAATATATAACTTACGTGGGTACACTAAATGGGTGAGGAGAAAATTACAGCTGAACACAAGCACCACAAAAGTGTCAAAACAGCCTCGGTCCCACAGGGTACAAAACGAAAAATGAGCCCGGTCCTTAAGGGGTTAATAAAAACTGAGAAAAAAGCCTTGTTTATATTTTCTTTTATTTACCAAACTGCCCCAGTTATGCACATCTGCCCCATATATGCCTTATACCTCATTTGCCAGAGATTCCACTGTGCCCCTGATATGCCACTGTGCCCCCGATATGCCTTATACTCCTTATATGCCAGTGATATCCAACTGAGCCCCCTGATATACCTTTTACCCCCAGATATGTCTTATGCCCCCCTGATATACCTTATAACTTCCAATATGCCACTCGGCCCCATTTATGCCTTATACGTCCCTATATGCCACTGTGCACCCTGATATGCCACTCCGCTCCTCATAAATGCCCTGCACCACCCTGAAATTCTCCCTGATTCACCACTCTGCCTCCCCCAGATATGCCACTCTGAAAATCATTATACCCCCCATGCACCACTCTACCTCCCCTATACACCACTCTAACTCCCCCAGATATGCCATTCTGCCTCCCTGAAATTCTTTATACCCCCATACACCACTCTACCTCCCCTATACACCACTCTAACTGCCCCAGATATGCCATTCTGCCTCCCTGAAATTAATTATACCCCCCATACACCACTCTGCCTCCTCCCCCCCTCCCATACTCCACTTTGCCTCCTCCCCCTCCCATACACCACTCTGGCTCCTCCCCCTCCCATACACCACTCTGGCTCCTCCCCCTCCCATACTCCACTCTGGCTCCTCCCATACTCCACTCTGCCTCCTGTCAGCAACGGAGGTTCACAAGACACAAGGGAGCCGGGTAGAGAGGCAGAGTGGCGTATGGGAGGGGGAGGAGCCAGAGTGGTGTATGGGAGGGTGGCTCCCATACACACCTCTGACTCCTCCCCCCTCCCATACACCACTCTGCCTCTCTCCCGACTCCCTGGTATTTTGTGAACCAGCGGAGGTCGTTCACGCTCATCGCCGCTGCCGGTGAATGTCTGCCCGATGCGCTTAGACAATCTCCCGTGCCGGCACTCCCCCCGTGGGAAGTGCTGGCAGGGGAGGCTGTCTGAGCGTATCGGAGAGTAGGATGCAGGTCCCCTGCACCGCTGCGGGGGATCTGTATCCTAACCCTGCTGCCTGCCCGGTGCCCAGAACTGCATGTCCCGGGCGTCGGGCGCTAGATCCCGAATATAGGCCGCACCCCCACTTTAAAGACTTAAAGTGGGGGGAAAAAGTGCGGCCTATATTCGGGCCAATATGGTATATACTCTTCCTGTAGCATAAACACAATGTTAGGGTTTAGTAGATGGAGCCCTGAATGCAAAGCTGGATATGTTGGTAAGAGCCAGAAGCGAGGTACCGATAGGGATTGAGCGTAATCGTGGTCAAGAATAGCAGAGGGTCAGTTCAGGCAGCGTAGGTTCACAAGCGATATTCAGGCAAAGGGGTCAGAATCCAAGGAGACAAATAGCCAGGATAGACTGTCACAGTAGTGAGTATACTGAGAGCACAGTACTCTGGGTAGGAAGAGACTGTTTTATAGGGAGGGGGGCACACCCCTCTGACATCATAATTGTGCCTAATTACCCCATCTGGAGTTGTCCTGCCTACTGCCCCTGTGAGAGATGGAGGACATTCCTCCATTTCTGTTTGGAAGGCCCCCCTCGTGTTCTGGGCGATTTGCAGCCCGCGGCGTGGGGCCATCATTTGGAGAGACAGTGAGTGCCAGCCGAACCCTGTGAGTGCCAGCAAGCGAGCCGACCACGCCGAACCCTGCTCCGTGCGCCAGCATGTCGGTGGCCAATGTGGAGAGGAGAACGCAGAGTGGGAAGGAGGTAAGTGCGGCGGTAGGCACCTGACACTCACTGGAGTTTGATCTTCATAACGAATAGTGAAATCTAGGAGCTGAAACTACAACTCTCCTGCAAACTGTACCTTTGGCAAACGTGTATCACTTGGGTGGGGTAAAAAGGGTTGAAAATCCATCCCAATTGTTCTGCGATTTGCTAATGGTGCCATTATGTCGCCTGTATTCAGGTAGGGGTTTCAGCTGTACACCAAGGAGAAAAGCACCATTATTTAATTCTTGTGGAACAGTTTTCTGAGCATGTCTGAAATGTATTACTTCATACATAAAAAGGAAAAAAATATATCATGCTTTGAAAAACACAAACACTGTAATAAGCTTTAGAACTAGCTCATTGTTAATCATCTGTTGATTATGACTTTATTGTCATAAAAGGATAATGAGTCGTAACCCTGGACCGAGGTTTGCAGGAATTACTACAGAATACTGTAATCTGGTGCAAAATAAAGATCTTTTGAGCAAGGCTTCAATAAAAAAAAAAAATTACATATCTGATAGCAATCTGGCAACAAATATGCATCTGAGCCCTTTGATTATGTTTTGCTGCCAATTATAATAATGCTTAAGAAAATCGAGACTTGTGGAGATACTGTGAATTCCGATCTTTATTCAAGCAAGGGGCTTTCCATTGTTATATCCCAATGGGAAAAACTTCCGTTGGGATGCGCAGATATTATTAAACCAGCAACGACGATGTGGAAACCAGCTCATGAGCACCAAGGATGGTTTAAAAAATTCATGGTCGTTCCCAGATATGATCGATGTATAAATGTATTCACTAAACTGAAGGTTTGCAGGCATGTTAAGCATTTTAAATGACCAATCTGACCACGTATTACAGACCTCTTCTGCAGTTGAGCTGACCATGTCTTGCCAGGGGATTTCTGTCTTGAGATATTACCTACACATTTTACAGGCCCAGCTTAGCCCTTCTTGCCTGAGGAGCTGACTTGGATTGGCCCTTGGTAATGTGGCATTTTTATATTTTTCAGGAAAGTACATTGTTCTTGAAGCAGGAGAGCATGAAAAATCATAACGTTTAGTACTGGTGTTCCAAAGCCCCTGATTTCCCAGCATAATTTACACGCATTCACTTATCATGAGTGGACTTCGGAAGCTAAAGGTGCGGTACTATCCTGAGGCCTGGGCAGACGTCAGATGGACCATATGTGAATCCAGAGAATTGTGGCAAATAAAGACACATTTTGCTACTTTTGTGACAAGAGGTAACTTGTGTAAGGACGTTTGATGCACTTTGCAGAACAAATATTTACACAGTCAGATTACACAATGCTTTACATGCAATGCAATCAGGGCTGTGTTCCTATGTGTAAGAGGCTTTCAAGATGCAAGAATGACCTTTACATATAGCAGAGGATAATGGGTAGGCGAGTGAAACCGAAATACGGCATTCCTTTAAAGGGACGCTCCATTGCCCTTATGGAGCTCCACCAACGAAGAATGCACATTAAAGTGATTTCCAAGTACAAAATCCAACATAAATAAGGCCACCTAAACATAGTAGAAGCTGTAGCTCCAGTGTCATTAAACCCACAGTATTGAGCCACAAACTGCTATTAAAGTATCCCACAGGACTCTGGACTTCATAAAACAAAACATGTCTATATAATTGCAAATACATTCTGATAAGATAAAAACCCAGACTGTCCTCAAACTCTGTCATAGTAAAATATTAAACTCGAGTGTTACAAGTCAATGGTAGGTCAGATCTAACCAAGCAAACTACAGGGATTTAAAGGGACACCCAACCAAAAGAATGACAACAAGAGTTTTGTTCTATACAACGGAGAAGGTATATGCACAATAGTTTACAACGTACTTTTGTTGCAGAGCTATTAGAACGCGCACAACGAAACCATAGAGGTTTATACGCCTTTTTTAGGATTTGGTTTCTTGGACTACAAAGAAGTATACGAATCTAGTTCTAATACAAATACACACGATGACGGGAGTAGTCCGAAATAAAACTAACATAAAAATATAATTTCATATTTACTTTATGACACACTCGCGATTATGGAAGGAGCTTGCACACATAGTTTGGGCATAAAAGAAATATGTAGCCAGATTCCATTACGTGTACAATAGACAAAGACACTGCTGCAGTGTCAAATCTTTCCAAAGACTTATTTCCTGCTGCCAGATGGAGGGTACAAATTGCTGATCAGAAGTAAGAAGAATGTTTAAGTTTACAGCCATTCCCAGTTTCAGTTTAATGAGTATCACCTTATATGTAACCTGTTCATAGAGGGGTATATCACAGACTGATATTGGGGGATCTAAACAAGACTCTTGCATATACGTATAGAAAGTAATCCGGCTGATTTAGTCGGTAAAGCCAGTAAGCAGACCAAACGCTTGAGACTTGGATCACTTGGAAGAGGAAATAAGCAGCAGTTGTGTAATTTTTTTTTTTTTTTTGTAATAAATACTTACTATGCATTTAATTTGCATTCATCATTGGCGACACTGTTTGGGACAATGGACAGTTCCCCTAACTGCAACATCACTTTTTCAGGAGAACAAGTTATTTTTTATTTTTTTGTTTAAATCTGCTTATTGGCAGTGGCATAAATGCAAAACAAAAGGAGAATAGAGCACCGAGCAATATACAGTGCCAAGAGAGTCAATGTAAACATACCAGTATGAAGATACATCATGATATTGACAGTGTCATCACATATAGACAAAGTACAAATGTACGTGGAAAACACAGTGCTCTGTCAAGGAGACAAAGCAATAAAGCCCGAAAGTATACCACATGGTTTTCGTGAGAACAAGTTATTTTATTAATAGGTTAGTGAACCAAATCGCTCCTGTTTGAGATTTAAACAGACTTTTACTGTTGCACGTTTACCAGTGAAGAAAAAAACATTATATATAATATACACATACAGTGGGCCGCAGGCAGGCGGTTTCTTTAACAAGCAACTGAAACTGAAATCCTGGTGACGGCTGCCAGGTGCAGTGAATGCAGAAGCGCATTGGCGGTTTTTCCAGACCTTCAATCTCCTGAGTGCTGTTCTAATGCACTTATAACATAAATCAATCTGCGTAATGCATCTGTCCAGATTCTGTTGATGCATATATATATACTGGATGGGTGACAGCAAAGACAACGCCCTGCAGTGCTAGAATTATACAGACCTGCGGGGCGTGAGGAAATAATGGACGGTCATGTCCAAATGAAAACTGTTAAAAGATGCAACGTGGAAAACGAGTTCTAGTATCAAAGTCCCATATATAACGAAACCCTGTATGATCTAATAATTATATATTCCATAGAAAGAGGAGGATGTACCAAAGAAGCGAGGCTGGTATTTCTTATATCTAGTCATTTCCAGGTATTTGTCATGGGCTTGACGAGCCGCTTTACCAGACGACCGAGGTTAACAGTGTAGTGTGCTTCACATGACTCAGCACATGCATGTGCTTTGAAGCTTTATTTCGAGTATGCACCTGTCACGAGCATCTTATTCAAACACATAATCAGCACTGGCTTGAAATCTTTTATTACAAGACTGAAAAAACTTTGATCATGCAATCCAACGACACCTGTCACAGAATTGGGCAAAAAGGGCAAGTAGTGGGCATGTGACCACATTGCCAGCTACCAGTTCGGCTCTGTCTGTCAAAACCATCACTCCCAGAAGTCCCAAAGCATATGATGTGCAGTCGTGCACCACCTAACATTTAATATTTCCACCCATTCCTGCCATCACAGCACTGGGCTATGTCTTGTATGAAGCAGTGCCCATCCTGCCCGACTGGCTCGATGCATTCCATCTCAAACACATTTAAACCAGCTTCAACAATTGTGTAACAATTGTCTTAAACTTTATGCTCACTTTTGCAACATTATCCCCAGATTCCAACATAAATATGCGGAATCGGATTGTCTTAGTCTTGTCGTTCCCTTTAATAGTACATATTGTAAGAAGCGCTGTATAAATAAAAGGTACTACTGCTAAAAAGGACTAGCGAGCAAACCAATACAATGGGAGTTATTTATAAAAGTAACAAGTGCAGGGTCATTCTTCCACTTTGCACCAGAAGCACTTCTGTATCAACAGCATCTTCTGTTTACACGGCATTCTGCAATTAATAGCTGTTTCTAAGTAGTTAATATTAATTCAATAAAAAACACCAACTTCTATTTAGTACTAAAAGCGTCCCCACAATAACCCCAGTTATACCTCTTTAATACCCTTTATTATGCGAGTCACTGGCCCTCTTGTGACCTGAAGGCCATTTGTCACAGAAGCAGACGATTTTGACGTTTTACTTGTCAACTTTGGAGTTTCAGCACAAAGATACTATGATGACGTAATGAAAGGAGTGGACTCCATATTGTGCTGCAAACTTTAAAATTCACTTTTTTTCACACAAAAAAAACCCAAAAGTCACCAGAGTTTCAGCTTTAAGCAAAAATAGTTTTATATAATGTCTAATGCCGTCATTAGTGTCAAACCGTAACCACCACAGTGAACATAATACTGTGCATTATATCACACATTTATACACATATATATATATATATATATATACACATATCCCCTTAAACTATGCCGTATAAGCAAGGCTGGGTTCTATTTAAGACTGAGGAGTATTGGCGCTATTACTTGACAGAACACCTCAGCACTTACCAGGTTCTCGATCTGTCTGACCATGGTGGCGGGAAGAGAGAGGGCGCAGAGGCTGGGGATCCGTGTGACAGGGCAACCAGGTGCACAGTAACAAAAGCCCAAGACACAGGACCAGTGCGGTGACAGGCGGGCGTTGCCTAACGGAGGGAGGGGCCTACGGGAGAGTTAACATCAGATGGGAGAAAACTAAAAAGTGGGAGGAGCCACGCGAGGAATGTGGGGATGGCGTTACGCGAGAATGGTCGTAGCGCAGCAACGGAGAACGGCCAAGTCAGTTGAGACTGTGGGGCGGAGTCGAACAGCACTTTGGGCGGGGCCTTTGGGGAAGAGGCTGGGATCACTGAGTCACTTGGGTACATGGGCTGTGGAGGCTACAGCAGGGAGCTCTACGCCAAATGCGTGGCTAGCAATGAATGGCAGGAAAATTGGTAGGCGGGGGTAGTGTAACGGTACGAGAAGCGGTTGCTAGGTGAGGAATATGTGTGAGTGACATGGTGCTCCGCCAATGGGGTGTTCCGGAGCCTGGGAGTATGCTCGTTACCGAATGAATGAAACTGCAGTGTGTGACTTTAGCATGTAAAGGGGTGTTATGGGAACGGCTAACAGTTCAAAGACGGCCACCAGAAGATTTAATGGAGATATCACATAGTTATCCTTAGTATTGGTGGAACTTTCTTTCACTTCATTATTCGTTACGAAGGTCCAATTCTGGCCGGATTCTGCAGCAAGAAGGGCCAAGCTGGCCCTGTATAATGCATGCTTCAATGCTGTTCCCGCAGCAGAAGCTCACTGAGGTTGGATGGCTTAGTCAATGGGGTTTATTCACTAAATGGAGAGATGGCAGGATAGTTGGGTTTCAACTCCCTTGATTCATTGTTTGTTATACATGGTCAACAAGGGCAGGTTCCTCCAGCAAAAAAAAGGCTGAAATTGTAATTCAATGTGTGAAGAAATCTGGTTTAACTCTTCCTGTCAGCTCTCCTTTTAGTGAATAGACCTCGAGGAGTAAATTCCACAATTTCCTGCCAACTCTCCCTTTAGTAAATAGACCAATATGTGGAATATATTTCTCTCCCGTCTCTTAGGTTTAAATTTAATAGAAGCATTTAACCTTTTTGAGCGCTGGAACACTTTGAGGCATTTCCACATAATGTTCTAAAGTTACCGCATTCCCTGAGTACTTTTTTATTGAATGCGTGTAGACTGAAGTAAAATATATTTTTTGTAAACACATACTGAAAATTGGTAATAACACAAAACCCTCATTTGTCCTAAAACAACATGTCAGTGTCCCCAAACCACTTGTGTATGCCATCTTTGTACCCAAGAAGCTTATCAGTGCCCCCAAACAGCATGTCTGGGCCATCTTTGTCCCCAAACAGCTTGTCTGGGCCATATTTTTCCCCAAACCACTTGTGTGTGCCATCTTTGTACCCAAACAGCTTGGCTACCGCAAGCGGGTCTCCTGAATATGACAAATTCTTTGTTAAAACAAATTAAACATATCTTGTGGTACATCGGCCACAGGGAATAATTGACCATCCAACAATTCCCAACAAAAATATAAGTTGAGTTTTTTCATCGATCTAGGATTTTTACGCCAGAGGGGGAAAGAGAGTTTACCTTGTTGCATACGCTTGAAGGGTATCATCTGAAGACATATAGGAGTTTTGAGGGATTGCCTGGCCCGGGGTTCTTGGTAAAGCATAAGCCCATGCAAATATATCATTATGTACAACTAAATGTCCCAGATCCACCTTCCTGTCGGAACTTGCAGGCTTTGAGAAGATCACCCCTCCCCATATTTTCTCCTCTCCCCTTTCATTTCTGTATTTTATTTTTTCTCTCCATTTTTTTTTTTCCCTCTCATCTTTTTACTATATTCTCTTTCATGTCTCTCTCTTTCTCTTCCATTTTCTCTCCTGTCCTTTTTCTTATGACTTTTTTGTACCTTCTCTCATCCCTCTGTATATTGTCCCCTATCAATCTTTTTTTCCTCTTTATTCTCTCGACTCTCGTTTCTGTCTACTATTTTTTTGTCTCTCCCTTCCCTCTACTTTCTCTCTGCTAAACCAAACATTTTAACTGTCAACAGTCAAACCATGCCCATGGCTACACACTTGCTCACCCCCAGCCACAACCTCTCAAAAGTGTGTCTAGGAAGTAGCATAGAAAAATGTGTCAACGCTAGTTCTACTCCAGTAAGGGGATATGAAAGCCAACTTTTAGCATTTGCTGTGACTTTAAATCCACCACAATGCATCAAAGAGGCATCATGTATGCACAGGACACCTGCTTGAAATGTGACAAAAACAAACAAGCCAAACAGGACTCTGGTGAAGCTCATTATTATAAATAATATATTTATATTATGTATAATATGTATGTATTTATAATATGTCAAAATTTGTACACAAAAGAAATGTTTTCTTCAAACTATATTCATGATAATATAGTTAACATAAGTTTTCCAATAACTGATTTGTGAATATTATTGCTACGTGTAGTGCTCACATAACACTTCTGGTTTAAAAAAGCTACATGTCGTTTGACTTATTCCATTTGAATTAATAAAAAGTTTATAGTACAAATTATTTTGTACTGTTTTGTATTTATTTCATCGGGCACCAACACTGTGCATGAGGCCCATACATAGATGTCAAATTAAAATTAGTTAATGAAGTATTTTTTAATAACAACAGTTTACCAGATGTTACTTTAATGGGATATTATAAATGAGTTCTGCATTATTATATATCACCATTTACATTTAACAGATTTCACATTGGTATTGTGTCCACAACATTAATTATCATCTCCCAAAATAAAACATTTAGAAAACATCTGCCACTTAGCTAGGTCTGCATGTCAAAGGGGCAGCAGCACTACCAGAGGCAAATCATTTTGCTAAATGGTAGGCGCTGGAGTAGGGGTGGGCTGGGGTAGGTGCTCTGGGCCAGGTCTAGGGCAGGGACCTCAATAAATAGCACACTGTTATCTGGTAGAGTCCACATTGATTTTGTGGTGCTCGTTTTTTGTTTAAAATGTGTTTTCCCTTTTTTATTTATTTTTTTACATTTAATTATTTTTTTTTATCTAAATTCATTTAACCCTTGTAGCCCTGTGTTGCTTGTATTGCTCGATCGTTCTGATCGGGAAATTGTCCCGCTTAAATTTTATTTTTTTTTGTAGAAACTTGTTTTTTATTTTATTAGTTAGGTGGGCAATTGGGTGGGTGAGGTGAGTTAGTGTTAGAAATGCATTTATAGTTTTGTGTTCAAAATGCCTCATACATATAGTATGGAGAATCATCCTATTCTGGTTTGCAGTTCACACACCGCAACTGCCTCAGATATTGAGCCGATTATCGATTCCTCAAATAACTGTTCAGGGGGCTCTGCTGCCATCCCGTAACCCCCCAAAAAGGAGGTGTACAGAGTCTATGCTTGACCCCCCAGTGGTTGTAGCAGAAAAAGATGAAGGTTCAGAAGTGGCCATCACAGTCTTCTGACCTTAATATCATCGAGCCACTCTGGGGAGATTTCAAACAAGCCATTCATGCAAGACAACCAAAGACTTTGCATGTCCTTGAGGCATTTTGCAATGACGAATAGGCAGCTATACCACCTGCAAGAATTTGGGGCCTCAGACAACTATTACAAAAGACTTAGGGCTGCAACTAACGATTATTTTCATAATCGATTAGTTGGCTGATTATTTTTTCGATTAATCGGATAAAAAATGAATGTAAATATTTAATTTATTTAAAATAATTTAATAAACAGGATGTTAAAAACAAACAGCAGAATAATTTTTTTTTTATAAAACGCATTTCTTGTTTTTATTTCCCAACCTGCCCCCCCAGTTATGCACATTTGAGCCCAGGCTTGCCACACTGCTTGTATAATATGAGGCCTACCAAACAGTGTGAGCATGCTGCAAATACAGTGTGTTGGCTGTACAATGTATACAAAAAACAAAAACTGTCTGCGCTTTCTCACCCTAATAAAGTTGGCAACAAATATATAAACATAATATAAATGAGAGGTTTTGGTTATATTAATTGGCCAAAGCATAATTAACCTCATCTGCCTCAAGGCACACTCTCAATAGGGTGAGAACCTACTCTCACCTCCTACATAGTGGGCACACAAAGCAGTTTATACTGCTACCAAAACCTTATTAATGTGTTGGGGGAGGTGCAATTAAACCTCCTCCCATTTAACCCCTGGACAGCAAGCTGCAACCAGACTGATGAGGAGCCAACAACCTCAAATATGTGCAAACAGGGAAAAGAAAAAATGTCGGTGCGCTAAGCTAGTCTCAGGCTCAAATAATACAAATGTATAATATGAGGCCTACCAAACAGTGTGAGCATGCTGCAAATACAGAGTAGGTTCTCACCCTATTAAGAGTGTGCCTCGACGTGGCAAAAACTCGTTAGTGAAAAAACGCAGCAGCCAGATGTTAGCTGTTCTTCAATAGGAAATCGCAGAATGCCATATCCACTTGGCGTTTTTCTGTCTGGCGTTTTTCTGCTTTTTTGGGCTCTGTGGCAGTTTTTCAAAATCGCAGCATGTTGACACTCTTGCGTTTTTTGCAAGGAAATCTTGGCGTTTTTCTCCAATAGAAGTCTATGGGAGAGAAAAAACGCCATGAAAAAGCCATGTGGGTTTATTGCCTTGGCGTTTTTTATGGCGTTTTTTCCACAGTTACAATGCAGAGGATGGACCCAGTATCTGCGTGTCCTACGAGAAATAGGCTGGAAACAAACAGTTTCACACAAAACAAAGTTCATATTGAATTCTACACCATTTGGAACAAACATGCCATTACAAACAAACATACGCGACGCATCAACTGGATCCTGCGTGCCAAAAGCAACAGCAAACAATTTGCACCATCATTTGGGGCCAATCTTCCTAGAGGAGCAGACATTCGGAATAAAGCATGCCTTACAAACCACAGAAAAGTGACAAAAGGGTCCGCCGGGGCGTTTAAGTAGAACTCTACCAAGTAAATGACATCAGGGGGCAGATACTTGCCATTTATCCTAATCCATTTTAGCTGGGTGAACTGCAGGGAGGGACTGGTAAGTAGGAACTGCTGCTGTGAGTCACTGAATGAAACGGATTATATAACGAGGGGTATTTTTCAGAGCGTTTGCTCTGAAAAAACCCTCATTTTATCATCGATGAAAATCGATTCAACTAATAGATAATGAAATTCGTTGGCAACGATTTTCATTATCGATTATTATCGATTTTATCGATTAGTTGTTGCAGCCCTAAAAAGACTGCATGCTGTCATTGATGCTAAAGGGGACAATACACGGTATTAAGAACTGAGGGTCATTTCAATTTTTTTTTATTGTTGCCATGTTTTGTTTTATGATTGTGCCATTCTTTTATAACCTACCATTGAATATGAATCCCATAAGTAATAAAAGAAATGTTTTTTTTAAAAAATGGTACATATACTACCAATTATCCAAGGGTATGCAAGCTTTTGAGCACAACTGTATACTTTGACAGTTATTACACCAGCATTGATTTATCTAGAATTCTGTACTGCATAGACACATTTGCCTGTGGGACTGTCAGAAAAAATAGGAAAATATTTCCCCAGCAAAGCTGTTGGCAAAAATCCTACTTACGGCAGGATGAATCACTGCCCCTTACGTACAGAGACAAAAAGGACATGTACATGAGTTTAACCATCCAGGATGAAAGCACAGTGACAGTGCATATAAAGCCTTCCTACAAAAAAAGTTAAAAAAACATGTTACATCCTGGAGTACAACAGGCACATTGGGGGAGTGGACCTCGCAGATCAGTACATACTACCATACCTTGTAAAGCCCAAATCAAATACCTGATATAAAACATGCACACCTTTGTTATGGAGTGTATAAGCCTTTCCCTGAAGAAAGGGCTAACTGCTTGCAAGAGTCTAAGCCCAGTACTGCAATCTAGTTGGTTGGTATCTGCTGCTGTAGCAGTTACCTGGGCTTAAAAGAAACACAACTTCGCTTGAACAGGCAATGACAACACTAAGCAGCCTGGATTTATTTTGTTTGGAAGCCTTTTATTTTGCCCTTAAGTGAAGGCATAACTAAGTGGCAGTGAGGTTTTGTTATATGTTTAACCTGTATATTTTATGTTACTTTTTATGAATACTTTGTATGCTAAGAAGAGGAGTTGGTGATTTTGAAAAAAAAGAAGAGGAGTTGGGAACTCCATACAATTGAAAATAAAAGACTGCAGAAAAGATACATTCGGATGGTGTTTCATCCATCAAGGTCCACTCAGTTACAATCTTATATAAAACAAACGGTATAGGGAGGACATATAGCTTCTTAGAATACCAGGTCAAAGCATTTACTCATATTCTATTGGAGCAGCTCCCTACTCCTGCAAACTTACAATCAGAAGGTGTTGTTCAACTGAGTGAGATACATATTCTTTAAACCACTTCAGTCCCTTATGGAGGTACTGGTACGTCCATAAAACACATCTCAAGAAACCCCTATGGAGCTGAATCAGTGGGACTGCTTTGCATTTTAACCCGAAAGAGATTCTCAATACAATTTAAAGCCTTCTCTGGAGACCATTAATAAGAAACCTCTGTGGCAGGAGGCACTAACATTTTTGTAACTATTTTTATATCTTTTAAATATTTTTATATAATGACACTCTGCTACAATGTAAAGTAGTGAGTGTACAGCCTGTATAACAGTGTAAATTTGCTGTCCCCTCGAAATAACTCAACACACAGCCATTAATGCAGTGTTGTCACATGAAAAGATATAATAAATATATTTACAAAAATGTGAGGGGTGTACTCGCTTTTGTGAGATACTGTACATAGTTATACTGTATCATTTTATAAATACCCAATATCTAATTATATAACCAAATTAATGGTTGGTGTCTTCAAGTCCGTGTTCTGAAATAGAACACCATTTGAGTATATGAAACCCCTTCCTGGCAAATTGTTTTCACGCTCTAAAGACAAGAGCTTTTTGCAATTTAAACCATGTGCTTGTTAAACTATAATCCTTGCTAAACTATATAACCCTTTCCATGTATAGTTAACCCATAAACTGTGTATACGTTATATTCATTTTAAAGACAAGTAGAGCTTTTGTTTGAAACAATATGCATGCATATGACACAATATTTATTAACCCTAATACATATTGTTAAAAATTGGAGAAAAAATATTTTTTTTGCATTTATGTTATATAAATATTTCTTACACAGAATAGGTTCTTAGTTCAGCAAAAATGATATTCAACATACAGTACATATGTTTTTTTATTATATGTCAAAATACATACTCATATTACAATTACTCAATTATTAATTTTTTTTAACAGAAGAGTTGTGGGCAGCAAAGATTTTTTTGAAGTATATTTATGTATTTTGTTGCTTACATCATAGAGCAATGTAACATGTTTAGTTTCCTTTAGTATTTATAGTCCTTAGGAAGAACTGCCCTGTTCCCAGGCACCCCGGCTGAGGCGCTCAGCAGAGTCACTTAATGTATTTTAAGTGACCCCACAGAAGAAGCAGGGTTGCTTGTCCTACTTGATGGTAAAGGCTCTGTGCGAGGTGAGGGGGCAGAGCAGGATAAAAGGAAAGTGAGATTATGTGTGAGCATATGGTGTTACTGTATTGTGCATATTAGTATGGGGCGTTAGAGTGAATGTGGAGATCTCAGAGTGTGGGCATGATAAAATTTAGAGCTTTCGAAACCCCCAGCTGAATTCTGCTGTGGCTGTCAATGGCTTGCTAATAAACTACATACTTGACCTTGATGCATCCCTGTCCATGGGGCCTAGGGAATACTTGTTATGCTTATTAAATAATGTATACTGTCACATCCATACTGCATGTAAAGAAAGCAATCACAGTAAAGGGAGGTAAAGATTTTGGCTTGCCGCAGCACATCTCACAGTTATTAGTAGGCTTTATCCCAGATTATTACTGTGAAGTAATGGTGAGAAAACACCAAGCTTTTGTATTCTCGGCATTTTCTCTTACATTTGTCACCAATGAGGGGGCCCTCAAAAGTCAAGATGTCCTGGTCTCTGCACCCCACTAGGGATGCCCCTAACATCAAGTTTAGCATTATTATTTTTTTAAACTCTGTTCATTTAATATTTGCATTCTTTCAAAACGAAAAAAAGTATTTATCTGAGGTAGAAGCAGCAGCTCCCCTTTTCCATAGTATGAGGTTCTTGCTGCTATGTGGAGTGAATCTTAATTTCCATGATTATCTATGATATTATGGCCATATCTATGTTATATCTATTGTTTTTAGTAGTATATGTATTTGAAGACTGAATTATAACGTTCCACTTTGTATTACCTAACAAAATAAAATTACATATACACGATATGTACCATTGTAGAAGAACAGAATAAAAGGCAAATAGTTACAAAAATAGGACAAATACTTATGTTTCATCGCAATTGATGTTACTGGAAATGAAAGTTCATTTCTGATATTCTAGGGCAGATTTATATTGACAGGATTTATAGTACTGGCAATGGATTTTTTTGTTGTTTCTTAAAATCAAACGAGGTATACACGGTTTACATTTTTATATATCTTTCATAGCAATTAGACCACATACAGAGCTGGAATTACATTTTTTAAATTCATAATGAAAAATAATATCCACAATAAATTGCTGCATATCTAACCCCTTGACTCTTACTTGTAGATAATGAATCTGTCTTCCAGCATGCTGTTTTTACTGAAGTGAAATTAATATTTTTCTCATATAAAGTATTATGGAATGATTTGTTATGCTGCATCAATGAAACTTGGGAAGAAACCAAAACTTTCCGTAGGCAAAAGAGAATCTAAAAGTTCAAAACATTGGCAAACAGAAAATTTGGTTTTTTTTGGTTAAATTGTGTGAATTGAATTATCTTATTGAGTGATGTTTTAGTTTGGAGTGGCTGGAAAGTGATACTGTACATACAGTATTAATCTGGGTCTAATAGAACAGGTACTTGTTTTAAAAAGTCATTAGTACCTAGTTGCATAGAGGAGTCCTTTCTACAATTGAGGTGTGGCTCAGGTATTTTTTTTCAATATTTCCACATTCTGTCAATGATTTCCTTTACAGGCCGAAAACAGAAGGGAATCGGTTACTTCTGTACAGAACTTTAGTCTTACTTAAAAGTAAAATGCTTGCAAGTACATTGTATATTTGATTTATTGGAATATAGGCCAGGGGCATCTGTGTTTCTTTCATGCTGTAGTGATTGGGAAATTGATTTCTGCAGTCCTTATGGATCATATGTGTCCTCTAAAAGCCCTTTCATTAAAGCTACCTAGCATCTTTGGACAAGAATCTGAAGCTTGCTGCCTTTGTCTGGTTTTCGCTTAAGTCATGACTCAAGACAAAGCCTTTTTTGGGAACCTCCTGTATAGATTGTAACTTCTATGGATGGAGGGCATCCATGGAAGGTTTGTTTGTCCAAGGCTTCTGGTCCTCCCAACAGAGTCCACTTCTAATTAGCTTTCTGGAGCTTTCTCCAGTATGGAAATCCTTGAAACCAGTAAAGATTCATTTATAATAATATAAGGAAGATAATATTAGAAGATAATCATCTGGTGGCCATTCACATAAACTGCCTAGGGTGCACAAAGAGCTAGAATTTGAGCAGTCTTACAAGATGTATATCAAACTAGGCCAAATCAAATCTCCTTCATATATCAGCAGTCTACGGGGGACTGTCAGTATTGCTATACATTTTCTAAGTAGGCAGAACATTCTGCCAAGAGAGAGTGGACCTCTAAGTTCTTGAGGTTGTTCCAGGAGCAGCTATAAAAAGACTGTCTCTGATTGTGAGGGTGGTCATAAATGTTATAGAGGACAAGGTCTTAGTGATCCTGATGACCCTGGTCTGACCCAAATAGATCTGGTCATTATTGGTCATTATATGTAATGTTTTTGTGATAGGAGGCTTACTATTTTATTTTTACCTCTGCATTGTTATATTAGCTGGTAATCTATGGTAGTGGTAAGTGTTTGCTTTCTGTCCCTGTAGGAGCCCCATATCAAAGTAGAGAAGGAGATTTTTGCAGTGTCGGACGTACAACTATATTATGGATACATTATTTTTTCCTCCTAAGAAGCCAGGAATATAAGAATGGTGTTTATTCTTGTAACTTTTAGATTTGATGGAAGTAAACATATTTTACAGATGAACTTGTCTAACTGTATACATCATTTTTTAATTTCTAAAGTAAAAAATGTAGACATGTAATAGTAAGTCATTCATTTGCTTTTGTCACCTGATACACCATTAAACATTTTACATCACATAAAACATGCTATCTGTGGCCATACAACTAGAGTGAACAAAACCTATATCTAAATGGACATTGCTGGAAAGTATGAACAGTAGGGGTAGTGTTAATTGGCCTCTTGGAAATTGGTCTTTTTACCAAGACATAACAACTAGATTATTCCATTGGTTGCTGTGTTAATCTAGCCATTTTTAAAAACTTTGCAACCTAGTTGACTTTTTACACATTACGAAAATACGATAAATAATACACCTGTTTATTAACTCAGTGCATGATGCTTTGGCAAATCATTGTTTAGTTAGAGAGCGGCATCAGGAGTGAGCTCTCATCAGAGACCCAATTACAATGCCATGTGCAAATCCTCTTATTCTTGATCACAGTATCAAAAGCACATTTGAAGTCTTTGTGTTCATCCTTGTTGATATCCATCCCCATTATTCACTGAACACACAAAAACCTGGACCTTCACAATACAGTCTCAGTAGTTCTTAAGTGAAGGACTTCTTTATAATTGATTTCAGTGTTTTGTAAATTAATTCTCAACTGATATTAATTAAAGTGTCAGCTAAATGTGTTCATTGAAGGGCTATATCCATAAATGGAGGCTTCATGTATACGTAGTATATGAATGTCTCCCAGATGTTTACCTGACAACAAGGCCTCTGCCAATCTGAAGCTAATATTTGATGGTGTACCTAGAACATCTTCATATGAAAGAAACTGCATCTTTTCTGTAGAGTTCAGTGTTGCCTCAACTCATTATCAGTCTTTGCTGAATGGACAGGGCATAAATCTCACAATCTCATGCATAGTAACCTCTCTGAGTGTTGATTACTAGTTCCTTTAGCCCAAAGAAATTGGCGATATTTATTGGACCAACATATTGGTCCAATAGATTGCTTGTAAGATGTCATGTTTTGTATCTAAAGAAGTGACCTTTGTAATCTAATAGGATCCCATCTGATTCTATGTATGTTGGTCCACAAAACTGTATCACAAAGCTCTATCTACTACTTTTTATTGAACCAATACAGCTACATCCATTTTGGAGATTACTCTTTGTATAAATATGTTATCAAGAACACATATAGTTACATTTCACTACTGTTTCAGTGAAATTGTCTACATCTGACATACATTTGCAAAATATCCAGCAAAATAAGAGGAGTTTATTTACTAAGGGATAACACTGACAGGTTTCTCTAACTAGAAGGGCTTATGTGTCACTGTATAATGTATAAGTCAAGCAGATTTAGCTATGCATTATGCAGAGCATTATGCAGGGCCAACCGAGCTCTTCCTTCTGCAGAAGCTGGAAAAGGGTGGCCCTTTATAAAGTGGAAACCACAACTGTGTGATGCCATTACTGCCCATAGAGGGCAAATGTTCTGATTTATTTTTGGATATTCAATAGGTGTATGAATTTAACAACTGCAATGTTTTTGCACAACTTTTCCTGATCCGATCTGAAATAGTTGCTCATATTATATCGAAGACTGTTAAATAAACAAAGGCTAGTAACTGCGGTATGTTTTTTTTTTTACAGTTATTAGTTATATTTGGTACATATTTCAACTAGTGGGCTGGAAAACAACTTGTTTTCCATCACAGAACACAATACATTTTGTATAAAATGACATAACTTATTCTTCGCCAAGTGCTTTGACTTGCATGTATTAAAGTCTCATTAAATTCAATGAAAACATCCTAGCACTGTTTTCACACAGTAGTTGATGTCACTGAAGTCCACCATAAGTTCAGGTAAAAGCCTAGTGAACTGTAGATCCAATTAAAATCAACAGGAGTCATTTTATTATGTTGCCTAGATCAGAGACTAGCCAGGATGGAATCTGTTCTTTCTTTCATGTGTGCTTCTTTATATTTTTTATAGATGCTATTCTCTACCGGTTACAGCCAGCCTATCCTGCTGTTTCTAATTGTTGGTAGCAATATATCTTTGCACAATATTATTAATAATTATCAGTCCACCAACAGTGAGTTGATCTCTATTATTTTCGTATTTCTGCTTTCATGTTTAGTCTTTAGGAACAATTACTAGTACACGTGTTTTATTACATTGTGTAGCAACCGCAAATGCACTAGGCATGGTTTTTTAAAAATATAGTTTCATTTTTATGTTATTTGTCAATATTATTGTTATCATTGTGGGAAGAATTAGAACCATTTTTAGCAGCATTTGGCTCATATGCACAAGCATAGTTTTAGGTACTGTACTTAATTATGAAGCCCAACACTTTTGCAGCTCTTATTAGGAAAGAGCTTTCACCTGGACATGTTTCTGGTTCACACCCAACTTCTTTAATCCTGCCTTTAACTAGTCAAAAAAAGGAGCACAAGATATATACCGTATTTGCTCGATTATAAGACGACCCTGATTATAAGACGACCCCCCAAATCTGAATATTAATTTAGGAAAAAAAGAAAAAGCCTGAATATAAGACGACGCTATAGGAAAAAAGTTTTACCAGTAAATGTTAATTCATCTAAACTATTTTTTTTTAATACAAGCTATGATTGAGAAAAATATTTTGGTTTTATTTCCTTCTATTTTCCAACCTGCCCCCCAGTTATGCACATCTGCCCCAGAAATGCCTTATACCCCCTATATGCCACTGTGCCCCATGATATGCCTTTTAACCCTCTAAATGCCACTGTGCCCCATGATATGCCTTTTGACCCCCTATGTGCCACTCTGCCTCCAGAAATGCCTTATACCCCTGTATGCCACTCTGGCATTTAGAGGGTTAAAAGGCATATTATGGGGAAGAGTGGCATATAGGGAGGTTTAAGGCATTCAGGAGGCAGAGTGGCGTTAAGGGGGTTAAAAGGCATTTCACAGAGCACTCTGCCTCCAGAAATGCCTTATGCCCCCCATTGAACACCCCCCCCCCAAAATTTACCGGTGCTTCTGACTTCCCTGTCATGTAGCTGGGGCAGCATGTAGATCCCACGCACTTACGCTGCAACCGGAAGGAGGCGTGGCTAACAGCGGGGGGGATCAGAGTCTGATCTCTGACTGCCGGGGAAGGTCTGCGCGATGGACGCAGACAACCCCCGCTGCTAGCCACGCCTCCTTCCTGCTGCAGCGGAAGTTGTCTACGCGAATCGCGTAGACAGCTACACGCTGCCCCAGCTACACACCGGGGACTCAGAAGTACCGGTAAGTGGGGCGCGGGGGGGGGGGAGACAGGAGGATCCAGGTCCCCTGCAGCTGCAGGGGATCTGGACCTTAGTCGTCTCATAGTCAGACCTATCTGATGACCCTGATTATAAGACGAGGGGTATTTTTCTGAGCATTTGCTCTGAAAAAAACCTTGTCTTATAATCGAGCAAATACGGTATATATATATATATATATATATATATATAATGAACACTATTTAAATTATATTTAAGTAATCACGTCATGTTAAAAACCTACAATGTAATTGGTGGGGTTTATTCAATAATCACAATGTCCGTTGAGGGTCAACTAAAGTGACAAGACTACATTTAAGTCATATGCAATCACATACTCAGGGCCGGCCCGACAATGGAGCCGAGTGGGGCAACCGCTCCAGGCGGCACTTTTGAAGGGGCGGCACTTTGCCGCCCGAAGCCCTTTTTTTTTTAAAAGTGAAAGAGAGAGAAAGGGGCGCCGAGTGGTTTTCGCTTACCAAGCTGTTAGTACCCGCTCGGCGGCCCTCTCTCTCTCCTCTGCGGCGAGTCTTCCTGTTCGGTCTCGGTGCCGGCTTGTAATGCTGAGTGCCGGAAGATTTCCGGCGCTCAGCATTACAAGCCGGCACCGAGACCGAACAGGGAAACTCGCCGCAGGACAGCTGAAAGGTAACTACAAGGGGGGGCGGCGGCAGGGACGGAGGGAGAGGAAGGGTAGATAATGGGGGGGGCGGCAGGGACGGAGGGAGAGGAAGGGTAGATAAGGGGGGGGGGCGGCATTTTAAAATTCGCCCCAGGCGGCATTTTGCCTTGGGCCGGCCCTGCACATACTACAACTCGCATATTCAATATCATAAGAGTTGCTTGTCACATAATACAAGTAATGCAAATTTAACTAAAACAAAAAAGAAATGATGCATCCTAGGACATCAAAAAGTGTTGATGATCCCTGACACCCTCAAGTCCTCCTTTTGTGCCCATGGAAAGAGGGAATCAACCCATCCAAAAATCGAGTTGGATACAAGTCCAGCATTGTTCCACTCAAATGTCAATACAAGTTGGAAATAGTGAACCTGCAAGGTGGAAAAAATAATACTCAAAATACAAAAAAGTGAAGCGCAATATTCTAATTAAATATAAAGTATTACACCTTCTGGTGAAGTGGTGCTGCAAAAACACAGGAACAAACTCCCCAAAATGTTCCAAATTAAATACAATCAAAACCACACAAGTGTCTGCGCACCCAAATAATAAGTGAGTAAATTATATGTGCAACACAAAAATAATATGTACAAAGATACCCTTCCAGCGAGAGTTCCCACACACAGTATCCAAAAGGTTCGTATATAAAAGGAAGAGAAAAAAGAAAGAAAAAAAATTATGATGTAGTATATCAAAGTAGGTCTTAAAAAAAATGCTATTAAGCAGATCGGACCCTTACAATTTAAAGGGCATAAATATGCCCATACATAGAGTGTAATGGTCTCCTTAGGGGTTTCTTTATCCCACACCGGTACTTGTAGATAAAGAAGGTAGGCAGCGGAGGGGAGTAGGTAAAAACGATAATTTTAATGTATAAAAGAAAGGCAAACTTGTTGTCCTCCGTTTTCGGATGTTACAGAGTCTAGGCTTCAAACTTCGTAGCAGCGTGTTGACGACATTGGGAGGAGGAGTTGCATTACGGAAGTGGATCAGAGGACTAAGACAGCGTCTCTTTGTTTGAAGCCTGAAGATCAACCCACGTTCACTCAACCTTTTATGAGTATACCAGAGAATCTGTGTGAAATTATAATTCTATATCTTTCATTTCTTTTAGTCCCAAACCTTTCAAACAGCTTGTCTACAACAGCATTTGGCCATCACCAGGCTAGTTCCGGCCTTACAAAACTGTGATTGCAGTTTAAAAAAAGGTTGTCTTTAAGGTACAATTTTAGCTTTCGTTGCTGCTTTTGACACAAATAATCACCTGCTTCTTTTAAGACCCATGTCTTCCATGTTGCACTTTTGGTTGGTTCTTCGTCATCATCTGTTTTCTGTTCTTACTTTCAGAAACCCCTTCTCAACCCCCATTTACTTTATTATTTAAATTATCTGTGAAGAGGACAATTCAATAACAACATTCCATCACCAAGAGTTCTGTCTTTTTATTATAAAATGTAACAGATTTGCCTTTTCTTAAACAGACATTAACAAAAATATGAAACAAATATAATGAACACAATAATTATAACCATACTTACGTACTTGCTGATCTTATTTTCTGACAGTTCAATAAAATAAAAAGTTTTGTACTAACACCGATACAAATAGATCTTCGTTCGATATATTGCCATGGGTTGAAGAAAACGATTTTCTTTATTATTGGCCTTCGGCTAGCTGAGCATGGCGTGGGGCGATATTCCCCAAAATGCAACAATAGATACTTGCTTAGCTTACCACATATTTTAAGGGTAATGGATACAAGTATAGTTTGGTACGGTTTGTCCCTTTGGATGCCTAGAATATGAATCCAACCCTGACAATGGGAGTTGCAGTTTTAAGCTGATTGTTCTGGGAAATGTCTATTCTTAATATGCAGCAAAATACTATTAGGCAGTGAAATATATAACATACATATACTTTGGTGAATTGTAGCAGTGATGAAAATATATACAGTAATCATTTCTAATTAACATTCAACCTTCAGCAGCACATAATTAAAGCACATTTGCATATGAAAATACAGATGAATTATTTTGTTGTTTTTAAAAAAAAACAACTTAAAGCATACTAAAATATATCACATTAGAACACTCAAAATTTGAATTAAAATGCACCCAGATAATATTCAGGATGAAATGGCTTCCCTTTTGTGTGACAAATTCATTCACTGCTAAAATGGAGAAAATCCGCTTTTTCTTTTCCTAAAAGAAACAAAAAGAATCGAAGAAGCCATTATAATGTGATTAAAAAAACCTACAAATGTGGTATATCAATTGAATGTGCAGGGCTTCATTATAATATCAATGAAAGAATGCAAACGGAAATGGGTCATTTGGGCTCATTACTATGCCCTGCTGATGCCCAAAGGACTATTGTGCATGAAAATTGGAAAATTATAAAGCTGCTTTACATCTGTCAATATTATAGCAGAGATTTCGTGGGTGAAATAACTTTTTCAAACATATACCGTATTACACTGTATTCCTAAGAGGACATTACTTCGTCATCGCCACCTTATTTCTATTTTTATTATTATTAGTCATTGATTTATATAGTAAATATAGGCATCATATGATGCCGCACTGTACAACCCTGTAATTTAATAAGATTTATAAAAAATTAATTTGTGTATAGAGTAAATTATTGAAGGGAAATTATATATACATGTACATGTTTACATAGACAGCAAAATATCCTAAAACCAAAATTATTCCAAAAGCCGGTAACCACATGATAGCTTTGCTGAGATAACCTTGATGTCCTCACATGCTTGAATACAACATCACAAATGGTGATTAGTGCAAATGCAGATCTTGAGCTATTCTGGAACTACTACATATATATATATATATATATATATATATATATATATATACCTGGTCTGGCGGTGATTTATGACCAGGAAGTACCAGGTACGTCCCGGTCTTGAAGGGGTTAAAGGTATGTTTACAGTCAAACATGTCTTATAGTCTGAAAATGTCACGTCGATAATATGATACATGACACATTTTGGGTCGCAGGGTTGTCCGTACCAAAAACATATCAGAATGCCAAATCCATTAGAAAGGACAGAGATACTTTGTGTGTAACACAGACAGAAATTCTTACCTGGAGCAGTCTGGACCAGTCCAGCTTGGAGGACAATGGCATCTGTTTGGTCTTACACACCTACCTCCGTTTAAACAAGGAGACTGACACACAGCTGAAACAAAAAAAAAAAAACATGGACAAAACTTCTAATGTAATCAATAAATCAATGCCAGTCATAGTCTATCGATATACAGTCTTGAAATAATAGTCATGTATTCACATAGATGTGTAAAAAGTAACATATGCACTGGAAACAGCAGAACCGTAGCTAGCTCCTTTTGCGGCCATTGCAAGAATTGAATATAGTGCCCATCCAGCTATTTGCATATATACACATACACTACCCTTACACACAACTGTCCACACACACTGCCTTTACACATACCTGCCCATAAACACAAATGTACACATACACTGCCCTAACACACATTTGCCCATACATGCTGCCTTTACACACACCTGCCCATTAACCCCTTCAGGACCGGGATTTTTAAACTAGGGTGTCGCTAAAGGACCGGAGCCGTTTTTGTGTTTTTGCCATGTCTTTCTTCAACTGTAATTTCTCTCTTTATCAATTGGTGCACCCACACAAATCATATATTGGGTTTTTTCAGCACAAGTAGGGCTTTCATTTGAAACCATATTAAGCTGGGTAGTACATTGTTTTGTTTGAAATAAACTGGAAAAAGTGGGGAAAAAATGAAAAAAATGCATTTTTTTACAGTTTTGTATACATACAAATTGTACACACATTGAACCAATGGGAAAAAATTATCCCAAATATATTCATTAACTTGTCCTGATTTGGAAACCAGCCAACATGGCCTGGATTTGTATCTATTTTGACCAGTATAGGGCAAATATTGCAAGGCATGCATCACGTTTTTGAAATGTAATTTTGTCACAGATACTGATTATCCCCCCAAAATTATATGTTTATGAACAGTAGATAAGTCAAGGTGTACAACTAGGGTCATTTTGACACTTTTCAAACAGGGATTTTATCGCCAATTGCTGCCAAATTTTGAGGTATTTTTATATTTTTTTGTTTTTTTTGCATATGTTGCTTTAGATTTTATATTATATTTTGTATATAATATGTGCAACTGCAGAACATCCCCCGGTTCCAACAAGGCCTCACATGCATGGTTCATGCATTTTTTGAGGAAGCTATGAGGGCAAAACTGGAACATGCGCATTTTAGTTTTCAAATTTGGAATTTTCCGAAAATGGTTTACTGGGCCCATATCCCATTTTGGAGATTTTGGAAGCCCCCCACTGTAAATTACCCCATAAAAGTATATATTTATGAACAGTAGACAAGTCAAGGTGTTCAACTAGGGTAGTTTTGACAGTTTTCAGCCAGCCATTTCTTCACTGATGTCTGCCAAACTTCACAGGGAAATTATTTTATTGCGTTTCTAACGCATACATTTCAATGTTGCACTGAATTTCTTGCACACCATAAGTGCAACAGTGGAAGAAAACACCACATTTTGTTCACCAACATCCCCCGATTCCAACAAGGCCTCACATGCATGGTTCATGCATTTTTTGAGGAAGCCATGAAGCCATAACTGGAACATGCGCAAGTTTTCAGAAATTGGTTTACTGGGCCCATATCTCATTTGGGACATTTTGGGTGTATTTTTTTAAAAAGTAAGAATGCATTGTGAGTTGCAATCTGCATTATATAAATGGCTACCTTTTTATACCACGTATTGGTTTTTCTCATTATGAGGTATGGCTGCAATAATTGATCGGCCAAATCCACTCCCCCATATGCCTATTGTAGGCCTTGATGCAGGTAGGCTTTCTTTGGACCTGAGTTTTCCCCCGGACAGGAACAGTGGCATCATCATGAATCGTGCTTAACATGCACACATCCTTCTTCTCCCTATATTTTACAGCCAAAAGTTCTTGTTGGCGTAAAGCTAAGGATGCCCCATATTTTAATTTGGTTTCCCTAATCTGTTTTGGGACCCCTATTCTGCTCTGCCTTATGGTGCCACAGGCCAAGGTGTCCATGCAAAACAACAACTTGAACAAAGGGACACTTGTATAATAGTTGTCCATGTACAAGTGGTACCCTTTGTTCAGTAAGGGGCAAACAAGGTCCCAGATAATTTTTTCACTTATGCCCAGATGGTCTGGGCAACCTGGTGGGTCAAGCTTGGCATCTTTCCCCTCATAAACCCGGAAGGAATATGTGTAGCCACTACTGCTCTCACATAATTTATAAAATGTTACCCCATACCAGGAGCGTTTAGAGGGAATGTATTGCTTGAACCCTAACCGGCCTTTAAATTTCATTAGGGACTCATCAATACTAATTTCGCTTGGGGGTATAAACGGCAGCAAATTTAGTTTGGAAGTGAGAAATAAGGGGGCGAATTTTAAAAAGCCTGTCATATGTGGGGTCATCTTTGGGAAGGCACTGGGTATTGTCATTGAAATGTAAAAAGCGGAAGAGGAGTGCATACCTTCCCTTGTTCATGGTGTTGAAAAATTGGGGTTGAAATAATGGGGTCTGTGCTCCAGTACGACTTTAAAGTGGGCTTTTTTATTATCCCCATTATCATGGTGAGTGCCCAGAATGTTTTTAACTCGCACACATCAGTGGGAGTCCATGCCTTTTGCTTGTTTGCTTTATTTCTAAATTCCTGGGCAGCGTACAAGTTAGTCAGGTAAACTAATGCCTCCCAAAACTCATTGCCCATGAACAGCTCCATAAACTGGCTTGGGGTATATTCTGCGACATCCGGCTGAATGCCGGAATTGGCAGTGAAGGGGGGAACATCTGGAAAAGTGCCAGCTGCAGAGATCCACTCATCAGAGGGATCAGGAGTAGTAGAAGAAGCAACACGGCTCCTTTTAACTGGGGGTGCAGCATCATCAGAGCTGCTGGTAAACTGGCCCACATCAAAATCTGACGCAGTGTCAGTGGCAGAGTCTGACGCAGTGTCAGTGTCTGAGGCCAACATTTTATATGCCTCTTCCACCGTATAAAACCTATCCATATTTTTTTTTTTTATATATTTTTTTTTTGCCCTACCTAACCCTAGACCCTAACCCTAATCCCTACCTAATCAATTCCCCACTAACTGATAAATTCCCCACTAACTAATCAATTCCCCACTAACTAACCCACAGCCACCCACCCACAATTTTAAGAAAAAAAAAAAGAATTAACCCCTTAGGGTCAAATGCTGCTGATTAGCAGTGAAAAAATTATATCAAAATTATTTTTTTATTTATTTTTAATACAAATCGCTCGGGACTCTCTTCAACAACGTGCTCTGTCTCTCTCCAACTCACAACCACGAGTGAGGAGGAGGGAGACAGGGTAATATAGGCAGATACAATGTTTACAAACATTGTATCTGTCAATATTCAAAAGCATGCACGTGATTCGCTTTTCAAACGATCACGTGCATGAAAGTGACGGCGATTGGCTGCTGCACGATCGCTGGGGTCGCCCAGCGGTCAGTAGCAGCCAGCCCTTCGCGATCCCAGCGTCAAGTGCGACGGGGGACCGCTTTTCGGCGGCGACGTACCTGGTACGTCTCGGTCTACCGGTGACCGGTAACCAGGAAGTACCAGGTACGTCCCAGACCAGAAGGGGTTAACTCACATATACACATGCACTGCCCTTACACACCCGTCTTTATACACACATATGCAAATGCACACACAAGCTTACAAACACATAGATAGGTAGATTCAATTTGCCCCAGTTTGATTCTCTTCTTATTTTTGGGTTTAATCTTGTTGAGGTTGGGTATTTTGTTAGGGGTGGGCTGATTTTGGTCTGGCTCATAGATGTGGCCAATCTTAAGGCACAGTCTGCATCGTCTAGGGTTGCTGCAGTCTTTTGTTGTGTGTTCCAAGGCTTCCACAATGGTTACAAATAAAGTCTATACAGTTCTCTTTGTTGTGCTAGCATCCCAGCATAATAGAAGTCACTATTCGTGTTTCTCAATTTAAAGCAAGCTGGGGGTGTCCCTGGTCCTCTAATACAGTCTCTGTCTTCATTACAAATTACTGTGAACTTCCATTTTAGTTTTGCAGAGTTGCTTAAGGAAGGTCACCATATCTTCAAGGTATAAACATAGAGTATACCTTTACTATAGGCAAGTAATCACTAATGCCATGCAGCATACCTTTTAGTTCTTCATCTCTCTCCTTTGCACATTGGAAAGATTTTCTAGCCCTTCTTCAACCACATTTTTCAGTCCACGATCTTCCCATTGTTCCACTTAAAACTGAATTCTCACTGTGTTCTTTAGCCACGCATAAACCAGCGCTGAAGGATTATCTACCTCCATTGGATTTAAAGGCTTTTGAGAGCACACAAAGTACTCAAAGCTATATAAATACTAACTTTCTAAATAAATAAAATAAAATCTGAGACAGAGGTCAACTGTTACCACACCATTAAATAGCCTTCATTGGCCTTGTGAGTGGGGTCCGGTTGGTCTCCCTCTAGCTGGAAGTGAGCAAGGAGGTCCACATTTGGACTCACCTTTTCAAAAGTCCAAACGTGATCCCTGAAGGGCAAAATACTGCACAAAATAAATCTGAGATGAACTCACAGAGGACATCTTAAGTTTTAGTTCTCTTGTGCAAGTACATATTAGTCTGATCCTGCCATGATATGTGGACCTCCTTGCACTCTTGTGCCTAGAGAGATACCAACTTGACCCCACCAATGAGGCCTAGGAAGATCAATGTATGTATGGAGTTGTTGGTTTCCTCATGCAGAGGACCTTTGTCTTGCATTTCAACAAGGTTAACTGATAAATAATTATTTAAAAATGATACAGGATGTGGATATACTTTAAGAGATCTGTGGTGATTGCTCACACTACGCCAGCAAATTAGTTCATTTTGAGGGGGTGTCAGAAGGTCATATGTGACACGTTGTGGCAGAAAACAGCAAGTGAGAAAATAAACTATGTGACCCGATACTTCCTAAATCAGCATGGGATTAAGGAGAACCAATGAAAAATTTCATTTGTGTGTTTAAATAGGTACAATGGTAGCACAAAAATGATTCCCACCACAAAGGAAAAGTTCCCCAACTTTATGTGATTTATACTCGCCTAGCTTTTAGTTTGGGGTACTAGAATAAAGTTTCACCTACAGCAAGATACTACATTGCATCTATAGTCTTAGACAATTGTCAACTTTCAGGGGTCATGGAGCATGGACCTGCCTCACCTATCCACCTACCTTGAATCTTAAGGGTAGGACATCCTATTACTCTATAGTACATTGCGAGGTGGCCAAGTGGGAACTACAACTGCCATGTGTGATACAAAGCACAGACCTATATAGATTGTACAGCTCAGTGGGCGGCCAGGAGTGATCAGAGGATCTCCCTAACCAGCCCATGATCCCCACTAACAGTGGGGCAGCTTGGTGAACAGTGGGAGTTCACCTGAAAATTCAAGCAGATATAAAGGCAATTCATATTTTGTAAATAATTTTAATTTAGGTTAATTAAAATTAAATACATTATTAAAAATTATGATCACGATCTGGCAAGTGACAGTTGCTCTTTAAGCGTATATTTCCCCAGTAATGGATTAAAGCATAATGAAGGTGACACTGACTTACCAAGATGACAGCGAGATCCAGTCCATCCTGGCTGACAGTCACATCTATACGGTGCAGTGCAGCGACCTCCATTCAAGCAAGGCAGGATGCATATAGCTATGGGAAAAAAATGATAAAGAACCCTTAAGCTTTATTAGTAAAGTACTGATTAGTAAGAGACCTGATGCTTTAGAATCAACATCAGAAATTGTATCCACAGCAGTTTATTTTAGTGTTTTCTGCATTTAACATTAAATGTCTTAAAAAATCTGTTTTATAGGCGAGATATGTTTTCTTATAGTATAGTGAGTAAAATGTTAATGACAATATCATAGCTGCCTGCCGCTGACTGTATATAAATTGTGTTCAGGCCTTAACTGGTCAACAGGGACACTTCGCAAATGCCCTGTGAGCCACTGTTTGGCTTACTATTTTAATTACCAAGAATATATTGCCTTTGGCAATCTTATTTTAATAACCAGTTTACAGCCTCCATCCAGCCTTGAATGAATGTTACACCACACCAACACTTGAACAGTTTATGGCTCAATAACAACACTTACGCTCCTCGCAGAGGCGTCCCATCCAGCCATCTGGACATGAACATGCATTTGGCCTTTCACAAACACCACCGTTCTGACATGGAAATCTGCACACAGCTAAAAAATAAGAGATAAATAGGTGTTTAAATAAAATGTTCATAAGTCGTCAAAACATTAAAGGTTAAATAATTTCTAAAAGAAAAAAAAACTATTAAATTACATTTCTCCTGCTTGTTTCTACACCAAATTTAAATTAAGAACACATCTGTGTAACTCAAGTTCATCACATATTTTCACACCACAGCTAAACTTGTAATAAATGATATTTTTCTCTTACACTGGTTATTTTTTCACATACACAACATACTAATAACATTTATTTTGAATATTATATGTGGTTATTCACCACAAAAAAGGCAGCTATATGAAAGAACCTGATATTACTAGAACTGTGTTCTATCTGGACCCAAATTTTGAGCCATAGCTATTATGTTAGCATACCACCCCAACAGTTCAGGTGTTTTTAAATGGGAATACCTATGCAGCAAGAGGCAGGGGTGAGCCATTACCATTAGTGGGTTGGGCCAGAAGCATGGCCACCTGGCCACCTTACATGAAGAGCCACCTTGCATCGATCAGCTGCACTTTGCCTCAAGGATAGCACTTGGGATAGGGATCTGTGCTGCAGTCGCATTGATTTTACAGCTCCTTGGGCCTGTCACGGGACATCAGAGTGAATCCACCTCAACTGACCTATAATGCCCGCTGACCAAAAGCAGGACATTGGTCAGCTAGCTGGGAAAGTTGAACAGAGCCCAAAAACTGGAACTCTCCAGCGACAACCAGGATTGTTGGCAGGTATGTGTTAGGTGCTGACCCAAGACAACGCCCCCAGCACCTACTTCAGTGGTGTGCCCTTTCTATTGATGTCATAACCTGCTACTCCTCGTATAAGGAAACAGAATGTTATGGAGGTCCTCCATGATGAAGTTTGCAGTTCTTTTTACCACCTCTCCTCCATTTTTGTCAAGTTCATGGGACCTATTCAAGTCAATAGACGATGCAATGTATCCTACACCTACTTTGGGCCATGGGAGTGTACATATCCCTGTGCAACCAGTGGCCATCAGGCATGAAATGATTATGATTTTTTTTTTTGCATCAAGCTTTTTTTCCTTTTATATTTTTGGTGTCTCCTTTACTGACGGAGGCAAGGGGGATGCAGAATAGGGTCTCTATTTTTTTCAATATTAATTAAATTTTATAGGAGAGGGTGAATGTTTTTGTTAAGATATGCTAGTTCCAAGCAAAGTACTTCCTTCCAAGCAAAGAAACTTGCAACATTTAAAGTCACAGACACCTGCATGCAAGTTGTTTAAAAATGTTAGCATGCAAGGCAATTAGGGTGACTACATTTTATTTCTGCCATTCAGGGACACACTATGAAGCGCATGAGATCACACACACAGGTGTGTATATATATATATGCGTTAGACATGGATTTTTAACTGCATAATATGTACTTATCTCTTTGAAGTAAACACTATGATTGAAATATGATTTCAAAATAACAGCTGAAATGGCATTTTTTTAATACTACCCCCTGATTAATATTAATATTAGACCCTTCTGACAATATGTATAAATATAAGCCCCTGCTGCCAATAAATTTTCTATTGAAAAAATTGGACCCTTACGCAAGTTTTACCTTGGGCCCCGCTCCACGCTCCCTAGCATGCAATCACTCCCTCACCAAAAAATATAGATCAAATAAACAATACATAAAACACCACTTGCATGTATAGATCAACTGAATAAGACATACAAACCTTATATTTGCAGGTATACATAAATAATGTATGGAAAGATAGCATAGAAGGTATAGATCAACACATTAACACACAAACCCAGCTTTGCATGTATAGATCAATTGGAATTCACATGTGAGCAGTGAAGGCATAGAATCAGACATACAAATCCTGTATTTGCAGGTTTACAATAATACTGTATGGAAACATACCATTGCAGGTATAGATCAATAGAACACACAAACCTAGCATTGCAGATATAGATCCATTGGAAATCACATGTAAACTCAGCACTGAGAGTATAGATCAAATAAACACATGGAAACAGTATTCCAGTTATTGATCAATTGAATAAGACATACAAACCATGTATTTGCAGGTATACATAAATAATGTATGGAAACATACCATATCAGATATGGAACAACAGAATAACACATAAAACCAGCTTTGAAGGTATAGATCAATTGGAATTCACATACAAACTCAAAATACAAAGCATTAAAGGTATAGATAAAACCCCCTAAATTACAGAAATAGACCCTGACCAGCACCCAGATAACACATATAGGACTTGTCAACTTTGTCCCCAAACAGCCTGTCCTATACCATCTTTGTCCCATAAACACCCTGCCTGTGCAATCTTGGTCCCCAAGGCTCAAACACCCTGCTTGTGGCATCTTTGCCTTTCCACAAATCAATTATACATCTATGATACACAAAAACACTTTTACAGTCACTCACTAATTCACACTTTCATTCACACAATCATTTATTCTCTCACCCATTCACACAAATCATTTACACGTATTCATTAATGTATTCTCACAAATTCTTTAATTCTCTCCCTCATTCAGACAATTCATCCACACATTAAATCATACTCTCCCTCATTCAGACAATTCATCCACACATTAATTCATACTTTCCCTCATTCAGACAATTCATCCACACATTAATTCATACTCTCACTCATTCACACAATTCATCTACCCCCTCTCCCTCCCTTCTCACTATCTACCCCCTCTTCCTCCCTTCTCACTATCTACCCCCTCTCCCTCCCTTCTCACTATTTACCCCCTCTCCTCCCCTTCTCACTATCTACCCTCTCTCCCCTTTGTAGTTCACTTACCTTCCAGAAGTCCTGTGGTGGGAGCGCGAGGCCTCTGTCTGCCTGCTCTCTTGCTGTGTGCGCTGCTTCACTGCTGAGTGTCAGAATATGATGTCATATTCCGGTGCTCAGCATGAAATGCCAGCACCGTGACCGAGCTAGAGGCCTCATGGAAAAGAATGAGGGGTGTCGAGCGGTTGCTGAAAACTTAATTAGCGACCGCTCGGTGCCCCTCTCCACGTAAAAAAAAGGACATAATTTCAATTTTATTGAGGTTGCCTGTGACCCGGGACTTAAAGTCCCATTGCGGGACTGTTCCGGGCAATCACCTGACTTAATGAGTAGACTCTCTTAAGAGGCCCGGGTTAGGTAGAAAGTTTCCAGAAATACTCAAAGGTCATGTGTAAAAGTTTCTTAATTGCCAATCCTTGACTTTTTATATGATTTAACAACATTGATTTTTACAAAAGTATGACTGCAGAACATTTTGCCTGATGCACATGGAAATCACCAATCACACCTGCCTTGCATACAAGGCAACTTATAAATGATTCTGTGGTAGTGACTTACTGATGATAGCAACAAAATTGTTCTAATTACTCATCAGGGGGTAAAGCTACTCCAAATTGTCCCCCCTATTCTAACAGGGATTTACTACATACCACTGAGAAGCTTTGTAGATGGGATGCTCAGACATTGTTACAAGCGAGTACACTATAAAGGGGATCATCTTTAGACACTGTCAGTCTGCCCGAGCACCCTAAAACTTAGAGATTCCCTAGTTCCCAGGTATGCCAGTTTAGGCTATTTGAATGAAAACTTTATGCACTGTTGCTTTTTGGCTATTTCTAAATGCACATTGGGTATGTGTGTAAACTGCACATCAGTAAACAATACAATAGTGTATATATTGGATATTAATACAATAGTCTAGATCAACTGTTATCCTTATATAATAGTCCACTTTAAAATCCAATATTCCTTGTTATACTGCATCATTGTTTTATTAGGGTTATAATCCAATTTATATTAGTGCAGCACAATAAACTCCAAACACTAATACATATCAATGATCAAATTTCATCTTAATATCACTGTCTCTTTTCTCCATGCCCAGAGGTTACTGTATAGTAAACAGTGGCCACCAAGATAATTTTCCATGTATCGTTTTGTTTCCATTTTGTTCAGTATTTTGCTGCTTCATAAATAGGCAATGATGACAGCAATAAAATCTTCTCAGGTACTGAAAATAAAAAACTTTCTCAAGAGAATGGTTACATCTGTATTATACCCTATATAAATACACAGTTATAATGTGATTCATAACGTTAATGTCTCTTAGCTTGCAATATATCCTGATTTGCTCTTTTCTGCAACTGCACATTTTCTATACAAAGGAAAGTTTTATTTCTCTTTTTATAGCTTTATCATTTTATTGGATGGGACTTTTCTAATTTCCAGTCTTATTGTTTTCTTTAAAATTGTTTACTAATTCATAATAATGTATTTCTCAACAGTCATTTTGTATAAAGCAAAACACTTATCCCAAAGCCCAAAGGATATATTAATAATGTAACGTAAAGAGTGAACTGAAAGAACATTACGTTACAGGAAGAAACATAGCACTTTATGTCATCAGATCTGAAGTTCTGACAATGAATTCTGGATATATGTACTAGAAAATGTATCACTTTTTTTCTTAGGAATTTTTCTTAGGAATAAGCATATTGATACTGTTCATTGATAAATAAAGCTTTCTTACAGAAATGACTTACATACAATATGCATCAGAAAGGTTCACCCCCAGCTAACATGTGTACTTTAATATATAGGTGTCAGAGGAAGGTGAGCTTCCCTGTAGAAATAGTGGAACCCAGTGGCAGAGAACCAGATAAAAAATAAAATAGTCCGGAACGTAGTAACAGATGAGGGCATAAGAGATATTGTGGTCAGCCCAATCCATGGTCAAGGCAGACAGTGGAGATGCAAAAAGGGAAGCCAAGGGTAAAAAAACAGGGAATCCAATGATATGGGGAAGGTAACAGGAGCGGGAAATTAAGATTATAGCGCATCGTGTTTGTGTAAAGTAGCAGAATAACTCAGCATAGAAGCTAGGAATAGGCTGGGCTTTAAAGCCCACAGGAGCCAGGAATGCCCTCATTGTCCAGAAAAGGCATGAGTGGCTAATCCCTGGGGACCTATGGTATCTGCAGTGGGTGTGTATATTAGACACTTCCTGTGCCGATGCTAAGCCGGTGATGTTCTGTTTCCGGCACCCACACGGCCATTTCTGCGTGGGCTGGCTCGCATAAATGGTAAACTTGTGCAAGGGCAAATGAAAGTTGGCTATAATACGTTTGCGAGTTAAACTTTAGTTTCTGCCTACTCGCGGTAAATAAATCTAAATATCTCTGAAAGTTATCCCACATTTTTGTGGAGCTTAGGAGCCAACTGCCCATGTTAAAGGTGATAGCTCATTCTTGATATTTGAACATTAACATTTACTTAATTATATACTTATATGAAGTACATTCTAGACAGCTTTTGTCTTCTTACAATCTTGTACAAGCTCGATACCAAATTTTTACATAAGCATTACTGTTGGTTAAAAAAATGCACACGTTTCATGGAAAAATTGTTGGTACTGAGCAGACCATAATTCTTAATGACTTACCTTTACAGGCTGGAGGTGTGGTCCACGTCCCGTTATCTAAACAAACACTTCTAAATGATCCCTCTAGCATATATCCACTATAGCAGGAATATGTCACCATGTCGCCATAATGATGGTAGAAACCTCGCAGAATAGCATTCTGCACCTGAACTGGAGGGCCACAGGAAATTTCTGAGAAAAGAAAAACCAACAATATTTATTTGGATTATGTTTTTACAACTCAAGTGATGAGGAAGATAGTTTATTTAAAAGGAGAAATACTACCACAACAAGAGGACACAACCATAAACTAGAGGGGCAAAGGTTTAATGGTAACATCAGAAAATATTACTTTACGGAAAGGGTAGATGTTAATACAGTAAAGTCATTTAAGCAAGCATGGGATAGGCATAAGGCCAAGCTAGATATAGGATAAGGACAAGTACTAAAGGAAAGTACTCGGAGGTTGGGCAGACTGGATGGGCCTACTGGTTCTTATCTGCCGTCACTTTCTATGTTTCTATGATATAGAATTAATAATGACCCTCAGAATGCACACCTGATATAGCCCAATGTGTGAAAGGGCAATATACCAAGATTCTTGGGTAGTGGAAATGACCACTAGAAAAGACCACATCTGATTAGACAAGTAACAATATTGCTTTATACCTATGTAACTCTTTTGCCTATTTTCTCTTCTATGTATAAATAGAAAGGTTTTCAACAGTTTCAGTATTTATTCCAAATCGCTTATTTTGGTTGAATAACTGACATTCATGGTAATGCTTGCACGGTGTTAATATGTTTACTGGCCTTGGGGGCTGAAAAATTGTTTGGGGGCAAAAACAGAGCAACTATTTTAGGACTTCATAAAATATTCAAGCACAGGGAATCAGGTAGTATGATATTAGAGAAGACATTTGGGTACTAGTAAGAGGCCTCTTTGGATACAGAGGCTTTCCTAAAGCTTTCCTAATGTTTTTTGAGATATATTTATATATCATTTCAATTAATTATGTAGTTCTGCAGCTATAAATGTGTTCGTTCGCACAAAAATCATCTACATGTTGATGGATGGCATAGAACAATATTTGCACTTTAAGTTAATTTACTTTACTTTTACTTAATTATTTCCCAAGCAGATCACTGTCAGATTGTCTTGATGAGGCTTTTACCCATTCAGTGTTCTTTTTATGAAGTGTCAGGTGTACATGATTAAATAAAAACGTACTTTTGCATTTTGCTTTTGTATCTGTCCAAGTCTCGTCAGCACTGCAGGTTATGACAGCTCGGCCCTGGAGCTGATAGCCCTTACGACATTTGATGGACAAGACCTGGCCAACATAGAACTCTGTTTCTGTCAGAACAGCATTCTCGGGGATTATAAATGGCACAGGACATGGATTTGCTGCACAGATGGTAAAAAATAAAAATACAGTTTAGATATTATTTGGCTTCTATATACATTTTTTTTAAAAAAGTTATTTGAAATAAACTATTTAATTTAAATAAAATACAGCTATTTCAATAAACTATATATACATCCCCAAAATAATAATCCTTTTTTTTTTTAGTTGTTCAGCAAAGCACGTAATGGCTGCTGTGTGAATACATAATTTTTGGAATACATAACCATCTGATTGCTGCAGAGAAGTCTAACACATAAACAGTAAATGTAAAAAAGTACCATATAAAGCCATATCAGCATCCTCTATAAAATAAGTCTAAATAATAGCTAGCACTGTAAACAAAAAGCGACCTTTCATACAGAAAGCAAATACACACCAACAATTTTATCTGGTGTCTTTTGTAATTTAAGACTTCTCGTTCTTCTGTGTCCATTCAATAAGTTCCAATGTTTGCATTATAAATAGAATCTAAATGTGTTCTCTAAGGAGACACAAGCATTCATTAGTATAATGCTACTAGTCTCCCTGGTTAAAAATGAAGCATAAAAATAAACTTCCTCCCTTTACAATAATTGCAGGTGTTTCATTACCTATACTGTCACTGCCCGGCAGGAACAATGGAGATCAGCTTCCTGTACAGTAGGTAATTAAACACCTCCGGTCATTACTATAGTGCCACTGCTCCCTAGAGGTGAACCTGATTTGTGGCTCAGTACTAATTAGCACTGGTGTTTTATTAGTCCCAATGGTTGACTTAGAAATCTACTTCGCGAGTGGATCTGCTAATCCCATATGTTTAATCACGTTGGTCTGGTCCTAATAATAGCCAGTGAATAGTTTGTATGTGTACGGCACTGGTAGTAGACATACAATAGCTTCATAGCTTTCTGATGAATAAGAAACTCAAACACTAAAAATTATAGAAAATAGGTTTATAAGAAAGATATTTATATATAGCAGATGCTGTTCAGAGTCAATGCAAACAAATACAGCTGCCCTTAAATGGCTTTCAAATATCCCCAGTCTAGTTTCAATATTAATAATTAGAGGAAGTACTTGTCCAATTAGAGGAAGTACTTGTCCATTTTAATGTAAAATAATTATTTGTATCATTAAGCCAAAATAAACACACACGTTTGCAAAATGGCCGAGGATGGCTCCAGTTCCCACTTGCTGTACATTCTGCAAGAGGTGCTCCCTCTAGGGTGTATCCATAATGGCAGTGGTATCTCACTATACTGCCAGCAGTGACATTCTCATATTCAACATCTCCATGTTCTAACAAGTGTGGAGCTTCACATCTTGTCTCTAAAACAAAAAAAATGCATATTTTATAGAATGTTAGTCGAAGTGAATACTTTATGAGAGCATAAAGTCGTAAAAGCTTTTAAGACTTCAGAGGTCCTCCTTCATATACTAAACATATGTACTCTCATGGACCACCACTACCAAGATCTTCTACAATTATGAATGTAGAATGAAGTCAAAATAGGTGCATGCCATGTTAAAACATAAAAGGGATTTAACAATTAATCAGATTTAATTTATGTTGTGATGTTTATTATGTGGTGGGAATTTGCATCACTCTGTCAGGCCCCATTCAGGCTGCGGAGCTGCTTATCTATAGCTTCCCCTGTCTCGCTACAGTTCCCCTGTCTCACTACAGTTCCGCTGTCTCACTACAGTTCCCCTGTCTCACTACAGTTCCCCTGTCTCGCTGTAATCCATTCCTGGATTTCCTTATGCTCTGTCCTGTACTTCTGACTCTTTGATTCCAGTCCTTCTCTTAGCTTCAGCTTCTGTTTCATTTATAAGGTGCGCCCCACCCATTTGTTATGTTTGTCTCAGTCTGCAGTCTCGAGGTATGTTTCATCTCTGTTCTGTGTTGAGATTCAATGTTTAGTTTCAGTTTATTAGTAATTTAGTAGGCAGGGATTAGTGCTAGGACCCACCGAATATTGGAGTACTTTGGTGTAGTGGTGGGCTAAGCATACTATGGCCATAAAATGTGACTCAATCTCCAATTGTTATTTTATAGTCCTAGGATAGGCAGTCTTTTATGTGCCGTTTGCCCTCTTTTCCTTGAATCATTTCGGTTCCTCTCTCCTCTCCCCATGTCCCAGTTTAAGAGATCCTCTCTCTGTCCCCCTTGCCCGCTGAGTCCCCTTGTTTGCTTTGTTTCTGCTGTTACTCTGCTTAGCTTCCATACTCGCAGCATCCTGCACATTTCTCTGTAGAGCTATGTCTCATCTCTGCCCCAGGGTACCTGCAGGATATTACCAAGTTTTGTTTTGAACTGGACAACATCCGCTGCTTATGTCAGGGCTCTGGTATGTGGCTGCACAACCCTCGGGGAGTGTGGTTACCCTGCACCAGGCCCTGTCCGACTCCGCTACTGCGCAATATCTCCTGAATACCATCATTGGGCACTATGGGTCGTTAACACTGGTGGTGCATGTGAAGCAGGACTTGAGAGCTCCAGTTTCATACTTACATTGTAAGCTTCCATTAAAATCAAGGGAAGTAAATACTTTTATTTTCTATTTTGTTTTATCAACCTTATTATGGCAGGGGTAACATCGACATGTTTCTCTAGCAAGTACATCATAGTTGTTACTTGATAATACAGGGTGATATCAGTCAAATGAGACAATGGTTTAGTGATTAAACCCATTGTTTCTGCAAAGAATGTAATTTCCCATCAAAGAACTGAAATGTATTTACCGTATTTGCTCGATTATAAGACGAGGTTTTTTTCAGAGCAAATGCTCTGAAAAATACCCCTCGTCTTATAATCGAGGTCGTCTTCTAATCAGACCTCAAAATGTCCGCTGGGGCCATGCTGCTTACCGGGCTTTGGTCGCGAGCAGCAGGAGAACTGGAAGCTAGAAGAGTGTCACATAACTCTGCCTCCCCCCTCCTTCCTCTGGGGGCGGGGCCAGATAAGTTGCTCGCACAGCCGGGCCCCTGCAGAGGTCTTCGAGTGAGAGATCTGCAGTTCAGGTAAATGGGTGGGGGAGGGTTTTTGTGATTAATGTGTGAAGTATGTGTGATTAATGGAATTAATGAGTATTTAAATGTTTGTGAATGAGTGTGTGTTAGTATGGATGTGTAAGGGGGGTGGTGGTGGTAGCATGGCATTGGGAGGCTGTACTCAGACTCCTATCATCCCCAGGTTCCAGCATGTCCTGGCTGCCTTGGCTTGATAGGAGTGTGATTGCTGTTAGCAGTTATATATATATACCTCCAGAAATGCCTTTTAACCCCCTATATGCCACTCTGCCCCATGATATGCCTTTTAACCCCCTATATGCCACTCTGGCATATAGGGGATTAAAAGGCATATCATGGGGCAGAGTGGCATATAGGAGGGTATAAGACATTTCTGGAGGCAGAGTGGCATATAGAGGGTTAAAAGGCACATCATGGGGCAGAGTGGCAAATAGGGGGTATAAGGCATTTCTGGGGGCAGAGTGGCAACCCTGCAGATGTGCATAACTGGGGGGGCAGGTTGGCAAATAAAAGGAAATAAAAAAATATATATTTTTCTCAATCATAGCTTTTATTAAATATGAAAATATTGTTTACATGAATTCATATTTACTAGTAAAACTTTTTTTCCTATAGGGTAGTCTTATATTCAGGCTTTTTGTTTTTTCCTAAATTAATATTTAGATTTTGGGGGGTCGTCTTATAATCAGGGTCGTCTTATAATCGAGCAAATACAGTACTTACTCACACACGTTGGAGAAGGAGGACTCCACTGCTTATCAACATGACAGACTCTACGACTTGGTCCTTGTAATTCAAAGCCATCATTGCAACTGTAGTGAACTTCATCTCCAAAGAAATATCCCATGACAGAAGTTTTTCCATTTTCCACATGTTCTGGAGGATCACAGGAAATTCCTAGATACAAAATTTTTTTTTATTTTTGTCGTATTGACAGGGAAAATTACAGGACTGTAGAATACATACAATATGATTTAACAAAATTCTTCAAGGGTGTTCTGAATAAATAATAAGTCACATAGTACCTGTGTTACTCTGACCCCCTTACCTGCAAGACTTTCACACTCCATGGCTGAAAGTAGGGTTGCTCTTACTAAAGGAAAGGGTTTATAGCCCAAACTTATACTAACATGAAATTATTAACAGCATTCTACCTGCAAATCCATGTTGCTACTTCTGTTAAACATGCTTACTTTTGCACTGAGGTTTAACTCCACTCCATGATTTACTGGACTGGCAGACTCTTTCTGCAGGACCCTAAGTAAAATAAAAAGCGTTGTTTAATACAGGGAAAAACACAACTTATTTCATACTGCACGTTTAGTTATTTAACACTGCACAAGTGTAAGGTGAGGCTTCCAAAAGGTGTTAGGGGCAATCTTTCAAAAGGCAGCAGTCCAAGGCCCATACGTTCTACAGATGCCCACACTGGCTGTCGTGTATGGCCAAATGAGATGCAGAACAGTCCTGTGGTAGATATCACTGTGACAACTCCATTATTTCAGCCCCCTTACACTTAAGGAGTTCCCCAATTGGCCTATTAATATCATTTGTCTGTCATCATAAATATCATCCTGCAAAATCATGTTACTTGGAAATCAGTCATGAGTGTAGATAACACCCTATCTTTAAAAATCTTACAGTATCCTATTCATTGGCTAATTAGTACAACTTAGAGTCCAAGGCAGAAAACATCCCTAAGAGCCTTCTAGATAGTTACTTAAATGACCCTAGCATCAGGACTTGCAACATAAATTATATTTTGGGTCACTGTAAAGACACACATAAGCATTGGGAGAGTCTGTGCTCCATTTATCAAGAACTGTTCAATCCCATAAAGATTTTCATCAATAACCATCAGCCTGTTGTTCTTCTGACATGGACCAGTATAGCAATCAATACTTTATACTCAACTTTATATCAGCTTTACTAAGCTTTTTTCTAAATCTCAAAAGTAATTTATCCTCATACATGGATCACAGAATGATATAGGTGGGAAAATGATCTTCAAATGGGCAATTTTCTTCCATCTTCATGGTGTAATTGAGCGTCTGTGCAATTATTCCTGGCTTTTAGTTCCAGAAGATTTTGACACGGTGCCACACTTGATGCTATTAGATTTTAAATCCCAATATCACAACACACTAAACTGCAATCTTTGAAAACACTATATGTCAGTCTCCTTAGGTTCTTCAGTCTTTGGAGTATTTGTACAAAGACTCTTCACTTAGAGGAATTGTTCAAATCTCAATTCTAAGCTTAATTTTAAAAACTAAATATTAATAGCACAGCTCGGAATAGTTTAGATCCATAGGAGCTTTTAAAGCACACCTTGCGCTGATCAATTCTCAGCAACATGCTGTTATGATGAGAGAAGGTGGTAAATGAATTAACTGTCTGAATGCTACAAAAGCTCAAATGGTTATTTTTTTTTTAGCGGAAGTCACACTTTAAGCTAAGGATGTCGTTCCATGTCCCCCCCCCCCCAGGCCTTCCGTGAGTGGTAATAATGATGTATTTGGCAAAATCCCAGGGTTTTATGTTGTAGCACGGAGCAGAATGAGATAACCTTGAAATACCATAATTCCAAAACACACAACTGATTCTAAGTCATGCAAAAATCTTATATGCCCTCAGAAAAAAAAAGATGAGCGATGAGGCTGCTCTGCTTATCTGGTTGCTTGGAATAAAATACTTGTCCATACATTTCAAGTTTCATGCACAACCACTTAACCCCTTTGTGGCTGTTTGCTTTCTCACTCTTTTATCATTTCTAGTATGTTTGTTCAATCATGGTTCCTCTTTTTATGTTTATTGCACCTATACAATGTATACATTGTTTCTTTCACATCTAAGACTTTATGTTATTAAGAATCAAGGAGAAAAATACATATTTTTTAATTGTTTGTAATTTAATTTAGGATTCCCTCCACAGGTTGGGGCCTACTGATTGATACCTGATGAAACACCTCATTAATGTTCAGCAACACCTAGCAAAATGCTCCCTTACATGCTACACTATTTTTCTTATTTTTAATCTTTCAGTTTAAGTTGCAGGGAGACTCTTTTAATTCATATTTCTAGTGGCAGGGTCAGGATGTGTTTCTTAAAACCTCCATCACACAAAGACTGGTTCCAATAAGATTGAGAAAGTTTGGGTGATTGAAGATATGATTAAGTCTCTAAAGGATCAGATCACTGTCTATATGACCACTTAGTTCAATTGGCTGCTATTTACCACATCCCATGAGTCTAAGGTGTTTCTGGGGTTGCCGGCCCCTTAGTTCCCTTCCCTTTTACAGACATAGTTAAATGTATCCCATTTTTGTACGCATAGACTATTCTGGTATAGAAACAAAATGATGAAGTTGGGAAGAGTGGCGGAAAGTACAGCCTTTTATGAAACACTAGTTAGCTTATTGCATAGAATTACTTCAGTTACACAACCACAAATTTGCTTTTGTTTCCAAACACCAGGTGGATAAAATGCTGAAAAATCCTAAATTAGTGAAGCTTTAGCAGGCAGAGGAAGAGTCTTTTTGGAAGTTATTTTTCTCCATTTAGCCCTTGAGAAATGTAAATACAAAAACATCAATGAATATGCACACGAAATAAGAGGAATAGACAAAAAACTGCTGTAGTTTGCAAGGTCTCAATATGAATAATACTACTTAAGAGTTAAAAAATAGGCAGACTACACAAAATAGAAGAGTTAATCAACCGAATGGGTATAAATATAGAGGGTGATTGATGTATTTGTATTTATATTACTTGAAACCCCTTTTTACCTATTTGGTGTATACAATATTTCATTTTTATGATGGCAAATATGGACTTTCTCACATGTGAAACGGAGGACTTGACTTACATTGAATGGATAAAACATGAAGATCTCGCGAGACGGGAAGCCTGGAGGAAGTGTATAATGTTCCCATGGAAAGCAATAATACAAGATCTCATTCACAAGAAGAATATGAAACACACCTGTTTTTAATTTCGGGTAGGATTGGGCAATGGGTGGGAGTTTTTTAAGGCATTGTAGCGCAGTCTATGTATGTAATATTTTAAGCCCCTGGGGAAGTCCATAGTTACCGATGAAAAGCACAGGGCATTGATTTCAGGATTGTTTGGGCACTGATCCAGCACTTTATGAAAGCACCTTGATAAATCTGCGTGGTGGATGTATGTGAGGTTCCTGCTTCAGATTCCGGAGGACACCCTTTGATGGCTTGTGAAACATCTACAACTCTTGTTTAAAGTAAAGCCAGGGCACCCCATAAGAAACGAGTCCTATGTATTCCTCTACTCTGTAGTTGCCCTGGAAGTTTAACTCGAAAAAGTGACTGTAGCCTAGATATTACCTCCACACACACACACACAGGATACAGGTGGCACTTAGCATTTACTAAGCATTCTAAACACCTACTATGTATGTAGATTAAAGTAAGTTCTTTGCACTTACATGTAATTCATAGCCGGCATTACACTGATACATGATGCTATCCTGGTACAAGTATCTTGTGCCAATTATCATTCCAAGTTCTAGCGCTTCTGGTTGTCCACACGACACAGGAATACATATGTCATCAAAAAGAGGAGGAATCCAGGTAGCGTTACTCTAAACGATAAAATATTTTCATGAACGTAATATATTGATTTTAAAGACACCTTCATTATCCTATAGTCAGTAGTATTTTTTACAAGGAATACATAAAAGATATGCGACGTTTCAGATATAATTAATAATCACCATACGCAAATTAAAATAACATATCCATGCAAAATGACCTTATATATCTAAATGTCACAAAATGCTTCTCTCAGTTATAGAAACATCTACTATGTAGATACAATTAAATACAGAAGGATACATTTAAATCAATAAATCCACATATTTTAATGACTTAGTATATTTTGAAACACTCTATATAAGCGTATGTAACACAAAATGTTAATGTGGCATTTTGGGATTTGAGACTATCAATTTATTTTTTATTTTGTTGACTTACATTACTTACTGAAAAATATTATTTACATTGTAAATCAGCAGCATAACATTGAAATATGGCAATCATCATTAACATAAAATGAATATAAAAAGTTTAAATGGTCAAACACTTTACCGAACAAGTTAAAGTGCCTAGTCCAGATAATTCGTAGCCTTCTTTGCATGTAATTGTTATGGTTCTGTTGACCTCATACTCTGTTTCAGGAGTTTTTAGTTTTACTTTATTAGTTTTAATGGAACATCTCAGTGGAATACAGGTAATCTCCTCCTTGGACCAAGATCCATCTTCCTGGCAGGTTCTTGTTGCCATGTGTCCATCAATCATATAACCCTCTTCACATCTGTAAAATACAATGTGGTGCCCAATAAAAGAATGTAAAATGGGCAGTTACATTAATTAATTCATTATATTACTTCTTAAACTTAACATTAATAAATGACCTCCACGATTCATTCTGATCTGGAACTTTTCACTATAAGCAGGGACATCGTTAACACAAGGCACTACTCAGGGCCCAAATACCCTCAAGTCTGCATCTACAATTGCCCTCTTCCCCACTTATTGTTTTTCAATTGCCTGGCTGACCCTTCTGTGTCAGGGGGTAATCAGAGGCAGAAAAACTGCAGAGAAAGTCCGGTAAAACTAGGGAGAATAGATTCCATGTCCTCCTCTCTCAATTGGTATGTTCCATAGATACTTCCTGTCTCTGATAAAGCAAATGTGGTCTTCAATCCCAGATCATCATCTTTAAATCTTATTAAATATACATTTTCAAAGTCATTGTGCATAGTTTCATTTTAATTTATCAGGTTTGCCAAGACCATAGAGCATTTTATAAAACATGTCTTACCTGTATTCAACTGTACTTCCAAAGGTGTAAGATCCACCTGTTGTCAGTGCGTGTGAAACGCTAGGGGGTCTCCCACAAGATAGTAACTGGCAACGAGGATAGGGCTTACTCCATTGTCCTTCTTCTGTGCAAACCAGCTCTGATTTTCCTTGCATGATATAGCCAGTACCACAGCTGTATCTGATAGCATTTTCATCTGTTGTGCTGGTGCCATTGATAAAAGCATTTAATATCAATGGTGGTGGTCCGCATGAAATCCTCCCACAATGAGGAAACCCAGAGCTCCATTTTCCTGCAGACTCACAGTTTAATTCAGAGGGTCCGAGCAATTTAAATCCCTCATTGCACTTAATGATAACCGAATGCCCACAGGTAAAATCCTTTCCAGTAACAATTCCATTATGAATTACTGGTGTGGGGCATTCACATGGTATGCATGTGGGTGGGCTTCCACTCCATAAACCGGTAGCTAAGCACTGTCGAGATGGACTACCTTGTATCTCATAACCAGGAAAACAGGAATATTTAACATATTCATTATAATTAAAACCTGAGCTTGTTAATAATCCATATGAAATATCCTCTGGAGGCCCACAATTTATAGGTTCACAGAGAGGAGCTTGTTCATCCCATGCGCCATCACTTAAACAAGTTAGTTTTGCTGTGCCATGCAATTTATAGCCCTCATTACATTTGTATAGTATTTCTCTTCCAATTCTGTAATCTGTTCCACTGACCACCCCATTTGCTATAGTAGTTGGTATTTCACAGGTAATTAATGTGCAAAATGGCGTAGTTCCACTCCAGTTTCCAGTTTCAAGACAGGTTCTCTTTGGGTCTCCATTAAGTCTGTAACCCTCACTGCACTCATGCTCAACATCTTTCCCATAAGTATATTCATTGCCTTTTATTTGACCATTTTTTAGGACCGCTGGCTGTCCACAAAAAACAGGGATGCAAATTGGTTCATCACCATCCCACTTTCCGTTCCCTTGGCATGTACGCTTGGCTGAACCATGCATCTCATATCCTATGTCACACTTGTAATAGATTACACCCATATAAGTGTAATTGAAGGCCTCAATGTATCCATTCAGAATTTCATTTGGTGCTTTACATGCAATAAGAACACAAAGTGGGATTTCATGACTCCATTTCCTGTTGGATAAACAAAAACTATTATCTGAGCCAATCAGCTGATAACCTGGTTTACAGTCAAAATTAACAGTGTTACCAACCATATTACCAGTGTAATTCATCATGCCATTTTCTGGAGCTGTAGGAATACTGCATTCAATGGGAGAGCACACAGGAGCACTACCATTCCAAGTTCCATCCTCTTGGCAGGTTAATACAGGTGGTCCTAGAATTTCATAGCTACTGAAGCATGTGTACAAAATATGTGTTCCATATAAAAATTCAGAAAGGTCACTGTTTATTTCTCTAAGTGAATGGCCATGGTCCTTCCTACTGCTTGGTGCTATTTGGGGTATAATTGTATTTGAGACAAGTATTTCCTCTTTAACATTTTCACTATAAATGATTTTCATATAGTGTCCAAAATCAATATGGGGTGGAAGCCCACAATCTGTTTGCAGGCACATGGGAGTAGAGCTAGACCACCCAGACTCTTCACAAGTTTGCATGGCAGATCCGGTTAACTGGAATCCAGGCATACAGCTATACATAATCATGGCCCCAAAGCGGTAATCTGCCCCTTCTACAAAGCCGTTCTCAATTGCTTGGGGAGGTTCACAGATTATTTCTTTGCAATATGGTGGGTCACTATCCCATTCTCCTATCTCCAAGCAAGTCAACATATTCTGCCCTTTAAGCCTGAATCCTCTATTACACACATAATTTACAGTCTGACCATAATGAAGATTTTGGGAAGAAATTTTCCCATTATGAATTTCTTTTGCAGGTGGACATTCAAGGGCTTTGCACACTGGTTTTCCACCTAGCCAAACGCCATCAGCACCGCAAATTAAGGTTGTATTGCCAACAAGGTCATATCCAGGCTTGCATGTGTAAAGTACTGTGCTAAGATATGTAAGCCCTTGGACATCTAGAATTCCATTAGGTATTTCTTCTGGTTGTGGACACTCGACTGGAATACAATGTGGGAGGTCCGAACTCCATTTTCCATTTGCATTGCAAGTAATTTCAGATTCGCCTTTAAGCAGAAATCCATCCATACAAGAATATTTTACTGTACTGCCAAAGTGAAGAGATGTGACTGGCCTAGGATCTCCAAAATCAATATCTGGTGGTTTTGGACACAAGACAAGAACACACAGAGGGAATGAATCATTCCATTGGTTTGATCTTAAGCATTTTAACACTGAAGGTCCCTGTAACACAAACCCTTCTCTGCAAGAAAATTTTACAACGCCTATGTCATTAACATCTTCTTTCAAGACTAGCTGGTTTTCTAACAGGGGTGGTTCTTGACATTTTGATGGTATGCATGTGGGAATACGATTTTTGTCCCATTTCCCATTTTTCTGACAAGTCCAGCTTGTGTCACCAATCAGTTCATAGCCCTCATCACACACAAATTCAACTTTTGAGCCCACATTCAAATTGTCCCCTGTGATGTAACCATTTTGCAGTGGTGGAGGTTTCTCGCAACTAAGAAGGACGCACGATGGTGGTGACTGACTGTACCAGTGGCGATTGGACTGGCATACTCTCAAATTACTTCCAACTAGTTTATAACCAGGCTTGCAGGAGTATATCACCTCATTTTCAAAAACAAGTCCAGTTTTGATCTGCCGAAAAAAACAAAATATAAAATCAAATTTTTCTAAACAAGCAATTCTTAAAAGCAATTTTATGTATATATATACTGTATTTGCCCGAATGTAGGCCGCTCTTTTCTTGCGGCCTATAATCGGGGTTTAGTGCAGGGATGCGTAATTCCTATCGCCTGACGCCCAGGACATGCAGGACAGGTGTTTTTTGTTCCTTCAGATGCGCCACCACAGAAGTGCCGTCAGCGGACGTTGTCTACGTGCATCCCGCAGACGTTCATAAGTCGGGGGGGGTTTCTTAGGGGGCAGAGTGGAGTTTCTAGGGGGCATAAAGCATATCTTAGGGGGGCAGAGTGGCATATCTGGGGGGGCAGAGTGGCATATCTATAAGTAAGGTGCATTATAAATTAAGGGGGACCTTAAAAAGGCTATTGGTTTTCCAAATTTCTGTCTGTATATAACCTATGCTGACTAACTGCATAATAGATACCAAAATGTTAAAATACATGTATTTTTGTTCATTAGATAAAATACTGTTTTACCATTCCACTAATGGAATGGCAAAAATATTTTTTTCTTTAAAATAGCACCAAACTTTTAGGGTCCAGTCTATAATTGAGCCAATACGGTATATAACACATACAATAGGTTCCAAAAGTATGAGTTCATCACCAACTGTTTAAAAAAGTTTTTAAAAAAGTAGTAATATTAAAATCAGATAATAATCATCACTCAGGAATATATTATTTACTGCTAAAACAAATCACTTTGTCATATGATGTCATATCCTAATGCTTGGCACTGAACCCGCAAGCACCATAGTGGAGCACTGAAACAGAATTCTGTAGGAACAAACCTCATGCTCCCATTAAAGGACCACTAGGATGCTAAGAAAAAAGGAGAATAGATAAAGGGAATGGGAAGAAATACGGAGAAAGGGAAGAAAGAGAGAATGGGGAGTATTTGGAAAGTGTTTGTGTTAAGGAAAGTTTGTATGTGGGGGCAATTTTTTCTGTGTAAGGGCAGATAGGATAGTTGTGTGAAAAGGGCAAGCCTGAATCCGTGTGTGGGCAGATGTGTGTATCTTTATACATTACTATTTTAAACTAGGAGAGTTATTTTGTATTGTTTTAATAAAAAAAAAAAAGATTGTCCTTTACTGAGTCTGGTAACTTTAAAAATGGGTACCACGGATCATGTGCATGTCCATCACTGGTGACAATGCTCAAGGGCTGATGTCATGTCACACTGCACTATAGGTTGTTTAAATAATGTTGTCATATTGGAGGTGTTAAAAAATGTCAAATGTGCTAGGTATAGAACTGGCTGAACTAAGTCATATTATTAAAAAAACAAAACAATAACATGGATTGTGCTCTAATTCCACATCAGATTTTAAATATTTATGTACCTACATGCAAAATTGGATTCAAACTCTATTGGGGCATAAGTATAAAGACCACTGGGGTTCATGTATTAAAAATTATAAAGCTAAAATGGCTTTGTGCAAAATGTAAAAAAGCAAAAACAAACAGAATGAGAGTCGACAGGCTTGGACGGGTGTTGAGAGTACACCTTACAGTAGCATATAAAACAACTTTTGTACAATCAAGTAACAAGCATCTGTCTATGTAACATGCATTAAAAAAAGTGTCAAGCAGGACATCATACAGTATATATGCTAAAAAATATATATGCTAAGGTGTAGCAGATTGTTTCTACATCATAAATTAGCTTTGCTTCTCTAAACTTGTGATTTAAAGAAAAGGAAGTGAACACACACACCTCTACAACCCCATTTTCAATTTGAGGAGGATCTCCACAAACCACTGGGTGGCATGTTGGTAAGCGTCCACTCCATTCCCCAGATGCCTGGCATGTCCTTTTCTTCTCTCCTTTTATGTAGTAGCCTTTATTACAACTGTAAGCCACCACTGCATCAAAGCTATAGTTGGTTCCACTGACATAGCCATTTTTGATGCTGGCTGGTTCTCCACACCGTACTGGAATGCACTGTATACTTAAAGGTGAGGGATTCCACTGTCCACCACGAACACATTCTATCTTAGCAGATGTATTAAGCACAAACCCTTCCATGCATTTGAAGGTAACTGTGGTGCCAGAAACAAATTTTGCTTTGTTAAGGGATTCCAAGATGCTGTATGCCACAGCAGAAGGCTTCTCACAAAAATCAGCTATGCAGTGCGGTGCTTCTTTATCATGAGGTGGTACCCACTTCCCTTGGGCATTACACAGCATCTTTGAATTATCAGCCATGCTATATCCATCAGAGCAATAGTAATATGCAATGTCGCCATACAGCCGATGAGCACTGTGAGAAGAAGCATGGTCAACGTTGGGAGGTTCGTCACATGAAACAGCCATGCACTGTGGGGTATTTTCACTCCATTTTCCTGTAGACAAACAACTTATGGTTTCCGGACCAACTAGGGTGTAGCTGTATAGAAGAAGGATGCAAAGATATTTTAGATTTAAACTTCTGAAATACAATTCACATAGTTTCATATTTGATCAGTAGCAAAAAATAGAAACGAAAAGAACATTTTATGCACGGTAAGTGGAATATGTAAAAACAGCAAATATACCTGAAAAAATACAGTTAATGGCACGTAACATTATATGATTATATTTGGAGAATATATATAAATAAAACATTAAAAAAACAGTATGTCTATACTGTATGTATATATATGTATATATATATATATATATATATATTACATAATGCTTCTACTACCATATATATATATATATATATATATATATATATATATATATATATATATATACATAAAGATAAGTAGTAATTGTTCTAATAACCAGTAAACTACATACCCTTCTTTACATTTGTAGGTTACTGAATTTGCGAAAGTGAAGTCTTCCCCAGTCATGACTGCATCTCTCACATGAAGTGGGGGACCACACGATACAAGCTGACATGAAGGAGCTTCTTCATTCCACCTGCCAGAGGCTTCACAAATCAAAGTTGAAGGGCCCTGCAAGCTAAGGGAAATGTTTTAGATGAAGTTACAAACATTTATTGTCCAGTCATTTCATATTGGCAAAACATACAAAGCGATTTATAATAGTAGGTTGGCCATGGCTGACTTGCACAGACCAGTGTGCTTAGGGAACAAATAATACATTGAATATTTGCTCTTGTAGAGTCTGGGACCAGAAACATTAGAAAGCCAGAGACTGCACAGCAATAATCTGTTTGGCATTTGATAACCACAAATAGCCATATTTATATCATAAGAATATTGAATTATATGCTTGACCATACTTGAACCAAACAGATATTTCGGGAGTGCTACTATTCCCAAACTGTGTGATATGTTTATTGATGGGTCTTCTGACCTCCTACCTGTAATTTTGTATTCTGAAAAAATACTCACACTCTATTTGAAACCTGTTTGTATCACAAAATCAGAGGTGACCAGCAAGCAATGCTGGGTGTCCAGTAGTGCATTAGGACACCCTAGAGTATGCCATAATGCCACAGAACTTTGCCTCCATGTTATCCGAAACGTGAGCAGGACCCATGAATAAAAGTTCTAACTTTGTATATTTTCTTATAATTCCATGTCGTGAGGTGTCCATTATGAAGTGGATCCACAATCTAAAGCTCAGACCCATAGCAAGTAGGCATTTGCTAGTTGAAAACACAATAATTTTAGAAAGGGCCAAATACCTAACACATTTCCTACTAAGACATTTAAAGTCCACACAGGGCCACAATGTTAACTATGTAAACCATACTGCTGAGAAACATAGTGCTGGTAAGTTTAGAAAAGTAGTGAGATATATATATAACAAATTGTTGATTATTGTATAAAGTTACATAATTTTACTGTTTATGAAAAACACATTAACAGACTAATATGAATGATAATTTCATACGACATTAAAAGTGGGTTTTATACTTCCTAGGGGTAGCAGAGGTATTATAAAACACTAATCTGCAACCACCAGACAAGTCCTGAGACTTGCTGTTCACACAGAAACCGTGCAGTGCTGCCACGATGGCAAGGGATTCTGGGTAGGTGTGTGCAAATTATGTTAACAACGATCACCTTTTTGCTCTTTATCCACTTTATACATAGACCTCTTGGAGCAAATGGAGCTTGGGGCAGAGGTGCAAAAGCCAGATCGCCACTCATGGCTGTTCTATCCTTAATGAGGCTAGTTATGGCCTCCTTTGTTACAAACATGAAAAGTGAACATGTGCTAGCAGCAGTGCATGTCCATGTGTGTGGAAAAAGTGCACTAAGTAAAGAGCCGGATTTCTTACCTAAGTGCTGTTTGGATTCCACTAAGAAATTGATGAGTACAAAACAAATCTGGCCATGACTCATAATGAATGTTAGTGAATAACATAGTGCTAACACAAAATGATCATCTAATTAGAAAAACTAAGTAACATGAATATAAAGATGACCATGACAAATTATTAAAAACACATTTACAAATTTAGACTAAAAAGTAGCCTTCTACGGAGACGTGTCTTACCTTTCACATACTTATAGAAAGAGTATGTCATATAAATTACCTGTATCCTGTATTGCACGTGTAAGACACAGTAGACTTGAATGTTATGCCACTCAGTTTGAATGTCCCATTGTCTATTTCCTTTGGCTTTGGGCATGTGACAGATTCACAAGACGGGACATCCTTGCTCCAAAAACCATTAGCGAGGCAAACAGTCTCTTCATTACCAATTAAAGTGTATCCCTCATTGCACCTGTCACAATTTTGTAGTAAAGAACAAAGAATTATCAGTGCTCAAAATCTGTATGTGTATGTATGTATGTATATATATATATATATATATATATATATATATATATATATATATCATAAGGCTTTATTATTTTATTTAAGAAGTCCTTGGTTGGCTAGTAATTTGCTGCCCTGTAAATTTAGATTAAATACAGTAGGCTCTATAGTTGGCTTGTGAGTGCATAAATTTGTAAGCAAGGACATATGAGATGAATGACAACTTGAATGTGCTTGTCTAAAACTCATACATTTTATTAATTTGCATATATATATATATATATATGTATTATACCACATAGATTGTTACCCAGATTAAAGACCAACAAAAATTATGACTTTTTTACCTGAAAAAAACGGTTTTGCCATATGTGAAATTGGATCCCAAAATATAGCCATTTTCAGGAATGGGAGCTTCACTGCAAGATACAGCTTTATAGAGAAAAATTCAGCAAAACAAAACTTTATTAAGCATCGCAAAATACCACTTTTAAAAGATAATATGGTTCTGGTTAACAAGCATAGATATACTATTCATGTGAGAGCATTCAACCAGTGTGCTCACTGGAAAGATGTCGAGAAACGCACATATCTCTCACCCAACCGCATGGTAGATATAAGGAAGGCCTCAGGAAAGGATCTGATTGGGTGTTATGTTACAAGGACCTAAACAGAAGTGTGTTGTACTCTTTAAAGCTCATAACCTAAAACTTACAATCCATTATCCAGGTCCTTAGTCTTATTAAAGATGGCCCATTTTGTATAATAAGTGTAGCTGTCCAATATAAAGAGACACTGCAGCCATCACACACACTTTAATGCATATGATAGCTGGGCAGTCCCATTTTTATGGGGTCCCCCTTGTAAGCCATCACACACACACTTTAATGCATATGATAGCTGGGCGGTACATTCGTATGGGGTCCCCCTTGTAAATGGATGGCGGGACTCTGCAGAATACCCCATTTGCACTTGTCCCTTTGCCCATCCCCAGCTGCATGCGGTGCAGGAAATGTGTTCAGCTGAACACATTTCCATGCACGTGATGTGCTTACCTCTAGTCAACTCCAGTGCTTGCTCAGCGTTGGTAAGAACCAAATACAAGACTTCTTCACCATACAATAACTTTGCTAAGCTAACCATACTTTTTTTTTTCAGATCACCCCATTTATTCACAACACATATTTTAACATTACAACTAATGTTAAGATAGTATGTGACAATAAGCATATCACCTTTAATAGTGTTCTGTACCTTGGCAGTACGGTATTACATCATTCCAGTCACCAGACTCTAAACACGTCACCTTCATTCTTCCAACTAATTCATAGCCCTCATGACACGAAAACATCAATTCACTTCCAACACCAAACTGGTTACCGGAATAGTTGCCATTTTCCAGTCCTCCTGGATCTTTACACTTTACAGGTTCTTAGAGGGAGACAAACATTATAAAAATATAGGTTTATTTCTATTTTGCAGGCAAACTGATTATAAGGTTCCAAGAGCATCACAGTCTTTTCCTTCTGTTCAAGTATGGCTTAACATGTTAATGGGGTTGTCAATTTTGGCTATTTTTTATTTTAATGTTATCAAAGTTTGATTTTCAAATATGGACAAGGAAAGTACATATAATTCCCAGCACGGGGTACTACCATGTTGAAGATTTCAGGTTTACCTAAGCATTTTTTGCCATCGCCGCTGTAGGGTGCCATGCAAGTACATATATAGGAGCCATTGGTATTTTTACAGGTAGCATGCTCATCACAGTCTGATCCAACCGCACATTCATCCACATCTTAAAAAGAGAGAAAACAATATGTTATTATTCATAAGCATGCATCCACCACTTATAGGGAAGAATAAACTAGTCTAGTGGCTTATTCATTCTCAGAAGGCAGTGTTCATCACAAAGGACAAGCTTGGATAGCTTATCTACACAAAAAAGTAACACGTTATGTATGTGTATGGTAGGAAGGGCTAATGGATCAACAGAAATGTTAAGCTAGGATGCAGAGATTTGCATGTTCTCAACTGAGTCTGAGATTAGTAATGGAGTAAGGCAGAGCTGCCATTAGAACACTGGATTCTCCTTCTCTTTCATTCTGAACACTGGGCACGTCCATCAAGCCTACGGCTGGTTCATGCTTAGCATTTGTGTTGCTGTTGTTATGTAATGGTGAGAGCGATGGAGCACTTATTTGCAAGAATATTTCACCAAGAATCATATGTTACAAAACAAACAACGTTTATATGATAAAGGTAGAAATCCCTATAGATTTACCAAGGCACAATGGAGAAATTCCATTCCAGCTCCCATTGTCTGTACAGAACATCCTTGAGTCACCCAATAGGTAGTAACCAACGTTGCACTGGTAAGTTACTGTGCTGCCAGCATGCAGGTCCTCAGCATTATAAAAACCATTCTCCAAACGTGGGGGTATTCCACAGCTGATTCCTTTATGATATTAAATATGTTATTATTTCAATGCTTTAAATTTCTCCAATGTAAATGTTAGCTATAGCTCTCATACAGCTAAAAAACAATGTGGTTCAATAACTACATTCTCTATCTATCTATCTATCTATCTATCTATCTATCTATCTATCTATCTATCTATCTATCTATCTATCCAATGTTTACTGCAATGCCAGATGTCAGTATATATCATTAACTTCAATGGTGACCTTCCAACTTGGAATACGCTGAGAAATGGAAAATAATATGAAAGAAATCAGAAAAAAGCATGTCTTACACAATTACAATGTTGATTTTGTAAAAAGGTCACCAAGCCACCCAAATTTGAGCTTTCTCTGAGAAGTTTGCAAACTATTGCCTTAGCTGCTCAGTGATGGGTCCCATGCATGATAAGCTCTGACGCTCACTGAGAAGCACATGTCAATCTGCAGCTGGGTCTTAGTGAAAGACACTGATGTTTCCTAGTCATTATGCATTTAACAGAACTGTGAAAAAGAACTTGGCATGACCCAACTGAGAGCCAGTCTTGCTTCGTTGTCACAGCGAAGTTAATATCTACTAACTGTTCTCAAATGTTCCCAAATTAATATTTTAGGTTATAGTTTTGTTTATTTACCATTGTCGGTAATATAAAACTCCCACTCCTTCCTGATTTTACCAAATCTATTATTAATTTAAAAACATTATTTTTTTCCACGGATTCTCTGGCTCTGGAACAGACAGAACTATTTGAATTTAATGGTTCAAGCAAGGGATGCAAACTCAGCAGATCTAATCTCTAGGTAGTTTGACTTCCAAGGCATCTGCAGAGTTAGATTAAGGTGACCCTGTCATGTATCCATTTCTGGGTTAAAGAGAAGAACACATAAACCACTGATTTTATGCTATATTGTTTTTTATTCAAAATCATGCTGTTATTTTTAATCTACTTGTTCTTTATCTGACCAGTTCTGTCTTGGCAGTATTAATCTTGTAAGAAGCAATTTAAAAAACAATTGCAATATTTGTTCATATGAGAGCATATTTACCTGACCCCAGAATTCAGTTTATTAGTTATTACTATACTCGTTTAACGTATACAGTCATACTAACTTTCACAATGTGGAAGAGGTTGATCCCACTCTCCAACATTAAGACAGACATGCTCAGATTTGCCTACGATCTGGTAGCCGGGATCACAGAACAAGCTAATTTTTGACCCTGGTTTGAGATCACTTGGTGACGTGTGCAAATGAGGTGACGACCCCTCCAAGACAGGACAATCTACATGGTAGGGAAAAGAACACAACATTATAAGATGTTCCAAACTGAATACTTAAGCCTTTTTCACAATTAAAGGTAAAGAAACCAGATGATCCTGCATGTGATGATATATTAGCCTATTTTTTTTTCTATCAGTTCCGGGACCCATTACAGAATGGATGCATCTGATCTAAAGGTTAGATTCTGCCTCCCAACTCCTCTGTGACCCATATGGAACCGTACCCATGCACATTGCTGTTGACTGCTATATGCATGGGTACAGTTCCATATGGGTCACAAAAATCTGAATTTCTCCAATGTTAGATCATTTTTGTGCTATGTCTGCAACCCAGTTTGTTTACTGTTTCTTTAATTAAGACACAATTAATAAGACTGGATTATGATGTAGCTCCCTGGGCCATTAAATACTGTCAGACTTACAATACCCCTTGTAAACAAATTTTAATGGCAAAATGGCCACCTATTCCCAGTTAAATCATATCCACAGTTATTCATGGAAATCTAACCTCAATAACACAGGAAATAATAAACATAAAACAATGTGCGTTCATAATATAGCTATTTATAAAAAATAAATAAAACTACATTTTTTCAGAATATTTGCAGGAATTCACAAAAGAACATTTTGATCCTCATACCTCTACCCTGACTAATACCCTTCCATCCTTCTTGTAGAGTTTCAGCCAGTTACACAGAGATAAGGAGCTTATTTCTAGATATTATCTTAAGCCAATAGATTATTGACTAAAACTCTTACCCGAGCAGAATTTGCTCTTACGGTCGACTTTCGCTCTTCCGACTACTCCTGGTAGGAAATCAGCCCAAGCAAGTACATTTCCCTTTTGAAGTTCATATGGACACGAAACAGCCAAAGATTTGACCTGATGGGATACATATAAATTAGTTTGAGGGTTACTATTTTCTTTCAGGCAATGTCTTCGAATAGAACAGTAAGAACCATCACATTTATCATCTATAATCTGTAGTGTTTATTTGTAAAGTGCCCTATCTATCTATCTATCTATCTATCTATCTATCTATCTATCCATCCATCCATCCATCCATCCATCCATTGGAAGCTGTAGAATAAAGATGATTTAGAAGGTCTCCAACGAAATAAATTATTAAACATATACTAATTGACACAATACTTATGATCACATAATAGTTAGGAATATGTGTCTCATTCCTCCTATTTAAAAAATAAGGGCCCCAAGCAAACTAAAACTAAAAAAATTAAGTATGCTCTAGCTAAGGTATATGAATTTAAATACACACAGTGACATACACTGTACAATTACTATTCTGTATTATGTATATAACGGCATGTATTCACCTCGGTTACCCTTACTTTACTATGTCAAATAATTTCATCAGTTTCAAAAAAAATATATTTTTTATTGCATTTCAATCTATCAAACCATACATATTTTTAAGTATTTAGGACCTAGAACATAAATCAATTAAAATAAAATGTATGCAAAAGAAGGTTTTCAAATGTATTAAAATGTATTCAAAAGAACCTTAAATATAATTTGCCTGGTTTATTTTATGAAGCCCTTTTGTGTAATATCCCCAATCTCATTCTGAAATATATATTTTATAGCTGGCACTCCATGTACTTGATCTTGTCTCATCTTGTTACTGTCGCAGTTACTGTGATATGTGCTTTGCTTGGCATGTTGGCCCAAATGTTTACCGATGTTTTCTAGAATACCTGTTTCTATATATGCATGTAATTGTATGCATTATTACTTATTAACATGTTTTCATCTGTTTAGTGTTCTGGGAGTATTTTTAAACCACCTGAAAAAGGAGGTACTGGCAGCTCACTTGGGCTTCACTCCCCTTAACATGCCCATAATCTTAGTTCTGTGCTATCTGACCACTACAATACAAACTTGTCACACCTCCCGCGACCATCTGAACAGCAAAAGTGGTTTCCAGCTGTCAATGCCCCCCAAAACATGATGGTTACCTGATCTGGTGATAATGGGTAGTCCCAGATATTAAGCTGACTGATTGACCCCACAAATGATTCTGCAGGATTAAAACCTTCTCCTCTTTTGTCTTGTTCTTGTGCTAGAACTAATGCACCACCACCTAAAACATGAAAATCAGTGCATCAATGTGAGACACAAATCTACTTTCAACATAGATAAGAAGCTGATTAAATATATACATATATATCAGCCATAAAATGATGACCACCTGCCTAATATTGTGTAGGTCCCCCTTTTGCTCTCAAAACAGCCCTGACTCGTCAAGGCATGGACTCTACTAGGCATCTGAAGGTGTGCTGTGGTATCTGCCACCAAGACGTTAGAAGCAGATCTTTTAAGTCCTGTAAATTGCGAGGTGGGGCCTCCATGCATCCATGGTGGGGCCTCCATGGATCCATCCTGGTTCACCAGGTAAGCGACGCACATGCAACGGGCTATCCAGGGGATGTAACAGAAAACCTGTTCATCAGCCCAGGCTCATGTGTCCATGAGTGCTTTCAGCAGTGGACAGGGGTCAGCATGGGCAACTTGACTGGCCTGCGGCAATGCAGCCCCATACGTAACAAACTGCCATGCACTGTGTTCTGACACCTTTCTATCAGAACCAGCTTTAACTTTTCAGAAATTTGAGCTACAGTAGCTCATCTGTTGGATTTGACCACACAGGCAACCCTTTGCCACCACATGCATTAATCAGCCTTGGCCGCCAATGACCCTGTCGCTGGTTCACCACTGCGGACCAGGAACACCCCACAAGAGCTGCAGTTTTGGAGTCGTCTAGCCATCACAATTTGGCCCTTGTCAAAGTTGGTTAGATTCTTACGCTTTCCCGTTTTTCCTGCTTCTAATACAACATTGAGGACAAAATGTTCACTTGCTGCGTAATATATCCCACCCACTGACAAGTGCCATGATAACAAGATAATCAGTGTTATTCACTTCACCTGTCAGTGGTCATAATGTTATGGCTGATCAGTGTACAGTATATACAATGTACCTCTCACTAGAAGCCTGTTCCTATTGTAAAGAAAACATAAAATGCCCATATAATGTATAGATTGTTTTTACATTGGATAATACGTACCAGGTATACTTGACCCCACTGATAAACCTTTTCCACCATCTGATAGGCTTCCATCGATGTACACCTTCCAGGACCCATCCATACTTGTCCAAGACACAGCAATGTGATGCCATTTTCCATCATTCACAGGAGGGCAATCTGTAATCCTTTCCTTCCCATTGACATATAGTACCCATCTGTACATAATACATATAAAGTGATTAAGCATACATTTCTGGGGAATAAAGAATGGCAGGAACATGCAGATGACCGATCAATTGGTTCCATATTTGTGAATGGTTTGGCTGAGGAACTTGTGTAATATGAGTATTCATATGAAAGATGTCTCCTCTGCAGAGGGTGTATGGAAATTGTTGTTATTATTATTGGTAGTAGTAGTGGTAGTAGTATTATAATACAGAAAGTGGTTGATGCTGTGGCAAAACATGTTTTGGAACTAACTTAATGTACAGTTGTTAACATTTACAATATTCTAAAAAGTTTTGGAATGCTTCCTAAGAGCCCTATTACGTTTCTACATTTGAATTACCCGTTATAGTCCGTAAGTAGGAAAGCATTGTCACTCTTGTCTATTGCATAGGATATTGGAGTTCCATAGTTTGTAGTGTCAGAAGACCTCATCCAGAATGCACAGGTTACGGCACTCATCGTTGGTAAGATATTGTCAAGCATGACATAACCATATATTCCAGAGACTTCAAAATCCAGGTTAAATCCAGAAGACTGTTCTGCATAAAACATAATGGTGTTAATAACCTGATAACCCGGTACAGCAGTAAATATAGTGCAATTTTGCTTTGGTCTATGTAGGCTAGGAACAATATCTGACTCGCCCAGTATAGTCGCTAAAATCCAGGTTGTTAGAGGAATTAGAGATAACGTAAATGAACAAATCAAGAGTACTCAACATAATATACGCGATCAGCAGCCTTTCTATTCACTAAAGCAGTGTTTGCCAACCCAGTCCTTAAGGTAGACTAACAGGGCAGGATTAAGTATTACCACAATTTATCTAACCATTTCAAAGGAATTCATAAAAATATTCAGAAAAAAATGGATCAATTGTGTGCCTCGTAGCCCAGGTTGGGATAAACTGCAATAAAAGGATGAAATGTTTTCACATTTTATTTAACATTTCTCCCATTAAGGTAAACGCAGCTGATATAGAACGAACTTTAAAATAGAAAATTGAGAATCTGAGTTTTTGTGGGTCAACTTGCCGTTCCTATGCTTTTCACTACAACTCAGTGTGAACTATTTCACGTTACACCTAATGGAAATATTATATATCTGTTGAGTTTACTGTTGAGTTGAGTGAATCCATAACTTTCTCCAATTAGGGCAGCTCAGTGGAGCTGACTACATTATACTGCAATAAGTCGATTTTATGTCCTGCAAACAAAGACAAGATTGCATTATCTTTTTAAGAAATAAAAAAAAAGGGTAGGGGAATATTAGGTTAATAAGAGCATCTTAACACGGACTATTGATTTTTAATAAAGTCAAAGGTGCTCAATGTTAATTTGAGAAGAGACAAATCTGATGTTCATGTTTAGAACTCAAACCACTTTTAGAGATGTTTGCCCTCTCAATGTTGGCTGGGAAGTAAAGTAAAATTTCAATACACAAAAGCATCAGTGGTTGTTCTTTAGTTAAGCCACCAAATGGTGATTACAAATTAAATCACTAATTTGAGAAACACTTTTTAGCTCTTGCCAGAATATGTAATACCTGTGTCACACCTGGTTCCAGAAAATCCTGGTGGGCATTTACATGAGTATGAGTTCAAGCCATCTACGCAAGTAGCATGGTTAAGGCAGGGACTTGACTGGCACTCATCCACATTGATTTCGCATACTTCTCCAGCAAAACCCTCTAAGCACTGACACCTATAACATAAATAAATGTCATCATTTTCACATTGCAACAAACAATGCTGTGTTTTGCTTGGATGACACTTGTGAGAAGTGGTCACTGCATACTGGGGCTTCACCTTTAAACCAAGTAATAAAAAATAATAATTACTCATAAAATCAGGAATTATATAATAAAACTCAGGCAATGCATTAACAATTCTATTGCCCATGATTCCCTATTCGCATGACCATACGTTTTAGTAATATTAGATTTATTCCACAATGGAAAAGATCTACAATTTAATTCAATACCAATATTTTTAAAACTAAAGCTCTTGACCAAGTAACCTTGACTTTAGAAATTTGACAGCAGTTAAGAAACACTGTTCTTATCTGACCAATATGGCTTTAGCAGTTTATATCTTGCACTGACAAAACCAGTCAAATAGATCAAGGCGGCGTGGAAGAACCATCTCTTCATATGATCTGTGAAAGCAGTTTTATCACAGGAGGGGAGATATGGTGTGATCAATAAATATTAGGTTTTAACTTGTGTGGGAGTTAAGGCACATTTCAAGAGGTTACTTCATCAATGTCTAATATCTTTAACTGCATGATGAGTAAGGTCACATAAAATGCTGCGTTTCCTATCCTCGCACATGGCAGGGCAATCAGGAGCTGTGGCCGAAACAAATAACCCATTATTAACTAATTCTCTCTGTGGATATGTCATATTAATTCTCAGTTATCCATATAAAAGAGATTCATTTAAATTAGAAACTGTAATAGCAGAGTTGAACACCATAACATCTTACTAAAATAGTAGCTAAATCATAATCAGTTTAATTTGATTGAATTTAACATGATGTTGACTGGAATCAAAACACTTCAAAATAATTGGAAATGTGTACTAAATTGGAGATTGATGACATCTTATTTAGCAAAGTAAATATTGTCTGAGCATTCAATGACACCCTAAGTGATCAGACTTGTGTGCACTTGTATGTGATATTTTATAGTTTTGTAGAATGACCTTCATTGTTTTGTGCACCATGATACCAATCGACGTGACTCAAAGCATTACAAGCAATTGTTTTCCTTATCACCTGAAGCTGTCAATACCATCAGTGCACGAGGCCCCATTCTTGCAAGGTCCGCTCTGACACTCGTCAATGTCTTTGTCACAAATTTTGCCGGTAAATCCAGGTGGACAAACGCACTGAAAATCTGCTTTCAAATCTTCACAATAACCATTATTTAAACAAGGCTTGGATAAGCATTCATCAATTTCAATTTCACATCGTGGCCCTGAAATAAGAAAACAAAATGGAAACCCTGAAGCATACAAGACCTTTCGATTCTGAAAATTAATTCATGGTGAATTCATATAATAGTATGTACAGCGTGCTGTAGCAAACTTCTACAATGACATCACTTGCTTGAACATCACAGGCCTGCATCTCCTCTTGCATCTCACGGAAGGCTGAATGAGGTATAGTTTAATATAGAGAATTCTAAATATGATTTTTTATTAGTATTACACACAATTGGTTCATATACAGAGATATGTGATCAACATATTTGTTATTTTATTTAACTAAAGGTTTTCCACCTAAGCCTGAAACTCGAGTATACATGAGCTATGACCTTTGATAAAAACCTATGAAATATTCCCTCATATGTTCATTGACATTTACTTCCACCAATATAGCCTAACATGGTAGCAAAATGTGGCATCCTTAGCATCTTCAACTAGAACAATGAATGGATGGAACCAATTAGGATTGGATAAGTTCCTTCTCAGCTGTGTAGAATTCCTGATGAGGTCTAAGGGTCACATTCACTTTTTATGCAATTAGTTTACGCAAAATAAACCCAGGTGCCTAATGTCAAATTGTAAAATGTGTCACTATTTTGCAGCCTCACGGACGGAGGTATTGAACGTACTTACCAAGAAATCCATTTGCACACCGACAGAGGTACATATTAATTCCATCAATGCAGATCCCCTCATTTAAACAGGGACTGGAGCTACATTCATTTACATTCTCTTCACACTGGGGACCTTTGAAAGAGATAAATAAAAACGGGCATTTTCGACCTAATTTGTTTCCACTGGATATTATTTTCATACTTTACCACAGCTGTCAAATGTTAAAGCTTGTAATACTGACAAATACACACTGTCATAAGCACACCCTCACAGACAGAGGACCTTACAAGAGTGATTAGTTCCCAACATATTTAAAAACAACCATATTTTTTGTTCACCCCTTTATCCCTTTTTAAAACACAATTAATTACCTGTATGCCCTGCTATTTTGTCTTCATCTTTATTACCTTCTTCTTTTTTGCATGATTATATTAACAGACCTGGGAAAACCCAGTGTATCCAGTTGAAGCCTGTCTGGGTGACCTCCTCCTTTCTCCTGGCATGACGTGACCTTCGGGTGCTCCGTCGTAAAAGCCCCCCCTTACGAAAAAATTACTGCAGTTTTTCTGAAGAAATACTGCAGTTTTTTGGACATGAAAAAACTGCAATACTGCACTTTTACTGCAGTATTACTGCACATTTACTGCATTTGTACTTCACTTTACTGCAGTGTTACTGCACATTTAGTGCACTTTTTTTTTATATTACAAACCTACAGTTGTGCTTCAATGTACTGCAGCTTTACTGCATTTGTACTTCCTTACAAAAATAACTGCAGTAAAACTGCAGTACAGTGAAGTACAAATGCAGTAAAACTGCAGTAAATGTGCAGTAATACTGCAGTAAAAGTGCAGTATTGCAGTTTTTTCATGTCCAAAAAACTGCAGTATTACTTCAGAAAAAACTGGAGTAATTTTTTCATAAGGGCCAGGGAAGTTCCGGGTAGCATCATAGGTTGTCTGCGTGCATCGCACAGACCTTCACCGGGTGATCTCCTCTCTGGCAGCCGCTGGACGTCTGCCAGGTGCACGCAGACAACCCCTGCCACTACCCGGAACTTTGGCTGGGGGTTCTATGGCGGAACACCAGAAGGTCATGTCACGCCAGCGCTCCATCACAGAGGATGGATGGAGGATGTCCGTGCGTATCGTGCAGACGTTCACCGGCTGCCAGAGAGGATGATCCAGGACCCCTGCAGTGCTGGGTGGGACCTGGATCTTAGTCTTGCAGTCAGACTTGTATTTGACGACCTCGAATATAAGACTAGGGGTATTTGCTCTGAAAAAAACCTTGTCTTACATATGGTATATAGCATCACATGAAGAAGCTTATATACTGAAAGGTTAACCTGCATATATATATATATATATATATAGTATTTATATGTGGAAATATGTCATTACAACAAGTAGAATTCATAGAGCCCTCATCCGAAATATGTTAAATCTATCTTCATTTACTTGTGATTTAGATGATGATGTTTTGTATAAACAGCCACAGTGATCAGCAGAGATATTCTTAGGCCCCACTTGTGCTATTAAGGAAACACTAGTACATATCACAATATCAGGTTAACAGCTAAAGGGCTCTCAAATCAAGGAAGCTTTCTACTGACAAGGCACAAATACACTGTCACACCTCTGGTGCCACGTGTTAAAATGAAGAGAGATTGTACATGTGTGTGGGGAGCGTGGGCAGCATGACATTAAGATTAGGACATGTTTTGTTGACTTGTGAATTCAGATTTGTATGAATTGCAAATTAAACAAATTTGCTGATTTCGTCAATTGAGACGAATCTCAGAAAACAAGGCCAGACACCCCCTGCGCTAGGATAACCTAAGGGCAGAGCTTCTGGTGATGTACACAACCCGAATTGGAAGATCGGGGGAAGAAAATGGTGGAAGGTTATCTCCAGAGAGATGTGGACGAAGAAAGGAGAGAAAAAATGATAGCAGAGAAGGGAAAGGAAAAGATGAAGAACAAAAAGATGCATGACATGGAAGCAGAAGTAGTTGGGAGAGGAGGTAGGAAGACATGAGAGAGTGAATGAAAATGAGAGTGTAAGTCAGAGAGAGTGTGGGAGTGAGAGTAAGCTAATATGTTAATGGTCCCCAATTTTCTTCGGAAACGAAAATTCAAGAAACAGAATTTGTTTCCCAAAAATAAATGGGCCAAAAATGAACAGGATCATTTATCTGAATCATTTTTGGCCCATTTGCATGTCAAATGTTGTGTCAAAGTTTCCTACTCGATGTCCTTACCACACCATGTGAATCAGATAAGATCATTTGTTTGTCAGAATTGGCTGTATTAAAATCGGAGGACATTCTAACTTCTAGTTCCATCCATGTGAAGAAGGGTTTATGAACTGGCATGCATTTATCTTAGAACAAAAACATATAGCAATGAAAGCCGCTAAGATACTCAAGTAAAAAAAACCTAAGCCAGTGTTTCGTTTCCACATCTCTATCTGTACTGCTTTTTATTACCTAAAGATCTAAAAATCATATAGTTTCACCCCAAAAATACTTTTTACCTGTGTATCCAGAAAGGCATTTGCATTTGTACTCCCCGATTTGATCAAAACAGATTCCGTTGTTTTTGCATGGAGTGCCATGACACTCATCAATGTCAATATCGCACTTTGCTCCTAAAATGCATCACAAAATGACATAGGTGGGTTAAAAATACTGATTAAGAACCTAAGATAAAAATACAATATGCACAATACTGGCATCAGGGTTCTTTGTATATACAGTACTTTAAACATAACATAAAATTATCAGTGGGTTCGGTGGTATTTTAATAACCATAAACCTACATATTTATATTGAAATATGCATATATTTATGGAATGGGAGTTTTAACAAACAAGAAAAAAAATATTATTTAATGATAAACAAGAATGTGCATAAGCTGGCAAAAAATGCCAGTTTGCAGGAACAAACTTGAGTTAGGTAGATGAATTCCATCTCATATACTCACTACTGCCAGATTGAATATGCACTTGCAGAAATTAACTCTCGACTTTCCTACAGCAGGAACGTCCAGCTGCTTTAAAGCAGCTACCTTGAGAATGCTTTAATCTACAGATTGCTTGTGAGTTTCTTCACATAATGGGGGATGAAGAGAGACGAGGAGAGGCATGGTAGGGCCCCGTACCTACCCGAAGGGTTGTTTACTGTGCATTTATTTACCCATTGGGTCATATTGCAGCTTTTTGCACCACCCCTAGGATGTTAAATTTGAATCTCCCCTCATCCCACCAACCATGGGTTAACAGAAAAGGGGTTCACTCATCACCCCACCCCAAATAACAAGGAGTAACATATATCAATTGAATTTGATAGCACAACCTCTTTAGGTAGTGAATTCAACTGCATATTCAAGGTTCCGTCTTAACATTGACTTATAACAGGCAAAAATGAATCAACACCTCTTGAAATCAGTGTAGCGTATAAAGGATGTATAGCTCTTTACCATGAGATAGTTATGACGCTGGACTAATCTAATCTAGTAAATCTACTGAACTGCAAGTATCCCAACATAACATCAAAAGAACAGAGTCAGAAGGTTTTCCATTTCCTATGATTTGCATAAAAGCTCCTTTTTCTAATCTTATACTAGTACCTGTGTAGCCTTTAGGACATGTGCAAATATATCCAGTTCCAACCTGTTTGCATGTTCCACCATTCTGGCAAGGCTTTAGTAAACACTCATTGAAAACCTGTGAAGCATAATGAAATTTTCATCAAACTCATAACCTGAAACTAAAAAATAAATAACAAACACACATCATCATCACATCTTTTCATGTTCATAATAAAATTCATACTCTTTGATTATAACTTGTGAACTTTTAATGTATTTTACATACGGCCACAACACACTCCAAATAAAATGTAATGAATTCTACTGTGATTCACCATATTAACTCCTTCTGCATCTTTTTCACATTTAGTAATAACAGAAATAATGACATAATTGAAGAGCTGAGTCCAGGGGTGGTCTGCTCAAAGTCCCCGGGCTGGTCCTAATTATTCTGACCCCACAATTGTAAGACACTTTCCAGTTAGGTGCGTAAGAATGTATGTCTGTGTGTGAATGAGGAGCAACATGGCTTGACTTGCTTATGGCCAATAGTTGCCAGTCCTCCCTGAATTAGGCTTATGTAATTTAGGAAAGTATGAATTCTCTGGTGTCTGGAAAGAAAATCCTTCCAGTAGAATTGTTAAAGGTTAATGCAGCGAGGGAATTTAAACTTGTATTGAACAGTAGTAACACTATGCTAAAAAAAAGACAATGGACCAAGTAATGTTTGAAGGTTTACAATAATTGGGTCGAATGGTAATTATCTGGAATCAAATTTTATATTTTTGTATATTACTATGTTCAATGGCAAAAATGAGTTACATTTATTGTTGGACAGTTTTTCATGTTAATTCCCTGTACTAAAGAGGATAACGCTACATTCAATAAACAGCTGTTATGCGTTTACAATAAGGATTTATTTCATTTAAGTGCAGGCATAAATAAATAAGCAACTAGGTTAGTATATTGTATGGTTATGTGCACAGTCGGAAAATTAAAAGTATTATTAGATGAAGACATTAGTGTGTATTTCTTTTTCCCGCAAATGATTATATGTGCATCTATATTAAGAAATAAAAATGTAAGGAAAGGCAAGAGGGTGTAAAATATGCAAGGGGAAAGGGAAAAAAATGTAATCGATCCAACAGCTCTGCACTAGATTGCAATAGGAACAAAATATAAAAAATCGGACATACATTGGCCTAGATTCATTAACTGAGATAGAATGCATCTTTTATCTTATTCTTCCATTGCAATTAATGTAAACATGTAAGGGATTTGGTATAAGACTATACTGAATCCAAGACAAGATGAAGGTGTGAATAATGTTTTAGTTTTTACAGTAGGAATAAAATGGCTATATGAGGCCATCTGCCATCAAATTCCATGTTTTTATTTAATACTTGTGATAGATTTACCTCTGGACCTGAATGTAACCCCATACTTTTTCTTATGCTATGGAACGCAAAACAATCGTTTTCTACTGAACTTTTTTTGGTGACATATTCAAGCATACTAAATAAATTAACATTTTTGGGAGCGAAACATTAACAAGCACAGGTTTATCCTGGGAAATAACCTATTTCGTAAATTAACGCTTCATTCTATATTGTTTAATATTTTTGCTGCTCCAGAGACCAGAGGGAAACCTTACATTAATAAAACTGTTCACGCTATCTTACAATTAGAATGTGAAGGAATATTAATCATACTTATTGAAAGCACGCATTTAAATATGCTTACTTTTCATTACATTATTCTCAGAAATGAAGACAGTGTTTTCATTTGAAATAATTAATGTGCCTTTAAGCAGCAGTTAGGATTCTCTAAGCAAAGAGAAAACATAAGTAGTAATTACTAATATATGGCAGGGCATTATTATGCTGACATTTCTTGGATTGCTCTACCATACAGTGGGAACATATTTTATATTTTGATCATGTCTTTATTTCCTTAAAGTTTTAACACAAGAGGTTCTGTGAAAAAAAATCATGCCCCGGGAATGATTTTGGTGTCAAGGATAAAGCAAGAGCATAAGAATAAGCAGCTTTGTTGAATTTCACAGATTCTGTATTTTTGTCTGAAAAGTCTCCGGAAAACTGTTTCACATACAAAATGTATTAAACATTCACAATTTGTACAGACGATTATACACACATACATCAGCACTCTTCTACATTCAAACACAACTGCATACGCCCCAACATTTGGTACACTTGTGTTGGACACATGTGGGTAAAGGGGAGGGTCAGAAGTGGGAGTGGGCCAAGCCAGAGCTGAGAGTGGGCGGTGTCAGGGGTGTGGCCACCATCCCTCCTTAAATGAGCGCCTCCTCGCAGCTCGAGGTGGCCACATGTGAGCTGCAATGGAGGACTGTACTATGTCAGCACAGATCTCCATTGGTTACAAAGTTCCCTTGGCCAGTCTGGGGAAGTCAGAGGGTCTCCTCATAGCATGATCCCCACCTATGCAGGACAGCAAGACCTGAAAATCGTGACTATCCTGCAGAAACCAGAACACTTGGGATCTATGCAATTGCATATTTAATTGGGTGATTTATAAATGTACAAAAATGGGAGAAAAATTGCATCACAGGCTTTATGACAACATTTTCTTTGTTGTGCCAAAATACTAGATATTGTATAAATATTTGGCAGATTAACCGTCACATCTAAAGGGCTTCATCGCATAGAGGCTGGACATTCTGTATAAACATACCATTAAAATAGCACAAATGTGATTTTTAATGTGCATGCAGATCCATTACAGGGCCACATACCAATGGTAGACACAGGCTGCTGGATAGACCATTAAATTATTTATCTCATATAGTACAGCATATGGCGTGAATTGCACACATTGCCAGGCAGCACTTTACAAAGACAAGCTTGCATGTAAGGGTCATAGGTTTCCAGGATTAAATAGCTTATCTGGCAACACCTACTCTGTTATTTATGGAAGATGTTGAATCTTATATTTACAGAGGAATCTTGGTGCGAAAAAAAGTTAAAAGTGTCAGCAAAGAACATTTCACAGGTTGCTATGGTGACTGATTTATTTTGCACCAGAATTGCTCTCTATAGAGTACCCCGATGTCTCCAGGGAAGTACATACAGTAAAGCCTGGATGGAAAGACATTAGAAACCTGGACAAATCATTGTTTAGCTGCGTAATGTTAACATAATTTGTATGTTTTCCTTTCTGAAAGCTCCACAAGTCCATTAAAGATAATGTTATGAAAGAAATTGCATCCTTGCCTGACTGGCGACTTTGTAATTGCCGTTGACACTTTCTGAAGAAACAGGAATCATTACGCCTTCCTCCGCTGCCGAGAAACTGGAGCCAAAGCCTAGAAAATGGGGAACACATTTATCAATCTTGCAAATCCAAACAATTTCTGACATATGCAATTTCTGGTACCTTTTCTATAAAAAAAAATTACAATATGGAACTAGAAAAATACACAAATTGGCACCAAACTTAATAAATGGAATGAAAAAAACTGGTTATGAATAAAGGCCTGGAGATGTTGGGCCTGTTGGTAGATAAAGAGTGTATATGATTTAATGTAAGCACATCCAAGGTCTATAGAGACAACTCCCCATGGACATGTTCATCAAAATCAACATCAAGGGAATATAGGTCCACGCCATGAGACTTGAGGTAAGAACATTTCGAGCGCAGCATAAAAAGTAAAAATGCTATCCATAAAGCCCTCGCTAACGAATCGTTGTTGATCAAAGGGTAGTCTATTACTTCCTTTCAAGTTAATGGAGAATGCAACACTGCAAGTGCACAGGTGTATATATTAAAATATACTCCTTCATAACCACTGGGCATTTTATAATCTGCTATCATAGGGTATGGAATGGATGTACACAATATGAGAAAATATACAAAGCTGCAGGTATGGTGCTCCTAATACTATACTATATTTATATATAACATATCATATGGCCAAACTGCAGCTTCAGAATTCAATAAAAGAATCAGCCCCTAAATTTGATAAATTACAGCTTAATATCAAATTTCCTTTTTTTTCTCACAGGCGCCTTTTTTAACTGAAAGATATTCTATAACTGCTGGATATAGCTGGAGAATGTAGATATCAGTTTCTAAAGGCTTTTAACTGCTAAGGAAGCAAAGGTATATGGATGAATTTGTATCTAGTTTTGCACATGCTGTGCATGAGACATATTCTTCTGAATAAACGATGTGTGATCAATTTTTAATACAGGTCTGTGTTTACATGCTGCTATTATCGTCTAGAAGAAAATTCATCATTCGGCAACAGTGCAGGGAACAGGTGAGCCACAGTTGTGTTCCCATAAAGTGTCAGCGGCAGCAAAAAACAATAAATCTTACTGTAAGAGATATGATTTTATAAATGTAGACATGGCAATAACATTGCATGTATTACATAAAGTGTTTTTTTTAATTTAAAATACACTTAAATCACTTATTTTAAAACATAAAACTAATATCAATAATCAACCATAAATGGAGCTGATTTTACATTGGCTGAATAGATTTTAGAAACTTAAATTTTCTACACATTTTATCGTGTAGTATTTGAATTTAAATTAAACTTCTTGTTTGAGATAACTAACTCATGGGTCAGTGAGGAAAAATGTTCAATCTCTACCATCAACTTTCATGCTTTCTCACTTCCCCATGTACCACCACATCTTGGATTTAACGTGGCTTGCCGCTAACGCTGAGGAGTACACAAGACTTAGGATCTCATGGTAAAAGAGCAAACTATACTAGGTGCCCTACCGAAAAGAGTACATTCAAGGAGGGGTAATGATAATGCCCTGTTTTTGGTGCTGGTGTTTTTGCCTCTAGGGGCACCAATCCATAATGTAGAGATAGCTGTGGAGAACTAAAGAGCCAGTCAGTATAATGCAGTTGCACCAGCATTTGTCTCAGTGTTCATTTTATGAGTAACATCCAACAAATATCTTTGTAGAAAGGTTATCAGTGGTTCCTTGTGTGTCGCTCTTAGGGCCTGTTCTATTTCATATATTTATCAGTGACATTATTAGAGGTTTTTACTAGGACACGTATCTAAAAGATGGAGAGCAGAACTATCATCGCATAGCTGACAGCTACATTAGAAGAATGGGATTTGGGAGTTATTATTTCAAAAGGTATACTTCTAGTATAGTGAAGAGTCACCGAAAATAGTATGATGTTAGGTTGTACAGGAAGAGGTATCAGCAGAAGGAGAGAGGTGTACTAATGCAGCTTTATAGATCCCAGTGAGTCCTCATTTGGAATAACATGTCTACTTTTGGATACCAAGGCTTCAGAAGGACATAAATAATTTCAAAGAAGAAAATTAAAAGAAGGGTCACTTATTAAACCTTAATATGAACAACCTAGAAATTCAAAGAGAGAGGGAAGATATGACAGAAACATTCAAATATCTCAAGTGATCAAATTAAGTCAAGCCGAAGGGGACATATGTTTTATTAAAAAGTGTGAAGCCACAACTAGAGGGCATAATTGGAATTTAGGGGGTAGAAGAGTGAGGGGTAATGTGGAAAAAAGAGTAGTAGGTATTTGGAACAGACTTCAACGGAAAGAAGTACAGACTAATACAGCAAAGTAATACAAGAAAGCTTGGTATGTGCATAAATCTATCCAATTAAATATACAAAAATAAAGTACAAAGGTGATTAAATATGGCTGACTAGATGGGTGAATTTTCTGTTGCACCTATCTATGGATCAATCATGTTATGACAACTGACCGCTTTACACCACAAATGCTTTTTATGCATATTGTTATCAAAGAATACTAATTTTGTCCTGGAAAAGAACACTACTGTGCATGAGCAGTCTGTTATTATGCCTTAGAACAGATTCACTGTTCACCGCAGGCAACACAGTAAAAATCACACAGGAACACAGCATAAAATATAAAAAAACCCTAGTTGGTAAGGAAGAGGAAAATGTAATAAGAAATTCGGTTTTTGTTTTAGGTATGTAAGTGTTTAATTCACCTCTTAGTTTCACCTGCTTTAAATGAAAAGTTTGCTTACACAGTATGCTTAGACTTATCTATCTTAAATCAGGAATGGACAACTTACTTGAACAGTCAGTTATTGATCTTGCTCCGTGAATAGTAGTAGTCCCATGAAACGGACATGACAAACAGTAAGATTTGCCTGGTTCAGGTTGATAGTAGTCCCTGGGGCAAGGATAACATGGAACTAACCCAGTCCGAGAAAATTCCCCAGCATGGCACGGAACTGGCCAACAAAAACAATACAGGAGATGCAAGGATTAAAAATTGATGATTTGGCTACACGGAGAATAATAGTAAAAAGAAAACAATAGATACATGAAAGAATACATGGTGATATATAATGTTGAATGTGGAGGTCTAGGTGCTCACACGAGCTCAAGCACTGAGGGGCATGTTCTTCAAAATTTCTGGACCATGTGGAAGCTGTTAATCCCTCCTGCAACATTTCTCTGGCTGCGTGGGGTCTAGACTTTTACTGGTAGACCAAGAAATAAAAGAGTTTTTCTTCTCACCAATGTTCCTAGGTTCATGTTCCTAGGTTCACATGTGCTTGCCTATGACAACCTCAAATAGTAACAAAATACATAGCAATATATGGACTAATAGGAAGCTGAAGAGAGATCCATATCAATAGATGCAGAGCTATTATAGCTCTTCTACTACATCACCAAGTAGATAGGTTGTAGAGCAGACCTGGGCAAAGCACGGCCCGCGGGCCACATCCGGCCCGCTGAATAGCTCGGACCGGCCCGCAAAGAGTGTCCTGGTGACTCACCAATGAGTCCGGTGTCCCCCCCCGCCCCGGTCACTTACCTTAAACTCCTGTGTTGGAAGCGTTTGTCTCGGGTGCCGGCGCTTTACGCTGGGCGCCGGCATATGACGTCAGACGCCGGCGATCAGCAGTGAAGCGCCGGCACCCGAGACAAACGCCTCACGCTTCCAACACAGGAGTTTAAGGTAAGTGACCGGGGCGGGGGGGGAGATCCTGAGAAGGGGGGGTTAGGGAGTTAGAGGGGAGATACTGAGAAGGGGGGGTTAGGGAGTTAGAGGGGAGATACTGAGAAGGGGGGTTAGGGAGGGAGGTCTTACTGTGTGTGTGTGTGTGTGTGTCTTACTGTGTTTGTGTGTGTGTGTCTTACTGTGTGTGTGTGTATCTTACTGTGTCTGTGTGTGTCTCACTGTGTCTGTGTGTGTCTTACTGTGTCTGTGTGTGTCTCACTGTGTCTGTGTGTGTCTCACTGTGTCTGTGTGTGTCTTACTGTGTCTGTGTGTGTCTCACTGTGTCTGTGTGTGTCTTACTGTGTCTGTGTGTGTCTCACTGTGTCTGTGTGTATCTTACTGTGTCTGTGTGTGTCTCACTGTGTCTGTGTGTGTCTTACTGTGTCTGTGTGTGTCTCACTGTGTCTGTGTGTGTCTTACTGTGTCTGTGTGTGTCTTACTGTGTCTGTGTGTGTCTTACTGCGTGTGTCTTACTGTGTTCATAGCTTATTCAGTTATTGTAATAAATATTTTAGCCCATTTTTTAGCTCAAAATATTTTTTCCTTTTTTTTCTCCTCTAAAATCTAGGTGCGTCTTATCAGCAGGTGCGTCTTATAGAGCGAAAAATACGGTATGCACTCCGAAGCCTTGTTCATTTTGTTCACTTCTGTGCTGTGCTAATAGTTATTCAGGCCTTACTTATTCAAGCACCTCTACCAATGACGTAGGCTTGAATAACTTTATTAAACAGCACATAAGTTAACAAAATGGACAAGGCTTCGGAGTTTGTAGTTTGTAGAGGTCTGGCCCTCTAAAACCATTCCAATTTCTCATGTGGCCCCATGGGAAAATTAATTGCCCACCCCTGTTGTAGAGGATGCACAGTGGCCACAAACTCTAACCCCTATAGTTATACTGTTGACTCTGTATTCATTCATAACTATTATGACCTTTTGCCTGTATTTAGAGGGTTTTGTAACAAACCTCCACATTCTGAGACATCCACAGATCCCCGTTTCACTGTTGACATTCCCTTGGGACAAGATGTACAAAACCTGGAGCCAAATGTGGGCTGGTAGGTACCATGCGGACATGATTCGCATGTTTCAAGACCATTTGATGAGTAAGTTCCTGGCTTACACTGTGCTGGAAGGAAAAACGTAAGGAACGTGTATGAGTACAAATAGAAAGCATATTATAATTATATCAGCATGCAAGGCAATGTTTTATTTCCAAAATATAACATTTAAACAACTAATGTTTATAGAATGGTTGTGGTTATTACACTGTATGAAAACATTTATATAACAGAATAAACTCAGTAGATTCTGATGTCATTAGTAGGATTTATGACTCTCAAGAACAATGTATAGAACTGTGGTTAGTCATGGCTTTTGTTCGGGCTGTGCAAACCATAAGAAAAAGTGTCTATTGGTGAGAAAGCAGCAATAAATCCTGCAATCGAGATTATTGCCTGCATTATTATATATCGCCTGTCTGATAGAAGTGGCTCCCAGTATCTTTGAACCTCCTGTGGCCCATTTCCTGAAGGTGTCAGCAGAAGGCGCAATGGATATAGCAGAGAGGTTGATCTGGGCCATGAAGGAATATCTTGGTGCCTTCAGTCGCAACTATAAGTGACTTAATACTTTTTATTCTCAGTTGTTTTAAACACTTCTCCATAATTACGTCTCTTAATAATTTATTCTTTCTACTTTTAGATTATAGGAATAGTTCTAATGGCAATTACGTGTTAGGGCTTTTGTTGCATGTGAGAACCAAAGTGGGCTCAGCTGCTCCCTGCACGGTTACTGAATGATGAATTCTCTGCTCTAGAGTGATGTCAGCATGTAGACACAGATCTGTATTAAAAATTGATCTGACTTTGTTTACTCAGTAAGAATCTGTTTCTGTCAGTTTCCTGCACAGCATGAGCTAAACTAGTTACATATTCCTTTGTGTCTCAAAATCTTTTACTATTAAAAAGCTTGAGACATAAAAGAACGAGTCTATTAGAAACGAGACTCTCCATAAGGGATAACCCTTTTCCTAGGGACAATTTACAACAACTGGAGAAGTAAAGTCTCTGTATAATACACACATTAAACTAAACAAAAAATAAAAAAGAAAGAATGTGATTTAAGTGATTTGAAGTGATTGCAACACTCGTGAAAGGAACTTAAAGAAACGTTAGTCAGAGACACATTAGTTAGTTCAAAATCGGACTTAATGTTGTAGAGGGAGGAAAATAAGAATAAAGTACTATGTAAATAATATCCAATTGCTATACAAAAAACCTTCCCTGATTACGTGAATTTCCAACAATCATTCAACAGCATATAACATACCTTTAAATATGAAAAAAAAACATTCTGCAATTCAGATGAGCTTAAGGCGCGGGGGGGGGGGAGACTATTGCTTGGACACCTTATTTCTATTTTATTTTTTTTATTTATTTTTTATTTTTGATATTAGTTCTCATAAAAGTTAGACTATTAAAAAACCCTTACAATCTAATACCAGATTTATGTTACACAAAAGTATATGGGCACATTAAGAAAAACTGTTGCTTTAAAGATACCTGCCTACCACAGGCCTAAGTTTATACTGTATGTATATATACACCATATTTGCTCGATTATAAGACAAGGTTTTTCTCAGACCAAATGCATATATGGGGAGCAGAGTGGCATATCTGGGGGAAGAGTAGCAAGCTGTGGGGCAGATGTGCATATCTGGGGGGGAGAGTGGCATATAGGGGGGTATAAGGCATATCTGGGGGGCACAGTAGCAAGCCGTGGGGCAGATGTGCATAACTGGGGGGATGGTTGGCAAATAAAAGAAAATAAAAACAAAAATGCATTTTTTTTTTTTAATTATGAAAAACTAGTTTACATGGGAATTAATATTTACTAATAAAACTTTTTTCTTAAAGCGTAGTCTTCAGGTTTTTTTCTAAATTAATATTCAAATTTAGGAGGGACGTCTTATAATCGAGCAAATACAAAATATATATATATATATATATGTGGCTTTTCTTACATATATATTAATATAGTTTTAACACCTATACTTTTTTAAATTGTATAAGGCTATAAAACAAGTTTTGATGTACCTTCAGGGACCATCAGAAGTAGTTCAATAGGGGTACATACCGCAGGTTGAGCCTTAATTATAATATAACCATCCATGTCACTTTAAATAGTTATGTCCTCTCTGCAGAAGTCACTTGGATTTTAACTAGCACATATACAGTAAGTAAACCATAACTGACAATAAGCAAAACAAGGAGTGGGAGAGACACACAGGCATTGAATACAGGGTGTTCACAATGATGCTTTTCCTGAAACATATACCGCTTTACCCTAAAGAAATCAATCCAGAGACTATATGGAAATATAGTAACTCATTAGGCTTGGTCAAAACATAATCAAGTTATCCTGACTTTTGTTGGTGACTAAAGCTGTGTGTTATGAAACTGAGTTTACCTTCTTCACAAGAGTGCTCAGAGGATTGTACTTTCTAGTAGTGGTCCTTAGACGCTTGTCAAGTCAATAATTGTTTTTGGTTTCTTAATTCTGAATTAAAAAGCCCTTCATCCCCTTAAGTGCCCATTATATGAATTTAGGTTATTTTGTCATTACTTGTTAAAAACAGATCTACTATTTTGTCCACCTATGCACAAGAGATAATATCCTAAAAAATCGCCAATCCGTTGACCAGTTTCAAAGAACATTTCTTCTACGTTCGATCAAGCAGCCACATACCTCTGCATTCTTTGGGATGTTTTGAATGAAGATATTCAGTATAAGTGCCGACAGGGCAGCTTTTACAATCCATCTGTCCTTCTTCATTCTGATATGAGCCGATCCAGCAGCTTTCACACGTATTGTGCTCCAATGAATAATATGTCCCCTTGGGGCAGTTCACTGGAGAAAGGGTAAAAAAAAAGCACAATGAGTAAAATGAATCCAAACATTAAGAGTTTAATGTGTTCAGATACAAGTATGAAGATACTCGCTGCTCCCTGTTAGCATAACAAAACATTTTCAACAACTCCTGAAATTCATAAACTTATCAGTTCTACACATTTTTTGAATGCGCGGCTTACTGCTAAATAAAGGCTGTTGCTCTATTGTAAGGTGTGAAAATGGATACATATTTTGATGACAAAGTGCTGAAGGAAGAAGCCTTACTTTACTTACTTAATCCTCTAATGTGAGTCTTCAGGGATCAACATTTTAAAATGAATGAATGAATGAATGAATGAATGTCTAACCAGATGCCTCATTCTGTGTAATGATTAATAAACAGATCTATCATAAAACTTTATAAAATGAGTCAAAATAGTAATAGCTAAACTTCATTTTTTTTTAACTGCCCATGCACATTTGTTTTAAATCAGTGTAGTTGTTTTAGAGATAACTGATTTATAAGTAAGGGGCTAGTCTATCTCATGGAAGCTAAGATCTTTGACAAATGTGGCATTACCGTGACATCAATTATTTGCTTCTGTTATCTCTTTTCTTAACCCCTATTTTACACAGGTGGAATAAAAAACAGCTCCTACCAAAGAAGGAAAATAATTAACAAATAGTGAGAAATAACTAAATGGGGAGAATAATTATCCATATGCTGTTGATATGATGATAGGCTTGTCACTCTAAATGTGTATATTTAATAACATTATAAAACATATAGTGCTTACTATACTCTGTAAACACTATTGCAGCTTGTATTTAGATGTAATGTAAGCATAAAAAATTAAATATTTTAATTTAATTAATTACTTCTGTAAAGCAAATCATGTGGGAGAATAGTCGACAATGTAGAATGCTTAATTACCTTGCCCTGTAGTGTACCCGCACTGAAATTTTGGCTTAATTGTAAAATCCTCATCAAATTAAGGGTACACTCCGGCCACCATATGCATATGATAGTTGAGTGGTCCCTTTACATGGCATCCCCCCTGAAAGGCAGGAGACCGGGAGGCCAGTAAGTAGGGAGTTTTAGTAGTCAAGATGGGATACCACAAAGGTAAGTATTAGTATTTTTTAAATTAGTATTTTAGTGTCTTGTGTGAAGAAAGGACACATTGTTATGATGTTTGACGGGGTATATATATATGCTACATGTAGCCCTCAATTTTCCAGGTGGCAGACTTAACTAAATATGTATTCGCGTTCTCGTTATGAAAGCAAGAACATTTCTTATATTCCTTTTAAAAGAAAAAAAAATCTCTACTAGGTTTCATTGTAAAACCCTCCTAAAGATCCCTGATTAATGTTTACCTTCCAAACACCAGCTTTTCTATACTAGCCGTGTGCAAAAGGTGTTTACTTTTCTGAGACTCAAAATATGAATTCAAGTGTGAATAAACACTGCCACCTGCAGGACAAAGACAATACTCACCTATTCCAGGACCGGTACGCAATTTGAAGCTGCAATAGGATTTATATAGGATAGAATTGCACTATTCTGCATTACTGACTTTTTGAAATGCAGTGTACATATCTATATATCTATATATATCTATATATATATATATATATTATAGAGAGAGAGAAATATGATCCCTTATCTGTTTGTCTTAGTCTGTCAATAATATATATATATATATATATATATATATATATATATATATATATATATATATAATAATATGGAAATTCACATTGTTCACATTGTTATTTTGATATCAAATAGCTTTTAATAAACAAACCAGAATACCAACTAATGTACAACAGTATAGTATTGGTGATGCAATTCACAGATGTGCTTGCAAGCAATGCATCTTGGGTTTGTACACATGTGCTCTTGTACACAAATCAAGTTTACACTTGTATGGATCTGATATACATAAATAAAACAAAAACCTTAGAACAGAATGTATTTTGATCTACATGTGCAAGCATAATGTATCAGTCAGGTGTTTTGCTCTTTGAAGTGCATCTATCTCTGTCACATTTGCATTTTAATAAACTGCCTTAGAAATGTATTAAATTGAAATAACTAAAAAAAACTTCTGCAAATATAAGATTTTTACACCTAAACAGAATTCATAATGAAATCCTACCTTGCTAGAAAAATTGTACTATAGCATTTTAATTATCTTCTGTGTGCTGATGACTAATATACACTGATCTTTACCTCCTGATAAACAGATGTTATAAAGCTTTGGAGGCATAATATGCTACATTACATGTAATTATCAAATGGAAATCTATTTTAAAGGTGTGTCCTAAACCATACTGTTTTCTGCTGGTTTTATGAAGGCACCAATAGTGATGGGAAGTTCGGATCATTAAAGTGAATAGGATCATTTCGATTCGTTCACTGAAATGATCCGATTCATGATCCGGATCTTCGGATCACTCAGTGTGTCTGCACGGAGTTACTGTTTTCCAGTAACTCCGTGCAGGCACACTAACGATTGGCCCCGCCCCTTTCATTATGAATCCTCCCCCCTGCCTCCAGTGATGTCAATGAAGGCAGAGAGTCGTTCAAAGATTCGGATCTTACAGGGATCCGAATCTTACAGTGATCCGGATCACTGTAAGATCCGGATCATTGTAAGATCCGGATCATTGTAAGATCCGGATCATTGTAAGATCCGGATCTTTGAACGACTCTCTGCCTTCATTGGCATTGTAATCATTCAGAGAATGTCACCATACTGTTATAAATAATACATTCATAATCACTGCCCCCAGGATTTACATTCCCCTTTACCTGCAACTGCACCTTAAGCTAACTTTATTAAATTAATTAAATTAACCCTCACCATTAAATTAACCCTAAACACCCCATCAACCATGACTGCCCTAAAATTAACCCTTAACACCCCATCAACCATGACTGCCCCTAAAATTAACCCTTAACACCCTATTAACCATAACTGCCCCCAAATTAACCCTAAACACCCCATTAAGCATAACTGCCCCTAAATTAACCCTAAACACCCCGTTAAGCATAACTGCCCCCAAATTAACCCTAAACACCCCATTAAGCATAACTGCCCCCAAATTAACCCTAAACACCCCATTAAGCATAACTGCCCCCAAATAAACACTAAAGACCCCATTAAGCATAACTGCCCCCAAATTAACACTAAAGACCCCTTTAAGCATAACTGCCCCCAAATTAACACTAAAGACCCCATTAAGCATAACTGCCCCCAAATTAACCCTAAACACCCCATTAAGCATAACTGCCCCCAAATTAACCCTAAACACCTCATTAAGCATAAATGCCCCTAAATTAACACTAAAAACCCCATTAAGCATAACTGCCCCCAAATTAACCCTAAACACCTCATTAAGCATAACTGCCCCTAAATTAACACTAAAGACCCATTAAGCATAACTGCCCCCAAATTAACCCTAAACACCTCATTAAGCATAACTGCCCCTAAATTAACACTAAAGACCCCATTAAGCATAACTGCCCCTAAATTATCCTTAAACACCCCATTAAGCATAACTGCCCCTAAATTAACACTAAAGACCCCATTAAGCATAACTGCCCCTAAATTATCCTTAAACACCCCATTAAGCATAACTGCCCCCAAATTAACACTAAAGACCCCATCAACCATACCAATTTATTAGGTAATTTATCTGGAGTACATGCAATTAATTTAGGGGCAGTTATGGTTAATGGAGTATTTAGGGTTAATTTCAGGGGCCGTTGTGGTTAATGGGGTCTTTAGGGTTAATTTCAGGGGCCGTTATGGTTAATGGGATCTTTACGGTTAATTTCAGGGGCAGTTATGGTTGATGGGGTATAAGGGTTAATTTTATGCTGATGATTGAGGGTTAATTTAATTAATTTAATAAAGTTAACTGTAGGTGCAGTTATAGGTAAAGGGGGGCAAACTCAGGGGAATCTAAATCCTGGGGGCAGTGTGAACATTATTAATGTATTTATTTATAAAAGTATGGTATCAGTGATTTTCTCTGAATGATTCGAATCTCTGTAAGATTCGGATCCTTGTAAGATCCGGATCCCTGTAAGATTCGAATCATTCGACTCTTCGGTTCATTCGACTCTTCGGTTCATTCGACTCTTCGGTTCATTCGACTCTTCGGTTCATTCGACTCTTCGGTTCATTCGACTCTTCGGATCATTCGACTCTTTGAACGAATCTCTGACTCTATGAGTCATCGTTCCTGTGAGAATTAATGAGCTGTAACCTGACCCCAGAGTGCTCTGCAGATGACTCACAGCTCTAGGATCAGGTTACAGCTGCATGATGATTCACAGACTGAACCGCTACAAACGAATCGTTCAGTCTAGTGAACCGACTCATCCGGATCACTAAAAAGAACCGGATCAAATGAACGATTCGTTCATGATCCGGACATCACTAGGCACCAAAGGATTTCACTGATACATGGAATGGAGCTGGTGTCCTGGTGTGTTCAGCTCTGGATAGACTTGTGAGTCTCTTCACCTTATATACAGTATATATATACAGTATATATATATATATATATACACAGCATTATGTAGGGCAAGCCATCACAAATTTCTCCTGCAAGATATAGCTGTCAATTGGCATACTCCAATTCTTGTGTAAATTAATAATAGTGATAGTAGTAATAAATATCATAACAAAAGTCCAATAGTAGGGTATATAGGGTAAAAGTATTCTCTTTGTTTCAGCTCTTTAAATTTCACTACCCTAATTTAATTTATCCCACATCTAACTTCCATTTATTTATAAAAGGGGATCTATGGCCAAATATTTTTAATCAATTAAGTAAAATTTGTTAGTGAACCATCACAAAATTGCACTATTAGACTCAAAATACATTTCTCTCTATAATTCCAAAGGAATGGAAAGTGTCCACTCTTGCCCTTGGAATTCAATGCATTGCACATTGATATGAATTATAATGGAAATTGGAGGTAAAGGATCCAATAATAAATATCCGGTACAATAAAGCTGGGCCAGCTTGAGTCCAAAGTTGACTTTGCTTGGGAAGAGTGGAGCTGCAGCCATTGGCCTCAGGACTTTTCGTATGCAACAGGTGTGTCCAGAGTGGATCTTTCACTGCTAAACACCATCTACCCGGTGCCCATCTTAAAAGAATGTTGAACAACACTTTATATAAAACTTCTGATATAGCCTACTTACCACACATTCGTCCTTTTAACACCGTGCCTGGCCTGCAGAACAGAAAGGCTTTCCCTTCTTCCAGAGAGTTACTGTCAGCAATGATCACCTCTGATGAAAACTGGATTGTGTGCAGAGGCTCCTTTCTAAGAGTTCTCTTGAGTCTATTTGTTATGGTTTCTAAGGTTTTGAGGAGACGTTGTTGGTTTTCTGATTCCAAGGTGTCATTTCTTCTAGTTGGTAGTGGTACACTGGCTGGAGAAAAAACAACAACTTTTTTTAACAAAATAATTAGATACACAAATAACCCTTTTGATGATCTGCAAACTGGGCATTTTTGATATGAAGATAAGACCGGAACAGAGATACACACATTATTACTTTTATTGTTATTATTTCTCCATGCTTTTACAAGACGTTTATACAACAGGTATCATCTAACTGTAATGTTGGCATAGAAAATGGGTGGTATTCATTTAACTTGCTGGTTAAGTCAGTTTCATGTGTCAAATCAGATTTGTATTGGCTGCCAGACACCATTTGGTTTATATTCTAGTTAAGCTCACTCTTCTGTTGGATGTTGACACCTCATCTCTGGTGAAAATCAATTACCTTTCATGGATGACAGTAAAAATGTAAGAAACCTTTAAAAGTGTGCTTTTGTAGCTACCACAATGAGAGAATGTATATCTGTTTAAACTCGGCGTCATATTATTGAAAATATTAAACTGCATGGGATTGATTAGCATTGTCTAAGCAGTTGGAGAACATAATTTCAGGGCTAACATTCAGGAGTACCCCCACTAAAGCAATTATAACATGTATTATACAGTGGTTAGCTCAGTGCCCATATTGGACTTACACATACACATTTTACATGCAGGGAAGGGTTGGCAACATTCAACCCAGGGGACAAGTCTAGCCAAGTAGCCCAGTAATAAAGCAGCCTAATACTAACGTGGCAGAGAAATTGTTCCCTGTGTGTTATCTACCCCTGTCCAAAATATAGTTGCAGAAAGAGAATGCATAGAAACCCAATTAAAGGTACAGAAAAAAGAATATAGCCAGAAAAGTGGCGGACCCTTTCTGCTCTCTTGGGCGTTCAGGCTCCCTGTTCAATGAGCCATTTAAAAGGGAGATCACTGATCTCTCTGCTTAGGCCGAAGGTAAATATGTCATTAATTATATATAGATTACCTATAAAACACTCAGACCTTCTCTCTTTACTCGTTTAAACCCCATTTATAATGTGGGTCAGCAACATGTAAAATGTATATGTGTCCCTTAAAAAAGATTGATATGGTAGCCCTAAATAATGCATTTCTAATTGAGTTAGATGGATTATTTCAAGTTACATACAACCACATGTGGGAATTCTCAGGGTTTGACCCTGAGTCTCTGGGTTTTTGCCTCAATCTCAGGGTGTCAGGATGAAAGGGCAGATTCTCAGGATCACACAACTGACTTCTTCCTATTGTATACTGCTGTAAGACTCCTAGTTGTTTTTGTTTTGCTACAGTATACTATGGTTGATATCACTACAACTCAATTAAGTGTATCTTTAAATTATGACAAGTCAAGGTTTCCTCGAGGACCGGTATTATGGCCATTTGGGTAACATATTTGGAGACGAACTACATAGAATGTTCATAGTGGGCTTACTATTTGAAGAGGGTTACTATTTGAAGAGTCTCAGGATCAGTTCATTTAAAAAGTTCCCAAGTATGCATACAACCATCATGTAAAATATGGAAGATATATTGACACTGATTTATTGGACTAAAATGTTGTAAAAAAGTGTCTAATTTGACACTTAATAATACAAAATATGATAATGGTTTTCTATTGTGACATATTGTGGGAATTATGTGATTCTTCTACGTGGAGTATTGGTACGTCTTGTGTGGTATACCCCCCACCTCCTTCTAGACTGTAAGCTCTTTAAGCAGCATCGTCCCACTTGTTACCGTAATTCCAAATTGTTATGTGATGTACTACTTGTTATGTCCTATTAACCCACAATACAGAGCTACAGAATATGCTGGCACTATATAAATCAGTGAATAACATTATTGTCTGTATACACTGTTCTACGAGTAGAGAAATGCCACATTCTAAGCTCATACATTTGCATCTATGTGCGTTTTATAAGAAAACGTATATAGAATCACATTTATTTGGGCATCCACTCTGCCAAAAGCAGGTGCTACTCATAAATATTGCTATGTTTACAGGGACATACGTTTTGTCCTTGTATACTACAATCCTTTTCCACGTGAACCATGATAATTCTAATTTGTAATTATATTTTTGCAATTATATTTTTAGTGAGAAGAGGAAAAATAAATACATATGCTTGGACTTGGTTGAGGTTAAAATGATTAGATAGTTAACTACAGTAGGTATAGTCCATCATGTTCAACCTTTTCAAAAATTCTGTGTTTGAAATAAAGGCAAGCCCTCCCTTCACCCAGATTGTGGTAGATCAATCGAATAGCTTCCAGAAGTGGATGAGATGAATAATAAAAATGAAACCTGTATAGTATAGGCATAAGGCAAGGCCAATGTACAAGTAAGGCTTGAAGGCTTACAACTAAAAGTGTGTACACTGGAAATTTCTTCTTTCATCAAATTTGATCTTTTAAGATCTATTAACATGTGAGCTTAGTAAAGGATTAAATTCCTTAGAAGACAATCTTCCAGGTTAACTGTAATTCTGATCCCCCATCCCCCAGTCACCATTATATCTAGCAATGCTGGTTTGAAATGCCCACAGCTAACTTGAGTTTTTGGGCATCTGCCTGGCTTGTCCCTGTGGATGAACAGGATTTGTTTGCAGTTACTCAAATCAAAAGCAATTTTTCTCATCCTTACATCACATTTCTCTTACCTGTTATGTTAAAAACAAATTTAACTTTCTGATCTGTCATAGGGATATTCGGTCTCTTTTTGTGTCTCTTAACACGTAGTGGTGCTGTATGTGCGGAATCAGACAGAGGCTTTTCTGTTTCTTCTTCATCTGTTACATCAAAAAAATCATCATAGGCATAATCCAGCCTATTGCCACCTCCCCATCCACCAGGTCCTGAAAAAAGTGTAAACCTTAGTATGTTTCTTCAAAGATACAGTAACAAAAGTTTAAGAAAGTTTCCATCTCTATACTTATTTTCTGTTAGTTGGTTTTACATTCCCTGTATACAGTTGTTAAAGCATGTTGCAAATAATAATCATGTTCTACATGTATTATGGAATTTTGAACATCATGATCTGGAATGTAAAGTTCAGCACATACACTGGGGCAAAAAAGTATTTAGTCAGCCACCAATTGTGCAAGTTCTCCCACTTAAAAAGATGAGAGAGGCATACAAACAAACAAGATATCTGGCTCTCACAGACCTGTAACATCTTCTTTAAGAGTCTCCTCTGTCCTCCACTCGCTACCTGTATTAATGGCACCTGTTTGAATAAAAGACACCTGTCCACAACCTCAAACAGTCACACTCCAAACCCCACTATGGCCAATACCAAAGAGCTGTCGAAGGACACCAGAAACAGAATTGTAGAGCTGCACCAGGCTGGGAAGACTGAATCTGCAATAGGCAAGCAGCTTGATGTGAGCAATTATTTGAAAATGGAAGACATACAGGACCACTGATAATCTCCCTCGATCTGGGGCTCCACGCAAGATCTCACCCCGTGGTGTCAAAATGATCACAAGAACGGTGAGCAAAAATCCCAGAAAAACACGGGGGGACCTAGTGAATGACCTGCAGAGAGCTGGGACCAAAGTAACAAAGGCTACCATCAGTAACACACTAGGCCGCCAGGGACTCAAATCATGCAGTGCCAGACGTCGCCCTGCTTAAGCCAGTACATGTCCTGGCCCATCTGAAGTTTGCTAGAGTGCATTTGGATGATCCAGAAGAGGATTGGACGAATGTCATATGGTCAGATGAAACCAAGGTAGAACTTTTTGGTAGAAACTCAACTCGTCGTGTTTGGAGGAGAAAGAATGCTGAGTTGCATCCAAAGAACACCATACCTACGGTGAAGCATGGGGGTGGAAACATCATGCTTTGGGGCTGTTTTTCTGCAAAGAGACCAGGATGACTGATCCGTGTAAAGGAAAGAATGAATGGGGCCATGTATCATGAGATTTTGAGTGAAAACCTCCTTCCATCAGCAAGGGCATTGAAGATGAAACGTGGCTGGGTCTTTCAGCATGACAATGATCCCAAACACACCGCCCGGGCAACGAAGGAGTGGCTTCGTAAGAAGCATTTCAAGGTCCTGGAGTGGCCTAGCCAGTCTCCAGATCTCAAGCCCATAGAAAACCTTTGGAGGGAGTTGAAAGTCCGTTTTGCCCAGCAACAGCCCCAAAACTTGCACAATTGGTGGCTGACTAAATACATTTTGCCCCACTGTATTGACAATAGATTGTTTTGCTTGAATAAGTGTATTTATTGGTGAGAAAGTAATGACACATGTTTTGCATGGTGATTTCTTTTTCATACGGCATAAAAGTATCATAAAAAAAACAAACTAGTGCATTTGACCAATGTTTATTGATAGATCTTGCTGTCATCATGTTCCTTCTTATAGTCACCAATTAAACGCAGTTGGGAGTTGATGCTATGTTTCAGAGTACCCTGTTCTTGATCATACTTGGGAACTCCCCTGCCATCGTATACTTGCCTCTGCCTTATTCTGTATACTAGGGGCTACAACTGTGTTCCTGGAGCAGTGGACCATTCTCTTTACAAACTGGTGGCATAATCTGTGTGACACCAAGGCACTTGGATGTGACATTATAATTTAATTTCTTCAGTCATTGGTAGCGTGGCCATTGAGGGAGAGCATGGTATGAGATCTCTTCCGTTAGGGACTAAATGAGGAGAGGTGGGATCATGTCACACCGCGAGTGCAGGTGGGGAGGTTAAAGCTCCTTGAAATCTTGGATTTAGCTAAAATTAGTGCATTCTACTCAATACTGTCCTTTGCCTTGGTAAATTCATCTACATCCAAATCAAAGCACAACTTGATAAACAATATGTAGCGATACACCTATAGAACAAGGTAATAATAATGTATTCTACTGCTTTTTAGGTCGTTACCTATGGCAAATCCATTTTCATAATCATAATTGTATTCAAGGCACTGTCTCTGGTATTGATCCTCGAGTCGGCAATCAATGTCATCGACATCACTACAGAATGAAGGAACCTGGAGGAAATAACAAGATCATTCATTTTACTAACATAACATGCGGAATGTACAAAACAATGCACTCATTAAGCCAATATATTTCTCTTATAAAGTAAAATGTGCTAGGGTCTTCACTCCCCTATAGACGTACCGGGACGTCCAAAAAACGCCTATTAAGAAACCGCTATGGACGTCCCGGTACGTCCAGCCCTTCTTGCAGCGTCAGGGACACATCCCTGCCGCTGCATGGGAGATCAGGCTGTCGTTTGACAGCCTGGACTCCCCACTGACAGCAGAAGCCGGCATCGCCAGCTTTCTGCTGTCCGATCTGATGTAACAGCTTCCGGCGTGAAAGCTGCCCGATCGCGCGATCTGGCATTCCCTTCCGGGTTACATCAGCAGGGGATATCCTGCCCTCCGATGAGGCACAGACGCTGCGATCTCTATGCACGTCTGTGAGGACCTGCAAAGAGATCACAGTGTGATCGGTGCAGGGGGATCGCGGGGAGGGGAGTGAGAAACCATGTCTCTCACCCCCTCCCGTCCTGAAACAGTGAAGGAAAAAAAACACGTTAATTCATTTAAAAAATAATAATAAAAAAATCATTAAAATAATAATATATATAATAATAAATGCCATCACTGGCATGTTCAGGAGGTCCCTAAGAGGACCTCTAACCATTTTTTGTGTAAAACAAAAATATTTAAAAAAAATAAAAATATATATATATATATATATAAAAAAGATAATAAAAAAAATAATTAAAAAACCTTACATCCCATTGCCCTAGCATAACATCTACCCAGTATAACCCTCCTGCCCCCGTTCACAACCCCAAAACCCGTTAAGCCATAGGCATAAAAATTATACAAAAAATGTACACCTTATAGTATGCTCCCTGGTGCTGGGAAAGTATGGAAAATCTATATAAATCAGGTATTTCTGAAATCAGGACACCCGAATTGATAAACTTGGAGAGGATTTTCCATCACGTTACCTAATTTTGTTTTTTTTTCTAATTTTCACTAGTTTTTACTAAATTTCTCATTCTAAATTTTCAGCTAATCATTCAACTATGGTATCAAAAGAAAGCTCTATCTCTCCTTGAAAAAACAATATATATTTTACATGGGTACACTACTCACAGGAAAAGAGAATAATCGCTGAACCGATGGCAAAAACCCCTGGGATTGAAGGGGTTAACCAATCAATGACAAAAAATGTAAAAGGTTGCAAGGTTCAGTAAAGTGGTAGTTTGAAGGACAGTTGCTGTTTCAGTTAATTTGCTTTACTGTGCATTATGTAGGGCAAGCCATCACAAATTTCTCCTGCAAGATGGACTGAGTGTGTATATCACATGGTTAAATGAGAAATATGACTTACTAGAAACCCCCAACATTAACCATACATCATACAGGGCCAGCTAAGCTCATCTTGCATTGGCTGCAAATGGCTCTTCATAATGTGCAATGACTTTAGTAAGTTTATGTGTACTCAACTTCAAACTCCTGCCTTAGTGAATAACCCAGTTATATACCATTATCTTTAAAGACAGAATCTTTCTGGAAGGTTGAAGTGTTATTTAATGATTACTGAAAGTAAGATGGCATTCAGCTGATTAGGTTAGGCTTTGCTTGTTTTGTGGGAAGTGATTTAAATTACTTATCACATCTACAGATAACATTATTACAAAAAGGCTATTAACATTATATAGACATGTAGCTTATAGGTTTTAAATATTGGTAAGAAATTCTACAAAACAAAAAAAAAAAATACTACTAACCTACCATTTTACCAAGGGAACTCTGGAAAGCATCTGCAAGATTTTTCAGGATATTACTGTCATCACATCGTGTTGCCTTATAGAGCATCTCGAATGATTTAAAACCGTTGTTAGCATATCTCTTTACTGAAAAGATGAACAAAATATCATTTAATAACTTTCAATCTTCTTTCTAATTGAAAACAACATACTGCAAGATAAAAGTATCTTTTAAGACTGATCATTTTTCCAGAAGAAAAACGAATTGAAAAACGACATCAAGTTTAAAAAACACTAATAACATTTAATTTTTAAATAAAAGAAAAACGGACATTAGCGACACTGATAGATGAGTTTATTAACATAACATTTGGTTGCTGATGCAGTCACTTGGACACATCAGATAACCCAGTTGTTCTTGCTGGAGACACTCGCCAGGGTGTACCCTTCATAAGGCAAAACGCACCTGCCATAAAAAAGCCACTGTGCTTATTGTATATTGTATATGTATATGGCGCAGAATCACAAATACATGAGTAATTTGTTAGAAAACATATTGAACAAAATGTATGTTTGCTGAAGGTGTTCAAGTATAGCCCCCGCCATATGTACAATGCTTTTTACAGTGTCACAGAATACCATACCTGGGAACTCTCCATGTTTGACCTGGAGTCTCCAGGTAAGCTCCTTCCTTTTCCAGGCAGGGAGTTGGTGTTTAGCCATGCCAACTCCCCATCCACTAAAGATTGCCTGCCCTACAACTGCCATCTCTTAAAGCCATTCCCCAGAAGAGGGAGAACTAGGGGTAGCCTACCCTTGAAAGTTCCCAGGTATTCTATGTACACATGAGAACACAGTCATACTTACCTGTAGTGGACCTTGTCATCATATATGCTGATGACATGTTCACTTTAGAGTATTTGTCACCTCAACATCGGTCCCCATAGTTCACCCACTGTTCATTGTTTAGCCAATAAACCCTGGATAGGTGGACATGGCAGGTTAGCTTATAGAAAATAATTCTGCGGTAAAATATCTGGGCCAAAGTGTTTAGTATTATTAATATACAACCATAACCATATTTGGCATCGTATTTCTGTTCTTCTTTTTTAATCTTGAACACCTTTACCTTGTTATTTCATTTTTTCCACTTACCTGAACATTCTGGCCAGTCAGTTGTATGTGGTGGCCTCCACAGCCCATCGCTCAGTGCACAGTAAAAGTTCTGGACTGATCCCTCTGCCACAGCATAGCCTTCCCGACACACTAAAGTACAGTTCACACCTTCCACATCTTTGGAACAGACATATTCTCCATTCTGTGGAGTAGCTGGAATCTCACAAGGTGAACCTATAGGTACATTACTTGTATTAATTAAGTCATTATTATTAATCACTAACAGTGTTAATATAGTAAAATAGCAGTTACCTTGCTACCTTAAAAACACACTTTGCTTTCATATAAAAAAAATACAGATGATAGAATTAAGGCAGTTTATAAAATATGCATTTTTATTGTTTTGGTAACTGAATAACCGAAATTCCAATATATTAACTTTTTTAAATTGAGGATAAATCATAGTAGTTAGCATCAACGGGATCAACAGAAGTCAATTTACTGTCGATTGTTTTTACCCAATCCCCAAAGGGAAATGAGGCAACTTAAATAGCTGCTAGTAACTAGACTTGGGCACCAGGGGGCTCTTCGTGTTCGTCTTCGTGCTCGTCTTCGGCAAAAAAAAAACTTCGTATTCCGCGAATATTCGCCTGGTCCTGTCTTCCCTTTGGGCCAATATTCGCGGACATTCTTCGTGTTCGGGTTTTCTTCGTTTTCCCCGGTTAAGGGGTTAAAACGGGGTTAAAGTCGCTCTGGCGCCAGGAGTTTAAATGTCCGTATGAGCAACTCTATTGGTCGTCAGCAGGGGGCTCGTCTGCCATTGGTTGATGGCAGACGAGCCCCCTGCTGGCGACCAATAGGGTCGCTCGTTCAGACTGTTAAACTCCTGGTGCCGTAATTGTCCGGCAGATCCCGCTGGTCTCCCTGTTCTATCATTTATTAACTGATAGAACAGGGAGACCAGTGGGATCTGCCGGGTAAGTTGCAGCACTGGGATTTTAAAAGTCTGTACGAGCGACTCTGTTGGTCGCTCGTACAGACTTTTAGGGTCCTGGTGCTGTAACTTACCCGGCACATCCCACTGGTCTCCCTGTTCTGTCGCTCGTACGGACATTTAACTAATTGAACAGGGAGGGAGACCAGTGGCATCGGCAGGGTAAGTTGCAGCATTGAGGTTTTAAAACCCCAATGCTGCAACTTACCCGGCACATCCCACTGGTCTCCCTCCTTGTTCAATTAATTAAATGTCCGTACGAGCGAACAATAAAGTCGCTCGTACGGACATTTAACTAATTGAACAGGGAGGGAGATCAGTGGCATCGGCAGGGTAAGTTGCAGCATTGGGGTTTTAAAACCTCAATGCTGCAACTTACCCAGCAGATCCAACTGGTCTCCCTCCCTGTTCAATTAGTTAGGGGTTAACTTTGTTTTTTAAAGGGTTAAGGGGCCGTGCAAGTGAGCCTATTGGTCGCTTGCACGGCCCTTTAACCTATGGATTTCCGCTCCCTTTAACCCCTTCGATGCTGTGTTAGATAACGCAGCATCGAAGGGGTTAACGGGAGCGGAAATCCATAGGTTCGCTGTCAGGGGTTACAAAGACCGTGCGAGTGAGCCTATTGGTCACCTGCAGGGTCTTCCTCTGGCATCAACCAATTGGTTGATGCCAGAGGAGGTCCCTGTAGGCGACCAATAAGCTCATTCGCACTGCCCTGTAACCCGTGACGGCGAACCTGCGGATTTCCACTTCGGGGAACTGCCGCGAAGCCGCGAAGACAAGGTAAGTTAGAAGAGGGGGGGAGAATGGTAGACGAAGACGAAGACAATCACGAAGATCTTCGTGGTGTGTGTCTTCGTCTTCGCCTACGTTTTACCGCCGCCGTCTTCTCTTCGGCGTGTCTTCAGAACGAACACGAAAACGCACTCTTCGTGTTTGTTTCCATGTTCGCCCGAAGACGAATGCACAAGTCTACTAGTAACACATGTAAGATGTGTGAGATCGTCAAGTTATAAAAATACCTATCATTTGCATATTTTTATAATACCCACAGATTCAATATGCTAATGGTGGCAAAAAGTGACAACACTTCTCCCTCTTACTACACAATCAGCAAAACAAAAATCACCTTTGTCAATACGGGCTTTTGCATAATTACTTGAATGGGTCTGGGGTGTTGCATCCTACAAGGATAGGATCTACCAAGATCAAAACAGCTGTATGTGGGTCCAACTAGGAGGCATATTGTGTAGGAAACAATCAGTCAATCAATGGGGTTCCATACCTTTAATGACAATATGAATCTCACAGGTCCTGCTGTTTCCAGATGGATCTGTCGCAATATATTGAACAATGGTTTCTCCGTGAGGGAAAAAATATCCAGGTGAATGAGTTTTTGTTACAAGTAAAGGTGAACCTGAAAATAACACATTTTTGTCAACAGAAGTCAAAATTCCTGAAGTATCTGGCTTCACTACTTTGCCATTTCTGTTTAATGTTTTTTGTTATACCAATTCCTTTACAGAAACATTGTATTTCTGCGGTGATCAGAAAGATCCTGCGCGTGTTTTTAAAAAAAAAATAAGGTATTTTAAGTGCAGGTTCGCTCAAAAATCTATTGTTTTACATCCACTTAAAATCGGAAGTATAACCCATTGCTTAAATTCCCCAAAACAATTCCCCAAATATAGTGATAAAACAGATCATGACATCCGGAGAAGGTTATATACAAATTATTCACTGTCCTTTAGGTGTTGTGGGTTACCCCAGCCCACTAAGCATTTGTAAGGGCTACTGGCTCTCCTGGCTACAACACAGACCAATCGTTGTAATCGTTGCAAAATAACCTTGAAGTCTCCCCCCTAGTGTGGGTTTCTATGTAACTAATTCCATTAACCAACACTGTATATTCCCTCATATACCCCAGAGCAGCAAAGGGTTTACTAGAAAATCAGAAAAAAATAGTATATTCCCACAACGGCTATGACTGGGGTACTTATCTCACCAGAGTTGTCTGAGAATTGTGGTTCCTCCCACGTTGCACTTTGTGTATCACCAGTCGCTTGTATTGCTGGTGGGGATCGGCACCTGTCAATAACTGGGGGGTCCACATCTTAGAAGAAAAATGATAAAGAATTCACACATTTGCTTTAGAATCCTGTGGATTACAACATCATTAACAGTTCAATGGCGCAAAAAAAAAATGTTATTTTTTTTAATACCGCAATTTAATTTCCATAAAATTCAATGCATGTCACTTTTAATCTTCTGAGATTAGCAACTTTATGTGGTGTCTGGCATATGGAGCTAACTTAATAAGGGACAAGTAATTTGAGCTCACACTGGTCAAACCATCCCTCCAAATACCTTTTTAATGGAATTTAGTAATCAAAGGACCCCTGAGGTTAATCATTTTGTATAACCTTCAGGAATGCATGTGAATGCAAACCAAATTTGTAAAACTGCAGTTTTAAGATGTTACAAAGAAGTACAAAATTTAGCAAAAAAAAAAAGAGAGAAATTAATCAGAGCCATTACAGATTTTCTTCTTCACAAGATCATCAAGCATCGTTTTTAATACATTCTCTCACATTACTGAAATGCTTTGACTTACAAAACACTGCTGTCTGATTGGTCATTTATTAAAATGTCTTTGTTCAGTGTTTGAAATCTGGAGGTGTCTGATTGTCCACAGTGTCTCGTTCTTGTTTTCGAATACAAGTGGATCGAAATAGTCTCTATCAGTCATAAACCAGAAATCTGAAGAACAATGTATCCAAAAAGACTTTTGTATCCTATATTTCTGTAGCTCGATAACCCTTGTGGCGATACAATGGGTATAGAGTGGCCACCATGTTTTCTTTCCAGACCAGCGGACAGCACAGAAGCTAAATTCATGAGATTTAATATGATTCATGATCATATTAAGATCTGAAGAACCCACACGTGTTAACTAAAGTGTATTCAGTATATCATATAGTTTACAGTTCTAGACTTACCAATAACCTTGATCTTAAATGTACAGCTTGCCTGATTACCAGATGCATCAGTGGCTGTATAAGTAACCATCACTTCTCCAATTGGAAACATATGAGGGGGTAGGAATGCTGGACTGCCCTGAATAGATACCTTGAAAAAGAAAATTCAAAGTGTGTATGAAGAGTTAATTTGTGAAGGAAATATATCTACTAGCATGTTCTTTTTTTCTTCCTACAGGTCATAGTCCAGAGAAATTTACTGCAATTGCACCAAAAAATATTCATCCTGATTCTACAATGACCAAATATATGTTCTAACACTTTATAATGTTTAGGAAAGCCATACTGCAGATGACTTGATGACCCTTTTTAGCACTCAGTTCCGAGCACACAGTTAAGTAGCATCCTAATGCTTTTACAGTATCACTTCACAGTGAGCCTACTGGTAGTATAGCATTTATCTTCCTGTGCACACACTCTATATTTTTATACTGCTATTTTCCTTAATATTTATATCCTCCATTATATCATATTCCCAGCAGTAGCTGGGAAAAAGTGTAATAACAATAATATGACTTAAAGCATCAACAGGTAAACTATAGCAAAAAAAAGAGAATCACGATTCTCAGCCGGTAGCGTTGCAAAATTCACACTTAAAGGGACAGTCTAATGTCATTGACACCCCTTTTATAGAAAAATCCTATGTAGTATGTACTACTTGTACTACTACTAAAGTGCATCATTTCAAATGGAAAAAACATAAATTACCTCCCTGACAATGCTCCAAACTTTCTTTCTCATTCCATGATCCAAAATGTCTTACCACTTACCACTGGTTAGCTTTTTATGCTGTCAATCAGTGGCAGTAAAGTAAAAATAAAATCTATAGGAGTATGTTCTTGTCACTGATTGACAGGTTAAGCAGCCAATCAGTGGCAGGAAAGTGCTCCCATTGAGATCAATGGGAAGACTTTACATATGTACACTGGGGTTAATATACAGACCCCTGCACACAGCATTCAGAAGCGCCAGCACTAGAGCTGACTGGAGGTGAGTACATGGCTGTCATGTCCATATACTATTTCCCATAAAGAATTGTAATTAAAAAGCATATTTTCTTGGTGCTCACTTCTTCACCAGAATTGTCCTCGGCTACAGGTGCACTCCAGTCTACATGGGCTGAATTTTGGTGTTCAATGTTCTGAGCCACAATGTCATCTGGACAGTTGATTTCAGGGGGTTCGACATCTGTCACGAAGAACATCATATATCAAATTAACAAAAATAAAAATACACTATTACACTTGATTAAGACATCTTAAAATGATTCTGTTTAATAAAAAAAAAAGATGCCACAAAAGCTTGAAAATAACTTTGGCTTAGCACTGTATTTGCAGCTTTACTATAGTATACTCAACCAAACAAGCTAAAAAACAAAACAAAAAACCAACGTTTATAAGCTTAGTTCACTAACATAATAGTTTTTTTTAAAAAATAATAAGAGGGTTTTCAGAGGTGACCAATGATTGCTTCCCCTTATAAACTTGCGATTAGCTATTTAAACCTCTGGTTTCAATTTCTTAGTGATCAGACCCATTTTTTCACCACATGTGTCAACCGGTAAAGTGATGACCACTGTAGCAGGCACACCAAAGGTTATGAAACTCCGTTCAAAGCAGTTTAAAGCAGAAACATCTGCCTTGATGAAATAAAACCTTCCATGTGTCTTAGGGCTGTTTAGATCTCACATAAATTTGAAGTCAGGTAATTTGTAAATATCATTCTAAGGAATGCCTGGTTAATTATTAACATGCTTGATGTAAAATGCCACTCTAAAACTGTCATTAGTGGAGAAATAAAAAAGTCCATTAGTTACAGGTGAATACATCAGATTACTAGATGCTTTCTCTATTGCACAGGTTAGAAAGCACTAAAGGTACCCACGCATGTAGAGGTCATGAAGGGACTCCATTGCCTACTAGATTGCTATCTGTTCCCTATCGAGGCCTTGAAACCAGGGATAACAGCAGGCCAACACCATTGTCACAACTATAAACATAGATATTTAAAGTCAGGGTGGAACAACACGCAGCTATTATCTCCTTCATCTCAAGTTCAATATGAATTCAGAGATTCTATATTACAGTCAGGGGACTACTAGAGTCTGCTCTGCTCCAATAGTAAGCCAAATGAGAAGTGAGGGCGCTGGCAAGCAGTTGGGTTGAGGCATGGGTAAGCTATCCCACGTATTCATTTGGCTGCTGTTGTATAGATGACTAATGAGTTTGTAATCAGTTACATAGCTACAAAATGATTTATGTCATAAGACCACAATTAGAGATTCTGTTTAAAAAACTCTATTGCAAAAATGATGTCATCTCTGTCTTCTCTTAGTTCTGGTTTTATTTATTTTTTATTTTTCTTCTCCACTAATCCCTTATCTCCTATATCTGCCCTTGTATTGCCTGTTAAAATAATAATAATTTGTTGTATATATAAGTTAAATTCATTATCATAATAGGACCAGGGCACTTTACACCAAAATTATAAGCCAAATTATATACTTTCCAAAATCCCTGCTAGGACAATAACATTATTCTACCTTCACTCAGTGTACTGTGTTATTATTTGTATAGATGAAATAAAACATGACAAAACTTCATACATGTAAGTACCTTCATGAAAAGGTACTTATTTCTCTTCTCAAAAGCTCTTTTCAAATTAAATGTTTTACTTATATTTCATTTACCTTTGCACGTGGCTTTTTGAACATCTTCGCTCCATTTTCCATCCCCAATGCATTTCACTTCATGACTGATGCCAAATAACAAGAAACCTTTTTGACATCTCAAGTGGCAAGTAGATCCAAATACAGCTGGTTCTTGTCCACAATTTAGGGGTAATATTAGAACATTTTTTGGTTTCGTTAAACTGGAACAATGGATCTCTGCTCAAAACACAATTAATATGATGGCGATGTTAAAACGATCAGGAACTACAAATCAAATTACATATGTTTCTCATATGCTTCTCCGAAAAGCCATTAGATTGTGTTAGCTAAGGTCCTTCTGAACTATAAGCTCACAAGAGCAGGACCATTTTCTCCCAACGAGCGGTAATTTTTCTACAGTCAATTTTTAATATTATTGTTAATTTTTAATCTCCCCTTTTGTAATTGTGCTACATAACAATAATAATGATATTAATAGGTTCGTCCATGTCTAAAATAAAACATAGGACCAAAAAGACAACAGAGCCCATTCTCAGGTTTGTACCTGAGTGCGGCCTGCAAGAGAACGGGTAAGAGACCAAAGAAAGTTAAAACACCACTTGTTAAAAAAAAACTGATCATGGAAACACTGACCCTGTGGCAAAAAACACAAAATTACCCCTCCCTATCATCCACTGCAGAAGTAAAAAGGCGACATCATGAACATACCTTTACAGTGAGGTTCTCTAGAATCCCATTGTGAATTTCCTTGACAATAGAGTCTGGAACTTCCTTCCAACCTATATCCCTCATTACAAGTCACAGAGCACACAGTTCCATATGATATATCACCTCCTGAACAGTTTACTCTACCGTGCTCAATTGTATGAAGTTTTGGACATGTCTTCACTACAAAAAAATAATATATGTATATTTAGATATATATTGTGAGTGTGACACAAAATAGAAAACAATAATGCAAACATGTTTTAATTATAAAAAAATATAAATATGTATATGTACGTGTGTCACGAAAGTGTTTAATTTATACCTTTGCAAGATTAAGTAAATCCTGGATTTCATAATAATTATAAAAATAAACAAGAATTCTTTGAGGGGAAAAAAGACTAGTATTAGATGACTGGTGGCTGGATGCACCACCAGTCCTTACCAGTGCTTATGGCGCTGCATAACCTGAAGCATTTCAAAATCTGATCTTATAGTTATCCTGCCATCCCCTCTGTCCACAAATCCTGACATCTCTATTACTGTTGAAAACTCCCCACCCAACTAATTGACAAAGGCCTTGACTCTGCTCTCTCCATCATCCCTTACATCCAGTCTCTTACCAAATCCTCCTGCCTTAACCTGAAAAACATTTCCCGGATTTGTCCATTCTTCACACAAGAAACAACCAAAATACTAATCCACTCTCTTGTCATATCCCGCCTGGATTATTGCAACTCCCTACTAACTGGTCTCCCTCTCTCCCACCGTTGATCACTCTAATCCATCCTCAACACTGCAGCTAGATTAAATTTCAACTCTGTTACTGTTCCTTATCTGCTGCTCCACGGTGCCAATTCCTCCACTGGCTCCCCATACCCTCCAGAATTAAATTCAAACTCCTGACCTAAGAGCCCTTAACAACCCTGCACCCACTACATCTGTACCATCTTATCCAAATACACCACTAACCGTCCTCTTCGTTTTTCTCATGACCTCTTTTCTCCCGTCATTACCTCATGCCAGTCCTGTATTCAGGATTTCACTCATGCTGTAACCCTTATGTGGAATTCTCTACCTCATTCAGTTAAACCTTCTCCCTCATACCCAAAGCTCTGAAATCCCACCTTTTAGAAGCCATCTCAATATCCAACAATCTCTACAGATCATCCCTATCCAAGCAGCCCTCTCATACTGTTTCACTTCCTCATCAATCCCCGACTAGATTGTGAGCTGGCAAGAGCAGGGCCCTCTTTTCCTTTTGTACCAGTTTGTTATTGTGTTTGATTTTAAATTATTTACTGACTCCGTTGTAACAGTGCTACGGAATCTGCTGGCGCTATAAAAATAAACGCAATATTATTATTATTAATAATTATTATTATTAGTATGTTATCACATACTGTTCTTTGCTACTTTCTGCCACCAAAGGATGGGGCAGGCTCAAACCCTCCAAAACAATAAGGGAAATGACAAATCCATAATTTTGCAATGACTAGTTCACACATACTACAGCTGAGTTTAATTTACATTTATTATTTATAATATTCTTTTTACTTGTTGCAACTTAAAATCATATTAAGATATTACCGTATTTGCTCGATTATAAGTTGACCCTGATTATAAGATGACCCCCCAAAATCTGAATATTAATTTATGAAAAAAAGAAAAAGCCTGAATATAAGCCGACCCTATAGGAAAAAAGTTTTACCAGTAAATGTTAATTCATGTAAACTATGTGAACAATTTTTTTTTAATAAAGGCTATGATTGAGAAAAATATTTTGTTTTTATTTCTTTTTTTTTTCAACCTGCCCCCCCAGTTATGCACATCTGCCCCCTGGCTTCCCATTCTGCCCCAGAAATGCCTTATACCCCCTATATGCCACTGTGCCCCATGATATGCCCTTTAACCCTCTAAACGCCACTGTGCCCCATGATATGCCTTTTGACCCCCTATGTGCCACTCTGCCTCCAGAATTGCCTTATACCCCTATATGCCACTCTGGCATTTAGGGGGTTAAAAGGCATATTATGAGGCAGAGTGGCATTTAGGGAGGTATAAGGCATTTCAGGAGGCAGAGTGGCGTATAGAGGGTTAAAAGGCATTTCTGGAGGCAGAGTGGCATTAAGGGGGTTAAAAGGCATTTCACCGAGCACGGGGAACTCTCATCTCTGACAGCCTGGGAAGGTATGCGCGATGGACGCTGCTAACCGCACCTCCTCTGGGCTGCAGCAGAAGTTGTGTACGCGAATTGCGTAGAGCTCTACACGCTGTCCCGGCTACACACCAGGGACTCAGAAGCACCGGTAAGTGTGTGGGGGGGTGGAGACAGGAGGATCCAGGTCCCCTGCATCGCTGCGGGGGATCTGGATCTTAGTCTCATAGTCAGACCTAGTTGAGGTCTGATTATAAGACGACCCCGATTATAAGACGAGGGGTATTTTTCAGAGCATTTGCGCTGGAAAAAAACATTGTCTTATAATCGAGCAAATACGGTAATCTTCTATGAAGAAAAAGTGTTATATTCCACCAGTGGTCTGTGTTTGGTCATGAAGATTAGGTGGCATCTAGCTAAAATATCTACTGCTTGTATGAAGAAGGTATTTACACTGTGCTGATAATTAAAGTTACACCATAATTAAAGTTAAAAATACACCTTAAATACCTGGAAAACTATAATGTCCAAACCTCTAGCGCCATATAAAAAATCTTTTAAGGTTAATTCTGGTAGCAAAGAAGGCATAATAAGAACTCATAATAACAATAATATGCATCAAGTATTCATATACACATGTATCTTATCTTTAACATAGTAATTGGAGTAATAATTACACATCTTAAAAGCTCAGAGGCATATTATGATTTTAATGGAGGGTATATCCTATTTTTAAACATTATATCCCTTGGATGCCACAGAGCTATGTGAAATAAAGTACAAATGTTGTTTAGTTAAAAGCCAGTTTAATTAACATATCATTTCTTCTGGAAAAGATACAACTATACCAACGTTATCTCTGTAAAAGCTCTCTGGTGTTCTAGATTTTGGCAAATGCATACAAGGGATATCCTCCAGATGTTAAGAGGGAAATTATAAAATTGTTAACAAAACAGCTTTAGGCAAGTAGATTACTTCCGATATCCATCAAAACCTTTTTAGTACAAATAAAGCTTTTTTCCTCATTTGATAAGAGGATAAATGACACATGCTGTTTTGTTAACCTAAATACATCTCAGACTCCCATTCTCATTTACTGAAGGCCCTTTTGTAGTTGAGGGTCAGTGGGTTAATAGGAAGTATGTTTTGCTTTTTGAACCTGATTGTCCATTCAACTGGTAATCATTACTTGAACATTACTAGACACTGAATAAATATAGCTACTGCACAGCAACGGGAAGAATCGTCTATTCATAGTTGACTTACCTCGGCAGGTTGCCTGGGATCCTGACCACAGTCCATTTGGTTGACAAAGCCGAATGCTACTTCCAACTAACTCAAACCCCGTCTTGCATCGGATTCCACATGCAGCATCAAAGTGATTGTTACAGCTGTTCTGGACAAAATAGCCATTCTCAGGGGGCAGTAGTTCTGGACAGTGGACAACTAATGATGATATAAAACCAAATGTTATTGAAAAGTAATGTGCAATCCCATTAAAGCAAATTTGATGTATAAGTATAATTGTAATAAATCTTCATACTTAATTGTTACCATACTGCCTAGCAGATATTTTTTAAAGATGGAAAAACATTTGACAATTCATAAGATTGCATACCTGGTTCCTGTTCATTTTTCACAGGTATCTGTACCATGCTTCTAGATATTTAACCAGTGTAATGTACATATGGGAGCTTCCCAGATCTCCTGCTTCTTAAAGGAGAAATAATTGAGTTAATTTGCTAAGGTGATGGGGTAGCCACATGTATGGGAAGGCTAAGATCAGTATAGGTCATGGACAGGACTAAACAGCAATCCCTCACCTGTAGATCACACAGCAATGACCCAGAAGCTAGGTAATCACCCCTTATTTTCAAAGCCAACGGGTAAAATATGGAGAATTCCCAAGCATGTTTGTATGATACTGCATATACTATGTACTTGTTTTTGCATTAAGTAATTACAAGGTATAGTAGGCTGCTCAAATATCTCCATTTTAATGACACTGCCCACTGCCCTCCTAGAAGTCACCCAAATTTTGACCCTTTATATGATTTTTTTTTGTGTCAAATTTTCCAAACTGTACACCCCCGAGCAGAATGTCTGTATTGACAAATTAGTTCTTTTGTTCAAAGCCAGACTCCATTTCAAATAGTAGTTTCCCACAAAGTAGTCTAGGAATGGGGTGAGAATTTCTAAGCTTTATGAAAGTGTAACGAGACATACGGTCTCATTTAGGATCTACAAGGAGAAGGACAGCCAAGATCACCCTGACTCCCTAACCACAAGTAGAAAGATAGTGCTACTCAAATTCTTATTTCATTTTGGCACCTCAGTTGGTGTCTGAAAGAACAGTCTGAAAGAACCCCCAAAAAGTAGAGTTCGCCAAGCAAAGGAATTTCTTTATTTGGGGGGGTGCTAAAGAGGCCCTAGTGAGGCATAGGGTCACTAAAGCAAAATGTGAACATTTCATATTTGAACGGTTATGAAAACCAAAACAAACCTATACATGTGGGATACTTCTGTAATCTGATGAGATGAGATTCAGCTAAAAAATTTGGTTGAGTTTCTCTGCCATGTAACTTGTGCAAAACTTCCTAAGCAACATAGAAGTTTGACATAGAAAATTCTAAGCAACACCGAAGTCTTACTTAAAAAAGTCTAAGCAACACAGAAGTGTTGATGAAAAGAGCACAAGAAATTATTTATAAGGCCAACTTTGGCAGTGACTGGTGGCCAAACAGCTGCATGAAATGCTCCTGATGAAATATCTTGGGTTGTCTGCTTTACAGAAATAAATATTTTTATGAGGGTATTTTTGGGTTTCTTTGTTCAAAATTAGAGCTCGAAACCCAGCATACCAAATGTTACAATCCAACAGTTTTAAAACAGTAATTTAACTGTAACTGCTGGGTAAGTATGGAAACTCTATATAAATGAGGTATTTCCAAAATCAGCAAACCTCCATTGTTAGATATTTTCTGGCAACTTAACTAAAATATGATTTACAATATATATATATATATATATATATATATATATATAGGGTAGTAGAAGTATTATTAAACACTCATCTACAGACACCAGACAATCCAGAAGGCTTGTTTTTCCCTCAGAAATCTCATGGTGCTTTCTGAGGGAAAAACAAGCCTTCTGGCTTGTTTGGTGTCTGTAGATGAGTGTTTAATAATACTTCTACTACCCCTTAAATTTAAGTGGAAGGGTTTCCATAACCTTTTACCCACCATAACATCTGTAATGGTATATATATATATATATATATATATATATATATATATATATATATATATATATATATATATATATATATATATATATATATATATATATATATATATATATTTGAAAAATGTGTTTTTTTCCTACTGTTTTGTAGGTTAAACAAAATTTCTTGACTAAAGATGTAACTATGGTATCAAAAGAAAGTTCACAGGAAAGAGGAATACTGGTTGGACCGACATTTGGCAAAAATACATAAGGTTAAGATGATGTAGTGAAAAAGCATATCTGACCTTTGCAGACCTCACCACTCTGTTCATACCCCTCCTTGCAGAAGCAGTCATCAATGGATGTGCTCCCCGGCAGGGAGGTGTGATTTGGATCAGGACACGGAATGCAAGTGCTCACTCCTCCTGGAGAACCTTCAGGCTTGTATGTTCCCGATGGACATGCTAAGAAATAGAAAACAGTGGTTACCCAATGTTAGTCAAGAAAGAAATATCAACAATAATTCATACGACAAGAGATACCATATGAGCAGAAAATTCTATCATATATGTACCTGTTCCTGTGGGAAATATTACTCTTACATGCTATGGATTTTTGCCTGTTTAATGGCAAAAGCAAACTAAACTTTGAGACTGAAAGAGTACCTTCTTCCCATCTCTTTTCTCTACGTGACTCTATATCTAGTCCTGCTCTTTCTTACGGTGGCCTTTTTTTTACGTACTAAGGGCATTGGTATTAAATCAGAAGCTTAATTTGTTTTGTTCACTGTACATGTGTTTTGGCGCCAATTACAGTGTACCTAGGATTAGCCAAGTAAAACATTTCCAAAAGAGACTGTCTTGCAGTCAGGCTCCAGGAAATCAGACTCTTCCAAAAGGGAAGTGATAAAACCCCTTGACGCAACAGATGATTGCCGATCTTTGAAACCATTCAGAATTGTTCATTTATTAAACCAGCAATTTCAGATTTAGATGAGATATAGCACGAGTTGCAGTAATGATGATTAAGTAAGGTCTGTTAGATAAATAGCTTGGACTCTTCAAGGCTTATTTGTATGGTTTTTATACATGGGAATTATATTATCAGATAAAATAACATGGAACCAAAAACATGCTTTAAACACTAACACTGTACATCCACTTGTGCTCATACTTACATGAATGATCGGAGGCATTCAAAACCGAATGGACAATATGTTTCATGAAAATTGACTGGCATAGAATAGCATGGTACTTGAGTTAATAACCTTTACATAATGACCTGTTTCAGAAGGTTGTATGTGAAGATGAATGAGCATGAGCAGCCAAAACCATTTCAGCGGTATGGAACCTGCCCATCGGTGGCATATTTAGAAAATAAATTCCAGTTTATTGTAAGTCTTATGGCAAGACACCAGCATCATCTCTATAAAGAAGGACAGCTGTTCCTTGTTGTACAGAGCTGAAGGCAGTTAGCACTATATAAATATACTATATATAATATATAAAAGCTTCTTGCAATTGTGAAGCTAAACAATAAAGTGTATAACAATGTATGTATATGTTTTATTTCAAACCATTAAGCTTTTGTTTAATTGCAAATTATATATATATATATAATATATATATATAGATAGATAGATAGATGATAGATAGATAGATAGATAGATAGATAGATAGATAGATAGATAGATAGATATATGCATTAACAAAAGTGAGGACAGAGCTCTACAGAAAATATGGGGCAACAACTATACGATTGAGCTTTATACTGAATGTATGAATAATACAGATTATTATTGAAGAAAGGTGAAAACAGCGTGACAGAACAATTACTTAAGCTGAAAATAGTTACGTCACAAACTTGCCAGTTTAATACGCAAATATACATACCTAGGGACTTAATGGGTTTCACCTAGAGTATCTGAGTGAGGTCTTGCCTCCCTGGGACATCTTGTTAAAGTCTTCAATCTCTCTGACTGGGAAATTACCAATTACCATTTAAGGGGGGGGGTGGTATCAGGGAGCAGCCGTCCAGCCTCCTTATAGGAAGTGCCACGTCTGTGCATCAACAGCATTATTCATTGATTTTATAGCTCCCTGGGGCAGTCAGGGGAGATTTGCAGCTGTCCTGTCTAGACAGTCCTATCAAAACCAGGTTGTATGCCTTTGCACAGGTTCCACCAACTTCCTATCTCTCACTATCTACCTGGGAGCATACCTAGGAACTTCTGGGCTCCGGCTACCCTGGTGCCTGCCTTTGCCAGCACTGCCCACTGATGTTGGTGGGTGCTCCCACTGATGTTGGGGGTGTTGCCGCTGACATTGTGGGAAACACCCCCATTTAAAAGGGAAATGGGCGGGGAATGGGGCCTGTCAAGACACGGGGGGAGTCCCAGCAAGGGAGATTGTGAAAGCACATTGTGCAGACGTGCCGGCAGCGGAGGTTGTTTATGCTCGCATCGCCGCAACCGGTGAACGTCTGCACAATGCACTTAGACAATCTCCCGTGGCGGCGGAAGTGCCGGCACCAGAAGTTGAATACGCGTACTGCGTAGATGTCCCCCGCCGGCCCCGGGGAGTCTGTACTGGTAAGTCTAGGGGGGGGCACATCTTGGGGGCAGTGTGGCAGCATATCTCGGGGGGGATAGAGTCGCAGCATATCTCGCGGCGAATAGAGTGGCAGCATATCTCGGGGGCCACATCTTGGGGACAGAGTGGCAGCATATCTCCGGGTGGGACAGAGTGGCAGCATATCTGGGGTGGGCAGAGTGGCAGCTAATCTGTTCCACTAAGTGTTTTTTTTTTACTAAGAAAATCTTTTCTTTGAAAAAGCACCTAACTTTTAAAGTGCGGCCTATAATCGAGCCAATACGGTATATGGGCAGCAGTGTACAATACATAATGTGCTGTAAAGCTCCATGTGGTATTTTAGTAAAAGGACATTCAAATTCTGTACTCACTGCCTTCATCTCTGATTGAAGTCCAAGATCCTTGGCAAAAAATTATTTTATGTTTATAGGTTGACATTGTGGAATTTACCTACTGGCTAATTTCCTTGTAGAAAATTGGAAAGCTTCCTTGTAAGTAGATGCAAAAAGGTTTGGATATTTTAATCACATAAAATGAAGGCAGATGCTTTGCACTGCAGAAAACCAAGCAAGAGACTTGCTTTTGGTTCTTATTTTTATCTCATCCCATGTACGATGGCATTTGTATACTTTCTTAATGTACTTCCAAAATATTGCCACCATTGAAAATTGAATTAGAATAATCTTAAAATCCATCCTTAATAAAACACATTAACCAGCAGTATAATTAGCCCTAAATGGGTCAGTCTTAAAATAAAGCAGCTGGACTGCAGATAGCAATATTGTCTTTTGTTAAAGAACATTACATCATATATCGGAAATCTTAAATAAACATAATACTTTAGATAATGAAATGTTAAACGTTTCTGATCACTATAAAAAAAGAAGTTAGAAAAGGCGAATTTTTGGTATCTATTAATGAATTTACCAATAGTATACGGTGTATGTTCGTCAGTAAAACATACAGCTGTGCATTTACTCCTCTGCGTTACTCAAGAATCACGTAACCTTTGTGCCAACCCAGTGTGTCCAAGTATTAAGAACTGCATGTGTAGCTACATTCAATTGAAACATATATGAGTAAATGTTTATTTTTGGGCATTCAGACCACTATGAACATTGTTTGACAGCTATATTTAATAGCCTCCTGGTCCATGTGCCCCATAACAAACACACACAGTAACTCTATCAAAAACACTCAAATACACACTTACTCTAACATGCTAACTAGACACTATTACAGTATAACATGATGTCTTATTACATGACCCTACTGAGCTCAATCTCTGCCTGCCTGAATAATTAGCCCACCTATAGTTACCATCTGATTTTTTTTCTAAAAAGCCATAACATTGCCAATTAAGTGCAATGTGTCCTACAAAGGAATCATTACGTTGCTGTTTAGAACTGATTACCCTGTAATCACTTTCAATTTACAAATTATCAATATACAGCTGTGCTCAAAAGTTTGCATACCCTGGCAGAGGTCATAGCAGGCTAGATACTGAGCCATGGAGAGCAGAAAAAGAACTGTCAAAAAGACATGCGTAACAAGGTAATGGAAGTTTGTAAAGATGGTAAAGGATATAAAAAGATATCCAAAGCCTTAAAAATGCCAGTCAGTACTGTTCAATCACTTATTAAGAAGTAGAACATTTAGGGGAGGGATCTCTTGATACCAAGCCAAGGTCAGGTAGACCAAGAAAGATTTCAGCCACAGCTGCCAGAAGAATTGTCCTGGACACAAAGAAAAACCCACAGGTAACCTCAAGTAACAATACTTGAACAAAAATGAGATGTATGGTGGAAGTTGCCATAAAGAAGCCTTTACTGTGCCAATGCCACAAAACCACAAATGCCACATAACCACAAAAAACGGTTACAATATGCCCGCCAACACCTTGACACAACTCATAGGTTCTGGCACACTGTAATTTGGTGTGACGAGACCAAAATAGAGCTTTATGGTCCAGTAAGTTTAGATTTATATGGAGTCAAATATATATATATTTTTAATCATATTTCATTTACTGTCCTTCCAAAATGTGAGGTTATAAAAACACCTTTTTTAAGGGGCACGGTTCATATCAGTGCTTCCTAATTATTTACAAATTGCACTTTCCTGTCTTTGCATAACCCTGGTATTTTGTTAAAATCACAAGCATCTCAGAATAAGCCATTTACTTTGTACGTGAAGAAGAAACAAACCACAGGATAAATCTATTCTCTTTGTACAAACAGCCAAGCACATGGGTAGGATGCATTTTATCGTCTCAGGAAATAGAAGATACACACTGGCAAAGTTCATTCATACTAGTCTTGCAAAATCCCATGACAATATTCCGCTTACTTACAAGAAGTCGGACGCTTGAACCTGTGACCTAAGTGCTGGAATAGTGAACAGGCTTTACTGATATGCATTTCCAGTTAAATACGAATTTCCAGTTAGATATAAAATGTTTTACTTAAAGTGGAACAGACACCTAAAAATACATACATTGCATACCTTTAAGAAATGACATCACTATCTAGGTTATTATATATTATACCACATGTGCACAAGTCTGTTTATATTATTCACTCATAGGGTCTCCTAAAAGCAGGGAGGGCCAGGCCCGGACTGGCCTTCTGGCACACCTGGCAAATGGCGGTGAGCCACTGGCCATCCACGCTCCATACTTACCCGATCTGCTACAGCAACACCTATATCATCCCTCGAATGTGAGGGAAAGGGCAAATGCATACGGGGGGATTCTGCAGAAATTAATAAAATTTACACAAGGATGACATCACAAAAACTTAAGGGGACCTCTCACATGAGCATATGATGGCTTTTAGTTTTGATTTGTTTTGTTAAATGTCTGGTTAAGAAACAGCTGACCACTTTATTGTAATGTAAATGCTAGTCAGTATATTAATGTAAAGCTGTATGTAAAATCCCCGGAGAGTATGTAAAAACAAATATAATCTTTATTTTCCAGACATTTGCTAAGTTATAAAAGGTTTTCTTTTTTAAGAGCGCTGATAATTTTGCCACTAGTATACACGGCTGACATTATAGTCAAAATATCGTCTCGTTAATTATTTTGTTAATGCTGTTACAGAATATACAAGGGAAATTTAATCTGAACAAATACAAAGCATTAGATAAATTGTGAATAACATGGGTTTTATCCTTAACATGCAAAGATAAATCAAGAGTTAAATAAAAAGAACTATTCTGGTGCAAAACACGAACATTCCTGCTGATGGGGTCTCAGTTTCACACATGGCCACATTTTGAAACGGAATGCTATGGTATAATTTCAATTCGCCACACCAGTATAGTATAGGCAGTAAAGGTAAAATGGGTGGACGACGCTTCACCTGGCACTGAATCCTGCTTTGGACACAAGTAATGTTGAGATTGGCCAGAATCAACCGGCAAGGCAAACTTCTTCTGCATAAGGAAACCAACAACCTCTCAATTACCTCTCAGCCTCCTCAGGCTTTGTCACTACAGTATGGCTGAATCATTCTAGATACAAGTGAGCAAGGAGGTCCCCATCTGGACTATCCCCAAGACTAGATCCCCCGACGGGAGAACAACACAATCAAGAACTGACAGGAATTATAGCCTGCCCTTTGATGTATCCTGCTCTGGACTGTCTCAAGTTTTAGATAGTCTAGGCTGCCCTTGTGAGCAGGGTAAGACTGATGTGCCCATGGCGATTCTTTCTCTCTGTAATGGCACAAAAAGTATTTTTGTCAATCTCCTTTGAATATCTTTACATACTTGCAAAAATATTTTAGAATCGGTGGACAATGAAGATTCACTGTTGTGAATACAGAGCCTTTGGGATCTTTTTTATCTTTTTTTTTTTTTTAACATTTGTCAACTTTTTTACCTCCGTTTCATTGGATAGTGTTGCAACAAGGCTAAAGAAGCCCTTAGGTTCTGTAGACTCCCTCATAATTAGAGGGAACTGTTGATAATCTCATTAATGAGGACTGCCTTTTCAATTTATTTTCTTTTAAGAATTTGCTTCTCGCTCTTCTCACACTTATCTCCCTAATTGTTGATCACAGAGCTCTGTTGCCAGAGCTGCGGATCGCGCTAGTATGGGGAGCTGACTGACAGCAGCCCACTAGGCATTTGCCCAGTGTTCCAGATTGCCACTCTCGGCCAGCACAGGAGACTTTTACATTTACATTTAAATGAAGAGGCTGTGATTAGGGAAAGGAGAAGACTGATGATAAGTCATAGAGTAAAGTGTTTACCTTTACCCCCAGCATTTAAATTGATGCCAGTCCAGTTAAGTTGCTATTGAGTGTGCAGTTGAGTTAACGGTGGTGAATATGTAAATTAGACTGTCCAGCTCATGTGTGTTTACTATTGTAAACATGATTCAACCGACCCTCATCTTTAGTGATTTAACCCATAACTATCTGATTCTTCATTCCTAGGACTCACTGTAATATATGAAACTGGGTGAAATATTTTTGCTGCAGGGAGGTACAGCTATATAATAACATGAAAAAAATCCCAGACAACTTCCAAAAAATTAAAGAAAGCATTTAATTTCCACTGGGACTATATGCCTTGCATTTTTACACTTATTGTATGTTTATATACCATCATTATTAATGTACAGTATATTACAAAAGGAAATGTGATATGAACAGTTGATACAGTACATGATATATTCTCTAATAATAATAACACGTTATAAGGTCTACTACAGTACACAATATACCAACACTGACACTTTATGACTCAAATACTTCACTAAGCAGAAACATCTGCGGCCATTCATTGTTTTTCGCATTGCGATTGCGGGCAGAGGTCAAACCATTTTGAAAAACTAGGAACACGCACCAGCATAAACCAGTTAGTCAACCATGAGCTTGCATTTAAAGAGAAACATGTAATGCTTCTTAAATAATAAGAATTTATTTTGTGAAAAACAGGACTTGCTTTATCAAAACAATGCAGTTTTGTTTGTAAGAATTTATAAATTAACTCCAATGGGGATTCGAATTAAAATGCTATAAATGCACAGACTTTTAGGAAGCTTGGAAGAAATTCCTATAGGTTCCCATTTCACTTCCTACATAGAAGAAAAAAGATAAAGGCTGTTTGCTAGATAACAATTATTGCCATACTCTATCCAATTTAATAATTGTAATGACACTTTATTATTATGCTAGTTTTTCTGTGTCATAATTACATTTTTTCATAGCTATAGACATCACAAATGTTGAAAAACGGTAACCTTTAAAAATATATTCACTATAAACATTTTCACTGGGCCATTCGTATCAAATTAACATCATACATCACACGCTGCCACCAAGTCATACTAAAATAGTTTGGTTGATTCACTAAACTATGAGTGAATGTCAAAATAATATTCATTCTATAATATTCATTCTCTTGGGTCCTACCTAAGCGCCTTCAATGTCATTCGCCCAATTATCACCACAAAAGGTTTAGAAGTAACCATCTCTCAGGCTATAATCAACTAGTCACTTTCCCTACAGGGTGCAAACCTAACTCAAAAGTTGACCCTACAATCCTAAAAACACTCACTGCCATTAAGTTATATTTAAAGGGGGGACGCCTGACTTTTTTTTATATTGCTAGAATCGGATTAAAAATATGTTTCCAAAAACATTGTGTAATTTTCAAAAAAGTTCTAGTCTATGCATAATATAATGTTTTCAGCTGCATATGTCATTTTATGTGTTCTAGAACTATGATTCTAGAAATATTATATTAGCCCAATCTACTATACAAACACATATCTACTACACAAACACTCACTTATCATACTGTCTGTGGACAAAGATAGAATGGCTCAGTCCAAATTTTCCTGCCAGACACTCTGACTAATGAAAGTCTAAGGAGGAATAGACTCCATTACCATTGCCTTAAAGAATCAGTTAAGTGTGGTGTTTGAGCAAGGAAAGTCATTCAAAATATCACAACTGACAGCAATGGCAGCCTTAACGTCTACAGATAAAGAAAGTTTATTGGAATCAAATAAGCTAAAAAGCAGTTTACCGCAATGTATTTTATGCCGTAATCATGGGATTCCCTCTTTGAGGTCTTTAATATATCTAAGGAGGTTACAACCCACTGGACTATAATTTGATGTGTAAGCACAACTTAATAAATAATAATCAACAAAGCTATAAGAATCAGTAAAGGCTGTGGCGTATTTTGCCTTGAGCACTGCACTAGGCCTGATAGTGTCCTTACTGCAAAGTGCTGGGTTATGACGTCATATACTTGTGCACTGCATCTTAAAGGTACATCGTTCCATTGTGTAAATGGACTGGTTGGGAAGATCAAAGATCTTCCTTGTTACCAGCCTATTGAGCAGCCACATCGGTTTGAAGCAGGGGGGCTGCGGCCTCCTTGTACCTGCCGCCCTAGGCTACAATACATCACCGATTAAAAGGGCTATTTACCTCAGTGAAGCTGAGTTCATTGTCCGTTACCAAAACCTACACTACACTAACTTCCCCTGTGCGGAACATACTTCCTTTAATCCCCTCAGTTCATACATCTGAGGAGGACAGAACTCATCATCAAAGAGAAAGAGGGAAAATAATCGAAAAGATCTTGGTAACAGGAAGAAAAATCCACTTTTCCCACTGGTATGCACGGAATGTGGGTTTCTAATACATATATTTCATATTTTAAGCAGTTAATATATCTAAGTAACATAGTAACATAGTTCATAAGGTTGAAAAAAGACCAAAGTCCATCAAGTTCAACCTATATACATATTGTGTCCCTACTGTGTTGATCCAGAGGAAGGCAAAAAACCCTTATGAAGCAGATGCCAATTGCCCCATACCAGGGGGAAAATTCCTTCCCGACTCCAAATATGGCAATCAGAATAAATCCCTGGATCAACGTTCTGTCCCTATTAATCTAATATCCATAACTTGTAATATTATTGCTTTCAAGAAACACGTCCAGGCTCCTTTTGTACTCTTTTATTGAGTTTACCATCACCACTTCCTCTGGCAGAGAGTTCCATAATCTCACCGCTCTTACTGTAAAGAACCCCCGTCTGTGCTGGTGTAGAAACCTTCTTTCCTCCAGCCGTAGAGGATGTCCCCTTGTTATAGATACAGTCCTGGGTATAAATAGGTCCTGGGAGTGATCTCTGTACTGTCCCCTTATATATTTATACATAGTTATTAAGTCCCCCCTAAGCCGTCTTTTTTCCAAACTAAATAACCCCAATTCTGATAATCTTTCTGGGTACTGTAGTCCTCCCATTCCCCTTATTACTCTGGTTGCCCGTCTTTGAACCCTCTCCAGCTCCACTATATCTTTCTTGTACACTGGTGCCCAGTACTGTACACAGTATTCCATGTGTGGTCTGACTAGTGACTTGTACAGGGGTAGAATTATTTCCTTGTCGTGGGCATCTATGCCCCTTTTGATGCACCCCATGATTTTATTTGCCTTAGCAGCAGCTGCCTGACACTGGTCGCTACAGGTAAATTTACTGTTAACTAAAACTCCTAAGTCCTTTTCCATGTCAGTCGTCCCCAGTGTTTTCCCATTTAATACATATTGCCAGCCTGGATTTTTCTTCCCCATGTGCATAACCTTACATTTATCTGTGTTGAACCTCATCTGCCACATCCCAGCCCAAGCCTCCAACCTATGCAGATCCATTTGTAATCGTGCGCTGTCCTCTATTGTGTTAACCACGTTACAGAGCTTAGTATCGTCTGCAAAGATTGATACTTTACTATGCAATCCCTCTACAAGGTCATTAATAAATATATTAAAAAGAATAGGACCCAAAACTGACCCCTGTGGTACCCCACTAGCAACAGTCACCCACTCAGAGTATGTACCATTAATAACCACCCTCTGTTTCCTATCACTGAGCCAGTTACTTACCCACATACACACATTCTCCCCCAGCCCAAGCATTCTCATTTTATGTACGAGCCTTTTATGTGGCACCGTATCAAATGCTTTGGAAAAATCAAGATATACGACATCCAGCGATTCACCCCGATCCAGTCTTGAGCTCACCTCCTCATAAAAGCTGATCAGGTTAGTTTGACAGGACCGATCCCTTGTAAACCCATGCTGATATGGAGTCATACACTTATTTTCATTGAGATACTCCAAAATAGCATCTCTTAGGAAACCCTCAAACAGTTTACACACAACAGAAGTTAAACTAACAGGCCTATAATTCCCCGGGTCACTTTTTGTCCCCTTTTTGAATATTGGCACAACATTTGCTATGCGCCAGTCCTGGGGAACAGACCCTGTCACTATAGAGTCCTTGAATATTAGAAATAGGGGTCTGTCTATTACATTACTTAACTCCCTTAGAACGCGGGGGTGAATGCCATCTGGACCTGGTGATTTGTCTATTTTGATTTTTTTTAGGCGGCACTGCACTTCTTCCTGGGTTAGACAGGCGACATGTACTGGGGCATTTATCTCATCCTGCTGTATATTACCTGGCATTTCATTTTCCTCTGTGAATACAGCAGAGAAGAATATATTTAATAGATTAGCTTTTTCCTGATCCCCGTCTATAACTTCTCCCTCATTACTTTTTAAGGGGCCAACGCTTTCATTGTTAACCTTTTTACTATTTATATAGTTAAAGAACATTTTGGGGTTTGTTTTACTCTCTTTGGCAATGAGTCTTTCTGTCTCCAATTTTGCTGCTTTTATCTGATTTTTACATATTTTATTTTTTTCCCGATAGCTTTTTAGTGCTTCCTCACTGCCTTCCTGTTTTAGTAGCTTAAATGCCTTTTTTTTGCCATTTATTGCCCCCTTTACATTTTTATTTATCCACATTGGTTTTCTCTTGTTCCTGACTCTTTTATTCCCATACGGTATGTACCTTTCACAGTGAGAATTTAAGATATTCTTAAAAATCTCCCATTGAGCGTCTGTACTCTTGTTTTTGAGGACATTTTCCCAATTTACAGTGTTAAGGGCTTCTCTTAGTTGATCAAACTTTGCCCTCCTAAAGTGCATAGTTCTTGTGGCTCCTCTAAGAGTTCCCTTATTGAAGGACAAGTTATAATGCATCATATTGTGATCACTATTTCCTAGATGTCCCCTGACCTGCACATTAGTTACTCTGTCAGGTCTGTTGGTTAATATTAAGTCCAGTAGGGCGCCCCCTCTGGTCGGGTCCTGTACCATTTGGGACAGATAATTATCCTTACTTATAGTCAGAAACCGGTTTCCTTTATGAGATTCACAGGTCTCGGTTTCCCAGTTTATGTCGGGATAGTTAAAGTCCCCCATAATAACCACCTCATTGTGATTAGCTGCCTTGTTTATTTGCTTTAATAATTGATCTTCTGCTGCTTCCATTATATTTGGTGGCTTATAGCAAACCCCGATCAGTATTTTATTATTTTTCTTTCCATATATTTCTACCCATAATGACTCCACATTATCATTTCCCTCACATATATTCTCCCGCAGTGTGGCCTTTAGGCTGGACTTTACATAAAGGCAAACTCCTCCCCCTTTTCGTTTTTTCCGATCCTTCCTGAATAGACTATACCCCTGTATGTTAACCGCCCAGTCATAGCTATCATCCAACCATGTCTCTGTTATACCCACTATGTCATAATTTTCTTCAGACATTATTAACTCCAGTTCGTCAGTTTTATTGGTCAGACTTCTGGCATTAGTAAGCATACAATTTAGAGGTGTATGGTTTTTTTCCCTATGAAGCCTATCCCTATTAACTATTCTAACCCCTCCCTCTGCTCCACCCCCAGGTACATTTATAAGCCCCAGCTCTCTATCTACACTATCTTCCCCTTCTATATTGTAGTTTCCCTCCCCCCCTTTCCCTAGTTTAAACACTCCTCCACCCTTCTGACCATCTTCTCCCCAAGCACAGCTGCACCCTCCCCATTGAGGTGCAGCCCGTCCCTACCGTAGAGCCTGTATCCGACAGAGAAGTCGGCCCAGTTCTCCATGAACCCAAACCCCTCCTTCCTACACCAGCTTCTGAGCCACTTGTTTAGCTCCCTAATCTCCCGCTGCCTCTCTGGTGTGGCACGTGGTACAGGTAATATTTCAGAAAATACTACCTTGGAGGTCCTTGCCTTAAGCTTGCTACCTAAGTCCCTGAAATCATTTTTAAGGACACTCCGCCTCCCTCTCACTTTGTCATTGGTGCCAATGTGCACCATGACTGCTGGGTCTTCTCCAGCCCCTCCCAGTAATCTGTCAACCCGATCCGCGATGTGCCGAACTCGAGCGCCAGGCAGACAACACACTGTTCGGCGATCCCGGTCTTTGTGACAGATCGCCCTGTCTGTCCCCCTAATAATTGAGTCCCCCACTACCAGCACCTGTCTGGCCTGCCCTGCGCTCCTCCTTCCCTCCTTACTGGAGCAGACACCCCTCTGGTGGTCAGAGGCAGTGACTTGCTGCAGTACTGCTAACTCTGAACTAACATCCCCCTCATCTGCCAACCGGGCAAACTTGTTGGGGTGTGCTAGATCAGGACTAGCCTCCCTGGCGCTTTTCCCCCTAACCCAGCTAGCTGCCTGACTGTCCTGTACCTCCATCCCACTATCCTCCACCACCTCTACCTGCGAGAGAGCTTGCTCAGTGAGCAGCAGACTCCTCTCCAAGTTGTCAATAGATCTCAGTGTTGCCAGTTGCTCCTCTAGACTCAGGATTTGTGCTTCCAAATGAGCAACCCGCACACATCTCGCACAGCAATATGCACCCTCGAAGCGCTGCTCAAGTAAAATGAGTACACTCTAGTGTTTTGGGACGGCAGATATAAAGCAAAATGGGGTGCTGAGGTTTTAAAAAAAATATGGTGGTGATGAATGATTCTCCACTGGATGTCAACAATTATTTTTTTAATGAGTGTGTTGCAAAACTCTTATCTGTTAAAAAAAAGGAGGAGGTCAGGAAAAAGCCAAGGGAAAAATGTTCATGAACTTAAAGGAATAGTACAAAACTTACATAACAAGAGCAGAGTGTTCTATAACACAGTGACCAGCTCATAATTCATAAGCACACTTCGGAGACATCAGTTTTGCAGTCCAAAAATAACAATACATAAGAGGGACTTTGAACAGCCCTGTCGAGTTTTTTTTGTGGGGTTACACAATTCTTTGGACACAAGAATGCAATTATTTTTGTTGATGTTTAAAAAACTAGAAACCTTCAGAATTCTTAAGAAAGCCACTGCCGATGGATTACATGTTACATAAATATCAGAGATTGCAAGCTATTGGTGGCTTCTCACCTTTAATTTCTGTAAATGCAAATTATGTGGTGCACTACTTATATTTATCTTTTTAAACCATTTTTTTTTTTTTTTTTTTACTTTCATATACAGTACTGCGCATAGATGTGAAAAAAATGTTATAAAGTAAGAATGTGTTCAAAAATAGACAATTCTTTTTATCATTTAACAAAATGAAAAGTGAAGAAAAATCTAAATCAAATAAATATTTGGTTTGGTCACCCTTTGGCTTGAAAACAGCAACAATTCTTCTAGGTACACTAGCCCACAGTTTTTAAGGAACCACTACTCAGATTGTTCCAAAACATCTTGGAGAACTAACCACAGTTCTTCTGTGGGTTAGGCAGTCTCAGTTTTTCTCTCTTTATGTAATACCAGACCGACTCGATCAGGGCTCGATGGCTGGCCATACCATCACTTCCAGGACTCCTTGTTCTTCTTTACACTGAAGATAGTTCTTCTTAATAACTTTGGATGTATGTTTTGGGTCTTTGTCATGCTGCCGAGTAAATTTGAGGCCAATCAGATAACTCTCTGATGGTATCTGCTGTACCTCTGAGCATTGAAGAGACCTAACATTGATTTGATTTAGATTTTTTTCTGTTCATTCATTTTGCATTTTATTAAACAGTACTGTTGTACATAGGCATTAGAATTATTACTGGAGACTGAAATATTGGAAATACTGGCTTTGAAATATTTAATTGAATTAAAGTATATCTTGTTTTAGAAAACTCTGTAAAGGAAACAGACCTTGCCTACAATAACAGCCATATTAATCAACAGTCCTTAAAGGTATCCTGATTATCAGGTCTGCCAGTATGTACTTACAAATCGAAAGTCAGACACTTCAAATGTAACATTCCCCTGGCAGTCAATGAAAAGGGACATCTGGATATGGAAAATTTGATAATGTTGCCCATATTACCGGTGGTTTTATTCTGCTCCTGTTGTTGGCATATATGTTCTTGATATGCAACTTTCTATACAAGTGTGAGATTTTTATTGTAATCATTTTGTTTGTATTAGCAAAGCCAAAATACCATATTGTACTGAAGTGATACAGTCAAGAAGACAACAGAACCTGAAGATTCAATGTTTACTGAAAATAAGGAACGTCCAAAAATGTAGGCCTGTTGTTGACACATGCGTAGTGAAGCACATAGTACGCACAAAAACAGTATGAACTTTTTTCTCATATAACACTTTAAGGATAATATACATTATTTGGTAGTCACATCTTTTCAAGGAAACGTTTTCCATAAAACAAAACAAGAATTAAGTACATGCCCAGTGAACACCATTCAGGAAACACCTACCGAAGGCATAAACATTTGGGATTCCGTCACACTATACGGCCATATATTGCTTAGCCTAATAATTTGGCAAGTCTTATTTAATTTTTCACAGCTACAGTATATTGCTTATCAATGAGCCGAATCAGTGAGACGGTGCTGCATTCTAACCCAAATGAGACCCTCAAGCAATTGAAAGCCTTCTCTGGACAACTTTTAACATACACCACAAAATAACAGACCACTGAATAATGTATCGAAAATAGTCAAAAAGCCAAAACATCTGGTTCCTATAAAGACTATTTAGTAAAGGATGTACAAATGGGATATCCAAATACCGTTGAATAACACTGAATTAGAACTTTCCATGGGGATGGAGTGGGGTAACAATATAGTCTGCATGGAGTGTAGCTAAGAACAAACCCCAAGACTGTAAATTTGCATTCCTGTACTCAACCTGCTTGGGAAAAAGCAATATGGTGGGGGCAAGAACATCCCAGCAGGAATCAAGTGACTGCTGACAGCAATAGTTACAGGACAGTCCTCTGCTTCAAATAACATTTTATTCTTGAATCAGCCATGAATACTACTAAAACCGCATGGGATTATGTATTCTGATATACAGAAATTATCTGGAATATGAAGTGTAAATGAGCAAGTTGAGGATCCCATATTTTAAGGCTAGTTTCACTTACCAGTACATTCATACTGCAGTCCTTTGCCATAGTATCCCTTCTCACAGATGCATTCATATTGGCCAGTGTGTGTTCCACACTTGCAGCTTGCCATGACATCACAACAATCTTTTCCTGCTTCACACAGGTAGGAGCAATGAGAATTATCTTCCTGAATGTAACTACCAGATGGCAGATCTGAGAAGAAATGGTAAAATATATTACATACGTATAATACTAGATTGACTACCCTGACAACCCTTTGCAGAGGTTTATTACAGAACACAGGCCTGAGATTTGGGAGCTTGTCCTGGTACTTTCAGTGTCCCGGGACATGGGTTTCCCACATTTATTTGCAGTTGGGGAGGTCACAGATCTCCCTCTTACAGGCCCAACATTAATATAAGGTTTGTTTCTTCAGACATCTGGTTCAGCGCTCCTGAACACTGTGTGCCGGTGATGACATCATATCACAGTGCTCAGCATGGATGCCACGTGCACAGCAAGGCAGCACATTACTGAAGAAGAGGGAAACAGACCTTATACTCCACAGGACTTAAAGCAGGAAAAAAGCAGAGGAAGGTAAGAGTTAGGGAGAAAGGGTCAGGAGGTAGATGATGGTGAGAAAGGAGTAGAGAAAGGGGGGGTAGAAGATGCAAGAACAGTTTTGTATGCCATCTTCTGCATCTACCTAAACTAATAACACGCTGCGAGCAAATGTATGTCTTTATCTTCAGCTTATGTTTAAGTCCATCATATATTATGAGATACTGTATATACTTATAATATTTAAAATCTCAGTATTTGTGTCTGGTTATATTAGTGAAAATGTTAGCATGCCTATATGTTGTGGTCAGAGCCGGCCTTAAGTGTTCTGGCGGCATGTGCGGACTACTCCTCTGGTGCCCCCTTCTCACTACCCCCCCTCTGCCCCTTCTCACTACCCTCCCTCTGCCCCTTCTCACTACTGCCCCTCTGCCCCCTCTCACTACTCCCCCTTTGCCCCTTCTCACTATCTCCCCCCCTTCTCACTATCCCCCCCGCCCCTTCTAACTATCTACTCCCTCTCCCTACTTCTCGTTATCCTCACTTACCTTGTTGCCAGAGTCCTGCGGTGGGAGCGGGAGGCATCAGTCTTCCCGCTCTGCCGCGGTGCCGGCATTTCATGTTGAGCGCCGGAATATGATGTCATATTCCGGCACTCAACATGAAATGCCAGCACCGCGACGGAGCCACGGAGAGTGAGGGGCGCTGAGCGGTTGCTGAAAACCCCCTGCCCGGGACTTAAATTAAAGCATTGGGTTTTTGGCACAGGTCGCACACCCCTAAGGCCGGCCCTGGTTGTGGTATGTTAGTGAGCCTGTATGTCGTGGTATGTTAGTAAAAGTATGTGTGTGTGGGTATGTTTGTGAGTGTGTGAGGGTGTATTTTAGTGTGTGGACATGTGAGTTTGGGTATGTTACTATGTGTGTGTCTGAGTATGTAAGTGTGTGTGTAATTGTAAGTATGTAAATGTCTTTGTCTCGGTATGTTAACGTATGTGTCTGATTGCGTTAGTTTGAGTTTCTGGGTATGTTTTTGTGATAAAGTCTAAACTATTAAAAAACCAACAGGTGGAGCTAAATTATGCTAGTTATGTGGGTTGGGCAGAGTGGGTGGAGCTTTGGGGAATGGGTGTGGTAAATTTTCAAGTAAGGAATTGTCAGCTATGCTCCAAAGTGTCCCTGGATTTTTTTTAATGATAGCAACTATGGGATTGATGTATAGGATTGTAGAGTACAGCTTTCCTCCTTAACCCCCGTCTAATCTAGGGAAACCCTAAATCCTTAACATAAATTTCTGAGCACTGGATATGAAGATTCCCTATACTAAATCAGCAGGCCTTGCATTCAATAAATAAAGCTTTGATTTATTCTTTGTAACTGCTTGCCTGCTTCTGTCATAGACAAACTGAATCTAAGTTTAAATTGTATGTGCAATATTATATGTATACATAGGTATTACCTTCGTGGAGAGCTCGTCTCGCCAGTGCCTCAAATTCAGCAAAGCTATGTAGAAGGTAGCAGTGTTCTTCCTTTGGGTGAGAGGCCATGTCATGTAGCTCTCTGATATTGCCCTGCCATATACCAACAGTAAAGATCTCCACTCCAAGGTCCCGTAGATTGGCTGCAACAGGTCTCGGATCACCACCATTGGAGTAGCCATCAGTGATAAGAAATATAACCTTACTCGAATCTCTCCGAGAATGCTTTAGTATTTGCTTAAAAAGAAAAAAGAAACACTTAATGTTATGCTGTACTACAGAATATGTTGCTATTTTAGAAAGAATGATTAGTAGTTTGTCTACGAGAAAGTAAACAAACTACATCTTTTCATTTTGTGGGAGAGCTTAAGGAGTTCAATATTTAAACTCAGACAGTAGAACAATCATACATATAAAAAGGCAGAATCTATAAAACTAAAACAATTTAAAATTTAAGAAATCTTCTGTAAATAAACAATGTAACTAAAAATAAACATACACTATAAAAAACTAATTTCCAAACAATGTTTACATGTATAGTGTAACGTTCATATTTTGAAACGCCTTATCGTAAGAAACATGCGACCTGACGCTTTTTGGCCCACACATTTGTCTCCTTCAGAGGTGTATTTGAGAAATATTGATTTCAGTGGATCTGTAGAAAAAAACCTTGTGACTGATTTTCTGCCTGAGTAATTTAGTGCCATTTTGACATGTTGCAGATCATACTAATAGATCCTCAGGTAAACAAAAAGGAAAAATAAAGGTGGTATGATGGAGGGACTGTGGTTCCTTCAATTATTTGTGATTTAAGCTGCTGACTTAGAGCAATCAATGAAGTTAGTTCTGTTGGCACCCTGGAGTGAGAAAAACCTTTATGAACTAAGCGAGTGATTCTCCGCAATGCGCATCTAGCACTTGAAGCTTCCACTTCTCGAGGGTATGAGGAGCCAGTGGAGGTGCTGGCGCAGAAGAAAATAGATGAAGAATGACAAGCGGTGGTATAGCTGTTTAAAATTCATTTTACTAGTATCTTGGGTGCTAAAAATATGATTTAAAGAGATATGCATGCGAAGGCAGAATTTTTTTTTTATTATTATATTTTATAGCACCAATGATTTCTTATAGTACTTACATTAAAAGGGTATAGGAAAACTAGAATTGAGAAACTAAGACACATATCTTATCTATAGCACTTAGATCATATAATCTAGAGGATATGTGGGGTGAAGGAAATAGGAAAGTATAATGCTGAGGCAGGGTTGGGTAGATTAAGGAATCCACAACAGAAATTGTGGATAAAAGAGACAGAGAATAACCAGAAGCTCAATCTTGGAGATGTTGAACTTCAGGTAGATGTTATCAGAGAGACTGTTAGAGTGGTCAGAAGAAAGTAAATTAGCATATCATCAGCACAGAGGTATTACTAGAATCATTCTGGTGAACTGTTAGTGTTGAACACTCAGACCCTTTCCAGAAACAATTCTATAACCATGTAAATTTCTGACCCATTCATAATGTTGGTAATGAACGCTTAATTATCATGGTACTGATAGGTTTTTTTCATACATAATGCTGTATGTTATGTTGTACCAAGATCACTATATAATGATAGACTTCATGCTGTACCACTGACTGTGTCTGGCTCACTATATAATTATAGGAGTCCTGCTGTGCCATTGTCGCAGTCTATATAACTATATACTGATAGGAGTCATCCTGTACCACCATCTGTGTCTGAATAACTATATACTGATAGGAGTCATGCTGTACCACAATCTGTGTCTGAATAACTATATACTAATAGGAGACATGCTGTACCACCATCTGTGTCTGGATAACTATATATACTGATAGGAGTCATGCTGTACCACCATATGCGTCTGGATAATTATATAATAATAGGAGTCATGCTATACCACTGTCTGTGTCTACATACCTATATTGAAAGGAGTCATGCTGTACCATAATCTGTGTCTGCATCATTATATAATCATATGAGTCATGCTGTATCACAATCTGTGTCTGGATCACTATATAATAATGGGCGTCACACTGTATGTTTTATCTCAATGAAAAATGAGTGCACCCCATGCACATGTACTTTTTATATGAAGTGCCCCACTGCAGAAAAAACTTGGACACCCCTGCTTTAACAGAAAGAATACAATGTCAAATATGCATGATTTATTTGCTTAGCATACTAGTGAGCGCAATGATTGTTTTGTATAAACTTTAATTATATTTACAACTGAAAATATGAATCATGAACACAGCATTTTTGTTATAACTCTATAATCCTTATAATCCTTCTTTTAAAGTATTTTACGACCACCCAACTTTTGTAGTCATATTGACATGTCTCATATGAATAACAAGATTTTAATAGTGTCTATGTCAAATCAAAATAATGTAAAAAATATATATCTATCAAAAAGATATATATATATTTTTTTTCATGGCTACTGGCATTACTCCCAGAATAATGTAGTACATAACACTTAAGAATGTAAGATTCACTCACTCCTCATCAGTTAAACAAAGGACAAGCATGTCAGACACACCAATGAAAATATTTTTCATAAACTAAAAGGCCAGATATAGCCAGGGATGTGTTTTAAGCAACTGTTCTATAAATTCCAAACAACGGAAAATCATAACCTACTCAGCTAACAACACAGTGGGTAAACCTGTGAGTCAGCAATTCATTTAAACCAATCTCTTTCATTACCAACCAAATCTCAAGACAGCACATAGAGCAAAATTATTATTTTCTTGTAATAGGAATAAGGAGGAGGATCGATAATATATTGAGGCACATTCCCTGTAGTGTTAAGAATCCAAGCATCATGGGCTTTATTGTTGGAGTGCTCTGTGATACACTCACACCAAACATGCATCATGTAAAGACTTCTGTGGGAATGTTTCTTCAAAAGTAGGAAACTTGGATGGTATGGACCCATTTCAGCTTTATTTTAATGACTCCTCTGTGGGGAAGATTAGATACCCCCACCCCGATCTTCTTTTATTTATTTTGAAATATAAATAATTGCTGCTAATCGCTTCCCTCATTTTTCATTGTCAGTCATGAGCAAGGCATTGGTTATGATATCACAAGCATATTGTTGTGTATTATTACAGGCACAAGATCTGCTTTCACACATTGGGAACATATATTATGGGGGTAACAACCAGTCCCCCCCCTGGAGCCCCTGGTAATTAAAGTGGCTCTGATCTATGTGTGGATTTCCCCCATCATATTACAGCACACAATTGCATACCAAAATTACACACCATTCTGACCTGAAATAGGTTACATACACAAAGAGGAGGAACTCAAAATGGCTTGTGGGGGAATGGTTTTTATGTTACACAATTGCCATAATTGTTATCAGTCTGAACTGTACACATACAGGCAGAAAAAGCAACTGTGCACCGTGTAATACTAAGCAGTGTAAGGTAACACACTCCACATGCTGCCGATGTGTTTACTCTGATCTGGTAACAGAATGTGCTTCCTGCATTTCTCTGTACTGTAATCTAAACACACTGGTGTTATCCTAAACAATTCAATTATGTGTTGTGTCCTATAGGCTTTCAGTGCAACTAAGTTTAAATGAAGAAGGGAGGCAGGTGGGTAGAATCACACAAACCGATGGTAATCCCTCCTATAAAAATGAATGCAGGACAGCCAAAGGGGCGACCTTGCAGATGTTGGGTAAAACAGAGATTTAGACCACCAGGGAGTGACCGAGACATATCATCTAAAAAAAAAAAATGTGTTCTCTGCCTCTTGCATTTAACAGATATATTGAAGCTGAATGTAAAGATAACATCGGTTTCATCACTGAGCAAAGTCTTGAAGAAACCTGCAGATCACCCCAAAATATATTTCTTTTTAAAAGAGGAGGTAGGATGTCATGTTTTTACAGTAGATAAGAACCATTTCACTCATCTAGTCTGCCCATTTTCCTACTGTAAAGACTCCTAAACTGTGTGGGGGAAAGAGGTGGATACAGAGGCGTAACTTGAAACCACGGACCCCCCAACTTCAACAGCTAGTCTGTGACATCATTGCCCCCAGACAACTGGTCTGTGCCTTCTTTGCCCCCCTTCCAATAGGCAACATATGTAAACACACACAAATTACAAACACTTACTTATACTCACTAATACATACTCCATGTCACAGCACGTACACATCTATGCTCACACACAATTACACATCCATGCTCACACACATGCAAGTACACATCCATGCTCTCACACACGCAAGTACACATCCATGCTCACACACACGCAAGTACACCTCCATGCTCACAGCCTCGGTTTCACCGTGGGGTCACATGATGTCACGTTTGATACGTCTGATACGCTCCTGTCTCCACGTGCCGGTTCAAAATAGTTTAAAAAGGGCCCTTCTGATCTGGATCGGAGCGGTTATATGTCGGAAGAGCCCTTTCTACCAGTACAAGGAGACAAGAAGAAGAAGGAGTCTGCTGCGACCCCTGAAGTTACGCCTATGGGTGGGTATACCATTTAGTGCAGATAAGCTCTGCCATCTCTACTTCCAGTCTCACCCCTCCCTTGTAGGCTTGCCTTCCCTCTTGCCTAAAAAACACTTTTCCCTCTAACTTGGTTTTAGGGTTGCCATCTTTTTCAAGCCATTTCTTTGGCAATCTTTGAAGTGTTGCTCTCAGGGTGTGGCCAGTGTGGTTTCAGGGTGTGATCATGGGGCACGGTTTTATGATTTACAAAACAATGTTTTTTGTTTGTCTAGCAAGAAAAGAAATGAAAGATGAGTGAGAGGAAGACACAGAAAAAAGAGATAAAAGAAAAAAAGGAGAGGAACGAGAGAAAAGCGTGAGATTAGAGAAAGGAGAAATGAGAGTAGATGGGAGAGAGAAAAAGAGGAGAAAGGTCAAGAAGAAAAAAAAAAAGAAAAACCTTAGAAATGCAAATCATATGTGCATATAGGGTGGTTTCCAAATTAGAGCAAGTCAAAAAAGTATTTTTTGTTATTTTCGCCCATTTATCCTAGCTGTGTAAAATGTAAACCGGTTAATGCATTTTTTTTAAATCCCATTAAAAAAATGTTTTACGTACATGAACATGGTTTAAAAAAAAAGGTAAAAAAAACCTCAATATATAATTTGTGTGAGTACACAAATTGGGAAAGAGGGAAATAACAGTTTAAGAAAAACATAGCAAAAAAACATGTAAAATGGTACTGTAGTGTAAAAAAGGTCCAGTCCTGAAGGAGTTAAGGGCCATAATAATGCAAAACAAATAAACAATATTGTACAAATCCAGGCAATCTGACAGCATACAATTCTATACAAAAAAGCAACAACAAAAAATAGCCAGACCCAGACTTGTTTTGCCACTTACATACATTGTATAACTGAATCTGTGCAGAACCTTCTCATTTCAAGATGTTTGAAAATCAATTATATGGAACATTTGATTACCTTTAACATACCTCCCAAAACACCTTTTTTAATAAGAAAAGATGTTTGATCACTGTATCCAAAGCAAGGTCTTGCATGGCTGTATATTTTATTTATTGTAACATGTGTTATAATATTGGCCATAGTCCAACTAGATTCCTTCACAAATTATAGGGTTATTACAGAATGTCCTTGCTAATTCACTGCCTGGACAACACTGACCCACCACAGTGAAGTTCTACTACATTCAGATGCCTAGACACATCCGGGACAAATTAATGTTTTCTGCATCATAGCATTAACTCCACAGCAGAATGTTATCTATGCCAGTAAATGTTAGAGTTCTCACATTATGTGACCAATACTTGCATGATATATTTTTATCATTACTTCATTTACTTCATTAGCACTTATTTATTGTCAGTTCTATCCTTCTTTTTAGGTAAGTGTTTTTTTTTCTCGAAAGAGCCATTGTGTACAGTAGTGTAGTGTATAATGCTCCACCAATTATTAATGCAAATTACAAGAGTTTGTAGCTACTATAATATCCATTATGTACATATAGGTAAAAAGAGAAATAAATCACCTTTAGGGGACCACCCCTGCGGACTTGTTATTGTGCCACTTTGCTTCCATGCATGCAAGTTGGGGGATTTAACCCTAGGCTCTCTTGTGTGACCCAGCAGTGGAGCTGGCTGGTGGAAAGTATTTAGCGCAAACACTATGGCAAGCATATATACAGTATATATATATATATATATATATATATATGGTTTTTTTAATTCTAATCCATCATCTGCTTTTTTGATGCCTTAACTAGATGTTCTTTGCAGTGCTGCAACTCTGCAGGGAATACTGAATCTTCCTAAAGCCAGCACACTGACAGATCACCATCTAACACTTCATAAAATCAGTGATGGACATTTATAAGCTATGGTGAATGCTCAGTTGATACCCCCTTATGTCACATGCGCATAATCATGTCTGACTGTTACTTATGCACATATTGGACAACGGTGCTTCCACCATACTAAACTGAGAAGATCAAGAGGTGCTATAGTAATAAAAGGGTGAAACTAGCAGTAGATAGTAGGCATATTGCCATTTAATGGGACCTATATCTACAGTAGATGTCATATAATTTAAAGAGATGGCAATATCAGATTTATAACCTACTCCGTTTCATTCTTCCTTCTCATTCCCAACATTATTGCTGACTGTCAGAGGCTCAAAGATTAATGTTATGGAATTCCAAATTGAAACATTTCACATCCACAGCACTTGTTATGGACTTTGCACATTGATAACATCAATCAAATTTCCTGGGTTTTTCTTTTGTTTTGTTTTTTCCAAGTAGCTTGTATTGAATGATTACTGCTTAATGGTATCAGGGGTGCTGAAGGACACAGTAATAAATCTGAGAAGCTGAAAAAGCTGTGTTTAATAAATAAAACAATTTTTGTGATTTTTTGATGCAGACTTGATTCTATAGTTCTGCAAGCGTGGACGGATAACATTGAGTACATTCTGTGCCAACAGAAGAACTCCTTTTAAGTATCATCAGTGATATAAATAAAAGAAGAAGCAACATGTTTATTGATTACATATGCTCATTCCTACGTAAACAAGACCATCTTTACCTTATAGATCTGGTTGTCCCTGTCTGTTTGTTTGTTTCACGTAAAGTCCTGTGTAAATTGTTAGTGTGTATGAATTACATACAATGTTAACTGACCCTATTAACACCACACTAGACTACGGGGAGGTATTTCAGCAGATAAGTGGGTTTTTATGACAGGCAAGGAATGAAGCAATTTAATATCCATTCACCATTCATAGAGCTTTTTGGAACAACAGACAGTTCCTTTAAAACATCAATGTATGATGACCTAAAAGTCATTATTTAATTGAATATTTATATTTATATACAAACAGCATAGTAGTTTCTAGTAATTTCTTAGTCATCAGTGTGGTAATGGAATAATACATTATTCAGCAGAATACTTTTATAATATTTTGTTCTAGATAAACTTTTGTTTTTGCTTAAACCTATGTTTGTTATTTTTAAGGAAAATTAATATTGAATTTTTGTCAGTTCTACACTCTCTCTCTGGAAAATACAAATATGTTGGCTTGCAATAGTTTCCCATCCTTCTGCATCTATAATCATACTTTTTTGTAATATAACACCAACCAGAAACCTTCCCATGTCCAATGTAAAAAAAGTTATTAGTCTGATTGAGTTTCCTAGGAGGCAGGTGTTCATAACAAAAGTCCATAATTGTTGGCAAATATCATGGGTTTAGCTTCTCGTGAGAAGTGTTCCACAACATTGAAATAGTCAGGCAATTTTGGAATTCAGAAATTAATTCAAGAATGCATCAGGCTCTTCACCAAGAACTCTACCGCTGAGTTAGTTTTACATAATCTCCCACACAAAGAAAAATATGTGTGGGAAATGTTATTAACGTTACCCTATCACATCTAAGTGCAGTTTTAATGCTGCCTTTGACTCAACACTTTTCAGGAGAACGATATAATAAAGTACCAGTTTTAAGGATTATTTGTAGAGTTGAAAACTGTTGACACCCATTATCACCTAAATCGCGCAAATTAGGTCATTCTCCCAAAGCTTCTTGAGAAATAAGTGAAGTTTAGAAGATCTGTGTTTTAAGGACAATACAATGAAATGAACCTGGAAGATGTGGACCTGTAATTTTACAATAAATTGTGGGCAAATTAAATGATAAACCAGGATGTTATGGTGAATTATATTGTAGCAAACGACATTATTAGTATTAACCAAGAAGGTTCTGAAGAACCAATCATGAGATACAAAACTCATATGGCTGATTTCGCTAAGGCATTAAATACAGTAGCTGCAGGGAGGCTGGCCTTTAAATGGAGGGGATTGGTTTGGAATTGTCACAGTTACATTAATGGTGACACAAGAGTATTTTTTATATCCTAAGTTTTTTGGGTTTTTTTTCTATATTGATTGCGGAGAAATAGATGTTTGGCAGTCAAGGTAACAAATGTGAAGGGTCGTAAATTTGGTTCAGATTGCCCAGATTGATATAAATGGGAGAATGATGACATACATGGTAGAAGAGATTCTTCTCATATTTCGAGAACCATCTTCCGCCGAGATCATTATTTCTTGGACAGAGGCTACCATTGAGGAAGGATTTCCTCTGGAGCAAAGAATTGCCCAGAAAACAAAAGTGTTTGTGAACTATCTCTTTTTAGGGGGAAGTATATTCTATATTCTCCACTTAGATGTGCGCCACTTTGTTTTTACTGTTATGGTAGATGAGATTAGCCATAAATATAAAAGAATTTACCGATATCTCAGAACGTTTGAACTCGATGGACTGATACAGAAAAAGATAATGATAAAAACAAACATATTCAAACAAGGCTGTGCAATCACACATTGGGGTAGGTGGCATATGAATAAGTATTTATTATTTGTAGCTGAGTTGGAGTCATAAATCAGCTTTAAGTAAATTCAATTTTTCTTCATAATAAACTAAAATTTTATTTTGACTAAGTTATTATTTAAAATTCTCTGTATCATCACTATTTCTATATTCCCCATTCTGTATTTTTTTTTCTTACAAAACCTGTATTAATGAATAGATGGCTCAACATGCTTATTTGTCTATTGTATTTTTGGTAAGTGTGTATATATAAAGTAATGCTTCTGAAAAGTAGCCAGCCCTGGCTTAACTCACCTCCTGGAAACAAAAACTTGTGTGAATCCTGAGGGACGCACATTTAGACCATAACCTAGAAATGTCACAAAACTAACTATGCTTATGTCCTTTGTGTATATTTTCACTTTAAGTTAAGCACATTTCTATACTGTCACCCCATATGGTTTTTATGGTCATGAGTTTGTTAGCCCAAAAAACAAGCCGTGCAGTTATGGACACAAATAAAATGGTTAAATACCCTCTCTGAGACACTTTGCTGAGCATAAACCATTTCCTTGTTCCCATGAAACAGCCCCTCTACAAGCAGTAAAACTACTAACTAGTGGTATTTCCTGGATCACTGCTTGTAACTCGAGGTAGGAGACACAAATAACAGCCTGTTTGCTTAGTTTAGATACACACAAAAGTACTCATAACTCAAGACAATATTTACCCTAGTTCTACTGTTTGTTACATATTTTAAGACTCTGGCCCGATGGATTTTACAGATACGTTGCACAGACCCCCAAATACACTGTGTAGTTGTCAGCAAGCCTCAATAAAGGGGCAATTGCATTCTTGACTTACCTGGTAGAAGCTGCAGTTACCCTCCCCCTCTATGCTCGCTTAAATGTCAGGAAACCGCTCTTATTAAAAACTATGGGAATGTTTTCTAAACATGTGCATGGGGAGCATGCCCGGATTTCTGCCGGCAGCCGTTCGCCAAGACAGAGCTGGAGCTGACTAGCAGTAAGTATATCATATGTATGGAGATGTGTTTGGCCAAGCTCAGAGGCTTACATCTAATGTAAGGAAGTTTTATGTTAATGAGAGAACTGTAGATAAGTGGAAGAGCCTCCAAGCAGAACTGGTAAAGGTTTATACAGTTAGAGAATTCAAACATGCATGGCATTGGTATATGGATTTCCTGACTCTAAGACAAAACCAGGGACCAACTATCAGGGACCAATTAGATCAGCCACAACTGGCAGACCAGATGGGCTGAGGATTTCTTATCTGCCATCAGATTCCATGTTCCTATGTCTAGTATTGTACCCTTTTGCTTCCTGTGGTGGATGTAAGAAGACAGCAGAAGTGAGGAAAAAAGGCAAGATTTTTTTAAGGCACATTTAGAGGCATATTCTGTCTAAGGCCAACTAGTCCTAAGCCTAGGATAGCAGGTCCAGGTAGTGGCAGATTATGCTTTTCAATAGTCTTGTTACAAGGTAGATTTCACATCCTTAACAGGCAGACCGCTGGGATATGACATCATATACCAGGGCTCAACAGTAAGGATATTAGCTGCCGGAGGGAAGCCTGGGGGCACTGCTTGAGTCATTTCTGAAGGAAATACATCGCTGGGCATGTCACGGTACATAGGCTAGCATCAGGTCTGGGGATAACTAGTTGGTCGTGACACTTTAAGGACACCAAATTAGGTACATGTGACTGCTGGCTGGATGTTTTTATACTCATGCAACCAGTGGCCACACACTGTTGGACCCAGTCTGTCAAAAGGCTAAGTATGTGGCCCTACTGGCTGACCCAACATATGCTTTCACTATTTCCTAAACTCTAACGTGTCATAAATCGGCCCCCTGGCCTAAACTTCTGTCTTCTTAGCGCTTAATTTCTCACACTTTACACATGATACTCTCAGTAACTGTAAAATAACATATTTAAAACTGTATATGCAATAGGCAGAGTGGTTTCACCTATAGACAAACCTGCCATCCTTTATATTATTAGTAAGCACTTAGTTTTTTAAGAAAAATATTCCTGCTGCATAATTTCCTATAAGCAGACCCATCATTATGTGTATTCCATGTAATCTTTAATTGGCAAATTCTAGTGAGCAGGGCCATCTGTGTCTTTTGTCACTTTTCCATATAAAGTCATTGTACATCACTGCACAAACTATTAGAGCTATATAAAAGATAATAACAAAGAACTCAGGTTTAGATAAAGGAATTTATAGTACAACTCTGTATTTTTGCGATTGGTTTGTAAAAAAATTACAAGAACTGACAATTTGTTGTCCGTAACACCCCCTCTAAAGAAAAATGCATATTCTTACATCAAAAATATTTACCTTAGATAGAAACTGCAGTCCTGTGGCTGCAGCTACCTTCCTTCTCTTTGGTCCAATAATTGACTGACGGTAACGCAGGCTAGAAGATGTGTTCCGATAAACTGCATGAAATACCATTTATACAGTATATACTCTGTCAATCTATTTACTGAAACTAACCCATTATATTTCCTCTTGATCTAAAACCCAAATAAAACATACCATTAAGCCTAGATTGTTTTTGTTTTTTTTAACTTTCCATGGTTTCTTGGATAGCATTTTTAGATTTGGGGAAGCAAATGGCTTATATCATTATATTGTGTGGGTGTGAAGTCTGTCGGCCTGTAAGTGAACTGACATTCATCAACCGTGGTCTGGTGACAACCTAAGAGATTATGTTTTTGGTGATATCACGGCTAAATAATTCTGTGTATTTTGCCAGCTTCCTTTAGGGAACCTATGGCAGTAACCCTTTCATACACAAATAACAATTAAGTTCTAGGCCACAGAGAACTGGTCAGTCTATGGATGCAACTTGTATAGTTGAGACTCTTGTGATTCTGCTGCAGAAAATACAATAAATGTACCCTGCACTGCCTGCATGTCTCACCTTTGCTTTGTAGATGCACTTCACTAACAAAAACAGGAAAGTCATAGCTAGCATATTGTTCTCCTCTTTTTATAGACACACAGGATAAGTGAGGAATGTCTTCGCTCGGCTAAAGCCAAGAACTTCAAGTTTACATGATAGGAAAGCCACTATATTAACTGCTGCTAACCAATTATCTATTTGCCTTACCATCACCTTTCTGATCTACTTTTTTCACGTATTGTTCCCATTTGTGTAAACATATGGTTATAGTGATTCTTTTTTACTCTTTAGTGTCCTTCGCTTACCCTTGTTACCCTTGCTAGTTAATATTTGTCCATAGTTACACTTCTCTTTGCTTTTTTAAGGAACATTCTAAATGAGAAGACCCTGAGGCTCTTTAAATGATAACTCCTAAATAGTATAACGCAAAGATTCCATTGTTCTAATTAGCTAATGGTTGTTCTAATAAGGGATCTGCAAGAAGGGGTGATTTCAACGGTGAAGTTATCATCATAAAAGCACACTTTAGGATTCTCAGATATAATTAAACTATACAGTATGAAGCAGTTACCTGACCAGTCACTATGAGAACCTGAGAGTCAAACCATAATAGTTCACCTATATGAACACGTGTCTCATCAGCCAGTGATTAAGGTTAGTGAGAGGAGACATTGTAGAATCCGGAAAGTTTGTCGAGGTGACCACATGAGACATGCTTTTCCAGGACATGTTTATTTCACATTTTGCTGAACATCACCTTCTATACGTGTGCTGGTTAGCAACATGTAAAATATACATATGTCATGGAAAAAAATGGCTGATGTGGCCACACTACTACAAACCCACCATTAGCTTTAATCATTGATCTGTGAATTTGTTTGTTTCTTTGTTGCACTCCTGTTACCACCTGCTTCACTGCTCCCATGCCTCCGTTTCACGCCATATAGTTTTGTGATTGATCCTTTTCTTTTCAGCCTTATGGAATGCAATTGTATACAGGAAATGACTTTTAGCAGAAGTGCCTTAAACATAAGTGTTTACCTGCCTATGATCAGGAGACGATAATGCCAGGGATAAAATGTTTATGCCATGCCCGTTGCATTAAACAACATTTAGAACAGAAACCAACCTGTGGCCATAATTCTTTGATATTTATATGTAACCAACCTAAAATGTGAAAAAGAGTGGAATTTTTATAGCTCCACCTGGGAGCACAAAATAAACTCATGTTTCCTTACTTTCCTATTTTTATTCTTGCTGTACTCTTAAATTAGTTTCGGGGCCTGAAAGTAATTTTCCTAGTCCAGGCCCTCCAGTCACTGTGCATATAATGGTTTAAAGGAGCCATGACATCACAGGCTTTCTAGAAAGGCAGATACAAATTCTCTAATAAATACAGAGTAAGTACATAATTTGCAGCTCTAATTGCCATTACTATTACAATTATAATTTCTGTAACACCGCCAGTAGATAATCACACGGAAAACAGCGACAATTAGGTTTACTCAGAATCCAGGCTCATCAAAGCAGCAAGAATATCAGTGTATCATGTGTACTCCTCAGTACTTAAACCGTATTGCAAATTGGACATCAGAAGTCAAGTAAGAAACCCAAGTATGCAGTACACTTAGTGACTGCCCAATGTTAAGTCACCTGTTACATTTTTATTAAGAACATGCACCCTGGATACGCACTCCAGTATCCCATGCAGCTTTACAAACCAAGAATGCATATTAAAGTTCTTCAACCAGGTAAAAAAAAATAACATCACTTACATTTCGGAGAAGCTGCAGGTCCTTATGTGCGGTGTAACACCCCCTCTGTTTTCACATTTTCACCCCACTGATAGGCTGCTTAAGGTAGTCAATCAGCGGCAGGAATGCATCCATCATAGGATGGCTGAAGTGTCTCTTTACTTACAATGCACAGTTTACTGAATAAACCAAGGCATTAAAATGTCTGTTTGCCATAAAAAGTAACCACTGAATTAACTAACCTTAAAAGAGCTAGATAGATAGATAGATAGATAGATAGATAGATAGATAGATAGATAGATAGATAAAATTAAGTATGCCTTTGGGGAAACTTTGCCAGTGACCTGTCTGGCCCTTGGAGGGTTAAATGCTTTCTGTTCCCTGTTTCTCTACCAAATAGCTTTAAGTATTTTCTGCTACATTCCATTGTTAACCATTTGTAACCCACCAAGCATTCTTGCAGTCAGCCAACAGATCACATTTTTATGTGGTTCACTAAATTCCATTATATGAGATGGAATCAGTATTGTGCAATTTGTGTAATATGGTCAAAGTTTCTAAAGTATCAAAATTCAATAACAGCAAACAAACCCAGGAGCCATGTGACAGCAGATATTCATCCAAGCAAATCTATACTTGCAGATTAATGTTTTTTTTAAGTACTCAAGATGGTAACAAAAAGTATTAATTATGTGGCCAATCTCTATACTACTAAAACTTCAAACCTGTGGCAGATCTACAAATAAATGAATACATAAGAATATATACAAAACAATAATATATCCAACTTTTTTTTATACCACCTTACCGCAGCTTGCTGAAAGGCTCCCTTGGTGTAGGTCCCACCTCCCTTGTAGGTGATAGCAGGAATCTCCCTGTTGAGTAGAGAGCACTTATGCTGGTGGGGCTGGCTGGTGGAGATGTAGTCCACTCTGGATTGCACGTTGTTCTTGGACGAGAAAGTTACAATGGCCACTCTGGTTGCAGAAGGCACCACGGGGAAGTCAGACAAGAGCTTCTTCACAAACCTCAGCTCATTGACGAAGTTTGAGTGACCCACGCTAGAAGACTCATCCACCAGAAAAACTAAGTCAAGGTTCCTGCTCTTCTCTCTCAGCCTCCTGACGTTCTTCTTGAAATACTGTCCTAGCTTTTCTACTTTGTTCTCTGTGCTGTCTGTTGGTGGCTGTGGCTTTCTGTTGTCTGCTAAGAGGTGGAAAACTTGGGAAGGAGAGCTCCTGTAGGCAGGAACCTGGTGCTGAAAGCTTGTCCAGCTGCAGACCAGAGAAAAGCAACAACAAAGGCAAGCCAAGCGCAACATTGTCACCAGGGAAGGTGACAACTGCCTATTGTTCTATGTTTTGGAAAAAAAGAAACAATAAGATTCAATATTTTTTCCCCTTCTTTCTTCTCCACTTACAACCTTATGCTGAAGAAGATTGCTTCTTTCCCCAAACTAGTGTTCCGTTATCCCCTGCAAGCAGGGCTGCAGATGTGAGCAATGATAGAGCACAGACAGGGAGAGGGGGCCGCTGCTGGCTGCATGCTCTGCTCATGTGCTGTGCCTTACAAATCACAATGTCCTTCCCTCCTCTCCATTCTTAAAAGAAAAAAAAGCCAATCCCACCAAATTCTCTTTCTTTCTTCCTCCCTCCCTCCCTCTTTCCTTGTAGTCTTTACTCCACTTTGTGTCCACTTTTGATTCCTCTCCTTTTCTTTGGCAATGTTTCCTGCTATTTTTTTTACTTGCCCCTAATCAGTCTGCTTTTTTTTCTCTTCTCCAAAATTTTTATTTCTTAACCCCCCTCTTTCTCACTGTTCTTGCCTGATTTGCTGAGCCTTCTTGTCACCGGAGCCCTGTGTCTGTCAGCCTGTCAACATTCCCAAACGCAAACATCAGCACCAAAGCCACTGATTGATCCCAGATGTCTGGCACTGAGGTGTACAGACATCCAAGAGACATGGATGCAGATACCATGAGTGCCACTGTAATTGAAAACACTTTGAAACTCACACTCAAACCGTGGGTGCCTCATATTCACCTTTCATACTTGTTAGTCTTCTCCCTGGGTTCTTCTTTTAAAGTTGTAGAAGAGTTCACAGCAGGCTTCAGAATGCTGGACATATTGTACACATTATCTGGGAATTGTATCACTCCCTAACATTTGTACATTTAACAGCATAGCCATTTTATCTCAGCTATGGAAATTTTACCATTGTGTAGATATTTTGCAAAAATATATAAAAAGCATATATATTTTTATTTTTTATTTTATTATGTTATATCTAGGCTTGTCAATATACTCACTATTTAAGGTGTATGAAATTTATAGCAAAGCAATAGAACAGTTAAGCAAAAAAAAAATTAATATATATATATATATATATATAAAAATAAGTGCTCCATATAACAGGTAGATGGAAATGACTTTGGACAGGTAAGACTTATGTGGGAAATTATCAAGGTCATCAGAACTGTTAGCACTTTTTTATTGTTATGTCTTGATGAACATACCTATATGTATATGTTTTTGTGGCAATTAGTGTAATTTGTTTTACGGTTAATTATTTTAAAGGGATCTCACTTTTTTTAGTATAGTTGTGTAGAGGATAAAGCATGCTTAATAAGTAAGTGTTAGGTGAAGCGGTGTGCTGGAAACCTACCTGAAGTTCTCCATAGGTGTCTTTGGTTCACTAAGTGTGTGCAGGCTGCTGTATCTTCTTTCTTCACAGCACTCCAGTGTCACCTGTCCCAGCCAACTTCAAACCAAACAGAGTGGTGATATCATCTGCTTATGTCAGACTCCCCATACAATAGGTGTCTGACACCATTTGCAGCCCCTGCTTTTACGCAATGGCACTGACCGCTATGCTGCATGCATTGTCATTGTTGCAGTCTTCCAAGCTCCGGCAGGCTTACAGGTCATGAGGAAAGGACAGAAGAGTTCTATAGGTCATGGATAGGTTAGTACTCATGAGTAAAATTAATGTTTAAAAAAGTAAGTTTGCGAGAACGGCCCACTTTTCCTAATATATCGGTTTGTCTTACTCTGTCTAATCTAGTCTCGTCACCCCCCTTGAACAGATATATAATGTAAGAAGCTCTGCATATATTGTTGGTGCTATCTAAATAAAAGATAATAATGGTGGTGGGAGTTCCCCTTTCAACTTTGACCTCATGCAAGCTGAGATGTGCCTCATAGCAGATGGATAGTACTATCTAATCAATTTCCAGTCCACTTTTCTTCTTCACCCCTTACAATGGCTACCTGAACAAATCTACAGCAACCAGCTATTTAAAATAGGTGAGAAATAACATAAGTAGTATTTTTATAGTAGACAAGCAAGGTGGGTTTCTAATAAAATTTAGAATGTGGGAAAATTGACAGTTCTGCTTAGCATAACTGCGTAAGGTATTGTTTTTTTCTATATAAAAATGTCTGTCTATCGCTTTGCTATACTTTATCACATCCCAGTAGATACTTCTTTATGTCCCATGGCCTCTAAATCCTATTATCTTCTCCTTTGATTTTACACAGTATACTGACTCTCCTCACTGTGATGGTCACACTTTGGACCTTATTATGTGCACTATTATGTCTCACTAACTACTCTTACTCTGGTTTCTCCCTCATTAAGCTCCACCTTTTTTCCTGCTCTTTCACTTTGCCCCCTTCTCCTTCCTATTTCACCCAACAACCTTGTCTAACCAGAGGCCTTAGCTCTTTAAATCTTCAGCATATCGCAACAGACTTACTCATTCTCTTCTCTCCCATCTCAAAGTTATCATGCCCTCATCTAGCTACCTCTGTCTACAACTTTACCTTCATGGATGTAGCCCCAACCACCACTTGTTCTTAACGAAGCTCAGTTTTCCAACCCTGGCACAAGACACTAAGCTGGCATAGTCAACGTTGCTCCCATATTGCTGAACCTACCTACTATAATGATAAAATTGAGCCAATCATGAAATATCTTCACAGTCTCCCCCTTGTTCTCTGCTTTCCTCACTGACTCTACTCCCAAAGTCACACGGAACTCTCTCTCCTCCTCTACATTTAACCAGTTCTCTCTGGTCACTGAAAACAAGGTTTTTGATCTTCTCATTTCCTGTTACCATACCACTTATGTCCTATTCCCTCTCACCTTGCTCGGTCTCTCTCATCTCATCTTCCCCCAATTTTACTCCCTCCCTCTTAGGTCATGTCAGTTATTGCTTTGCCTCTTTTTCTAACTGGATTTTCGTTCCTAAATTCCTAAAACTCAATCTCTTCTAAACAGGACTTCTTATTTTCTCTCCCTCCAATGCTAACATCCCTTCAACAGTTTCCCTCAATATTAATGGTGCAATCATCACCCCGTCCCCACTTGCTCACTTCTTTGGTGTCATCCATAACTCTGACGACTCAGTTGTCTGAAAAAACTGAAGCCTACACCTTAAAAACATTAAGCATATCCGCTCATTCAAAATGCTTGTTTTATACCCATCCTGCCCCTTTACAATCCATCATGAATGCTGCAGCCAGACTTATCTTCCTTACTCATCGCTCTACTAACACCCCTTCACTGGTTGCCTCTATGCTTCAAGATTCTATTTCAAATCTTGCATCTTACTTTCAAAGCTCTTCATAGCAGTTCCCGACTTATATCTCACTTATCTCCAAACACACTCCTACCCTGACATTGTTCATCTGTTTTCTGCTCTTATTTCAACTTCTCATGCATGCCTACAAGATCTCTCAAGGGCTCCCCCCTGTCCTCTGAAATGCCCTTCTCTGGCTTAGCCGACTCTCTTTATTCCTTCGATACTTAACAACATGGTAACTCCCTTCCTACCACCCATCTCTTCCTCCATCTCATACAATAGGGCTTTACTTATGTCCAGCAAGATTATCATTTATTTATCTAGTTTTTATACTTGTTTAAACTTATGTTAGTCTGTCACAATGAACGGTACTTTAACCTTCTGTGCAATATATCCTACATTACAAACTTATTTCAGCAGGACACTCCTTACCACCTTTTGATTCTGTGAGTGGAAATTGTTATGTTATGCACTATTTGTCATGTCCTGCTTACCCATTGTACAAAACTGCATTTATATCAATAAATAATAGTTATAGATAGAACTGTACATGGTGAAAGCTCATGTGAAGAACCATGTAGACTTTAGAAGTGGTGTAACTATGGTCTCTTTACTGATTTACAAGGTTTAATGCATGAACCCTTTGATCTGAAAACAAACCCGAAATGTCTTTTTTTACGTAATTAATACATTTGAACAGTTTAAGTCTTTTTAGAAATTCCTCCTCTTTGTTCCCAAAACAAAAAGTAAACGCTCCAAGTAACTGAAATACAGTGAAATTCCGTGTGCCAAACAAATGTATGTCTATGTGTGTATAATAAATCACCTTCAGCCGTTCTTCCAGCCATTCTGAGGGTTTTAAACTACTTTCTTTTTATTTTCATGAACCATTAATAATACAGATTCATGGAAGTATGTTGCAATCAGAGCTAACCTTTTGTTTCTAACAGTTAAATACAAATAAATACCAGATTGGTACTTTCAGAGACTTAGACTCGCAGGTTCTACATGTCCACTTGTGATATAATACACTATCTGTTCTCAATCATTTGCAGTAAGAGTTCCCAGCTGACTTTTACCATACGTACCATCACTGTTAAATAATTATATCAAAGCAGATATCCCAGGAAATTCCATATGCCACCCTATAATTTATAACAGAACCAGACACCTTCATCATGCTTGCAATCACAAGTGAAGACAACATAGGATTTGGCTCTGTGCTTCGTTTATTGCCACCACTAAGACTTGCTTCAGTCGGGGAATTTTAGTTAACATTAACGTCGATCTGTCACTTTTCACAAATCCTACACTAATAGTTGTTTGTGCTAATTAAATCTACGCAATATAGATTAAATTATGCAACTAGCATGCATATTGAAAAAGTCATCAAATGTTATTCCATGGAAAAAGAAATCTTAACATGCGTTTCTTAGGATCTGCATCATTATCTTGTTAAAGTACAGATGACTTTTCAGACAGCCTTTGTACGAGTGATTAGATGGGAAAGAACAAGAGAACAGGACATTGGTGAGATAATGCTGGACCTGCCACTGGCTGCCGATCTCAGCTTCCTTGAGTTTCAATTTTGAACTCAATATCTCAATCTCACAATTATATTCATGCTTACATCATGTTGTTTATAGGGCACCAGCAGATTCAGTACGTTGATTGACAAACATTATGAATTTGGTAATGCTAAAAACTGTAAGGGGGACTCTTCCCTTTTATTGATATAAAGAGAAGCAAAAAAAAAAAAGTAAGATAGGCTGTGTTTTCATTTCCCTGGTTCTCAAAGGGTTAAAGAGATGCCAGAAATGAAGATTTTAAAAATGTATTTATTATCATGTTATATAATGTAAACCAAAGCAAGTCCAGGGACATTTAAAAAGTATTTCTAGTATGTTATTCATGCAGCAATAAAGGTAAACGATACTGTTGCCTGAATAAAATATGTTTTTAAAAAAACGACCCATGCATGATCTTAGACTTATCTTTGTTGTATGATCAGTAAGACAGGTAACACACATTAGAAATGTAAATATATATGAAACTCAGTGCCAAAAATAGGCAAATCATAATAAAAACAAACAAACAAAATAAAAAAATAAATATATATTTATTTATTTATTTTGTTTGTTTGTTTGTTGTATGCCAAAATATGATTCAAGTCATTACATTGTGTGGGCATGACCATTTAAAAATGTACATAGTACAAAGTGTAAATACAACATTTAATCACATTGAAAATGTGTTACATCACAAAATAAGACCCTATAAATATATTAAATATCAAAATTAATCAGAAATCTGTGATTCTCCATTGCCCAAAAAATCCCAATATTCCAAACAAATGTATGAGCTACATGGAGTCTTCCAGGAACTCAATAGAAAAAAAGTCTTCCTAAAGTATTTTGTGCGCGATTGGCTCAGTTCCCCAGAGGCTCTGGTGCCTCCCATGTACTTTTATTGCCACTTGTGTGGCAGATCCTATCCTTTTGTGTGCGGTCACCAGCTGGATACACATGGACTTTCAGCACGTAGCACATGGCCATGTGTATCCAGCAGGTGTCTGCATGTATGTCATTTTACCCATCGCTGGCCTTAAAGTCTGCCGTGCATGTAGTGATGTAACAAACATCCTCTTTGGTACATACCGTATTTGCTCAATTATAAGACGACCCTGATTATAAGATGACCCCCCCAAATCTGAATATTAATTTATGAAAAAAAGAAAAAGCCTGAATATAAGACGACCCTATAGGAAAAAAGTTTTACCAGTAAATGTTAATTCATGTAAACTATGTGAACATTTTTTTTTAATAAAAGCTATGATTGAGAAAAATATTTTGTTTTTATTTCCTTTTTTTTCAACCTGCCTCCCCCAGTTATGCACATCTGCCCCCAGGCTTGCCACTCTGCCCCAGAAATGCCTTATACCCCCTATATGCCACTGTGCCCCATGATATGCCTTTTAACCCTCTAAATGCCACTGTCCCCCATGATATAACTTTTGACCCCCTATGTGCCACTCTGCCTCCAGAATATTGCTTTGCCGGAGTGGCATATAGGGGGTTAAAAGGCATATTATGGGGCAAGTGGCATATAGGGAGGTATAATGCATTTCAGGAGGCAGAGTGGCGTATAGAGGGTTAAAAGGCATTTCTGGAGGCAGAGTGGCATTAAGGGGGTTAAAAGGCATTTCACAGAGCACTCTGCCTCCAGAAATGCCTTATGCCCCCCCCCCCCATTTAACACTCCCTCCCCCTCCCTCCTCCAAACTTACCGGACCTTCTGAGTCCCCAGTGCGTAATCCGCGCAGACCTTCCCCAGCTGTCAGAGATCACGGGGAACTCTGATCTCTGACAGCCGGGAAAGGTCTGCGAGATGGACGCAGACAACCCCCGCTGCTAACCGCACCTCCTCCCGGCTGCAGCGGAAGTTGTGTATGTGAATTGCGTAGAGCTCTACACGGTGCCCGGACTACGCACCGGGGACTCAGAAGTACCGGTAAGTTGGGGGGGGGGGAGACAGGAGGATCCATGTCCCCTGCATCGCTGTGGGGAATCTGGATCTTAGTCTCATAGTCGGACCTAGTTGAGGTCTGGAAAAAACCTTGTCTTATAATCGAGCAGATACGGTAAATTCCTTTGTTCTCTTAATTTCCATCTTTTCTAGTATCTCGGAATGTTTAATTGGTTTAAGATAGCAAAGTGTTGTACAGAATCTGTAGTCACTATTATGTTTTTATAATTTCTATAATAAATTATTTCATTGTCTTTCTAAAAATCTTAGATTTAGCTTTTTAAGTATTGGTGGGATTAGAGGAATACCCACTGTCAAAAGTCCTGCTGAGGTCTCACTAGTTTTTCTCACCAGTGCTCGAGCTGCAGAAGATAATATGGAATTGACAGATATCGTAAATATAATAAAGACAATTGCTTCTATACGATGATCTATTGATGATCAAAATAACTGGACTTATTCACATCGAGAGACTGAAAAAATAGATTGACACCAAAAAAAATCACTAATTTGGTGGCAGAGGTCAAAGGTGTGACAATGAGTACAATGCGTTACAAAGTAAAGAGAAAACAAAGATAAGTGGAACGGGATTATGTTTCCTTGTGTAGCAAATGTCTGCTAATGGAACAGCGGAGTGTAATGTAATCTGTGTTGTTTCAGGTTTATTTTATTGCAATAAATCAAAGCAAGTCATACTTGCTAAAGGCAAGGAGGAAAAAAGGTTGTTAAGGAACACACACAGAGTGAGATTAGGGTTCTCGATAGCAAACCATGCAATGGACAAGTTTCTAGAGCCATACAAGATAACCTATGACTTTTGAGAAATGTAAGCTAAATAAATCAATGCCTTACATTATGCTCAATCCTTTTTCTGTCACAGACTGGATGAGGGTGACAAGAGATGGAGTTTTATAGCAACTTAAGAGACAGAAGTTCCAAAACCATCAACAGGGCAGGTTAGCGTTTTATACAGCTTTACCAACAAAGGATGCCTATTAAAGTACATTGTGAGTATTTCAATATGTATTCTTCAACCAGAAGGGTCTGTAGAAACCCCAATCAGGTCTCCTAGGAGGTCTCCTTGTTGCTGATGACACTGTTCTATGAGCACATTGCACTCTAGTGGCAGAAGAAAAACCCATCTAGTGATTGTTTGTTTCAAAATAGATCCTTTATGGCAGCGGTCCCCAACCTTTTTGGCACCGGGGACTGGTTTTGTGGAAGACAATTTTTCCACGGAGCGGGGGGGGGGTGTTTAGGGTTTGATTGAAGTGCATTACATTTATTGTGCATTTTACTTATTATTTATTATCTATTATTATTATTATAAAAAAATTCTTCCCACACTGATTTGTTGTGTTTTCCCCTTGTAAATTGATGCCCCAGCCAGGGGCCCCTTTAGTTTTAATGTATTCCCCCCACACCCCTGTGTATTGCCCCATGTGTATTTGTGCCCCCAGTCGGTCCCCTTTGTGCATTTATGCCCCCCACACCCTTGTGTATTGATTTATGTGATGTCCCCAGCCAGCCCCCCCCACTTGAGTATTGATGCTGCTTTTTGTAATGGTTAATGTACCCATGTGTATTGCCCCAGCCATCCACCCCCCTTTGTGTATTGATGTACCCTGTTGTGTACTTATACCCCCCAGCCACCCCCCTGTTTGTATTTAATTGTTGTCCCAAGGCACACCCCCTCCCTTTGAATATGGGTCCCCTTCCACCTACCACCCCAACAATTTTTTTTTAATACTTACTTTTGTGCTGGCTTCATTCCCTGCAGACTGCTGAGACTGCTCTCCGACATGTTCTTCCAGCTGTCACAAGGAACTGTTCCGTGTAAGCCCGCCACCTTGAGCGGCACGTCACATCTTCAAAGGGGTGTAACGAAGAGCCTCACTGAGGCACTGGGCGGCATGGTGCAGGCAGAGGCTGACTCACGGCCGCTTTAAAACTTGCAGAAGCATCGGCTGCAATGGCATCTCGGACTGGCCAGCCCACCGCGGGTGCTGCAGGCTTTTTCCCCACATTAAAGACCGCCCCGGCGGTCGTGCGGCCATTTAGATTCAGGATGGCCCGGCAGCTCTGGTTGTGCTGGATATGTGGCATATCTAGGGAGCAGAGTGGCATATCCAGGGAGCAGAGTGGCATATCCAGGGGGCAGAGTGGCATATCTATAAGTAAGGTGCATTATGAATTAAGGGGGAGACCTTAAAATGGCTGTTGGTTTTCCGTTTCCGTTTGTATATAACATATGCTGACTAACTGCATAACAGATACCAAAAATGTTAAGATACATGTATTCCTGTTCATTAGATAAAATACTGTTTTACCATTACACTCATGTATATTAGGTGCGGCCTATAATCAGGTACAGCCTATAATGAAGCAGATACGGTATAGATTCTGTGGGTAGTCTAAATTAGAAAAATGGAAATTATGGTTGAACAAGGGCATACCAAAAATGTTAAAATTGCTGTCGACCTGCAAAAAAATGTTTTTGTCTTTAAGAGGTAAATTATAAATTAAAATGTCATCACTGTCTATAAACACTTCTTGAACATTTCAGGGGTAACTTGTGCTATTAATCGCATGGGTAAAGCAGACCGCTACGTCAGTTTGAATTAAGGAAGGAATCATTAAACTCTTAAACCACAGAGATGGTGGCAGTACATAGTGTGAATGTTTTCGAGAACTGAGTTTTGGAAAAGCACATGATTTGTAGTGGAAAAAAATGTTTCTACATTTGCAGTTAAATTGCAGTGCTTTATTTTGTGATTGCATCCCTATCGGGACTTCCATGAAGTGCAATACTGCCTGATCTCCGAGGTCTGCTTTTTCTTTATATGCCCCTGTCGGTTTCACGAAGTATCTGTCTCTTCTTGTGGTGAACCATGTATGCATTACTCTGAAATGTTATGTATAATGCTTCTCTATTCTTTATTATTATGCTGTTACACAGTTAGTATTCTCATTATTGTAGATGGGAATTACATAGTTTATTCTTTAATCCATTTACTATGGATTTCTCTATGGTTAGTTAGCTGCCATCTTCTGGCCCTTTTTGGTAATGCACTTATCACATTTCCTTTGCATGTAAACCCCACCCCTGCTCTCTAGTGAGGCACTTCCTGTATCATGGCTGCTTGTATCTGCCACATGTAACAGGGACACATGTATTCTGCATGCTAAGCTAGGAAAGCATCATCTTTTGACCACATAATACTGAAATCCATTAATTCTGCTGTATTCTGTTGTTTGTTGTACAGAATAAACCAGCTCTTGGATGAAAACCGGTATTGGTGAGTTCAGCTATATGACAAGGATTGTACGCAGTGGTTATATCTGCTTATTCAGGCCAGGCATAGCGGTCTTACAAGGGATAGATCGCTATCACAACAATCGGAGTCAGAATAATTATCATTTGATAATTCTTTATTAATAATTTATTATAATTATACATTTGCACAAAAGTAATTTAACCACCATCTAAAAATGTTCTTCAGTATTTAGGATACATGAGACCTTTGTATTTTACCAAATCTGCAGTTAAGAAGCTATTAAAGTCAAGTATTAAAATATTCAATGTAAATAGCTATAGGTGAAATGAGTAATAGGAAGCTATAAATGATGCCTATGCACCAAAACAAAAAGGCTAGAAATAAACTAATGAATAAACTAATAAAGAATGAACAATGTTTTTTTTTACTTTTCTTTTATTCAAGGTTATATATATAAAAATATAGAAAATCACATAGTGTGCAGGAATGTGTTTTAAATGCGTAACACATCACAATGGGCAAAGTCTAATCAAAATTTTAGGGTCTTTTAAGGTGAAAGGGTGCCCGTAAAACCATTATCCCAAGGACTCACAGGAAGCCCACATAAGGGGGGTCATCGGAGAATCAAAAGGCTGGAGAGTGTTTGTATAGCGTAACTTAACCCTCATTCTTCCCTCTAATGCATTGCCAACAACTATCTGAGGACACCAAGACACCTTTTTTTAAGCCACGCCGTCTAAGGAAAACTGACTCTGAGCATAAATAAATCCATTTTGTTAAATTTATATATTACTTGAGCTTTTTGTTTTCTGGTTGGCGTAATTGTTTTAGTGTAATAGTAAAGGATTTGGGGGGGGGTTTGGAAGCTATCTGTCCAAAAAATATATTAATTCACTATATTATTTAATATATAAAATATATTAATTTACTATAATCAGTGTCCATGAGGGAATACCTTCAACATCAACAATGTGTATTAAAGTACTTTGTAAGTAAAAATACATATTCATTACTATGGTAAAAAAAAAATCAATTACTTGCCTTAGGTAGAAGCTGCAGCTTCAGAGATGCAGTGAAACGCCTCCTCTATGGTCTGATGTTTTGCACCACTGCTTGAAATCAGTCAGAGCGTTTTATGTGTGTGAGCACCCGGATCTCATTAGGTCCCCTGCAACCTTTATAAATTTAAAATTAAACAGGGAAGGTGGATCTAATCATATATCTAAAATATTTTATTTATTGTTTTTTTGTTTTTTCCAATTGAAAATAGTAACATTTTCATCTTAATCATACATTGAAGGTATGCTTACTATATTTCAAGAATTTTCTATAATGTAATGTGATCGGTATGGCTATCTGCACGTACGGAGATGATTTATAGTAGTGGTTTTGGATCCCTTTACACATATATCTGTGAATGTTTAGAATCCTCGTTCACATCACTAGAATATGATCTTTACGCCAGTCTCATTTTACTTGTTTTTTTGTAACTTTCACAAATCAAACCGGTAAGCATGCAAAGAAGATGCTTTGTAGAGATTGGCTATAACTTACATGTGAAGTGACCTAAGGTCCTTAAAAAGATTTAGTAGCATTAACTATCCTGTCCTGTAGTAAGATCTATTTACTTGAGTCATTAGTACTCCATGGGTCAATGGGGTTAGACAAAAAAAATATCCCTCAGTTTGGTGAGAACATTCCTTATCTTGTCACTGCTGTTTAACTGAACAAAAACATGTTTGTTTAAGGAAATTGCTTTTCTGACACCCCAGGAGTGTATTTCACTGTTAACATCTTTCTATATTTGCGGGTCACTAAAACGCTCTTTATTCCACTGCAAAAGACCTGTAAATATTGGGAATATGTTTCCATAATTTACTTTCAAGCTGTATTACTTTCAAGCGAGATTGGTCAGTAAATCTTTGCCTACGTGTGTTTTTCCACAAATACTATTGTGTACACGTGCAATGAGTTAAGGGTGTGTGGGACAAATGAAAAGTTTTTGGGATGGAGAGCCAACAATTACAGGAGTCCCGTCTCCCACTCGGTTCTTCAGTCCGAATGTCCCCTTTAGTGTCTAGGTGGACTACTCTCTAGATGCACAGATAAGGAACAGAGGAAGGCTTGGCTATAACAAGCAGACAAAACTTTTTCACATAACACTTGATTCAACCGATCTATTTACTAATTGATTTACTGGTTATAGAATTTTAATTAATTTATTGATTAATTTATTGTCTTATTAATTAAGTGATACTTTCAATTATGTTGAACATTAAGTCAAGAAATTGTAATAAGAACTGAAACTCAGCAAACAACTACACAGCTCTGAGGACCAACAAGCTTCCAGAGTAGACTTGGCTTTTATGAAGCCTGGGAAAACAGGGCAGCTGCCCAGGTCCCAACAATATGGACCCAAATCACTTATGTCTGCGAACATGTATGTTCCACCACCACAGGAAAACCCTTCCTATGAAATGCAGATGCATACGTTTAGATGGAAGATAGGAGAATGGTGGTCAGACTTTGGGGAAAAGAGGGTTGCCAGGTATAAGACCTAGGGAAGAGGTTGTGTGAATGGATAAAGAGAGACAATCTGAGATGCAAGAAGGGACACAAACTCTATTTTTTAGGATAGATGTTTTAATTTTAGGTGTCATTATAGAAATAAGTGTCAGAAATGCTGCTATGGTTTAATAGACTTGACTACATCGCAAGTCACTTTCCATTGTTAATATTTCAGTTTTCTTAATGACTTTAAGGAAAACCTCCAGGTGTCATACTGACTATACTTATTGTACCGTTTGTTCATTTTAGGTTGGGAAACATTTTAGATCAGCTTATTCTCATGCAATCACGCTGAGCAATCCTAGTGGAAAGGAATTAATAGACCTTACAAAAGAAATGCCTTGCTGTGTTCAGACTAATCTCTTTTTAACAGTCATTAAGAAAGGTAGTCATTAATCTTCTACTCACTGATCGCAGGAGATACATGTCACTACAGTGGTTTGCAGACATATTCGCCCCATTCCATTATTGTGCTGTCACACTTTGTTAATTACTTCTAGTGTATACACAGCTTTTTTTTAGTGGGTGTTAAGGAAAATGAATTGTTTAAAATGCATACTGTTACATACTACATTTAAAAATCACCAACATATAGAGAATGTGCAAAAAAGGTAATAAATAACAATATATTTAAGTACATTGATCGACAGACAGATACGATGCTTTAAATTTAAGCGTAAATCTGAGGAACCTGTCTTTCACAGAAGTCTCATGTGCATATCTAGGGACTTTCTGGCTCCGGCTACCTGTAGCCCCCTTGCTGTATAAAGGTAGGAGGTCCCGCTGATGTCGGTGGGCTTTCCCACTGACATTGAGGGACACACACACACACACTGGCCCTGCAGCCCAGAGTTTTCCCACAGTGACCCACAGAAGCGGCGCTTCCCAGAGTACCACTTTGTACATGGTATGTAGTTAGCAGACCGCACTGTCAAAAGTTTGCATACGCTGGCAGAAATTGTGAAATGTTGATACTGATTTTGAAAACATGACTGATCATGCTTTTATTTAAAGCTAGTGATTATACAAAGCCATTTAGTATCACATAGTTGTTTGGTCCCTTTTTTAAATCATAATGATAACAGATATCACCCAGATGACCCTGATCAAAAGTTTACATACCCTTGAATGCTTGGCCTTGTTAAAGACACACAAGGTGACACACACCCAGGTTAAAATGGCAATTAAAGGTTAATTTCCCACACATGTGCCTTTTTAAATTGCAATTAGTGTCAGTGTATAAATAGTCAATGAGTTTCTTAGCTCTCTCACATGCATTGTTTAATTCATTGTTATACATTCTCCACAAAAATGTTTCAGAAAATAGGATACATGGTGCTGCCATGTTTAACTGATTATGTAAATAAGGAAATGCTAAACACATACTGTGTATCCTTAGACGTGACTTTTAAATAATGAGTACAATTGTAGGTGTATGCTTTAGCATGCCTGGGAACTATTGCAATTTTATCGCAATCTCAGGGTCCTGTGATGAATGTGCACAGTCTGAAGCCTTCTACTCTGATTTAATTATATCTAAGCATTTTAGTGTCTATTTTTCTAGCTGATACGTCACTGTTAAATTCCCTGTTTGAATAATGGTGAAAAGCCACAATGTGTTTATTCTTGAAAAGTCATGTATTTCATAAGCAATAGCATTTAGTTGCCACCATTAACAAGTCACTACAACCTTTGTACACCAAGTCATCATTAGCAAGTCACTACAACCTCTGTGATGGGTTCCTCCATTGAGAAGTATCATGGTCATCTAAGTTAAAACACCCAGCTATGGCCCATAGGACAGGGACAATCAAACAGGTCTGTCTGCCCCTAACATGATAAAGCATGGAATTAACTTGAAGTATATTCTCTCTTCATGGGAATTGAAGGTTTTACGCGCTTCGATAAGTAGGTCACAGATAATAACAAGGACCTATGAATTAACCTCAGTTGAATAGGGTATTGCTGTATTGACTGTGGTCCAGAAATGTTGTTTCATCTGCCATTGCCAGGAAACAGGAATAGGTAAATCTTACTTATCAGCGTAAAATCGGGAGACCAAAAACAACATTTGGCTGGTCTTTGTCAGACTTCAAGAGGATGGATCTGTCTTCTATCAACTGCAGTCATACAATGGACATAAACAACCAAAATTATCAGATTTCTTACAAACATTTAGCTTCACAAATTAACCTGGTGCCTTAAAAAGATCTGGTTCACTCAAACTGAACCACAATAAATGGCAGAGGGTTGTGAATTATTACTTATTTCCATGTATTTTTGTATGATTTCATATGTAGCTGAAATTAGACTTGCGCATTCGTCTTTCGGGCGAACATGTAAACGAGCATGAAGAGGCCGTTTTTTTGTTCGTTCCGAAGACACGCCGAAGAGAATACAGTGCCGGCAAAACGTAGGAGAAGACGAAGACTCACAACCACGAAGAATCGATGATCGTCTTCGTTTTTGCCGCGCAGCCGGCAAAATTTCAAACAGGAGTGAGCTGATCCTCGTCTGTCCAATCAGCTCACTCTTGTGACGTCACGCTAAGGGTCTCGTCCAATGCCTGTGCTGCTGTTTTTTTAATTTCTGAAACCGCCTTTATAAGACCAGAGCTTGCCTGAGAGATCCATTTATTTTTCGCTGTGACTGCTTTGGCAACACTGCTGTGCTGCATCCGAGCGTTACAGAGAGAGATTGTTCTGTTCTGTGTGAGACTGGTAAGCCTTAGCCTGCCATTTCTCACAGTGTACTCTTCCTCACTTCAGTTCTACTTAATTAATATATTTAATAATAATAATTTGATTAATGTAATAATTTTTTTATTTAATTTGTCATCAACTGTAGTGTATAGTGCTGTTGAGTGCACCCAGTGTCTCAGTGGCACTGGGGTGCCCTTGCCCTGGGCTGGCACTAGTGCCTACTGCCTGTCCTGCTTAAATAAATTAAATAATAGAATTTATAAATAATAATTTAATAGAATATATAATAATTTAATAGTACATTATAATATTATATATATATATTTGTCAGTCATATATATATATTATATACTATAGTATACTAGTGTAGAGTGTACTGTAGACATTCAAGACATCTACTAGTGTCTAATCTAAAATCATTAATTAATATCAATAATTCTATAATTCTTAGCTTAATAGTAAATTAAATTAGCTATAAATAAAAGTAATAATATTAATTAATTACTACTAGCGTATAGTTCAGCTAATCTTATTAGTACTGGTGCTGCAGCTCTATAGTTTGTGCTTTGTTTTAGCAACAGCAAGAGTCAATTTGAGTGGGCAGCCCACATCATCCATCTTGTAGTGAAGGCAGCAATGTCAGAAGGAACTAATGTGGCAGCAGTAGTTCTGTCCCGCTGCAGAAAGATCGCTGGGCACTTTCACCATAGTGTTAAGGCTAGCCAACTTTTGAGGGAAGAGCATGAGAGGTCAGGTCTTCCTGTACACTGCCTACGTCAGGATGTCAGTACACGGTGGAACTCCACGTTAGACTTGCTGGAGAGGAGTATGGAGCAGCAGAGGGCAATCCATAATCTTGCCTCAGAGCATAATATTGGGATTACATCTCCAATGAATAGGGAGGATTGGACAGTGATCGCCCAGCTAGTGGCAGTCCTTAAACCATTCAGGGATGCCACTGAAAATTTAAGCTCAAACACTGCCAGTCTGGCCCAGGTAATCCCAGTGTTCTCCCATCTAGGCAGCAAGATGGATGTGTTCCTTGAAAACCGTGAGGCTGTTCAAGGTGGCACTCTACATCCTGACGTAGCAGCCATAGTCAGGAAGCTGAAGGATCTGCTAAAAGTACACCTTCGCAAACGCATGGAAGAGAGTCCCGAAATGATGCTAGCGTGCCTTTGCGATCCAAGAGTTAAGGGAAAGCTAGCTTTGAAATTCAATGTTCTCAGTAGCTACCGAGAGCAATTGGTCAACAAGGTGCGTGACTGGCAGCGTAAAACGGGAATGCTGTCCGAGGAGGGAGAGGTGCAGGAGGAGGAAGAGATTATGTGGTCTGCTACTCCTAGCAGCAGCATCAGCAGCAGTGCCACAAGCATCACAACAACACAGCTGAGTGGAGCAGCTGCGTTTTGGGAAGAGGCACTTGGGAGTATAGTTGGACCATCTGACAGAGCTAGCAGCAGAAAGGAGAGTAGTGCTGCTGAAATGGTCAAACTGTGTGTGGCGTGCACTCTCATGGGTTGCGCAGCAGCTTCTATCATGTCCGCCAACCACTGTTCAAAGTGAGCGCATGTTTTCTGTGACTGGAAACATACTGAGTCCACAGCACTCACGCATGGCACCTCATCTGATGAAGCAGATTGCCTTTCTTAAATTCAATCTGCCCAAGTTGGGTTACCCAGCTCTTAGCTTGGAAAGTTAATTTGTTCAAGGTAGTTTCTCCCCCTGGTTGCACGTGTTTGTGGTGTGGCAACGTCTGCTACCTCCGCCGGTGTAGCCAATTTACGCTTGGGCCTAGTGTCTGAGTTCTGGAAGTCCGCTCCCAAACGCCATGGACTGACAGACTTTCATGCTTTGCCATGGGGTGAAACAGGTGAGCGGGTCGTCAATTGCCCACTCATTCGCCTTTCCCAATGCTGCTGCTGCTGGTTGTGGTGCCAGCGTCTCTTCTCTGCCAGTTCGCTTCCTGGCTAGTGTCATGCCTCAAATGTCCAAAATGTTCAAGGTAGTTTCTCCCCCTGGCTGCGTCTGTTTGCGGTGTGGCAACGCCTGCTACCTCCCCCGGTGTAGCCAATTTACGCAAGGGCCTAGTGTCTGAGTTCTGTAAGTCCGCTCCCAAACGCCTAGGACTGACAGTCTTTGGATGATTTGCTCTGGGGTGGAACAGGTGAGCGGGTCGCCAATTGCCCACTCATTCGCCTTTCCCAATGCTGCTGCTGCTGCTGGTGCCATCGTCTCTTCAATGCCAGTTCCCTTCCTGGCTAGTGTCATGCCTCAAATGTCCCTAATGGTAAGGGCAGTTTCTCCCTCCTGGCTGCGTCTGTTTGCGGTGTGGCAACGCCTGCTACCTCCGCCGGTGTAGCCAGCTTACGCTAGGGCCTTGTGTCTGAGCTCTGGAAGTCCGCTGCCAAACGTCTAGGACTGACAGTGTTTGGATGCTTTGCTCTGGGGTGGAACAGGTGAGCGGGTCGTCAATTGCCCACTCATTCGCCTTTCCCAATGCTGCTGCTGCTGGTGGTGCCAGCGTCTCTTTAATGCCAGTTCCCTTCCTGGCTAGAGTCATGCCCAAAATGTCCCTAATGGTAAGGGCAGTTTCTCCCCCCTGGCTGCGTCTGTTTGCGGTGTGGCAACGCCTGCTACCTCCGCCGGAGTAGCCAGCTTACGCTAGGGCTTAGTGTCTGAGCTCTGGAAGTCCGCTGCCAAACGTCTAGGACTGACAGTTGTTTGGATGCTTTGCCCTGGGGTGAAACAGGTGAGTGGGTCGCCAATTGCCCACTCATTCGCCTTTTCCATTTTTCAATGCTGCTGGTGGTGGTGGTGGTGCCAGCACATCTTTTCTGCCAGTTCGCTTCCTGGCTAGAGTCATGCCCAAAATGTCCCTAATGGTAAGGGTAGTTTCTCCCCCCTGGCTGCGTCTGTTTGCGGTGTGGCAACGCCTGCTACCTCCGCCGGAGTAGTCAGCTTACGCTAGGGCCTTGTGTCTGAGCTCTGGAAGTCCGCTCCCAAACACCAAGGACTGACAGTGTTTAGATGCTTTGCTCTGGGGTGAAACAGGTGAGTGGGTCGCCAATTGCCCACTCATTCGCCTTTCCCAATGCTCCTGCTGCTGCTGGTGGTGGTGCCAGCGTCTCTTTAATGCTAGTTCCCTTTCTGGCTAGAGTCATGCCCAAAATTTCCCTAATGGTAAGGGGAGTTTCCCCCCCCTGGCTGCGTCTGTTTGCGGTGTGGCAACGCCTGCTACCTCTGCCGGAGTAGCCAGCTTACACTAGGGCTTAGTGTCTGAGCTCTGGAAGTCCGCTGCCAAACGTCTAAGACTGACAGTGTTTGGATGCTTTGCCCTGGGGTGAAACAGGTGAGTGGGTCGCCAATTGCCTACTCATTCGCCTTTTCCATTTTTCAATGCTGCTGGTGGTGGTGGTGGTGCCAGCGTCTCTTTTCTGCCAGTTCGCTTCCTGGCTAGAGTCACGCCCAAAATGTCCCTAATGGTAAGGGTAGTTTCTCCCCCCTGGCTGCGTCTGTTTGCGGTGTGGCAACGCCTGCTACCTCCGCCGGAGTAGCCAGCTTACGCTAGGGCCTTGTGTCTGAGCTCTGGAAGTCCGCTCCCAAACGCCAAGGACTGACAGTGTTTAGATGGTTTGCTCTGGGGTGAAACAGTTTAGCGGGTCGCCAATTGCCCACTCATTCGCCTTTCCCAATGCTGCTGCTGCTGGTGGTGGTGCCAGCGTCTCTTTAATGCTAGTTCCCTTTCTGGCTTGAGTCATGCCCAAAATTTCCCTAATGGTAAGGGCAGTTCCTCCCCCCTGGCTGCGTCTGTTTGCGGTGTGGCAACGCCTGCTACCTCCGCCGGAGTGGCCAGTTTACGCTAGGGCCTTGTGTCTGAGCTCTGGAAGTCCGCTGCCAAACGTCTAGGACTGACAGTGTTTGGATGCTTTGCTCTGGGGTGGAACAGGTGAGCGGGTCGTCAATTGCCCACTCATTCGCCTTTCCCAACGCTGCTGCTGCTGCTGGTGGTGGTGCCAGCGTCTCTTTAATGCCAGTTCCCTTCCTGGCTAGAGTCATGCCCAAAATGTCCCTAATGGTAAGGGCAGTTCCTCCCCCCTGGCTGCGTCTGTTTGCGGTGTGGCAACGCCTGCTACCTCCGCCGGAGTAGCCAGCTTACGCTAGGGCTTAGTGTCTGAGCTCTGGAAGTCCGCTGCCAAACGTCTAGGACTGACAGTTGTTTGGATGCTTTGCCCCGGGATGAAACAGGTGAGTGGGTCGCCAATTGCCCACTCATTCGCCTTTTCCATTTTTCAATGCTGCTGGTGGTGGTGGTGGTACCAGCGTCTCTTTTCTGCCAGTTCGCTTCCTGGCTAGAGTCATGCCCAAAATGTCCCTAATGGTAAGGGTAGTTTCTCCCCTCTGGCTGCGTCTGTTTGCGGTGTGGCAACGCCTGCTACCTCAGCCGGAGTAGCCAGCTTACGCTAGGGCTTAGTGTCTGAGCTCTGGAAGTCTGCTGCCAAACGTCTAGGACTGACAGTTTTTTGGATGCTTTGCCCTGGGGTGAAACAGGTGAGTGGGTCGCCAATTGCCCACTCATTCGCCTTTTCCATTTTTCAATGCTGCTGGTGGTGGTGCCAGCATCTTTTTTCTGCCAGTTCGTTTCCTGGCTAGAGTCATGCCCAAAATGTCCCTAATGGTAAGGGTAGTTTCTCCCCCCTGGCTGCGTCTGTTTGCGGTGTGGCAACGCCTGCTACCTCAGCCGGAGTAGCCAGCTTACGCTAGGGCTTAGTTTCTGAGCTCTGGAAGTCTGCTGTCAAACGTCTAGGACTGACAGTTTTTTGGATGCTTTGCCCTGGGGTGAAACAGGTGAGTGGGTCGCCAATTGCCCACTCATTCGCCTTTTCCATTTTTCAATGCTGCTGGTGGTGGTGGTGCCAGCGTCTCTTTTCTGCCGGTTCGCTTCCTGGCTAGAGTCATGCCCAAAATGTCCCTAATGGTAAGGGTAGTTTCTCCCCCCTGGCTGCGTCTGTTTGCGGTGTGGCAACGCCTGCTACCTCCGCCGGAGTAGCCAGCTTACGCTAGGGCCTTGTGTCTGAGCTCTGGAAGTCCGCTCCCAAACGCCAAGGACTGACAGTGTTTAGATGCTTTGCTCTGGGGTGAAACAGGTGAGCGGGTCGCCAATTGCCCACTCATTCGCCTTTCCCAATGCTGCTGCTTTGGTGGTGGTGCCAGCGTCTCTTTAATGCTAGTTCCCTTTCTGGCTAGAGTCATGCCCAAAATGTCCCTAATGGTAAGGGCAGTTTCTCCCCCCTGGCTGCGTCTGTTTGCGGTGTGGCAACGCCTGCTACCTCCGCCGGAGTAGCCAGCTTACGCTAGGGCTTAGTGTCTGAGCTCTGGAAGTCCGCTGCCAAACGTCTAGGACTGACAGTTTTTTGGATGCTTTGCCCTGGGGTGAAACAGGTGAGTGGGTCGCCAATTGCCCACTCATTCGCCTTTTCCATTTTTCAATGCTGCTGGTGGTGGTGGTGCCAGAGTCTCTTTTCTGCCAGTTCGCTTCCTGGCTAGAGTCATGCCCAAAATGTCCCTAATGGTAAGGGTAGCTTCTCCCCCCTGGCTGCGTCTGTTTGTAGTTTCATTTGTTGATGCCAGACCAGCCCCCTTCCGGCGACCAATAGAGTTGCACACACGTACCTTCACGGCGCAAACGCATCTGGTGCTGCTGCTGCTGCTGCTCCGATGTGTTCTTAGCCCCTTATTAATCCCTGCTACGCAGCCGGGAGAAAACGAACATGAAACGAGCACGAAGAATGTCCACGAATATTCGCCAGAAAAGAAGACTGGAACGGGCGAATATTCGCGGAATACGAAGGTTTTTTTTTCTCCGAAGACGAGTACGAAGACGAACATGAAGAGCCCCCTGGTGCCCAAGTCTAGTTGAAATGCTTGAAATGTTAGATGTGGTTTAGCAGAAAGAGAGAGGAGTGAAATTCCCAAAACTGAGCAAACCTAGATATAACTGTGAGGACCTTGCGTAATGCCAAAATAAGGAGTCTAGTGGCCCATATTATCTCACAAGGCTTTTCACACGGCAGTTAGCCCTGAGTCCACATGCCAGATACGTGTGATAATATTGATACTATAGGTGTGTATGCTGGATCCAAGCAGGTATGACAGCACATTGACAAGAAAAAACAATATAAATAACAAAGTGAAACACGAACAAAACATGGACATGACACTGTGCATAAAGAGGCAATACATTTGTCACACATAATGGTCATTAATACTCAGAACCAGAACCTGTTGCTTCTTATGCCAGGCCAAATAAATTCTTCTGAAAAAGTTCCTGGCTCAATAGTTTTGTGGACTTGTTTCATACTACCCTTAACCCCTTAATGACAAAGGGGATCAAAATGCATTGTTTTCAATGGGTTTAGGGACCGCCGATTCTCCTTAAGGGGTTAAATTCAGAATTTTTGTCCCCTGGCTTGTTTATTTATATTCCTGCATAGCAGACACTGATCTTTAGACTATTTGGTCATATCTGTGAATCCTGTACGTCATCTGGAACGACCTCTTTCTCGATACTAGGGGGTTGCTCCTCTTTCAGACTTCCCAGTAAGTAGCAGTTTGGCAAGAGTGATTACCTTAACCGGATCCAGATCAACAATTAAACAGTTCATAACAGTAAATGGGCCGAATATTCAGTGCTTGGGTCAATTATTATTTTATGTCAGAGGCAACAGTTCCATTTTATGCCAACTCTTGATATCATGGCATTTTGTGAGTTAGAATACTAAAATTATGTTTTCTTTTTATGTTTGTGGATATTTCTTAGTATGTTTCTTCAATCGGGGCAGTGCTGGTTATATATATACAGGGGCGTAACTCAGCGAAGTACCTAGGGTATTTGGCACCTGGGGTAGATCCTGTATGTGGCACCCTCCCCCAAAAATACTTTAAAACTGCATAGCTTCTATCGTTATATACTGAGGCCGACATTGACGGGGGTACAGCATAACACCTAACCCTATATACTGAGGCCGACATTGACGGGGGTACAGCATAACACCTAACCCTATATACTGAGGCCGACATTGACGGGGGTACAGCATAACACCTAACCCTATATACTGAGGCAGACATTGACGGTGGTACAGTGTAATCACTATCACTATACATTGAACTTCATTGTCTGGCTTAGGGATGCACCAAAACGAAAATTCTGGACTGAAACCGAAAATCCAGCATTTACCTGTCCGAAAACCAAATATGACCCCCCACCATAAAAAAATCTCACACTTTTATTTAAAGTAAGTAACACAGCAAAATAGGACAAAAAAAATCAATAACAATATTTATATATTATATATATATATATATATATATATATATATATATATTGTGGCAAGGTAACGGAGTCTGTGTATATCAGTAGCAGGTTAGAACGCTCATTATTCCCAGCATGAGGGGGTTAATTGCTGGGAGGTCCGCAGGTGGGACCAATTAACCAATTCCCCCTCCTCATGTGGTCACCCTAGCCCGTAGCACCCCCCTGATGAGCGGCACCCGGGGCGGACCGCCCCCCCGCCCCCCCGCTAGGTACGCTACTGGCGTAACTAGAAACCAGAGGGGCCTTGTGCAAAAAAATGCCCTGCCCCCCAACAGCTGGTATGTGCCATAATTGCCCCCAAACATCTTGTCTGTGCCTTCTTTGCCCCTTGCCTCCCTTCCTCTGGCACATACTATATATATATTTGTGTATATTCAACAGATTCAAAAAGAATATGAATTTACTTAAATATAAACAGAAATAGATTTGTTAAACCCCTTCGTGACAAAGGCTGATTTTACTTTTTGTACCCTTCGTGACAATGGCCGTTTTAACATTTCTGCGCTGCTTGTGTTTAGCTGTAATTTTCTTCTTCCCCGTTTACTGAACCCACACACATTAGATACTGTTTTTTTCAGGACAAGAAGGGCTTTCTTTAGATGACATTGTTTTAATTGTATCATATTATTTACTATTAAAAAAAGTATAAAATATGGTTAAAAATTTAGAAAAAAAAATGACTGTTTCTAACTTTTAGTTGAAAAATCTTTTACTCATCTATAAAAGGTAATGAAAAAACCTGCTAAATAGATTCTACTATTTGTCCTGAGTTTAGAAATACCCAATGTTTTTATGTTTTTTTGCTTTTTTCTACACATTATGGGGCAATAAGTAAAGGTAGCATTTTGCTATTTCAAAGCCAATTTTTCCAAATCTGGTAATTCTTCCCCCCATGTGCCATTTTGGGTATATTTGAAGCTGGCCCACGCAATTTACCCCATCAAATCATATATTTTTGAAAACTAGACAGCCCAGGGTATTCCAAATGCTAGTATTTTAACCCTTTCAAAGAACGAATTCTACCATCAGCCTTTGTCAAACTTTATGGTAGTAATTTTTTTTGCATTTGTTTTTTCACACACATTTTACTTCAGGTATGAATAAACAGGTTCTGGTATATGTCACAATCATAAAACACCCCAATATGTGTTTAGCAACATTTCCTGAGTACAGCGATACCTCACATGAATGATTTTGCCTGGCTGTTTGGGGGCAAAAGGGCCACATTTGGGGCATGCGCATTTTTCAATGTTGAACTTTGGCGTTTGGGGATCCACTGCCCATGCCCTATTTGGTATATCTTTGAGCCGGACCATTGCAGTGTGCCCAACCAAACCATATATTTTTGAAAACTAGACAGCCCAGGGTATTTTAAATGCTGGTATTTTAACTCTTTGCATGCACACATTTTACCACCAGAAGTTTGGAGTAGTATTTTTGTGTGTGTATTTTTCCCCCACACACCTACTTTATGTATGAATTTACAGCTCCTGGTTTATGCCGCTGTCACCCCATTATGTGTTCAGCAACATCTCCTGAGTACAGTGATACCCCACATGCATGGGTTTGTCATTTTTTGGGGGAACTAAAAGGCCACATTTGGTACGTGTGCATTTTTCTAATTGGAAATTAGATGTGTGGCCATCCTTCCCCCCATGTTATTTGGGACATTGTTGAACCCGGCCAATTCATTTTACCCCATCAAATCATACATTTTTTTAAAGTAAACACCCCATGGGCATTTAATATGCCAGTATTTGAACTCTTTCCATGCGAGAATTGTTTTAAGCTAATATGCTAATTTTAGGACTTGCTCACAAAAATATATTTTTTATATATATATTTTATTTTTTTTTGCTTTTAAAAAAAAAAAATTAACATTTTTTTTCAACTTGAAGGTTCCCCTGATTTTTACATTTTACTGGTTTTTTTTGATATTTTTTTCTAATTATTATTAATTTTATTTTATTTTTTAATTTATTTTTACTAATCACACTGTGATTAGAAAGCTGGGCTCCATTGACTTGCATGGTTGAATGCAGTACCTGTATTCAACCGGCAGCGGCGGCTGTGACCGCCCTCCGGAGCGGTCGCAGTCCATCCAGAGGTAAGTGTTTGGTGTCGCTGGATGCCTCCTGATCGAGGCATTCCAGCGACACCATTTAAGTTTAGGAGGTGATCGTTGATCGCCTCCTAAACGCTTTTAAAACGGGCGTCGAAGCATTACAGCAATACAATACATTTTAGTGATCATAATAATACTTTGAGATTAGACCGACCCTTTCTGGTTCATAGGTGCATACCTGGGAACTCTCTGGGTTTGACCTGGAGATCTCCTAGGGAAGCACCACTTCACCGGATCTCCGGGTCAAGACCCGAATGCTCCGGGTGGGGGGAGCAGGGGCTTGACGCGTCCCACTCCCTGCCCATTTTTCCTTTAAATTCCGACTTCATCAGAACCGCCCGCTGACGTCAGTGGTCAGTCCCGGCCGCGTCCCGCGGGTAGCCGGAGCTCAGAAGTTCCCAGGTATGCATATGTGGTATTTGTTTTAGCTACCCAAACGCTACCCAAACCTGTTTCTGCAGTGTAGTGGAACTATTGATTGTCAGTCAGTTATACATGCCAGACTTCTGTTATACAGTAGCTGGTTGCCTGACATTTATATTTAAAAGCTGTGGCTTCATTCCAGGAAGAGAGAAGGCTGCTGATAAGTCAGTGAATGATTGGCAGCTTCACCATTCGAAAAAGAAAAATCTCATCCCAGCATGGAGTGCATGAAGCAAGAAGCCCAAGATGACTGACTGCTACCAGTGGAAATGGTTGGAAATTTGAAAAAGAAAAAAAATCCCGGTGTGTTGGCAGCAATTGGCAGCCCCGCTGCATATAGATTTGTCATTGTTTAGTGTAGAATGAGGGGGCATCCCGTATTTTGATGTGTGGTTGACCATGTAGGCCCACCTTGCCAACCACGTTTCCATGGTTACAGGCACAAGAATAGTAATACGGCTTATATATACACTCATTCCTATATGTTACTAAAAAGATAAGTATGGTACTGCAGGGATATCCTGTATAACATTAATGACTAGTATATGTTACTCGTTTTTATTTCATTTAACCGATTTGTACCGAATCCCTGTGGATTTTTTTTTCAAGTTTAGCTGTGACCACTTTATACGATGCTGTATATCTCTATTCCTATGTGCGTGTTTGTCTGTGTATCATCTAGGATTACAAATGGATCTGGCTCTGAAATTAGTTAGACTATGAAAATGTTACAGGGTATTGAGATTGTAAAGATTTAGATTTTAAGCTTATTCTTTAGTATTTGATGCATGAGGTTAATTTGTCGGTTCACTGAACTTTATGTTGTTTTTTTTTTCTTTTATGTGCACAAGATGATGAGAAAAATATACCAGGCAACTCACTGAAGTAGACTCATATCAATTTTAATTGTCATTTTTTTCCTCAAATGATTTACAAGTGCTGGATGCACCCTACAATACAATAGATTTGTGCATTAATTTGAGTGCCCTGACCTCTAGTGTTCATTACACAGAGATTGTGCATAAATAGTGTCTTATTTTCTCGTATGCAATGCGTAAAAATAGTCCCCTGATATTTTTTAATATTGATATAAAAAGTGTAGACACAACAATACTTAAAACCAGGCCTTTTATGTTTTTGTTTGTTTTTTATTATATTTCTTCAATTCCCATTGCTTTTTCCAATATTATATGCACATGAGCTGTATCTCTGAGTAATTCTATGTGTTTATACATCCATCCCACATACTGCAGGGGGCAGCATGCGTACTTTAGTACCGTATTTGCTCCATTATAAGATAAGGTTTTTTTCAGAGCAAATGCTCTGCAAAATACCCCTCGTCTTATATTCAAGCTTGTCTTATAATCGAGCAAATACTGTACTTTGCATTTCTAAAGCTATTAAAGGACATTTTTGTATTTAGAAAATAAAGAATGCATTTATTTTTCTCACAGAGCACTGAAGCAAACTGTTTTTGCTTCCCTACGCCTGTCATTGTGAGGTTAATTTGAAACCGAGGGTTAGTTTACCCAGAATTGCCCTGGAAACTCCATGAAAACCTTAACCATAACATATGCTGACAGTGCCCACAAGCCGCAACTTAGCACTAGCAGATAAGTCTTCATTGCCATAATAGCTCCTTAGAAAGCTGTGACAGCCACCATAATGCCTAGGATATTTGCCATACATACATGGCTTAAAAACCCAAACATCTTGTCTGTGCCATCTGTGCCCCCAAACAGCTTGTCTGTGCCCTCAGACAGCTTGTCTGTGCCATATGTGCCACCAAACAGCTTTTCAGTGCCCCAAACTCATGTCCTCTCCCTGATTCCCCAATCTGTGCAGAGAACATCACCAGAAGCTCTGCCATTTTACAGAAAGTTTACACAGGGGTATGTTAGGGCAAAATGGAGTAGCTTCTGGGGGACAGGGCATTACCCGAAGCTACCCTATTTTGGTGGAAGTTCACTGGGAGGCAATGTCCACAGAGATGCTAATGAAGAGAGAAAAGAGATTAGCAAGCAGATGCGAAACATAAAAGCAGAGCTGCAAGACACAGAAGCGGTGCTACGAGGGAAGTGACCGGCAGAGAAGGTAGGGAGACTTTCAGAGAGTGTGACAGAGTTGGAGCAAAAATTCATAGCTTTCTTGTTCGTTCCTCCACTTCATGGGGGGTCTGGCCTCGTTTTTGGAGTGTCAGGACCTGAGCAAGCAGGTCGAGTAGGAGCCCTGTTGCAGGCGATACCAAGGGCTCTGTCTATACCTCTTGATGCATCATGATTGGTAGGTAGGTAGGTACAGACAGACAGAAGCCAAAATCAAGGTGAGGAGAAGCCGGATCAAAACAGGTAGAATACAGCAGAGAATTGCTAGGAACAGCACAGGACCAGGAAGCAGAGAAACAGCAAAGCTGAATACACTTCACTGTAAAGGCCTAGACTGAAGGGCAGAGCAGGTATATAAAGGCAGGACTAACTTCCAGATAAAGTGGCTCAGCTGTCCCCAGTAATTAAAAACAGTTGCACCTGAGAGGGAAGGGTGGCCACTAGTGGCTGCAGGTAGACACAACAATGTATTAATTATTGCATAGTCTAGGCTGCTAGGGTGACAGTACCCCTCCTCAAGGAGTGGCATTTTGGACACTCCTAGGCCTGTTGAGAGGCAGTATCCAGATCTGTGGTAAGTATTCTTAGCCTTAGCACGTACAGCTGCTTCAAATACCCATAGGTCAACATTATGTACAACAGTCCCATTAGAAGCAACCACGCAGTCTGGTGGCATCTTTAGTGCTGGCCTGGGGATACCGGATACTGGATTAACAGATAAGGGCGCAGAGGTACATGTGCTTTCTTTACTGAACCTACACCAAGTACTTGGTGCCAAGGACACAGGGTTCAACGGAGGGTTGAGGAGTGTTTCGGGAATTGGAATGAGTCGAGACAGGAGTGGCAGAGTGGAACAGATCTTTGGTCACACAGATGTTGCTCATATTGTTTAAACTCTTTTCTGTCAACGACTGTCCAATCGGATGCTAGGACATGACCAGGGGCCCCTAGAGAGTGTTTTGCAGTTTGGGGTCTACCGTTTTTACTCTTTTGCTTCTTTGGAGTGATGGAATCGACCTTGGCGTTATTGATCAAAGGTGTGTCTGTTATATCTACAGCAGAAGCGTCTGAAGACACGCTGTCCATATCAGACCAATCATTTGCATCAGACATGGTCTGCAGATCATCTGACATGGCTACAGATGGTGCAGAATTCCCAGGTGCTGTGGAATGGGTATAGCCAAGATCACTAGGTTGAGGAAGTGGCAGTTTTTTCCCATTTTGAGACATTTCTGATGTCACATGCAGTTTCCAGGGCCTGGGGTTGAATATAAAAAGAAGCAGGTCTACATGGACAGAATGATATACGGTGGCCTTCCTCTCCATAATAGTATTATCGATTAGCCTCACACCTCTTCTGCTTTTCCTGCTTTTGTGTTTTCTAACAGGGTGTCACCATCTTTGGCTTATCATGGGCTTTGGTCCCAGCCTTTGTGTCATAAACATTGGTCCTTACTGACTTTCATATCTGGAGCACACATTCAGACAGCAATTCCAAAACAGCAGTTATCCCTGCAGACACCCTGCAGTACACTTTATTGGTCGCTCGTACGGACATTTAACTAATTGAACAGGGAGGGAGACCAGTGGGATGTGCCGGGTAAGTTACGGCACCAGGAGTTAACAGACTGTACGAGTGACCCTATTGGTCGCCAGCAGGGGGCTCGTCTGCCATCAACCAATGGCAGACGAGCCCCCTGCTGACGACCAATAGAGTTGCTCATACGTACATTTAAACTCCTGGCGCCAGAGCTGCGTGTACCCCGTATTAACCCCTTAACCGGGGAAACGAAGAAAAACCGAACACGAAGAATGTCCACGAATATTCGCCCGAAGAGAAGACGGGAACGGGCGTATATTTGCGAAATACGAAGATTTCCCCCCCCCCGAAGACGAGCACGAAGACGAACATGAAGAGCCCCCTGGTGCCTAAGTCTACTAAAAAGAATTAGAAAGAAACAAGAAATGGGATGAGGAGGGAAAATGAGGGATACCAGCAAATATAACAGACAAGAGAGAAAATTAACTTAGAAAGAAGAAGAAATATAAAAGAAATATAGTGAGGGTAGAGAAAGAGAGGCACAAAAGCAAATATAAAAGACAAGAGAGAAAATAGAAAGGAAAGAATTAAAAAGTCAAGTGGAAGCCTGTGAGAAAAATAGAGGAGAAAATGAAGGCTGGTGAAGAGATACTAAAAAAAGGAAAGGGATTAGAGAAAATAGAAAAGAAAGTAAGGAAGGCACAGAGAAAGGACAGAAGAGAAAAGGGAAGGAAAATCCTTTAAATTGTTTCCTTACTCTTTGCCCATTTACCCCCCTCTTTCTCCCTTTTCTGTAATCCTTAACCCTTTCATACCCCTGTCCTTAACCCTTTCTCTCTTGTTCACCATTCATTCCAATGTACGTCTTTTCACCTTCCCTGGTCTTTGTCTTTCCATTACCTTCTAGTCCCCCATACTCCACTGTTTCCTTAGTGTCAGTTTTCTTGTAATGCTTTCCCAGCTCTCTCATTCTGTTAGCTCCATAATGACCAGGGATAATGTGCACCTACAGGACCTACAAAAGTAAATGGTAACAAGGGGTTGACTCCAAAGGTCTTACAATCTATATTGAGGTACAAGTGTATCTCTTTGGATACATTGATCAAGGAAATACCGTAATAATATTACTGGGAATATGTACAGACTGTCAGTATGAGTTAGGCAGGGATAGATGAGGCAGAGGAGGAGGGGAGTTAACCTGACAGTTGATAGACATAAGTGAAGAAGCATGTCTTACGGGTTGTTTTTTTTTGAAAGATTGAATACGGGGAGAGTTTGGTAAGCTGGGGTAAGACATCCCTTGAGAAGAATTGTATAAAGGCAAATCAGAGGACAGGTGAAGCTCATGAAGTGAGGTGATGGGCCGGAAAGATGTGTGTTTTAAGATTAATGTGTAGATGTACAGTACTTAGGATAACCTATTAAGCCATGTGTGATGATGGCTCATGATTACCAATAACACAAAGCAGGATTGGTTTGGTTTATGCATGGCTGATCATTAAAAACAAATGGTATTTGCACTCATAAATATATAAATCACAAAGCAATACTAGAATGCTGCAGGGTATTGCTAACTAATGTTTAGTTCCTGTTCCAAACTGTAAAGTTGTGTTTTCATGTATTATACAATATAGATTAAGTTTCTGGTTTAATCAGTAAAATGAATGGGTTCAAACAAAATATAATTATTCCTAATAACATTATGTCACTTGCATCACCACCCAAGTGATATTAAACATGATATACTGAAAGAAAATACGGTATATAGACACAAATCATGGAAATGACTCAAAAGTTACCAAAATTTTTAAGTGTAGAAGCATATTCTGGCAAGAATATTGTAATTTAAATGTTATTTCATTATGTATGCCAGAAATTGTATTCCTAACAGTCAACATCTTCAGCTGTAATTTGTGCGTGCCTTGGAAAGTATCCATAGATTATATTAGCTTTTCCATCTCACATTAGGTTCTGGGTGGCCTAAACACATATTAGGTAAACATTGGCTTGCTGACAACAGTACAACCAATGCAAGAATCATGCCCAATTGTGCTCATTGATTTTGCAGTTGTCCTGGCAAAATATGTCTGCAATCTGGTTTGCTTAATACACACACGCACATATATATATATAAATATATATATATATAAATACACACATTGTAAAAGTATGTATATAATGGATTTCCCTTGTTTTAAGACACAATAAGTCTAAATTCAGCATGTGTATTTTATATAAGTGTATGTTATTATTTTATGTTACAATATTTACAATGCAAATCATTTACTATAATTACTATATAAACAGAACAATTTCTGCACACTCTCTGGTTTAAATACATTCTTTAGTCGTCTGAATTATGGATATAACTCAATGATTTAACGTAAAACTATTTAACTATGTTAAGTAAAAACCTACTACCTACTAAATGTAAAAAAAAGGTTCACTAGTATTATTAGTCAAGTTTGCAGTTCCTTTTGACAGCCATAAAGATGCTAGTTGGCCTTGCCAGTTGGCAGTTGAGTTTTTCAGTCGAAGAGCCCTCATGGTTGTTAGCAGTCAGTTTGAGTTTTACATAATGCTAGACCAACTCACCTCCTCCTAAACTAGTTCACTTCAGCAAGTTGAAGATGATTGTGATTTCTGTTGAAGAAACGTCCTGTGAGTTGCAGTCAAATTGGTTTGATTTGAGTTCACTTTGGTAAGCAGATTAGTTGCTCAGTTTTGGCCAGCTCAGACAAGTTAGCTTTGAATGGTAGAAAACTCAGACATTTGCATATTTAGGGTCAATATGTGTTTTGGTTGAGACAAGTAAATCCAAACTTTCTTCCCAATTCTTGGTTCTGGGCTAGTGAAGTGCCCAACAGTGATTCTACCTAATCCTCCTTATGTGTTTGCCTTTTTCTGCAGGTTAAATAACAGGTATTAAAGTAGTTTCAACGTACTTTAATATGGATTCTTCATTTGTAGGCTGTATTGGACATTAGATTGCCCCTTTAAGAAAGTCAAGTGAGCCTACTGAAATTTGGCGATGAAAGTTAGCTGTATCCACATCAGTAGCGTACCTAGCGGGGGCGGGGGGGGCGGTCCGCACCGGGTGCCGCTCATAAGGGGGGTGCCAACTTGCCGGCACCCGGCACCCCTCCAGAGACGGACAGTAATGTCCACCGCTGGAGGAGCAGGCTCGCAACGGAGCGGCATCAGAGGTCTTTAACAGACCTCCGGCTCCCTTGAGTGATTTTCAGCCGGTTCAAGGATCTCCCTTGAACCCGGCTTAAAATCACTCAAGGGAGCCGGAGGTCTGTTAAAGACCTCCGATACCGCTCCCTTGCGATCCGCGCGGCAACAGCTGCTGTGCGCCGGGGTTTGTTGTCAGATCCCGGCGCACAACACTGAAGCCGCGCCCACCGCTGTCCGTGCCCTCTGAACCGGAAGAAGACAGAAGAACTGAAGAAGAAGAGCGAAGAGGGGGAAAAGGAGCTGTAAGGAGAAAAGAGGAAAGGTAGGAAAGCATTCAGTGACAGTGAGAGTGGATTAGTATATGTGGATTGGTATGTGTGGATTGGTAAATGTGGACTGGTAATTGTGGATTGGTAAATGTGTGAGAGTGATGGGTGTTATGCTGTACCATTTCCAATGTATTTTTCATTATATAATTATGCTCTAAAGTACATCATAACTCCCATCACTCTATACTATTCCATACAGTGGCAGAGCTGAGAGACAGAGGCCTTGCACCCCCACCGCAGGACTCCTGAAAGGTAAGTGAAATTCAAAGGGGGAGAGGGTAGATAGTTAGGAGGGGTAGATAGGGAGAAGGGAGTGAGACGGAGGGATAGGGGGTAGCAGGCCCGGACTGGCCATCGGGCACACCGGGCATTTTCCAGGTGTGCCGGGCCACGGCAGGGCCGGATTGATGTAGGGGCTGATGGAGCTGCAGCTCCAGGCCCCTACCTTAAAATAGGCCCAGTCAGGACCGGACTGACCGGCCGCATTAACGCAGGGCATCATGGAGGATGTTAAATAAAGTAAAAAAAAACAAACCCCGATGTTTTAATTTAAGCCCTGTGCGGCCGCAGACCCCTAAGGCCAGCCCTGGTGGGGGCTTCCCGGCCCCTTAGAGTGGCGGACCCGGTCGCAGTTGCGTTAATGCGGCCGCATAGGCCCAGTCAGTCCGGTCCTGACTGGGCCTATTTTAAGATAGGGGCCTGGAGCTGCAGCTCCATCAGCCCCTAAGTCAATCCGGCCCTGCCGCGGGCCCGGTCGCAGTTGCTGCTTGCTCCGGCAAAAAGGTAAGTAGGGTGAGGGAGGGGGGGGTGCAGTGAGAAGGAGGAGAGGGGGGTTAGATAGTGAGAGGGGGTACATTGTGAAAAGGGGGAACATAGTGAGAAGGGGCAGATAAGATGGGGAAAGGGGGTAGTGTGAATGCGTATGAGAATGAATAAATGTGTGGATGAATTGTGTGAATGCGTATGACAATTAATGAATTCATGTGTGGTTGAATTGCTTGAATGATTTGTGAGACTGCATTAATGAATATGTTAATGATTTGTGTGAATGAGTGAATGAGATGGTACATAAAGGGTGGGCTTTAACAATAAATAAATAAATAAATAAAAATGGGCTGCTCAGGCTTAAATGCCCGGGCCTATTTTTTGTCCCAGTCCGGGCCTGGGGGGTAGATAGGGAGAAGGGAGTGAGAAGGGGTAGATAGGGCAGAAGGGAGTGAGAAGGGGTAGATAGGGCAATCATACTCCTATCATGCCAAGTCTGCAAGTACATCCTGGAATCTGGGTGTGCCTGGGCATGATAGGAATGTGATTGCTGTTAATCACATATATATATATATATATATATATAAAAATATTGTTATTTAATTGTTTTTTCCTATTTTGGTGTGTTACTTAGTTTAAATAAAAGTGTTAGATTTTTTTTTATGGTGTGTGGGGGGGTCACATTCGGTTTCGGCCAGGTAAATGCTGCATTTTCGGTTTCAGTCCAGAATTCGTTTCGGTGCATCCCTACTACTAATGAAGTGGTAGGCCTACACCACATCAATGTTTGGCGTAGTATATAGCGATAGGAGTTATGCTGCACTATTGTCAATGTCTGGCTCAATGTATAGTGATAGGGATTACGCTGTACCACCGTCAATGTGTGCCTCAGTATATAGTGATAGTTGTTATGCTGTACCACCGTCATTGTCTGACTCAGTATATAGTGGTAGGTGTTATGCTGTACCACCGTCAATGTCTGCCTCAGTATATAATGATAACAGTAATGCTGTACCACCTTCAGTGTCTGCGCCGGTATATAACGGTAGAAGCTATGCAGTTTTAAAGTGTGTGTGGGGGGGGGGCACATACAGGATCCTCCCCAGGTGCCAAATACTTGTACATTTCAGCTTAAAATGGATAACATGGCCTGAGAACAGCAGTCACTGGTCAGCCAGGAGCTGAAAAAGAACATGAATGTATTTTGTGCCAATTTATACACATCACACGATTCCCATAGTATACATTACAGAGACAGTAGATAGTGTGCGTGTGGTCAAAGATGAAAAGCATTCTGGGATACTGTGAAGACTAATACTAGTCTTTCATACACATATTTATTTGTTCATTCCCTAAAGTAGAATGGAAGAAAATCAGAAATGTCACTGCAATATTCTTAGCTGTGGACAACATGCAGCTGGAACTTGCATGACAAAGCAGAGTCCATAAATCTCTCGATCGTTGGAGGGGGGAAAAGGAAATGGAAAAAGGGCTCTGTTTTTGTAATGTTCTATGAGTAAGCTGAAAAAGAAATGCAAAACAGATGGAAGGATGCATTTAATTGTATACTTCATGATGCAGTGAGGGATATAACACTCATGGAAACTCCCGGGGATTCCTGGCTTCATTACTTATTTCCATCTCGTTAAAACATAAAACATTTTTTGTATATGTTTAGAAAATATTTGCCAAAGAAATACGTTTGAACTTTTTAGTTTGATCCAAGTAAGAGGTTATAAATCTTTAAAATATGACTTAAATAAGATTTGCCAGGTTATGTATTAAAAGAAATAGCTAGTAATAGATATGAAGTAGGGGGCATTTTGCCTGCTATATAAACAAATACATAAATAATAAACATAAACAAATACTCCCCTACTCGATCTTTACGTTCTTTCCATGGGCTAAGGCTCTCGTCCTCGCTTATCACCTCTTCCTTTTCTCGTCTACTTCACTCATGCTGCTCTATATCTCTGGAACTCACTTCCGCCGAACCTTCAGCTTTCACCCTCCCTCACAGCATTCAAGAAACACAACTTCTTCAGAGAAGAATACCATCTTAGCTGCTATAACTTCCCCGTCACTGATACAACCACCACACTACCTCTCACCCTTTCTCTGCGCCTTATGTTTGCCACCCCATTCCCTCAAGATTGTAAGCTTGCAAGCAGTATTGAATATATGTATAATTATTATTATTATCTTTTATTTCTATAGCGCCAACAATTTACGCAGCGCTTAATACAATACATAAATTCAAGGGGTATGACAAGGCGAGAATTGACAGACTAAGACAAACCGATAGATTAGGTGGAGAGAGCCCTGCTCGCAAGTTTACAATCTTAAGTATTAAGAACTGCATAAACTGTTGCCGCTATATAAATAAAAGATAATAATAATAATACTATATATCAATGCAATTCATTTGATATGTTATGAAGCCAAAGAAGAATTGAAGACAGTATTCTGGGGAAACATTCTTGTCAGAATTCTCTAATCAATAAAGTAATAATATGTTCAGTTAAGGAATATGATAAAAGTAAAAATTACACCAGCCATATTGTTAGCATAACATGCATTGCCTTATATTACATGTTATAAATGTGAACACTAGCAACAACATTAAAACTGACAGCACACAATATCGCCAATAACATAAAAAGTTAAGATATGCTGGTATAGAGAAGAGGACCATGTTCTTGCAAGATCACATTCTATAATAAACACTATGATTAAAAAAGACAAAATGTACGGTAACTTATTTGTTAGCTGAAACCGCGTATAGATATAATAGCTAGCCCTGTCTATCGGTTTTATACTTTGTGTATATCTGACAAATATACTTTACATTATCTTAAAAGCCAGCATTGTTTCCCTGTTAAACTACTCTGTTTTAACATAATAATAATAATAAGGGATGGCAGCAGATGGCAGTATAAGCACAACAACTCAGACATCTGATGCCTCAAGGATATATCTGTCCTCTCAGTTTCATGTAAGTATAGTTTAACATATTCCAAGTGACTTGAATATTTGAAACAATATTCTATAATACATGTACAAATATTGGTGTATTGCCACATTGTTACTCTCTGCTCTCTGTGTAGTTGATTATATATATATATATATATATATATATATATATATATATATATATAACACTTTCAAAAAGATGGTCAGCACTCCAGGTCTTTAAATAGACAATTTCATTTTATTCAAAGTCAACGTTTCAGTCATTACTGACTTTCATCAGGAGGTCCTGGAGTGCTGACCATCTTTTTGAATATATACATACATACACACACATATACATATATATATATATAAATGCAATATTAATATTTATTGTTTTTTTTTTTTATTAATCACCCTTAACACTGTAGCAATGTGCTGAAGCATAAAAATAATATAAATTAAGAAAGACTGATACTGCTCACATGCAGAATGTAGAGCAGAGGTAGGGCTCCAATTTAAATAGAAAAACTTCATTGCTGTGCACGCTAAAGATTTCTAGAATTGTAATGTTCTCCAAAAGGTCAAAATATGCATATATTTTACAAGTAAACCACTTTGTCAGCATTGTTTAAAATACATTGCAGATGGAATAAACAGTAGAAGGCAATTCTCCAAATAGTGGGGAGAGGTTCGGATTTAAGACTGGATATGCAAAATAAAAAACTAAATTCTGAATAGATAGACGGTACACTGTGCTAACCAAAATGCTTGTGGCAGGCACCCAAATAATTAACACTTTTGGAAATGCCTTACAGAAAGGACCTTAAAAAGTACATTACGGTACAAGAAGTATACTTGTCACCAGGGCCGGCCCTACAATGGAGCCGACTGGGGCAATTGCCCCAGGCGGCACTTCAGAAGGGGCGGCACTTTGCCGCCCCAAGCGTTTTTTTTTTGGTTTTTTTTAAGCGGAGGAGAGAGAGAGGGGCACCGAGTGGTTTTCGCTTACCCGCTCGGCGCCCCTCTCTCTCTCCTCTGCGGCGAGTTTCCCTGTTCGGTCTCTGTGCCGGCTTGTAATGCAGAGCGCCGGAAGTGACGTGAATTTCCGGCGCTCAGCATTACAAGCCGACACCGTGGCAACACAGGGAGACTCGCCGCAGGACTGTTTAAGGGTAAGTACCGGGGGGGGGGGTAGATAATGCCGCCCCCCCCCGGCGTCGGCGGCATTTTAAACTTCGCCCCAGGCGGCGTTAAGTCTTCGGCCGGCCATGCTTGTCACCAATAAGTTTGGGTTAAAATCTTTGTATCTAACTTGTACAGATCCAGTATGATATATGAAGCATAAGATATTGTTAGCAATCAATATGTACCTATACATATAAAATTTGAATTTCAACTTTAAAGGGGTCAGCATTGGAGCGGTTTCCCAGGTAGTGAGATTGCCTTGAATATTATGATTTATCTGGCAGCAGTGGGGTTAATTAGGGTCTAGGGCAATCATTTGCCAACATAAACACATTTTTAAACATTAGGTCCTGATAATAACAAAGAGAATGAAAAACATACGTGTGTGGGAGTAACAAGTGACAGACAAACCTCTTTTTCCAATCAGTTCATTAACTCTGGGTTGTGTACCATGCCCCTAGCGAGGACATATTTCAACACGCCAATTTCCATTCACAGCCCCCTGCAAAAGGCTGCTTGCTCTCATCTTCGTAATCAGTTTTTGGAAAAGAACATTTATAAAAATGCGAGAGATATTATATTTTATTCATGTGATTTGGTTAAGGTGCATATAGTGTTTATACATAAATACAGATGTGAACAGCATAAAGGCTCATCCGAGTTTAAATGAGCCCTTAAATGTTTTGAAGACGTAACATGGAAATCCACCAAGTCCAAAAGACAACATGATCCTGGTAAGACAAGAGGAGGTACACCCAAATGAAAATTGATGATTACCAATTAATAAAATGATTTAGCTCATTTCCTATACATATGCTTTGAAAAGGGGTGCTGTTCAATTAACAGCTTTGGCAGATCTGTCATTTTATTTTGTCATCTAAAGGTTTCATCACACAACTTTTTCCATCATATATGGCAACATCCTGTCAATGTCTGGAATGACAATTAAGTGCTCTCAGCAAAATATGGTATATTTAGGGCCGCTGTCTGGAATTCTGGGACCTCTTGCAACCAGTGGCATCTCCAGCTTTCATACTTAGGGGGGCAGGGACTAAAGTAGGAGCGCAATTATAAAACGCTACATATACACATACATATATATACACATATACATATATACTGTATTTGCTTGATTATAAGACAAGGTTTTTTTCAGAGCAAATGCTCTGAAAAATACCTCTCGTCTTATAATCGTGGTCGTCTTCTAAGCAGACCTCAAATAGAGGTCTGACTATGAGACTAAGATCCAGATCCCCCGCAGCGCTGAAAGGGACCTGGATCCTCCTGTCTGGTAACCTCAGCTGCTGCTGGTACTTCCACCGGGCGTCTATCACCGATCGCCGGTGAAAGCATGGGCAGCAGTGGAGGTTGTCTACGTGCGTACCTTCCCCAGCCTAGCGTGCTCTCAGCATGGGGGGGGCCTCCTCTGCGCCAGGATAGCCCGCCCACTGCAGGGGAAGCAGAGCCGGTTGGGGAGATCATTGATCTCTCTGTGACAGGCGGTGCTCCAGAAGCAAGACCGGCCCGTCCATGGGACCCCGGTGGCACTGTGCCGTCCCAAAGTCATCGGCGGATCTGGTAGACTTACCTCTTTCATTTTCTGGAGGAGGCGGGGTCACACAGCGTCATTGCATAATCCCGTGGGACTGCGATGCTGAGGCATCGCAGTGAGTGAAGTGCTTTAGTTGCTTGAGTGCGTGTCTTGGTTTGGAAGCGTGTCTGAGTGGGTATATTAGTGTCTGGGTATGTAAGTGTCAGAGTGAGTTGTTAATGTCTGGGTAGGTAAGTGTCAGAGTGGGTATGTAAGTGTTTGGTTATGTAAGTGGGTATATTAGTGTCTGGGTGTGTAAGTGTCCCCCTATATGCCACTCTGCCTCCAGAAATGCCTAATGCCCCCTATATACCACTCTGTCCCATGATATGCCTTTTAACCCCCTATATGCCAGAGTGGCAAATAGGGGGTTAAAAGGCATATCATGGGGCAGAGTGGTGTATAGGAGGGTATAAGGCATATCAGGGAGGCAGAGTAGCATATAGTGGGGTATAAGGTATTTCTGGGGGCAGAGTGGCAAGCCTGGGAGCAGATGTGCATAATTGGGGGGGGGAGATGTGCATAACTGGGGCGGCAGGTTGGCAAATAAAAGGAAATAAAAACAAAAAAATATATATTTTTCTCAATCATAGCTTTTATTAAATATGAAAAAATAGTTTACATGAATTAATATTTACTAGTAAAACTTTTTCCTATAGGGTCATCTTATAATCAAGCTTTTACTTTTTTTCCTAAATTAATATTCATATTTTGGGGGGGTCGTCTTATAATCAGGGTCCTCTTATAATCGAGCAAATACGGTATATATGCATTAGACATGCATTTTTAACTACATAATATGTACTTTGAGGTATGTCTGGGATCGCCCCTAGCTGAGGTCAAGGGACAAGTGCCCGTCTTCATCTCTGGATCGTGGGAGTCGGCATCGCTCAATGGACCGGAGTGTGGCAGCCGTGCCAGGGACATCTGAGGCTGGCAGAGGTTTAGATGCGGCCGTGCCTGGGACATCTTCGGCTGGCAGCGGTCTGGATGCGGCCCAGAGGCCTTCTGCGGCTGAGGGTTCAGGTGTTGAGTTGTCATCAGGGGCGCAAGCGCAGCAGTTATTGCAGGGTTTGAAGGGCTTGTTAGAGTCGTGGGTGCAGGTGGATGTTCAGGCCCTCCGGGTAGATCAAGGGTGGGCCACTGGGGGGGTGAATTCGTCGGGTTCAGGGGTTGTTGGGTCAGTGCTGGAGGTGGCAGTAGTGGGGACCGGCGGTGTTAGTAGTGAGGTGTCGTGTGATGTGGGGGCTGCGGTAGTGAGTGAGCGGGTTGAGTTGGCGGGGGAGATTCCTGATGCGGCGAAGCAGAACGCCTATGTGTCTTTTGCTGGTCCGTTAGGTGCTCACTTGAAGAAGGAGATTAAGGAAAAGGTGTGGAAGGGGGAATATGTCGAAATCTTTTCCCTTCTTCTTTTGGAGGAATTTTTAGATCTAAAAGAAGAGGATAAGAAGGATAGCAAGAAGGAGGAGGAGGAGAAGAGACGGAGGTATCGGAAGATACCTAAGTCTTTTGGTAACTGGTTGCGGGCGTTTTGTATATTAGCTAGCGTTATTGGGGAGAAATCGCCTGCTTTGTGTTCGTCCCTGTTTTGTTATGTTGATGGTATTTGGGAGGCTTATCGTACCTACGGCGGCTTGGCCTGGTGGCGGTACGACAAACAGTTTAGGCAGAGATTGTCGCTAATCCGGGGATGAGGTGGGACCAGATGGACCTTCCCCTCTGGATGAAGCTGATGATGGCGCAAAAGGCTTCTCCCTTTCAGCAAGGGGCCGGCGTGGGGGGACAGGCCTCCGGGTCGGCCGCAAATAGGAAAGGTTTCTGCTGGCTCTTTAACGAGGGCCAGTGTAAATGGGGGGCTTCTTGTAAGTTTAAGCACGAATGCTCCGGTTGTGGGGGTGGGCATAGCCTCAACAGATGCTTTAAACGTGGAAAGTCAAGTGGTGCAGGGGGGTCCGGGGGGGGCTGCAGCACCGGCAGTTACCCCTGGGCAAAACCCCGGTGAAGTTAGACGCGATGCTACCGTGGCTAAGCTGCTTCGGTAACTCGCGGGACGCTGTGTTGTTGCGGGATGGTTTTCGGTATGGTTTTTTCATTCCTTTTAGTGTTCGCGATTGTCGTCGGTGTTTGCGTAACTTGAAATCGGTAAAGGAGTTTCCGGACGTGGTTAGGGATGTTGTGGAAATCAAACGTTGTGCTGACCACCAGACTTCTTTGAATGCATAAAAGTTTATTCCGGATACAAGCAGCTGCAGGGAGATCTGCACAAAAGCAGGCAAATCTAACAGCTTTACATTTTCACACACTATATATACATTGAAAACAAAAGAAATAAGTAAACTCCTACAAAAGGGCTGGCACACTTGTAATATCTCTGGGTTTACCATAAAAGGCAAAAGCCTAACCTACATATCATTAATATGTATGATATGGGTGGGGTTTCAGTTAATTAAAGCAGACATCCTGTGCCTGGAAGTTGACCCTGAGCCTACACTTATGGTCCAGTTTCTCACCAGCTGTGTAATTTGACCTATGCCCTCAACCATAAATATCCTGTTCCTAAACAGAACAATACTACCTCCCAGTGCATCAGACTCTTATCACCAAATAGCAGAAACAGTTAACCTTTTCCTACCCACTCTCCACATCCTAAGATTCCACAGGGATAAGATGTTTAAAGAGGTTCATATGGGTAGGATGGCGGGTCCCTTTGACACCGTGCCGTTGGCTAATTTGCGGGTTTCGTCTTTAGGTGTGGTGCCTAAGAAGGAGGTGGGTAAGTTTAGGCTTATACATCACTTGTCGTACCCAAAGGGGTTGTCGGTGAACGATGACATCGATAGAGCGCTATGTTCGGTCTCTTACGCATCATTCGACCAGGCGGTCGAGTTGGTTAAGAAGGCTGGGCCTGGGGCGCTCCTGGTGAAAACGGATGTGGAATCGGCTTTTCGGTTGCTGCCGATCCACCCGGATTGTCACCATTTGTTGGGCTGTTTCTTTGAGGGTAGCTATTTTGTTGATTTATGTTTGCCGATGGGTTGTTCCATATCGTGTTCGTTTGAGAAATTCAGTTCCTTTATTGAGTGGGTAGTTAAGGAGGAATCGTGGAGTCGTTTTTTGGTGCATTATTTAGATGACTTTCTCTGTGTTGGTCCGGCGGGTTCTGACGACTGTCGGTATTTGTTACGTACGTTGGAGTGGGTGGCTGATCTGTTTGGGGTTCCCCTGGCAGAGGGTAAAACCGAAGGTCCCACTACCTGTTTGAGTTTTTTAGGGTTGGACATTGATTCTGTTCGCGGGGAATGCAGGTTGCCGCAGGAGAAGTTGGTGGCTTTGAGGCAAACGGTGCGGGACGTGCGTGGTTCCAGAAAGGTTACGTTGCATACTTTGCAGTCCTTAATTGGGCGTTTGAATTTTGCGGGTCGGGCGATTCCGATGGGGCGAGTTTTTAGTCGCAGCTTGTCTCGGGCTACGTCTGGTCTTCGGTCGGCGCACCGTTTTATTAGAGTTTCGTCGGCCATAAAGGCGGATCTGGAGGTGTGGGATACGTTTCTTCAACATTTTAACGGTACAGTGATTTTCTGGGAATTGTCGGTTTCGGCGGAGGAGTTGGAGCTGTTCACTGACGCTTCCGGTAGCGTTGGTTTTGGGGCTTATTTTAATGGCCGATGGTGTGCGGAATGGTGGCCGGAGGCTTGGAATGGGAGCCCGCTTATGCGGAATCTGGCTTTTTTGGAGTTGTTTCCGTTGGTGGTGGCATTGTCGTTGTGGGGTGATTTGTTGAGGGATAGGAAGGTGATTTTCTTTTCAGATAATATGGCGGTGGTTCATGCGGTGAACCGGTTGTCGGCAGCGTTGGTACCGGTAGTTCGGTTGTTGCGTAAGTTTGTGTTGCAGTGCATGTCGTTGAATGTGGTTTTTAGGACGAGGCATGTTCCGGGATTTTTAAATGTGGTTGCTGATTCTTTGTCTCGTTTTCAGTGGGTGCGTTTTTGAGAGGTGGCCCCTGGAGCGTGCGAAGTGGGGCAGGATTGCCCGGAGGAGCTGTGGCGGATAGGGACCGCCTGTTTGCAAGACTTGTGAGGTCCTCTTTGGCTTTTGGTTAAGCAGGCGTTACAGGGCTTTAGGAGGGGCTGCCGTTCTTTGGATTCAAGTAGGCCGTTGTCTGTTCAATTGTTGGGTCGGTTATGGGATATTTTGTCAAGTATCTGCTACTCAGGTTATGAGGTGGCGTTATTTCGGTTGGCATTTGTGTGGGCCTTTTTTGGGGCTTTCAGGATTGGGGAGTTGGTTAGCAATAACCGTAGCAGCCATGGTGGTTTGCAACGGTCGGACGTGGTTGTTACAACAGATATGGTTTCGATTAGGTTGCGCCGTTCTAAGACTGTTTTTGGGGTGTGATGTGGTGCTTTACCCGTTGCATGGGTCTGTTTTATGTCCTGTTCAGTGTGCGTTTACGTTTTTGGGTTGTCGCCCTCCATCGGAAGGCTCATTTTTGCTGCATGCGGACGGTTCGGCTTTGTCCAGGTATCAGTTTTTTCGGGTTTTTAGAGAGGGATTGCGGAGGTTGGGTTTGGAGCCGAGTCAGTTTGGAACTCATTCCTTTCGTATTGGTGTGGCTACGGAAGCGGCCCAGTTGGGGCTCGGGGACGAGTTGGTTAAAAAGATTGGGCGTTGGGAGTCGGTTCGTTTTAGGTCATATTTACGTCCGGATCGTTTAATATGATTTGTGGGCTGTTGGTGGCTGTTTTTCACATTTTTCTTCCCTCCACAGGTTTGGTGGTGTGGATTCTGGGCCATTCCTTCATGTTCTGGGCCAAGAGGAGAGCCGCAGTTCGTGTCAACGGTCAGCAGCTGGGCTTTCCTGAGGACCGGATTAGAGTGTTATGGTTTGGTTTTCGGGGTTATGTCTGGAGGGAAGTGTGTGGTGAACTTTGGCGTCTGTTGTGGGCTGGTGGGTCACCAGATTTTGTTTTGCTTCATGCCGGGGGTAATGACTTGGGTTTGGTTCCGCAGCGGGAGTTGGTGAGGCAGATGAAGCAGGATGTTAACCGGCTGCGTGAGTTGGTTCCTGGGGTTATGGTGATTTGGTCGGAAATGGTTCCGAGGTTGTGTTGGAGTATGCTAGGGATCCTTCCGCCCTAGCTCGTTGCAGGGGTAAGGTGAACAAGTTGATGGCAGCGTTCATTAGACGTACTGGTGGTGTGGTGGTTCGTCACCGGGAGTTGGAGTCTATGATGCCTGGGTATTTTCGGGGTGATGGTGTTCATTTATCTGACGTTGGTTTGGATTTTTTGAACTTAGGTTTTCATGATGGTATTGTTAAAGCCCAGTTTTTTCGGTGTGGCGGTGCTCAGACGGCTTGAGGGGTCAAGGTCTGGCTTGTGGCGGGGTAGAATTGGGATGTTTCGGTTAATTTTGGTTGATTGGTTGGTGTTGTTGGTTGGTATGGTAGGTTTCAAGCTGGTCTGTGGCTCAGAACCTGGGGGTGTAGGGGTGTCACGGTATGCCCCTACTGTTGGTTTGGTAAGGTATTGTACCTTAAAGGTATGGTGATGTTTATTGTTAGATCTGTTATCTTGGGGGTCATTGTCTATGTGTTTTGACATGTGGGAAGGTGTAATGGGTTTACATTGTTTTCATGTTTGGACAATGACTTATTGTTATGTTTTGATATGTATATATCATATATATATTTTATATTTAATTCTGTGGTTATAATAAAGCTGTGGACAATATTTTTCCAACATATATAGTGTGGTCTCAATTATTGGGTTAATGTTTGGGGGTTTTTTATCGGTTCCTTTAGCCCTAACTGGACGATGCGCCTGTCATGTGTCCTCAGCCAGAGAGCTACCTGCCCTCCTGGCTTCCCTTTTATATCCACCCTCCCATTCACCTAAATTAATTACCTAGCAGGTGGAAGACTCAGGTGTTACTTCACATAGGAAAGGAATCTAGGAGAAACATACCTCCCTTCCACCACCAATCCTACATGAATGTCACAGTACTTATCTCCTTAAAGTAAAGACCGTGATTGAAATATGATTTCAAAATAACAGCTGAACTGGCAGTTTCTTTAATATTAGCCTCTGCTGCCGATATATATTAATTTTAGACCCTGCTGCCAATATATAATAATATTAGACCATGTTGCCAATATATTTTATATTGAAAAAATTGGACCCCAGGAAAGCATTTCCTTGGGCCACACTCCAAGCCCCCTAGCATGCAATCACTCCCTCTCCTCCCACACCAAAAAACAAAAATATTTGCCACACTGACCGTAGATTATGGGAAGACTGTGAGTCAGTGCAGTCTTCCCTCCTTCTGACCCTACTGTGACATTGAGAGGTCCTCTCCCCTGTAATCAGTCCTTTTTTCCCTTAATTCACTAAACCACACCTCTCTTTTACTTACTCCCTGTAGTTCAGGTATAGATCAAATGAACAAGACATGTAAACGGCACTGCAGGTATAGATCAACTGAATAAGACATAAAAACACTGTATTTGCAGGTAAACATAACTAAAGGATTGGAAACATAGCATAGCAGATACAGATCAAGAGAATAACACAAACCCAGCATTGCAGGTATAGATCAACTGGAATTCATATAAAAACTCAGCATTAAAGGGATAGATAAAACCCACTAAATTACAGGCATAGATCACAGGTTGCAAGACCCAAAGCCAGCCTTGGCATTCACACTGCCCACATAGAACCTGACCAGCACACAGATAACATACATAAGAAGTGCCCAAACATTCTACCCTGTGGCATCTTTGTCTCATAAACACATGCCTGGGCCATCTTGGTCACCAAGGCTTAAACTCCCTGCTTGTGCCATCTTTGCCTTTCCACAAATCAATTATACATCTATGATACACACAAACACTTTTACAGTGACTCACTAATTCACACAATTCATTCACACAATCATTTATTCTCTCACTCTTTGACACAAATTATTTACACATATTCATTAATGCATTCTCACAAATTCATTAATTGTCTCTCTCTCTCTCATTCACAGAATTCATGCTGCATTTAATCCTTGACCCAGGCAGAGCAATGTCTTGGGCCGGCTCTGCAGATACTATGGAGCCTTTTATAAACTTCACTGATGGCCCAGAGTCAACAGTGCATACCATCTAGTTCATCCTCACTGTGACACTTTTTATATTATTTATATTATTTATCTAACATACCACGGTTACTTAACCCCTTCGTGACAATTGCCGGTCCGGGCACGTCACTGAAAATCGTGACGATTATGACAATTGACGTGCCAGGACCGGCACGTCTTTAAACGGGTGAAAAAATCGATCCGTGATCGATTTTTTCACTCAAACGGTGTTGCTCTAATGCCTTGACATCGAGGCATTGAGCAACACCAAAAAAAAACATTCCCGCCCCCCCCCGATCGCTCCTAGGAGCAAAAAAAAAACATGTTTGAAAGACTGCACGTCTTTCAAACATGGCGGCGCCCGCCGCCGAAAAACGGGTTTAGGAAGCGATCGCGAGTCGCTTCCTTTGCTTAGCTGGTGTTGCTAAGATGCCTCAGTATCGAGGCATCTTTGCAACACCTGTTTAGCAAAGGAAGCGACTCGCGATCGCTTCCTAAATGCTCAACTTACCTTCCCGGTGCCGGTGTCTTCGAAACACACGCGGTGTTTCAAGATGGCGGCGCCCATCAAGCCGGGGGGCGGAGCCTGCTGACATCATCGGGGGGGTGTTGCTGGATGTCATGGACATCCAGTGAATAACACCCCTAGTGGTCAGATCACTCATAAGAGTGATCATGATTTGATAAATCAAAGGCAATGTTTTCTAAACATTGCCTTTGATCAGTATTGGATCTGCCCCCCTCCTTCACTTGCTTCTAGTGAGGGAGAGAGACAGATCGGTGTGTTCTGGTATTTCAGGTATTCCCTAATAAAAATATATATATATTGATCCAAAGGCTCTTATAAGAGCCACCCATATAATATTAACCCCTTCATTGCCATTGATCACTGCATAAACAGTGATCTTGCATAGTGGCAATTGTTTTTGGGTTTGTTTTTTTTTTTACATGTTTTTTTACTTTTTTTAGTTTTTTTTACTTTTTTTAGGTTTTTTTTTATTTTTTATTATAGCCATTAACCCTTTCCTTCCCCACTATTTTTGCTGCAATTGTTACCATGCAGCGGTATACGGCTGAGGAGGCGTATGCCTTTTTGGCCACAGATTCTGAGGCCACTGATACAGCGTCAGATTTTGACGTTGGTCAGTTCACAGATACATCTAGTGATGTATCTGTGGCTGTTAGGACGCCTACCACACGTAGTCGTGGCAGTGCACCAGAGGCATGGGTAGCGCCTAATAGGTACAAGCCAGCTATCCCTCCTTTTTCTGGAATTCCTGGCATCAATATTGATGTTACAGGATTCACTCCACTGCAATTTGTGCAGGTTTTTTTGGGAGACGATGTCTTGGGAGACATTGTCACACAAACAAACATTTATGCCCAGCAGCACCGTGCTGCTAGCCCTAATTCCTTTTGGGCAAAACAGCCATGGACTCCCATTGACGTGCCAGAATTTCTTAAATTCTGGGCACTCACAATGTTAATGGGCATTATAAAAAAGCCCTCCATCCGCTCCTACTGGAGCACCAGCCCCATCTTTAGTACCCCCATTTTTGCCCAAACTATAACTAGGCAAAGGTATGAAATGATTCTTCGTTTCATGCATTTTAGCGACAACAGCCTGTGCCCCCCTAAGGAGGACCCCCAGTTTGATAGGCTGTACAAAATCCGCCCCCTGATTACCCATCTCGCTGCCAGGTTTCCAGAGGTTTATACACCTGGAAAGAATATCTGCGTGGATGAATCCCTAATGAAATATAAAGGAAGGTTGGGATTCAAGCAGTATATTCCTTCCAAGCGCTCCAGGTATGGAGTGAAGGTGTATAAGCTCTGCGAGAGCGAGACAGGATATACTCATGCCTTCCGGGTATACGAGGGTAAGGATAGCTACCTTGACCCTCCAGGTTGCCCAGATCATCTGGGCACCAGTGCCAAGATTGTTTGGGACCTAATATTCCCCCTTATGAACAAAGGCTACCACTTGTATGTAGATAACTTCTATACAAGCGTCCCTTTGTTCAAGCTGCTGTATTGTTTCGATACGGTAGCTTGCGGTTCTATAAAAAAGAACCGCTTGGGTTTCCCACAACGCCTGGTACGAACCCGGCTAGGAAAGGGGGAGACCTCAGCTCTACGCCAAGAGGAGCTTTTGGCATTGAAGTTCAGGGACAAAAAAGAGGTGTGCATGCTGAGCACCATCCACGATGAGAGAACCGTGGAGGTTTCTGTCCGTGGCAGAGCTGGGGTCACTACAAAGCCAGTGTGCATCAGGGCCTATAACAAGCACATGGGTGGAGTTGATCTGTCAGATCAACTCCTACAGCCCTACCTCATTATGAGGAAGACAAAGGCCTGGTACAAGAAGGTTGCAATTTATCTAATGCAAATTGCAACCTATAACGCTTTTTTGCTGCACAAAAAAGCAGACACTGGGCTGAAGCTGTCTTTTTTGCAGTTTCAGCTCGAAGTAATTTCAGGTATCTTGTACCGTGATGCACCTGGTCCCCAAGTAGTGATGGGAACCAACAGAATTGGGGCTACCCATTTTATTTTTAAAATCCCCCCTACAGCAAAGAAGCAGAATCCCCAAAAGAGATGCAGGGTATGCTACAGCAGGGGGCAAAGAAAGGACACCACATTTTACTGTCCAGATTGCCCTGGAAAACCTGCACTCTGTGTCGGTGACTGCTTCAAGCTGTATCACACAGTTTCCCATTTTTAATTTTTTTTTTGTTCCTGCTCCATTTTTGTATTTTTTTTTAATTTTTTGTTACATTTACTGTTTTTTAGCTTTTATTTGCTCCACCATTTTTAAGCGTTTTTATTTGCACTGTCAAGTGACCCCTGTGTCCATTCCGTGGCATGAGGGACCACTTAAGGTGCTAGATCAAATCCCTTCTTGGAGATAGGCCAGGCTTTCTTGTAACCTGTCCCTACTGATAGTTGGGTACAAGCATTTTTCTTTACCCAGATGTAAAATTCCTACTGAATTTGAATTGCTCATGTTCCAAATGTGGCCCTTTTGCCCCCAAACAATCTGACAAACCCATGCATGTGGGGTATCAATGTACTCAGGAGATGTTGCTGGACACATATCTGGGTGTTGTGTGACAGCAACATATACCAGGAGCTGTAATTTCACACCTGAAGTACAAAGTATGTGAAAAAAACACCAAAAACAATTACTATCCCAAACTTTGACAAGGGTTGGTGGTAGGATTAGTGCATGGAAAGGGTTAAACTATCAGCATCTAAAATACCCTGGGGTGTCTAGTTTTCAAAAATATATGGTTTGGTGGGGTAAATTTAATTTGCTGGCTTCAAAGATGCCCCAAATACCACATAGAGACAGAATTACCAGATTCAGAGAAAAATGGTTTTGAATTAGCAAAACGCTACTTGTACTTATTGCCCCATAACGTGTAGAAGAAAGCAAAAAAACATAAAAACATTGGGTATTTCTAAACTCGGGACAAATAGTAGAATCTATTTAGCAGGTTTTTTCAGTAGTTTTTTATGATGAATAAAAGATTTTTCAAATAAAAGTGAGAAAATTTGGTTTTTTTTCAATTTTTCGTCATATTTTATTATTTTTATTATAGGAAATTACATCATATGAAAAAAATTTGGTGTCTCAAGAAAGCCCTTCTTGTCCTGAAAAAAACAATATATAACTTGTGTGGGTTTAGTAAATGGGTTAAGAGAAAATTACAGCTAAACACAAACACCGCAGAAACGATAAAACAGCCATTGTCACGAAGGGTACAAAAAGTAAAATCAGCCTTTGTCACGAAGGGGTTAATATTATTCATTGTTTCATTTTGTGGCATCATATTCCACATGGCTGTTTATAACAACAAAACTTTAAGTCATCTGTTCTTAGTACATTATTAGAATTTATTGATTTATATAGAACTATCATATTCTACAGTGCTGTACAACGCGTACACATGACATGACAATAAAAGTTGAAGCAACCTCACAATTTAGAAGATATGAGATCCACATTCCTTCATTAGAACCAATTTAGCTAAACATTGACCATTATAACCCTAATACCAAATGGCTGGCATAGGTATGGCTGAACTTGTCTATTTTTCAACCTTACTACAGCATTAAATACTTTGTATATTGTTAGCAGTATATTCATCTTTTAGGTTTGATCCAGAGAGTGACAATCATATTTAGGCAGCTCTTACTCATTATTTTGGCAAGCCAAAGAAATTGAGTATGCATGTCTATATTCAGAGGTGTTCTGGCTTAGAGGCTTTTTGGCAACCAGTTACTGGTCATAATTACCATATTTAATCAAGCCAACAGCCTTCATAGAGTTTTTTTTTACATTTGCTCTTTTGCTCATGTAACTAACATTACTTGGACACTAAAGTAAATTATGCTTTTTAGCTCAAAACCTTGAGTAATCTTCTGATCAAGGCTTTTGTAAAATAAATACAGATTATATTTACTTTAGTAGGATTTTGTTTCATTAAATGCCTTGGAAATTATTTTCAAGTCTGGCTGACATCATTTTTGGCAAGTCATTCACAGAACTGACCTCATGCTTTTTCCCCTGAATATTCTACAAAATGTTTTTCCCATTACTTGCAGAGAAAAAAATAACCTCACATGTCTCCGTCTTATTCTTTAATAGATTAAATGTCTCCTTTGTGACTTAGGTTATTTCTGCTTGTTCACTATTTTATAGGCATAGTTATGGAATTTTTTAAAAAGTCTTTAGTACTAGTAATTATTTGATCCCCTGCTGATTTTATACGTCTGCCCACTGACAAAGACATGATCAGTCCATAATTTTAATGGTAGGTTTATTTGAACAGTAAGAGAAAGAATACGAACAAGAAATCCAGAATAACAACATTATAAATTGATTTGCATTTTATTCAGTGAAAATACATTTTTGATCCCCTATCAATCAGCAAGATGTCTGGCTCCCAGGTGTCTTTTATACAGGTAGTGATCTGAGGTTAGGAGCACTCTCTTAAAGGGAGTGCTCCTAATCTCAGTTTGTTACCTGTATAAAAGACACCTGTCCACAGAAGCAATCAATCAGATTCCAAACTCTCCACCATGGCCACGACCATAGAGCTGTCCGAGGCTGTCAGGGACAAGATTGTAGACCTACACAAAGCTGGAATGGGCTACAAGATCATCGCCGAGCAGCTTGGTGAGAAGGTGGCAAAAGTTGGTGCGATTATTCGCAAATGGAAGAAACACAAAATAACTGTCAATCTCCCTCCGTCTGGGCCTCCATACAAGATCTCACCTTGTGGAGTTTCAATGGTCATGAGAACGGTGAGGAATCTACACGGGAGGATCTTGTCAATAATCTCAAGGCAGCTTGGACCATAGTCAAGAAAACAATTGGTAACACACTATGCCATGAAGGACTGAAATTGTGCAGTGCCCACAAGATCCCCCTGCTCAAGAAAGCACATGTACAGGCCCTGTCTGAAGTTTACCAATGAACATCTGAATGACTCTACTCTCTGTGTTTGGAGGAGGAGGAATGCTGCCTATGACCCCAAGAACACCATCCCCACTGTCAAACATGGAGGTGGAAATATTATGCTTTGGGGGAGGTCTTCTGCTAAGGGAACAGGACAATTTCACCACATCAAAGGAACAATGTAAGGGGCCATGTACCGCCAAATCCTTCCCTCAGCCAGGGCATTGAAAATGGGTCGTGGATGGGTATTCCAGCATGACAAAGACCCAAAACACACTGCCATGGCAACAAAGGAATGGTTTAAGAAGAAGCACATGAAGGTCCTGAAGTGGCCTAGCCAGTCTCCAGACCTTAATCCCATAGAAAATCTATGGAGGGAGATGAAGGTTCAAGTTGCCAAAAGTCAACGTCTAAACCTTAATGACTTGGAGATGATGCGCAAAGAGGAGTGGGACAAAATCCCTCCAGAGATGTGTAAACCTGGTGGCCAACTACAAGAAACATCTAACTTCTGTGATTGCCAACAAGGGTTTTACCACCAAGTACTAAGTCATGTTTTGCAAAGGGGTCAAATATTTATTTCACTGAGTAAAATGCAAATCAATTTATAACTTATTTGAAATGTGTTATTCAGGCTTTTTTATTGTTATTCTGTCTCTCACTGTTCAAATAAACCTACCATTATAATTACAGACTGATCATGTCTTTGTCAGTGGGCAAACGTACAAAATCATTGACTCTATGTTGATATTCTAATTCTATTAAAAGGGGGACATACATCAGATATTTATAGTTTAAATGAATTGTTCATGTTGGCACATTGCTTTACACATCATTTGTTTAAACTAAGATTATACTACATTAGGAAAACACAGGAAACAAAGTACATTAAGCTAACCAGCACCACAACCAGATGAACCGACTGAGAAAGCCAAGAAAAAAAATGCTAATGATGTTTTCACATAACTTTATCTGTTTATATTGGGGTCATCCTTACCGGAGATTTATATCCCTATATGAGTGATAATGGGGTCAATTTACTACTGGAGACTTTAACATTTTCTCTCCCTAATAACACTATGCCTTATGAAGGACAAACCTCAGTAAGTTTCGAGCATCTTGGGCTGAACAGAACCTCTAAGGTTAAAGAAATCTTCCACATTGCCTATGAATTATGCTGGGCCAATTCAGACCTTCTCTGTTTCCTAACTCAGTTACTCCAACCACGTGTATTTTTTGGGAAGTAGTAAGTAAGCACCCCCTTTTAATCGATACTTAATAAAAATAAAAATAATATCATGCTAATATGGGCATGTCAAAAACAAACAAACAAAAAAAACTCATCTTGAGTGAAATGGGGACTCGCTGTCTACAAGGCCAACTAAGCAATGAAGCCACCAAGGTCTTCGGAATAAGGCAGAAAACCCAAACCTTCATCAAACTCACCACTGCAAAGCCACAGTATCTTACCTAGGACCTGGGTCCCCTGCATCATTTTCAACATAACCATACAAAAAAAACACTTGTGCTTTGTATAATAAACAAGTAAACAGTCTTAAAAAGTAAAAGCTGAATAATTTGTGGTGCATGAGAAACAGATGAATAAAAGACCTGGTTTTAGATATTGTGTGGTGATTTTCCTCAACTCCTTCAACTGCTACCTAAAAGGCAGAGGTAGTTGTAAAAAAGAAAAAAATATGCTATTAGGATAATTGAAATCACCATGCTCGCAGACACCACACTAAAACAAAGAGGTTGATACGTCAGGTTGGAATGCTTAGGGGCTCATATATCATCTTACCCTTCAGCTGCCTCAGCCTCTTTTCCAGAGGTTATGTCTCTATATCATAGACCTTAGCTAAAAGACTAACAGACTTCTTCTTTCAAATTGAAGCCCATGCCTTCCACGGTGTTGAGGGCAACACCTGATAAAATTGGTAAATGCCCATTTGCAGCTCCTTGTGAGCATGAACTTGTGCAATGAAGTCCCCTTCTCTCTCTAGCTAGAAAGCCAGGCACCACTGGATATAATGGGCACATGTGACAGCATAGGGTGTAAAATGTATTTTATAATCACAATGTCTCATATGAGGTGTGGTTTTTTCACTAGGGTTCCACCTAGAGAAGGACTAACCACACAAAAGAAGTTTTCACCTGAATGTAACTCCTCAGTGTAGTTTACGCTCCTAAATGCACTCCATAGTCATATACCTGTATTCAGTAAAGTGACTGATGCTATTAAAAAGAGCACAATGGATTTAGAGCACAATTGATTTTAGACGTGCCCCTATTGACATGTTGCTTGTTGTAAGTTTATTCAATCTCCCTTTAAACAGTGTTAGCTAATGACTGCAGTCTTCTATACACGTGTGTTATAACTGTTAAATATACCCGTATTACCAAAATTATAAGGATGTAATAATAATGAAGTACAGTTGGTGTTTTCATAAGGTCTTAGGAGCATATTTATATTGCAGAACGCTGTGGTGAATGAGCCAGATGGGTACATTTGACATTTCAGATGCTTGGTAACACAAACAGAAGCTTTAACTGTGTTATTCAGAGTACTTGCCAAAAAAGTTCCAACTGGTTCCAGCTATTCATTCATAGAACCAGGGACACACAAGATGTTGATCCTTAACCAAGCAATGCAGTCAGATTTGGGTGAGGTGGTTGATTGATAAAAAAAAAATCTATGAATTGTATATGATAATCACTTTCTTTATATTTTATTCTGGAGAATTTTTATGTTTTCTCTTTATGCCTCTTAATAGAGTTCCTGACAGAAAAAGGATAGCAAGACAGAGAACTGCATTGATAATTCGGCACAAACATAAACATGTGTAGGGAAGATCATGCATTGATCAGTACATCATAATTTTAGAGGTCACTTTATAACACTAAACTATAATGTACCAAATATTACATAATGTAGTTAGTGGGTCTGTGACAGGGCCAGGCTAGCTGGCTCATGTGTCATATGAAGTTTAGCCGGGTCACGGAGCGCTTTTGTGTCCGGTTCTGTATACCGTGACCCGGTAATATATTGTGTTTATTGTGTAACCGGCCCAGAGACTGATGTGGATTCAGCCCCAGCCTTCAAAGAGACGATCCTATAATCTGGCTGGGGCTCTTAATCAGCCAGCACAGCCCTGTCTGCCCAGACGGCACCCGCACTACAGGGGGGATAACACAGGTGGGGAAACCCATTGTATTCTGTAATCCCCTCACCTGATACATCCCCTGTATACTGATGGGATTTGTGATGGGATGTGGCTGATGGGATTGGGGGTTGGGTTCGGTACACATTGCATGGAGATTGTATATAAGTTCTGTGTGTTTGTAATAAAGAGAGTCTTCTTGGTTTACTACGAATGGTGGTCTGGATGATCCGTGGATAGCTGAGTGCGATCCGTATGAGGGACTGACTGGTGATTCCTCAGCCCTCAAACAGGGGGACCCAGCCTTGGGTACGGTGACCCTGTAACATTGGTTGGCAGCGGTGGGATGAATCCCACGACTTGGGTGAAATCCAAACCACCAACTGGGATTGCAGACGAGAGACACCGAGAGAGCTCCTGGAGGTTTGTAGCAAAGGAAAGGCTACTCTGATTGCGGACTGCAGAGAGATGGACCGGCACCAGGATGCCCCAGAGGAGAGCCTCGGACTGAGTGCTCTACAAAAGAACATTCTATGGCACCTATCCCTGTACCCAGGAGGGGCTACATCGGAGCAAGTGACGGCGGTGATTAAAATGTGTCACCAGGAACTGAGCCAGAGTGGGTCTGTATCTCCCAGACTAGGGGAACAGACCACCAAAATATCATACCAGGATATCCAACCCTTCCGAGAACCAGAGGGTGAGACAGACCGGGTTACAGCCGAGGTGTGTGAGCTGGAACACCAGCAGAGGCAGTTAGAGTCTGCGCCCGCAGACTGGAGGGATGATTTCTCCCATCCCCACTTCGAATCATACTGGGCACAGTACTGGACAATGTGGGATCTACGAGTTCCACTCCTGGGGGAGAACCCGTTGCCGGAGTGGGAAGAAGAATTGAGAGGTCTCATATATGCAGAACTCGACCTCCAGAGCCGCTACCAGGGATTCTCCCAGCAGTTAGCAGGTGAAGACCACAGCGACCCTCTGATGCTGTATTGCCCCGTCGACCCAGGACTGATATATGATGCCTTCCAATTTGACTCGTCCTTCGGAAGCCCCTGCCAGTACCGCAGGGATACAATCTGGGACAACCGTGCAGAAGTCCTGGTTTATGCTATTCCCCCGAGCTGGAGGCTGTTATGGATTGCCTGGTCCAAGAGGAATGGCAGCTCGAGAGGGACTATAAAGAATTGCTGCGGAGAGTAGAGCTTCAGGAGTTACAAGGAGACTGGGAGCATGGTACTACAACTTGCGGGAGTGGGACCGAGGTCCTCTTCACCTACTCTGCGGCCCCTGCCCTGGCGAGAAGAACCGAGGTCCTCGCCAGCAAGAAGAAGCGGAGGAGGAAGCCAAAAGCTCCGACCCAAGTCCTCACCAACAACCCTGGCTGCTCTACCCCGGCAGAAGAGATGACTGTCCCCACCGCCCGAGTAAGTGGCACAATCCCCCTCACCAAACCCCTAGCTATGTCCGTAGAAGCCAGTGCCCCAGACTGTCCCCCTGATTTCCTGAGTGTCCTGGAAGAAGCCCGGGTCACTGCCCCAGAGGTTCCCTATGAAGTCCCTGGTGACCCAGTAGAGGCACCGTTCCCTAACCTAGCGAGGACGCCAGAGGGGGTGCCGAGTTCCCTGGGTCCTCTCAGTAGCCTGGCGCAGGCCCTGGTTCCTATCCCTGTGTTCTCCGAAGTGATCCCTGGTTCCCGAAGTGTCCTCCTGGAAGCCCAGGTCACTGTCCCAGAGTGTTCCTCTGACTCTCCCCGTGCCCAGGCAGAGGCACCTGTCCCAGAGAGGAAGATCGAGGGTCTGCTTAACCCTCCCGGTGGTCCAGTATTGGCACCTGTCCCTGCCCCGGAGTATTCCCCTGGGTCCCCTGAGTACCCCGCAGAGCTGCTTAGCTCGCCCAATAACCCTGTAAGGGCACCTGTTCCTGTCCCAGAGTGTCCCCTAGGTCACTCCAGTGTCCCGGTAGAGGCCTCGCTTACTACCTCTACGTGTTTCCCTGGTTCCCCGAGTGCCCCCGGCCCGATCAGCAGGGCATTCCTTCCATGCAACCGCCCTGGCCTGGCAGCTGCCCCAGACTCAGTTCCCAAGACTAGGGAGCAAGAGTCTCCACGTGCCCCTGTTACCCCGGTGAGGGGGATAGCCATGTGCCCCCGGCTGAGCTGGGACCGTCCTCCAATTCAAAGAGGACTACTGACTATCCTTTTGGGCAACCAGGGCCCTGGCCCACCTTCAATGGATGATTCTGACAAAGGGGGCCATGAACTAAGGCCTGCACCTTTGAACTTTGTCCACTCGGACAGCCTGCAGCAGACCCGTGTGGATCTGCCTGGTCTGCCGGACCGTTGGTCAAGGGGGAGATCTGTGACAGGGCCAGGCTAGCTGGCTCATGTGTCATATGAAGTTTAGCCGGGTCACGGAGCGCTTTTGTGTCCGGTTCTGTATACCGTGACCCGGTAATATATTGTGTTTATTGTGTAACCGGCCCAGAGACTGATGTGGATTCAGCCCCAGCCTTCAAAGAGACGATCCTATAATCTGGCTGGGGCTCTTAATCAGCCAGCACAGCCCTGTCTGCCCAGACGGCACCCGCACTACAGGGGGGATAACACAGGTGGGGAAACCCATTGTATTCTGTAATCCCCTCACCTGATACATCCCCTGTATACTGATGGGATTTGTGATGGGATGTGGCTGATGGGATTGGGGGTTGGGTTCGGTACACATTGCATGGAGATTGTATATAAATTCTGTGTGTTTGTAATAAAGAGAGTCTTCTTGGTTTACTACGAATGGTGGTCTGGATGATCCGTGGATAGCTGAGTGCGATCCGTATGAGGGACTGACTGGTGATTCCTCAGCCCTCAAACAGGGGGACCCAGCCTTGGGTACGGTGACCCTGTAACAGGGTCCTACTGCGATACATGAACTGAGTCATGTTTTCTGCAATTTGATTTCTATTTCATCTTGAAATGTCAAATTGGCAGGCCAGTTCATATTTGTGGATAGAGAAATTGTTAATTGCCAACCAAAGGCAAAATAATCGAGCCAAGAATATGAATAGTTATTTATGTATTATGTCTGATACATAACTGTATTGAATATACTGGGCTTTGTATATCAATAATACAATGCACAATATGATAATTATAATGTAATATAATATTCTTAACAGAGCACTGAAAATGCAGAGCTATCGCTTTTTAACTCACCACGCACTACTGCATTTGTGAGAAACTGAAATGAGATAGGAGCTTATAATGTAATCAATGTAGCATCTACACTGTTTGTGTTGTTCAGCAAGATGACAACATGAGTGAAGCTACATTGCTGTTTCCATTTAATACGTATGAAATCATCGTGTAAAATAACAGTTGCCTTATTTGAAGTATCCCTTCAAACATGTCATTTTGTGAACCCAATAAATGATTAAATTACCCTTTATAAAGGTAAGCTATTGATTACCGACACAACTATTTTTTGTGTCTGTATTGATTGTTAAAATTCATCATTCTGCTATTAAATCTTAAACTTCTGCGATCTTACTAACAATATCAGCTGCTACTTTGAGATTTTCCCTTGCTCTGCAGGGTCTAATATATTTTATACATTATGCCTCAATATACATGGCAGCCATAGACTGGTGGAAGAATAAGGTCCCGGCTATTCTGAATTAATGAATTAACAGAAAAGACAGACTTGTGGAGACAATTTGCTGGAGAACATAAGAAAGCGTTATTATGAACAATTTAAAAGAAAATACTGGTATTTAATTACTAAACCAGACATGTGCATGTAAGTTGGGTATTTTCAATAATGGACACTGATCACCCCATTCCCTCAACATTGTAAGCTTGCGAGCAGGGCTCTCTCCACCTAATGTATCGTTTTTTCTTAGTCTGTCAATTCTCGTCTTGTCATATCCCTTGAATTTATGTATTGTATTAAGCGCTGCGTAAACTGTTGGCGCTATATAAATAAAATATAATACTAATAATAATAATTATGAAGTCATATGAAGAGCACAGCAAGGTGGCTCTTTGGACACCAAAACATTTTGAGAGATATGTGAAGTACCAACCCTGTACCAAGGAAGTTCTCTTGCAGGAGGAGAGGGACTGGCCCTGCTTAATGCATAGTTAATGTGGTAAGATTTCTTGAAAGTCATCAACATGTTTACTTAAAACAATAACTACTAAAGTATTTTACAAATTGCCAAACTAAGTATTTTCAAACAAATGTTTATTTAGTATATGATGAGACCAACATAATCTGTTGGAATTACACAGTCAGGAGATCTGAGTCAGCAAATACTTAGAATCACTGACACTTAATATGGTGGATAGTTGCACATGGACCAAACATGCCAAATTCCCGTCTTAATTTCAAGTTAACTCGAGATAGATGCTGACCTCTATTAATTGCCGACAGGGTGTCTGACTGAATATGGAAAAAGGTACATAATGGTATGTTCTATCTTGGATGCGTTAATATAAGGTCATCCCAGGATAAGTACTTAGTCGTTCATAGATAACAGATAAACCCCAACAAAACAGAAATCCTAACAAAAATCATGTAATTTGCAAAACCATAAGAAAATTAGAGACAAGACTTAGTGTCAATTGTTAATATGAGTTGACATGTAATAATTATTAGCCAATGATACTTGCAATTTTCTACTTACACATAATTAACATGTGTTTAGTGACCATATGATAAAACAATCAACCAACACCTCAGGCGAATGTCCAGGAACCCCAGGAAGTACTATATAATCACTTGGTGGGGATGTTGCTAGTGATTAAAATACGAGTTGAACAAAAACTGACCCAAGCTGGCACTACAGGATGCAGTTATCAATTCAAAATATTGTTTGTTGGATTTAATAATGAGGATAAGGGAATTCCTCACAACACATTTAAATGACTTAATGGTCATAATTGAGGAGGCCACTCAGTGCTCTCCCTCTTCTGGATGGTTTACAAGGGGTGGAGGCTAGATGGCCACACATGGGGTGGGACTAGCCATGAATACGAGCCAGTGCTAGCACTGGACAGTCTTTGATAAGAGGGAAACTGGGCCAGGAGCGGGTATGGCTCAATAGTGCTGCTCCTGATGTGAGAAAGAGAGAGATGCAGCACTTTACCAAGAGAATCTAGGTCAAGCCGGGAGAGAGTTTGATAATGGTAAAAGAGACAATAATTGATCACAGTGCTAATGAATAACCCCATAGTGGTATAAAAACAACCCCAAACATGTACTAGGAGTCTGATTACATTTTAGCTTTTGCGTACTGAAGATGAAATGAATTAGGCCAGTATTAGAGTTTTATTTGTTGTGTACAAGTTTCTTAATGTGAAAAGTAAAAATGTATAATTGCACATGTGTATACATTTCTTACAAATAGTCAAACTGTGAGTAAACATTTAAATGTTGTGGATTCACGATACATTTGCTAAAACTAATAATATTCCACATTAAACAAACTGTACATTTAATTTCTCTTCCTGACTATCCCTTTCTAACCCGGAATGCTAACAATATTACTTTAAAGGTAAATCATCCTAAAATAAAAACTTATATATTCTACATAAATGAATAAATATATTAGCCTGTACTACATACAAGAATTGGCAGAAATGCTATTATCTAATGGAAACCCTGCTAAGGATAGGATTGTTAAATATCGGGAAGTAAATCGTTTACACGATCAGAAACAGCACAGATTTACTTCAGGAAGATCCTGTCAAACTAACGATCTATTTTTTTGACTGGGTAAATAAGATAACAGTTTTTGTTTTTTGTATACATTGTACAGCCAATACACTGTTTTTGCAGCATGCTTACACCTGTTTGGTAGGCCTCGTATTATACATTTGTATTATTTGAGCCTGTGACTAGCTTAGCGCACCGACATTTTTCCTTTCCCTGTTTGTAAATAAGATAATAGACCAGGGTAGGGATCTGTTGATATGGCCGATGTAGATTTCAGTAAGTCATTTGAAAGTTGTCCCCCATACATAAATTAAAGTCTTTTGGGTTTGGGTGTAAAAAAAGTTGACTGCATAGGGCAATGATTGAGTGATAAGAGGCAGAAGGTTGTAGTTAATGGTGTATAATCAGAGGAAGGACTTGTTACTACGAGAGTACCTCAGGAATCAGTGTTTTTAATATTTTTTATTAGTAATATTACAGAAGGTCTTATTGGTAATAGGCAACAGTGTAGACATTCGGGGTGAAAAAGCTCAAATGGCAAATTATTTCGGTAAATTAAAGGAATGGTCGAGAGTGTAACAGCTGCAGTTTAATATTGATAAATGTAAAATGGTGCACTTGGGACCTAACAATCCCAAGGCAGAATATAGCATTGGGGACACTGTTCTGTTGGTGACAATAAGTAACTTTCTGATGACATAAAGGTAAGCAGACATTGCAATGAAGCATCTGAAAAAACAAAATTGCACCCAGCTAAACCACCACAGAACCATATGAGCACTTCTTCCTTCATGGAGTATAGAACATTATTTATCTAACATGATGTTCAATTGTCCTCACTTAATGCATATCAGTGTAGACTCTTTTGGATAAAATGTGTCAGTCAGACATGACTAAGTATAGGCAATTTTTTTGCCTTTTCATATTGTTAATGTTTTATTAATTGCCTCTATTATACATACTTGCAGAAAAAGGTTAAATATCAGGGTCTGATATAATATATATATATATATATATATATATATATATACTGAAAAAATGTATTATACTGTCCGAAAACTTACATTTGACAGCCCATAAACTACACTGAAGCTGTCAGTGTTCCAATATAAAATGTAACTTGAATCGGTCAAGGCCTGGTTTGAATTCTGTGCAATGTAAACCTTCCTCTAGGTCCCTGGCACAGAGATGACTCAAGATAACAGATGTCCTTCAATAAGAGGCATATGGGATTTGTGATGGACAGGATTGGATGGACTTTAGCAACTAAGAAATCCCCTTCCGATGCACACATATACAAATAACAGCTGTAGCACTGGCATTACTGAATGTATTCTTATTAAGTTAATTAGAGAAGGACATTCTGAGCTACAGTGTCACACATTTTATTTGGGAGAAGGGAGTTGTTTGACAGAGTTTCCAGTTAAATAAATAAATTGGTTGCTGGAATGCAGTTCACCTTACCCATACAATTGAGGACATTTAAGGAGTTTACAAAAGTACTCATGGATTATTTTTACATAATAAATAATAAAGCAGGTCAATGTGCTTTTTTTGTGTTTGTGCCTTAAAATTGGGGAGAGGCTACATCAGGAGCATTGGAAGATTCCATCTTTGTTGGCCCCATCATCTCAATAAGTCAATCCTGTCCTCCACAGACAGGCCTAGATTTGTGGATTACAAACTTGGAATTTAACAGAAACAATATAATGTGCCTGCGCAAACATCAGCCATTTTAGAATCTGCTGCCATAAGGTCCAAAAGTGCATGAATTACATGTCTGTAATGAGTGTATGTATATTATTAAATCTGAAATCAACAATTCCCAATGCTTCATAATAATTAATATATAATAGTATATGTGAATCAGTGTGTATGTGATATATATATATTATATAAAATGTATTTTATGTGTATGTGATGGTATGCATATGTGAATCAGTGTATGAATATATATATATATAAATATATAGCATACCTGTGTGTGTGATCTCATCTGCTTCATAGTGGGTCCCTGAATGGCAGAAAAAAATGTGGTTGCCCTATAGATAGCCCTTTACCATTGGGCCACAGATTATTATTATTATTATTATCTTTTATTTATATAGTGCCAACAGTTTACGCGGCGCTTAATACAATACATATATTCAAGGGGTACGACAAGACAAGAATTGACAAACTAAGACAAATTGATACATTAGGTGGAGAGAGCCAAGCTTACAATCTAGAGGGAATGGGATGACCAACATAAGGCACAGAGAAAGGGTGAGAGGTAGTGTGGTGATTGTATCAGTGACAAGGAAGTTCTAGCAGCTAAGATGGTATGCTTCTCTGAAGAAGTTTGTTTTGAGATGTTTCTTGAATGTTGGGAAGGAGGGTGAATGCTGAAGGGTGAGTACTAAAGAGTGCACTATTATAGAGTGATCAGCAGTCCTTTTCTCCCATTTTTACACTTTGAGTTGGTAGAATGGGAGGGTTAGAAGGAAATTTATTTGCCCAGAAACCTGAGCAAATCATTGGTAAGAGAATGTCTCAGAACAAAATCCTGATTCAAGGGGGTCCAGTAAATTGGCTACTTGAGTGTATACAAGCTGTTCAAGAAGCTTGGAGGCCACAGGAAATAGTGAGATGATGTGGTAATTTACTGTATTGGTAGTGTCCAGTGAGGGTTTTTTTGTCAAAATGGGGTTTATGGTGGAGAGGGAGAAATTGAAGATGTTAGGGCAGGGACAAGAATGGATGACGGAGACCAGGTAAAATGAGAGGGAATAGGATCAAGGGTACAGGTGGATGGGCAAGAGGAAAGGAGAAGGGCAGAAACCTCATCATCATTGTCTGGAGGAATCATTTACATATAGTAAAGGAGAAAGGAAAGTTCAGGGTAGGTAAGAGAGGGGAGTCAAAGGGAGAACGAGATGAGGAGGGAGACTGTTCAGATATTTCATGTCTAATTGTCTTAATTTTATCTTTAAAGTAAGTTGCAACAACAGAGGGTGGAAGTCTAGTGGGATGGGTAGTCATGATGGGTCAAAGTAGGGAACTGAAAGTGCCAATAATGCATTTAGGATTATGAAAAACGACAAACTAAAAACACCCAAAAAAACACGTGTAAGGTGATGGTAAAAGAATAGGAACCAAAAATTACTTCTCTAATGTATCACTGCCGCAGCCCAACCAAAACGCTCCTCTCGGCGTTCAAACACGTAACCAGCAAAATTCGGGGCGCATGTGTACATAGAAAAAAGAAATAATCTTATAGTGTAATATTGTCAAGAACAATAAGCTATGTAAAAGGTGTGAAATGCACTCACAAACAGTGCCAGCACAACAGGCTCGTCTGAGGTATGAAGACTGTTCTTTATTCTTTAAAATCTCTAAGAGCATAAAATAAAGAAAACAACCATATGGTGCAGTATCTTCCTTAATAGTATATGCGCAAGTTAAAAAAAGCACTTACAGGATGGTTGAATTCAAGTCGCTATTCAAACTAAATGTCCATTGAAGTGGATCAGGAACATGCAGATTAAAAAACTTCTGAACGCGTTTCGCTGCTCACTGGGCTTCCTCAGGAGAAATAAATATCAATTGATGTCATCCGCTATGATAATCCGCAATCGTGGTGAGTAAAAATAGAATAAAAATTGATTGTAGCCGTCCGCTTTAAATGTCCTCCGGAATGCTTTTAGTCACAGTGCATGTTGGGAAAAAACGTCATCACTTCCTTGCGTCGTATCCTAGCAACGGATCAAGCTCCTCACAGTGTCACGATGCATGTCGCGGTTAGGTCAGATTAATGGGAAGACACAGACTGAGACTTCCTCCAGCTATGTTCAGCAGTACTGGAGCGTCCTCGAAGTTGTATATTAGGGTGCGAGTTTGCTAGTCACATTTACTCAACCTGAAGTGCATAGAGGCAACTGTATCGATTTATATTTTACTAGTGCCTACATACAGTTTTTATAAAGTTTTTTTTTTATTCTGTAGCGTTTTATGATTAATAGTTTTAATCCTGTATCAGAGAGTATAATCAGAATACAATCATTAAAATCTGATCCTAGTAGATCAGTCACCTTCAGAACCTCCTGCAGTGGAAGTTCACTTTGGTTGGCCTGAATACTGAATAGCGAAGATTGAATCAACTCTCCTGTTGATTATTCCTTCAGTCATTAGACTAAAATGTGTTGTGGGTGGTTTGTCTTCATTGGTGCTAAAATCTTCCTCAATGACAGCTACAGCCCTCTGCATGCATGTGAAAAGTTTCTGGAAATGTAGCAAATGCTGAAAAATGAGAAGGCACCATATTGTTTGGTACTAGGCATTTCTAATTTGTGTACATAGTAGTATGCATGATAATAATTTTGGAACTTATTACAACCATCAGCTGAATATGACTCAAATTGTTTATGTATTTTATTTTTATCGTTTGTATAAATGTAGTCTGAAATTCCAATAGTCATGAATTACTAATGTTTCCTGGAATTAAAAAGATTCATTGGCGTCTGTCGAATTAGACTATGGCAGCCTGACAGTTACCACAGTAGGGCTTGATACACATAGAAATCAACTTATTCCTAGTTTCTAGCATTTTAAGTCCTAGCAAGATGTAAATTTTAGTTTAAAATTAACATACCTTACAGTTTAAAGAAACTCAACCTTGACACCTTTACATATAATAAACAAAGGACTAAATGACATACCATTTATCTGATTTCTAATTTATTTTTATTCTTTAATTAATCTAGTAGGAACCTAGTCCAAATCTTGATGTAGTATACTTGCCAACCTTTAAAAATGTTTGTAATTACAAAATTACTTTACACTAATTAGTAGTGTGTTGAAACTTGCCTATGCTATGTTAACACTATTGAACAAATATTGAGTTTAACCCCTTCAGTCCCCTATGGACATACCGGTACATCCATAAAACGCATATGTCTTGACCTTCTTACTAATAACTAATAATAAAAAAAACAATAAAGTGAGACATCACTGGCATTAATAACATGTTCAAGAGGTCCCTAAGTGGACCTCTAACCATACTGCATTGATAACAGTGCAAATTGAAATATATATGTATATTAAAAAGATAATAATAATAAAAAAAGAAAAAACCCTTACATCCCATTGCCCTAACACATCTAAAAGGTATAACCCTCCTGCCCTTGTTCACATGGGCATAGGAACCGAGGGGGAAGGGAGGATAGATCCCCCCCAGTAACTCATGCGGGGGGGGGGACCGTTTATGAAGAAAACCCCCCAGGGCCGTAGGAACCCCCCCAATAGAAATGCCACAGGAGGAGAGAGAGGAGTGCTGTGCTCGGCGTCCTTCTGTTTCCTCTTCTCCCTGCCGCCGCCGCCACCCGCCTCAATGCTGTGACTGCAGTGGTGGGAGAGTGAGGCGTCTGTCTCAGTGCCGGCGCTTCACGCTGAGCGCCGGCATATGACGTCATATGCCGGCTCTCAGCAGTGAAGCCGCGCACATCGCGGCAGAGCAGCGAGGCAGAGGCCTCGTGCTCCCACAGGACTGCAAGGTAAGTAACCTACAAAGGGGGGTAGGGAGAGGGTAGCTAGCGAGAAGGGGGGTAGGGACAGGGTAGCTAGCGAGAAGGGGGTAGGAAGAGGGTAGCTAGTGAGAACGGGGGCAGGGATAGGGTAGCTAGTGAGAAGGGGGCAGGGAGAGGGTAGCTAGTGAGAAGGGGGGGCAGGGAGAGGGTAGCTAGTGAGAAGGGGACAGGGAGAGGGTAGCTAGTGATAAGGGGGCAGGGAGAGGGTAGCTAGTGAGAAGGGGGGGCAGGGAGAGGGTAGCTAGTGAGAAGGGGGGTAGGGAGGGGGTAGATAGTGTGAAAAGGGGGTAGATAGTATGAGGAGGGGTAGATAGTGTGAGAATGGGGTGAAGTGGGGATAAAAGTAACAAAAGGGGGTAGTAAGTGTATTGAAGAGTTAGAATGAATTAATTAATATGTGGATGAATTGTGTGAATGAGTAGGAGAATGAATTAATCCACGAGTGGATGAATTGTGTGAATGAGTGAAATAATGAATTAATGTGTGGATGACTTGCTTTAATTATTTGTGAGCTGGGCTGTTTGGGGACAAAGTTGGCTCACGCTGGGCTGTTTGGGGACAAAGTTGGCTCACGCTGGGCTGTTTGGGGACAAAGTTGGCTCACACTGGGCTGTTTAGGGACAAAGTTGTCTCACTCTGGACTGTAATTTGTTTGTGAGCGCTGGTCAGGTTATATGTGGGGAATGTGGACGCCAGGGCTGGCCTTTGGGGTGTGCAATCTGTGATCTATGCCTGTAATTTAGGGGGTTTCTATCTTTAATGCTGACTTTTAATGTGAATTCCAGTTGATTTATACCTGCAAAGCTGGGTTTATGTGTTATTCTGTTGATCCATATCTGCTATGCTATATTTAGTAACATAGTAACATAGTTCATAAGGTTGAAAAAAGACCAAAGTCCATCAAGTTCAACCTATATACCTATTGTGTGCCTACTGTGTTGATCCAGAGGAAGGCAAAAAACCCTTATGAAGCAGATGCCAATTGCCCCATACCAGGGGGAAAATTCCTTCCCGACTCCAAGTATGGCAATCAGAATAAATCCCTGGATCAACGTTCTGTCCCTATTAATCTAATATCCATAACTTGTAATAGTATTGATTTCAAGAAACACGTCCAGGCTCCTTTTGAACTCTTTTATTGAGTTTACCATTACCACTTCCTCTGGTAGAGAGTTCCATAATCTCACCGCTCTTACTGTAAAGAACCCCCGTCTGTGCTGGAGTAGAAACCTTCTTTCCTCCAGCCGTAGAGGATGTCCCCTTGTTATAGATACAGTCCTGTGTATAAATAGGTCCTGGGAGTGATCTCTTTACTGCCCCCTTATATATTTATACATAGTTATTAAGTCCCCCCTAAACCGTCTTTTTTCCAAACTAAATAACCCTAATTCTGATAATCTTTCTGGGTACTGTAGTCCTCCCATTCCCCTTATTACTCTGGTTGTCCGTCTTTGAACCCTCTCCAGCTCCACTATATCTTTCTTGTACACTGGTGCCCAGTACTGTACACAGTATTCCATGTGTGGTCTGACTAGTGACCTGTACAGTGGTAGAATTATTTCCTTGTCGTGGGCATCTATGCCCCTTTTGATGCACCCCATGATTTTATTTGCCTTAGCAGCAGCTGCCTGACGCTGGTCGCTACAGGTAAATTTACTGTTAACTAAAACTCCTAAGTCCTTTTCCATGTCAGTCGTCCCCAGTGTTTTCCCATTTAATACATATTCCCAGCCTGGATTTTTCTTCCCCATGTGCATAACCTTACATTTATCTGTGTTGAACCTCACCAGCCGAAGCCTCCAACCTATGCAGATCCATTTGTAATCGTGCACTGTCCTCTATTGTGTTAACCACGTTACAGAGCTTAGTATCGTCTGCAAAGATTGATACTTAACTATACAATCCCTGTACAAGGTCATTAATAAATATATTAAAAAGAATAGGACCCAAAACTGACCCCTGTGGTACCCCACTAGTAACAGTCACCCACTCAGAGTATGTACCATTAATAACCACCCTCTGTCTCCTATCACTGAGCCAGTTACTTACCCACATACACACATTCTCCCCCAGCCCAAGCATTCTCATTTTATGTACCAGCCTTTTATGTGGCACCGTATCAAATGCTTTGGAAAAATCAAGATATACGACATCCAACGATTCACCCCGATCCAGTTTTGAGCTCACCTCCTCATAAAAGCTGATCAGGTTAGTTTGACAGGACCGATCCCTTGTAAACCCATGCTGATATGGAGTCATACATTTATTTTCATTGAGATACTCCAAATTAGCATCTCTTAGGAAGCCCTCAAACAGTTTACATACAACAGAGGTTAAACTAACAGGCCTATAATTCCCCGGGTCACTTTTTGTCCCCTTTTTGAATATTGGCACAACATTTGCTATGCGCCAGTCCTGGGGAACAGACCCTGTCACTATAGAGTCCTTGAATATTAGAAATAGGGGTCTGTCTATTACATTACTTAACTCCCTTAGAACGCGGGGGTGAATGCCATCTGGACCTGGAGATTTGTCTATTTTGATTTTTTTTAGGCGGCACTGCACTTCTTCCTGGGTTACACAGGCGACATGTACTGGGGCAGTTATCTCATCCTGCTGTATATTACCTGGCATTTCATTTTCCTCTGTGAATACAGCAGAGAAGAATATATTTAATAGATTAGCTTTTTCCTGACCCCCATCTATAACTTCTCCCTCATTACTTTTTAAGGGGCCAACGCTTTCATTTTTAACCTTTTTACTATTTATATAGTTAAAGAACATTTTGGGGTTTGTTTTACTCTCTTTGGCAATGAGTCTTTCTGTCTCCACTTTTGCTGCTTTTATCTGATTTTTACATATTTTATTTTTTTCCCGATAGCTTTTTAGTGCTTCCTCACTGCCTTCCTGTTTTAATAGCTTAAATGCCTTTTTTTGCCATTTATTGCCCCTTTTACATTTTATTTATCCACATTTTACAGTGTTAAGGGCTTCTCTTAGTTGATCAAACTTTGCCTTCCTAAAGTTCATAGTTCTTGTGGCTCCTCTAAGAGTTCCCTTATTGAAGGACAAGTTATAATGTAGGGCTGCAACTAACGATTATTTTAATAGTTGGCCAATTATTTTTTCGATTAATCTATTAATCGGATAAAAAATGCATTTTTTTTATTTATTTAAAATAATGTAATAAAAAACGTACAATTTACACTTTCATCTCTTTATTGCAATGGCCTCTCTCTATTCACCTTCTTATTTTACTGACATAATAATAAAAGCTACAAGAACCCAAACAGTGTTTCTCAAACTAGGTTTTAATACAAAGTTATTAGTAAATATTAATTCATATGTTAACTATTTTTCATATTTAATAAAAACTGAGAAAAAAGCCTTGTTTATATTTTCTTTTATTTACCAAACTGCCCCCAGTTATGCACATCTGACCCCCAGCTTGCCACTCTGCCCCATATATGCCTTATACCTCTTATATGCCAGAGATTCCACTGTGCCCCTGATATGCCACTGTGCCCCCGATATGTCTTATACTCCTTATATGCCAGTGATATCCAACTGAGCCCCCTGATATACCTTTTACCCCCAGATATGTCTTATGCCCCCCTGATATGCCTTATAACTTCCAATATGCCACTCGCCCCCATTTATGCCTTATACCTCCCTATATGCCACTGTGCACCCTGATATGCCACTCCGCTCCCCATAAATGCCCTCCCCATAAATGCCCTGCACCACCCTGAGATTCACCACTCTGCCTCCCCCAGATATGCCACTCTGAAATTAATTATACCCCCCCATAGACCCCTCTACCTCCCCTATACACCACTCTAACTCCCCCAGATATGCCATTCTGCCTCCCTGAAATTCGTTTTACCCCCCATACACCACTATAACTCACCCATACACCACTCTGCCTCCTCCCCCGTCCCATACACCACTCTGCCTCCTCCCCCATCCCATACACCACTCTGCCTCCTCCCCCCTCCCATACACCACTCTGCCTCCTCCCCCCTCCCATACTCCACTCTGCCTCCTCCCCCCTCCCATACTCCACTCTGCCTCCCCCCCTCCCATACTCCACTTTGCCTCCTCCCCCTCCCATACACCGCTCTGGCTCCTCCCCCTCCCATACACCACTCTGGCTCCTGCCCCTCCCATACACCACTCTGGCTCCTCCCCCTCCAATACTCCACTCTGCCTCCTCCCCCTCCCATACTCCACTCTGCCTCCTCCCTCCTCCCATACTCCACTCTGCCTCCTGTCAACAACGGAGGTTCACAAGACACAAGGGAGCCGGGTAGAGAGCCAGAGTGGCATATGGGAGGGGGGAGGAGCCAGAGTGGCTTCACTTACGCTGAGGCTTCTATAAAGCTGCAGTGAAAGTGCCTGTCAGCAACGGAGGCTCACAAAATACCAGGGAGTCGGTAGAGGGGCAGAGCAGTGTATGGGAGGGGGGAGGAGTCAGAGGGGTGTATGGGAGGGGGGAGAGAGACGGAAGTGAGAGACCGGCCGACAGTGAGGGGAATCCAGGTCCCCTGCAGCGTTGCAGGGGATCTGGATTCTAGTGTTATAATCCGATCTCTGTTTGAGGTCGGATTATATAAGGATAAAATCGATAAAAATCGATTTGACTAATCGATAATGAAAATCGTTGACAGCGATTTTCATTATCGATTATTATCGCTTAGTTGTTTCAGCCCTATTATAATGTATTATATTGTGATCACTATTTCCAAGGTGCCCTCTGACCTGCACATTAGTTACTGTCAGGTCTCTTGGTTAATATTAAGTCCAGTAGGGCACCCCCTCTGGTCGGTTCCTGTACCATTTGGGACAGATAATTATCTTTACTTATAGTCAGAAACCGGTTTCCTTTATGAGATTCACAGGTCTCGGTTTCCCAGTTTATGTCGGGATAGTTAAAGTCCCCCATAATAACCACCTCATTGTGATTTGCTGCCTTGTTTATTTGCTTTAATAATTGATCTTCTGCTGCTTCCATTATATTCGGTGGCTTATAGCAAACCCCGATCAGTATTTTATTATTTTTCTTTCCATATATTTCTACCCATAATGACTCCACATTATCATTTCCCTCACATATATTCTCCCGCAGTGTGGCCAACCCCTCCCCCTTTTTGTTTTTTTTCCGATTCTTCCTGAATAGACTATAACCCAATATGTTAACCGCCCAGTCATAGCTATCATCCAACCATGTCCCTGTTATACCCACTATGTCATAATTTTCTTCAGACATTATTAACTCCAGTTCGTCAGTTTTATTGGTCAGACTTCTGGCATTAGTAAGCATGCAATTTAGAGGTGTATGTTTGTGCTTTGTTTTAGCAACAGCAAGAGACCAAGTCAATTTTTCTTAATTAATAATATTTCATTTTATTTCATTTGTTTTGCTCACCTCAGTCCATCAGTGAAGTTAACTTGTTGGGCTAGTGAGTGCAGCCGCATAAGTGCTGTGTTCTTTTTTGATCAGCAAGCAGTGACGTTAACTGTTTTGCAAAGATTTTCTCATTTATTTTACATTTTATTTTAATTTTATTAAAAGTACCCTTAGTGTTTTGCTCACCTCAGTCCATCAGTGAAGTGAACTTGTTGGGCTAGTGAGTGCAGCCGCATAAGTGCTGTGTGTTTCAGCAAGCAGTGAAGCTTACTGTTTTGCTGTGACATTTTATTTCTAATTTCTTTTCAAGAAAAATTGACTGTGTGACGACAACAACTGTACTAAGCAAAGCTTCAAGCTACTAGCTGTAGTACTAAAATAATTCTAATCTTTAATCTTCTTAATCTATAATATATTATATAATATAAATTCTAATTCATAATCTATAATATATATATAAGTAATTCTTTCTAATTCATAATCTATATTCTATCTATAATCCATAATATAAGTAATTCTAATCTATTAATAATATAATATTATATATAAATTAACCTCACTTTATCTTAGTGGGCTTGAGAGCGTCTGCCTAGAGTTAGACTAGAATACTAATATAGCTGTAGGTTTAGCATAGTAGTAGGATAGGCTCTTAGGCCCGTGTAAATTCAAAGTCTTTAATTTTTTTATCCCCCTTTTTTTTATTTATTTTGTTTTAAGTTTTTTTAAACACTACACTACACACACAACACAAAATTTGAAATGGATCCTCCTTTTGGGACTAAGGAGGGACAAGCTCCATCTACCACCACCACCACCAGCACCACCACCAGTTCTAAGATGCAGCCTCTGCATCAGTCTAGTCGGCCAAGTAGGCCAAGCTCTCGCTTATCATTTGGGGAAGCATTGCTTGAAGGATCATCAAGTAAAGGAAAGGCACCAAAAGCAGGCAGTAGTAGTGCGGCTAGGCCTACAAGCTCTATGGTTTTTTACGGAAAGCCTAAAGCACCAGAAGCACGTTTAAAGTTAAAGGGTAGCACAACTAGTACTTCTACTAGCCCAGTGAGTAAAAAGAAGTGCCTTTTGCCCCAAGTAGCATCTTCCCCATCCACAAGCAGCATGCAAGGTACCAAGCAGAGCCAAATTAGCAGCAAGACTCAGAGGGGTCCCAAACCAAAGTCATCTCATTCCTTTGTAGGGAAAACCACCACCACCACCCCCACCTCTACCGCCTCTACCACCACTAGTGCTGCGCCTACTGTTCCCACCGGTACCGCCACGCCATGTCCTCCTAGTACCTCTAGCAAGCCACCAAGTCCTTACAATATTTTTGTAAAGACAGTTAGAGAGAGGGCTACACATAGTGGAACTCCACCTAGCGAGGTAGCAGAGGAGCCTGAGACTGAGAGGCCAAGTGCAGAGTCTGTTCTTCCTGCTCGCACTACTAGTCACGAGTCTCACGACGATATCAGTCTTAGCTCCAGCCTAGCAGGAATTCCATTCGATCTGGCTAATGAAGAACTAGACTATGAGCCAGAGGAAGTAGAGGAGATGAGTGGTCAGGAATCAGATTCCTCAGGGAGCAGTGTCCAAATGACTAGTGCACAATTTTCCCCTGAGCCTCTACCTTCTCTGCTACGATCATCACCATCACCACCACCAGCAGCAGCAAAACCTAGCAAATCTATTGGGCAGCATGCCTTTCTTTCTTTGACAGCACACTGGTGGCAGCCCGGTCTGCCCAAGGAAGCTGCTGCAGCAGGCTACCGATCATTCCTTCTCCATGCAGAAGTGATGGATGAAAAGCGCACTTCCCAAAATATTCTGCATGCAATGAGGAAAATGTTTAGCCTTTGGGTGGGAGCAGAGGCAGGCACCAATGTTGAAGTTGGTTTTGTGGTAACTGACGGAGGTGCCAATATGGTGAAAGCGCTGCGAGATTTTGGAGCAGCAGAGGGCAATCCATAATCCTGCCTCAGAGCACAATATTGGCATTACATCTCCAATGAATAGGGAGGATTGGACAGTGATCGCCCAGCTAGTGGCAGTCCTTAAACCATTCAGGGATGCCACTGAAAATTTAAGCTCAAACACTGCCAGTCTGGCCCAGGTAATCCCAGTGTTCTCCCATCTAGGCAGCAAGATGGATGTGTTCCTTGAAAACCGTGAGGCTGTTCAAGGTGGCACTCTACATCCTGACGTAGCAGCCATAGTCAGGAAGCTGAAGGATCTGCTAAAAATACACCTTCGCAAACGCATGGAAGAGAGTCCCGAAATGATGCTAGCGTGCCTTTGCGATCCAAGAATTAAGGGAAAGCTAGCTTTGAAATTAAATGTTCACAGTAGCTACCGGGAGCAATTGGTCAACAAGGTGCGTGACTGGCAGCGTAAAATGGGAATGCTGTCCGAGGAGGGAGAGGTTCAAGAGGAGGAAGAGATTATGTGGTCTGCTACTCCTAGCAGCAGCATCAGCAGCAGTGCCACAAGCATCACAACAACACAGCTGAGTGGAGCAGCTGCATTTTGGGAAGAGGCACGTGGGAGTATAGTTGGACCATCTGACAGAGCTAGCAGCAGAAAGGAGAGTAGTGCTTCTGAAATGGTCAAACTTCACCTCTGTGAAGTTCCTTCTGCGCCTAATGTTGATCCTCTTAGCTACTGGGATGAAAAGAAGAGTGTGTGGCCTGCACGCTCATGGGTTGCGCAGCAGCTTCTATCATGTCCGACAACCACTGTTCAAAGTGAGCGCGAGTCCACAGCGCTCACGCATGGCACCTCATCTGATGGAGCAGATTGCCTTTCTTAAATTCAATCTGCCCAAATTGGGTTACCCAGCTCTTAGCTTGGAAAGTTAATTTTCTTTCTCTAATGTTTAAGGTAGTTTCTCCCCCTGGTTGCACGTGTTTGTGGTGTGGCAACGTCTGCTACCACCGCCGGTGTAGCCAATTTACACTAGGGCCTAGTGTCGGAGTTCTGGAAGTCCGCTCCCAAACACCATGGACTGACAGACTTTGATGCTTTGCCCTGGGGTGAAACAGGTGAGCGGGTCGTCAATTGCCCACTCATTCAACTTTCCCAATGCTGCTGCTGCTGGTTGTGGTGCCAGCGTCTCTTCTCTGCCAGTTCGCTTCCTGGCTAGTGTCATGCCTCAAATGTCCAAAATGTTCAAGGTAGTTTCTCCCCCTGGCTGCGTCTGTTTGCGGTGTGGCAACGTCTGCTACCTCGGCCGGTGTAGCCAATTTACGCTAGGGCCTAGTGTCTGAGCTCTGGAAGTCCGCTCCCAAACGCGTAGGACTGACAGTCTTTGGATGCTTTGCTCTGGGGTGGAACAGGTGAGCGGGTCGTCAATTGCCCACTCATACGCCTTTCCCAATGCTGCTGCTGCTGGTGGTGGTGGTGCCAGCATCTCTTCTCTGCCAGTTCGCTTCCTGGCTAGTGTCATGCCTCAAATGTCCAAAATGTTCAAGGTAGTTTCTCCCCCTGGCTGCGTCTGTTTGCGGTGTGGCAACGCCTGCTACCTCCACCGGTGTAACCAATTTATGTTAGGGGCTAGTGTCTGAGTTCTGGAAGTCCGCTCCCAAACGCCATGGACTGACAGACTTTCATGCTTTGCCCTGGGGTGAAACAAGTGAGCGGGTCGTCAATTGCCCACTCATTCACCTTTCCCAATGCTGCTGCCGCTGCTGCTGGTTGTGGTGCCAGCGTCTCTTCTCTGCCAGTTCGCTTCCTGGCTAGTGTCATGCCTCAAATGTCCAAAATGTTCAAGGTAGTTTCACCCCCTGGTTGCACGTGTTTGCGGTGTGGCAACGCCTGCTACCTCCGCCGGTGTAGCCAATTTACGCTAGGGCCTTGTGTATGAGCTCTGGAAGTCCGCTGCCAAACGTCTAGGACTGACAGTCTTTGGATGCTTTGCCCTGGGGTGGAACAGGTGAGCGGGTCGCCAATTGCCTACTCATTTGCCTTTCCCAATGCTGCTGCTGGTGGTGGTGCCAGCATCTCTTCTCTGCCAGTTCCCTTCTTGGCTAGTGTCATGCCTCAAATGTCCCTAATGGTAAGGGTAGTTTCTCCCCCCTGGCTGCGTCTGTTTGCGGTGTGGCAATGCCTGCTACCTCCGCCGGTGTAGCCAATTTACGCTAGGGCCTAGTGTCTGAGCTCTGGAAGTCCGCTGCCAAACGTCTAGGACTGACAGTGTTTAGATGCTTTGCTCTGGGGTGAAACAGGTGAGCGGGTCGCCAATTGCCCACTCATTTGCCTTTCCCAATGCTGCTGCTGGTGGTGCCAGCGTCTCTTCTCTGCCAGTTCGCTTCCTGGCTAGAGTCATGCCCAAAATGTCCCTAATGGTAAGGGCAGTTTCTCCCCCCCTGGCTGCGTCTGTTTGCGGTGTGGCAACGCCTGGTACCTCCGCCGGTGTAGCCAGCTTACGTTAGGGCCTTGTGTCTGAGTTCTGTAAGTCCGCTCCCAAACGCCAAGGACTGACAGTGTTTGGATGCTTTGCCCTGGGGTGAAACAGGTGAGCGGGTCGTCAATTTCCCACTCATTCGCCTTCCCCAATGCTGCTGCTGGTGGTGGTGGTGCCAGCGTCTCTTTAATGCCAGTTCGCTTCCTGGCTAGAGTCATGCCCAAAATGTCCCTAATGGTAAGGGTAGTTTCTCCCCCCTGGCTGCATCTGTTTGCGGTGTGGCAACGCCTGCTACCTCCGCCGGTGTAGCCAGCTTACGCTAGGGCCTTGTGTCTGAGCTCTGGAAGTCCGCTGCCAAACGTCTAGGACTGACAGTGTTTAGATGCTTTGCTCTGGGGTGAAACAGGTGAGCGGGTCGCCAATTGCCCACTCATTTGCCTTTCCCAATGCTGCTGCTGGTGGTGCCAGAGTCTCTTTTCTGCCAGTTCGCTTCCTGGCTAGAGTCATGCCCAAAATGTCCCTAATGGTAAGGGAAGTTTCTCCCCCCTGGCTGCGTCTGTTTGCGGTGTGGCAATACCTGCTACCTCCACCGGTGTAGCCAATTTACGCTAGGGCCTAGTGTCTGAGTTCTGGAAGTCCGCTGCCAAATGTCTAGGACTGACAGTGTTTAGATGCTTTGCTCTGGGGTGAAACAGGTGAGCGGGTCTCCCATTGCCCACTCATTTGCCTTTCCCAATGCTGCTGCTGCTGCTGGTGGTGCCAGCGTCTCTTCTCTGGCAGTTCGCTTCCTGGCTAGAGTCATGCCCAAAATGTCCCTAATGGTAAGGGTAGTTTCTCCCCCCTGGCTACGTCTGTTTGCGGTGTGGCAACGCCTGCTACCTCCGCCGGAGTAGCCAGCTTACGCTAGGGCCTAGTGTCTGAGCTCTGGAAGTCCGCTGCCAAACGTCTAGGACTGACAGTTGTTTGGATGCTTTGCCCTGGGGTGAAACAGGTGAGTGGGTCGCCAATTGCCCACTCATTCGCCGTTTCCACTTCCTTTTCCATTTCCATTTCATTTTTTTCCATCTGATACACAACCTACCAAACATAACACACACAATAACACATATAACACAGTGACATAACACATATAACACACATAACACACACATGTACAATTCACAAATCACAAGGACCTTTCCTCCTGTTATTTGCCCTGGCCTTCACTTCTACACTCACTAGCATTAACGCTATAACTCACACTTCACCCTATAACATGTTTCCATCCACATAGCTGCCAACAGACCCAACTTTTTCAGGGACAGTCCTGCTTTTTTCCTGTCCCATCAAATGTAGCTAAACTAGGTATGCTAGTGCACATAGGTATAGCTGGGTAGGGTAGCACTACAACATTAAATAAATATAATAAAGTAAATAATAATAAATATAAAATTCAATAAACCCATTAAAATTAAAATTAAATTATTATTTATACATAATACATCTTTAACCAAAACAGTGCACTGCTAATAATCTTAAAAATAACCGTACATTAACCCTAAGCTATTTTTTAGTTCTTGTCCAACATTTTTCCATTCGCATACCAGCCAACACACCCAACATTTTTGTGGACAGTCGTGCTTTTTTCCAGTCCTGTCCAGTAAAAGTTGGGTTGTTGCAAAGTATGCCATTATAAATAGGTAGCAATGTAAAATAATCCCTATTATTTTATTAAACATCTATGGAATTATGACTGTGTATGATAAAAAGGAGGCCAAGTTCCTTTGTAGCATTTGTCTAGGTCATTTTGTGTACAGTACACCTCGGTACGTGTGTGCAACTTTATTGGTCGTTTCGGCAGGGGGCTCGTCTGCCTTCAACGAATGAGGTGCATTCTGCAGTTCTGCAATTCATTTGTTGATGCCAGACCAGCCCCCTTCCGGCAACCAATAGAGTCGCACACACGTTCCTTCACGGCGCGAACGCATCTGCTGCTACTCCGATGTGTTCTTAACCCCGTATTAACCCCTGCTACGCAGCCGGGAGAAAGCGAAGATGAAACGAGCACGAAGAATGGCCACGAATATTCGCCCGAAAAGAAGACAGGAACGGGCGAATATTCGCGGAATACGAAGGTTTTTTTTCTCTCCGAAGACGAGCACGAAGACGAACACGAAGAGCCCCCTAGTGCCCAAGTCTACTAAAAACCCCTGGGACTGAAGTGAGCCATCTATAAGATAGACTTTATGCTGAAAATTTCAATTTTCACTAAAGTCATACTACCACTACTACAACTACTACTAATAATAATAATAATATACTTCCAAATTAATAAAGGAAATATTCCTGGTCTGAACCAAGAGGGAAGTTTAGTTGATACAAATCTAACAGCCTGGAGGTAAATACTTCACCTATGAAGAATGGCAATACACTATAGAGGAAGCATTGCCTTACTATAAGCTGTGTGAAGTTATTTTAATGTAACAATTATGTATACACTGCAGGCACCTGTACTGTCTGTGAGAGAAAGCAGGCGGAAGGAAGCGATCAGTAATATTATAAGTTTTTTACACTTAAGAGAACTGTGCAAACCTTACTTTTCATATAAGTAAGGTTTGCACAAGTGTTAAAAATACAGTTTGCTGATTTAATAAATGTATTAAGTATGTAGTATAATTTAAAAGTGCAACAAATGCCACATTTTGAAATTATAATAATAATCCTTTCCTTTGTAAAGGTTTTAACTAGCAGACACCACCATAAGTCTTATCAGCCTCCTAATATACTATAATCTTGCTACAGCCGGGTCTTCTCCTTCTGCACCAGGACATCTTAAGGTGCCTTTTTTTAATTGTCAAAATATATACTGTCAATTTTAATGTTGTTTTTAAATTCTCACTGTCCCACTTTTGTAATAGTGCTACCCTAAAATAACCGTATTGTAATGGCAGTCTATGTCCACCTATGCACCACCTTAAGCCTTATTACTCCTCAGCCTTCTAATACTCACTAGAGCAGTTGCCCTCTTCTCCTTCTGTACCACTATGTCTTCATGAGTATTAATGTAATTGTTAAGGCTGTGTATTATTGAGTTTTTACTGTTGTGCCGCGCCTGCTAGCATTGTATATCACAATGTTCCATTAAAAAGGATTTCCTTTCCCTTGTTCCCTGATCCCTATGTACTTGCATTGATCTAAGTAGATGTGCACCAGCTGGCCTTGTCTGTCACTCCAGCCAAGTCACAGAATTCCTGAATATACTTAGATCCAGCAGGGCCTGCTTCGCACACACACTCGTTCGTTTGCAGAACGTTTGGAGCAAACTATGGCTTAAAATGAAACAGTCTTGGGATTTGACTCACATTCTACAAAGACGCCAATTTTGGGGAAATTAACCATGAATGATTTACAGTACATTCCACTTCTCCCTATCTTCTTGGCTGCTGTGGGCTTGGCTGACTTACTTCCAAAAGGTTTGTTTGAGGTTTCTGTTGGGTCAGAGTAAATGCATTGTAGCAAGGATGGGAAAAGAGTTGTGTATTTTGAGTGCGGGCTTAGTTCTGAAAGTTAGTTTTGTTAACTGCCAATAATGTGGTTTATTTATTTTGTATTTAATTTGGACAGCAATATATGCTTATTGATTTGTCTTGATACTTGCTACTTGGGTATAGGTAGAACTAGATAATCATAATATAGTCTGGTAAACGTGGGGTCCATTTTGCTGTGATTTGAAATATAAATTGAATTTATTATAATATTTAGAAAACTGGTGTATGTAATTATAGCCGGCAATAGTAAAGTATAAGTGATACGTCAGTATTCGGCTTTCAATAACAAATATTTAAATTGCCTATCAAAAGTGTTTAATATTAGTGTTTTTACGTGAAAAATTAATGCAATACAATAAAATGATTGGAAAAATATTGGTGGAATTATAGGTGCACGATTTTGGGAAAAAAAACACACACAAAAATTAAGATGGTAAATTTGATATAAAAATAGCAGTGACATACGCAATGTACCCTACGTAATGTAATAAATTTCATAAACACTCCCATTATTGCATAATAGCTGTAGAGTAATTTGTAAATAAGAGACACTTATTTCCCCATACTCATATTTTGGCTTGTTTGATACCTTGCAAAACCCCCTGAAAAGGGACATGAGTCATGGCAGTGCACACGACATGGTTGAGCAACTCTCCAGTCAGGCTCAGCAAACTTGTGCACAGGGCACCTTACAAAAATGCATACGCAGTGCGGAAAGAGGGTGCAGTAACATAGTATTTACCATGTATGTGATGACTGGTTCTTTCTGTGGGCATTTTACTGTTTTTTCTGTTGTTCCATACTAGGCTGGATTTGCCCCTAGGTTGAATGTTGCCTGTCCTCCTCTACAAACTTACCACTTACTGCTTTCTGTGGTTTCGAAAGTGGACCCATGTATCCCATATAAAGTTTCATTACACAACTTTGCAGTGTCTATTGGGGCTGTAATCAGCTGCTAACAAGCAAGAATCAGATGAGAGGGGTGTCCTAACTTTTACATTTTCCTATTACATTTGTTACTTGGTTTAGCAAATAAGGGTAAAGACTAGGAAAATATATAGTTTCTACTTTTGTACAGTTGTACCATTATGTCCTATGACTTGGCAGTCATTGACAATAATTTTATACTACTTGGGTGGTTTATTCAGAAATTTAATTCAGAGATTATAAAAGGCAATTTGTTGATACGTCAGTCTTCACAGTTAAATAATGGTTGATGTATTGGGTATAATTTTAAAGGAACAACCGTGTAAAAAAATATCGGACAAAAGCTAAGAAGTAGCAGAAAAAAAACAAGGCATTTCTGACTGAAGTATTTCTTGGTTAGAGCTACGATAGGAATCATAGTATGCCACTTTAGGCATTTTTGTCAAAACAATTATTCTGTATCAAACCACGTTTTTTGCAAGGCTCTTATAAGTATCTGAGACATTCTAACAACTATATGTTTCATTATTTTGTAACTTTTCTGTGTATGAGACTGATAAGACCAGAAATAGTATTTTACTAAGACATGGTTAAATATGTGCTTCAATGTCTTTTTGCGCAATTATATCAACATTGTCTTTTTCTGGTGACATGTTTGGTGTGTGTTACGAAACTTTGGAAACAAGATGAATGTAGCCAATTTTCATTCAGTCATTTGCTTCACCGCATGATTGCTTTGGCTATTACTCAATGACCACTGGTAGCCCTTATGTACCGGTTTAGCTAGCACAAACCCAGTTAGACCATTAAAAAAACAAAAATAAAAATACCTATATAATCAGTCTCCAGGTGAAGCTCGGCTTCCATGGCTCTCTGTGTCAGTTTCTATTTATTTCTGGGCAGGAGAGAGCTTTGTAGCCAAACCCACTCCCTGCCCATTTTCCCTTACTGCCCTCACAGTTCCTTCCCACTAAATGTCTTTTGCGTGGCTATCCCTGCCATGTATGATCATTAGGTATATTATAGTTGCTTAATAGGCACTTTGTGTAGAATCATATAAAAAAATCAACGTAACCTTTGATAAATAAATACTCCTCTTGCCACATGCAAGCTCCTGTAAAGATAAATTAACAATTTAGTGACTCTTTATATGGGCAATTGTAAAGTAAACTTAAAAAAAGAAATACAGACAGACTTCACAGCACACATCTCACCATCATTCATTCCTTATTGCTTCCTCCCCTTAGAATGTCAACACTTTAACTGTGCCATCTGCAACAAGACATTCCTCTCTTTGAATACCACTGGTAATTAGCAAAGTACTTGCTTGGTTTCCTAGAATATGAGCTGGTTGAAAGCAGCTGTTCATATTGTATGCTCCAAAGTGAACACTTTTAACATAGAAACAAGTTTTTACTTGCATTCTTACATTGCTGTGATCATAACATTTTGATTAGAGCACAAGTAGTCCCGTGGATCTATTCACACTGTTTTTGGATCCCACCTGAGACACAATAGTCAGGATGCTATAGTATGGGACAACAGATCACAAGAAAGTTACACGAAATCATTACATTTTCACTAATGTTTCTGCTTGAGGTCAACTTCTACTTAACAGTGGCATTGTCAGTTCATGATTCCCATGAACCCACAACCCTACCACCTAAATAAAAAACACAAGCTGTTGGGTAAAAATTGGAAACAGTTTTAATATGTATGTGAAAACAAATCCACCAATAAAATTGTAAACACCATACAGTCGTTGTCAGAATTACTATCAAACATAATACAGTAAATACGTCTACCTTTTGTTTCCAATTACACCACCTCCCCATACATATAACACAACAATAACCCCAACAACATAACCAACCAGGAAAGAGCATAGCGAGATGCACCTTTCCCACACCAGGTTCTAAGCCACAGACCAGCTTGAAGACCACCAACATAAACCAAAAACACTATTTCCTATTACGAAACAATTATTGCACCACCACCTCAGGGGCGTACCTAGAGTATTTGGCACCTGGGGCGGATCTTGTATGTGGTACCCCCCACACACACAAACAAATTGCATAGCTTCTATCTATACTGGTGCAGGCATTGAAGGTGGTACAGCATTACTGTTATCATTATATACTGAGGCAGACATTGACAGTGGTACAGCATAACACCTGCCACTATATACTGAGGCAGACATTGACGGTGGTACAGCATCACACCTATCACTATATGCTGAGGCAGACATTGATGGGGGTACAGCATAACACCTATCACTATATACTGAGGCCGACATTGATGGGGGTACAGCATAACACCTAACACTATATACTGAGGCCAACATTGATGGGGGTACAGCATAACACCTAACACTATATACTGAGGCAGACATTGACGGTGGTACAGCGTAATCACTATCACTATACATTCAGCCAGACACTGATAATAGTGCAGCATAACTCCTATCACTATATACAAAGCCAAACATTGATGTGGTGTAGGCCTACCACTTCATTATCTGGCTTAGGGATGCACCGAAAGAAAAATTCTGGACTGAAACCGAAAAACCAAATATGACCCCCCACCATAAAAAAACCTCACACTTTTATTTAAAGTAAGTAACAGCAAAATAGGACAAAAAATTAAATAACAATATTAATATATATTATATATATATATATATGATTGTTAACAGCAATCACACTCCTATCATGCCCTATCTGACTTGGCATGATAGGAGTGTGATTGCTGTTAGCAATGTTTATATATATATATATATATATATATATATATATATATAAATATTGTTATTATTATTGTTCACATGTGAACTCAGAACTGGAGGCATAGAATCAGACATACAAATCCCGTATTTGCAGGTATACAATAATAATGTATGGAAACATAGCAAGAGATAAAACTACAGGCATAGATGATAGGTTGCACAACCCAAAGCCAGCTCTGGCGTCCACACTGCCCACATAGAACCTGACCAGCACCCAGATAACACACATAGGATTTACCATCTTTGTCCCCAAACAGCCCAGCATGAGTCAACTTTGTCCCCAAACAGCCTGGCCTGTGCCATCTTTGTCCCATAAACACCCTGCCTGTGTCATCTTGGTCCCCAAGGCTCAAACATCCTGCTTGTGCCATCTTTGCCTTTCCACAAATCAATTATACATCTATCATACACACAAACACTTTAACAGTCACTCACTAATTCACACTTTCATTCACATAATTAATTCACACAATCATTTATTCTCTCTCATTCACACAAATTTACACATTCATTAATGCATTCTCACAAACTCATTAATTATCTACCTCATTCAGACAATTCATCCACACATTCATTCATTCTCTCACTCATTCTCACTATCGACCTTTCCCCCTTTTCTACCCCCCCTCCCTCCCGTCTCATTATCTACCCCCCTCTCTCCCGTCTCATTATCTACCCCCTCTCCCTCCCTTCTCACTATCTACCCCCCTTCTCACTATGTATCCCCCTCCCTTCTCACTATCTATCCCCCCTCCCTTCTCACTATCTATCCCCCTCCTTTCTCACTATCTACCCCTCCTCTCTTCTCACTATCTACCCCCTCCCTTCTATCTATCCCCCTCCCTTCTCACTATCTATCCCCTCCCCCTCCCTTCTCACTATCTATCCCCCTCCCCTCCCTTCTCACTATCTACCCCTCCCTTCTCACTATCTACCCCCTCCCCCTCTCCTCTATCTACCCCATCCCTCCCTTCACACTATCTACCCACCTCTAACTATCTACCCCTCTCCCTTCCTTCTCACTATCTACCCCCTCCCTTCTCACTATCTACCCCCTCTCCTCTATCTATCCCCTCCCTTCTCACTATCTACCCCCTCCCTTCTTTCTCACTATCTACCCCCTCCCTCCCTTCTCACTATCAACCCCCTCCCTCTCTTCTCACTATCTACCCTCTCCCCCTTTGTAGTTAAAGGTTTTGGACTTACCATCCAGAAGTCCTGCGGTGGGAGCACGACGCCTCTGTCTTCCTGCTCTGCCGCTGCGTTGCTTCACTGCTGAGTGCCGAAATATGACGTGATATTTCTGTGCTCAGCATGACATGCCAGCACCGCGACGGAGTTAGAGGCCTCTCCTCCGTGTAAAAAAATCACCCTAGCCCGTGGCACCCCCCCTGACGAGCGGCATCCAGGGCGGACCGCCCCCTGCTAGGTATGCTACTGCACCACCTTACTCTCACCAGCCCTACCACAGTTACACTAACAAGAAAAAAAACCCATTTACATTACCAAATAAAGGGAGGGTGGGTGGATAAGATCCAGTTGTGAAGAACTGATTAAATGTGACAGTTACAAAATTAAGGGTCCTATATATATATACAAGACCTATTAAAGTCCCGTAAGCAATGTCCCTTAACCTCATTATCCCTTCTCCTCGCGCCAATCTAGGACGCTTCCACCTAGCTGCTCTGTTCCATGAGTGACATAAACTTAATCTACCTCCATTTGGCTATTTTTATGTAGTCGCTAATATCACTGTCTAATTTGGTCTTGTTTGGAACATGACCTCAAGTGACATTTACCTTTACAGTTGTTTTGTGTTTTATCTCCAGTGTAAACTATACAATGAGTGAGACACAGCTACTAGAGCTACAGGTCATTGTCTGTGAAGACGGTAGTTACCTCTAGTACGTGAGATACACTTTTGTACACAGGCTTTAAGTAACGAATAAATGCATATGTACAACAGAAAACATATATATATAGTAGTAATCCCCTACCTTACATACAATATTACCAATGAATAATATGGTAAATTATCGGTTGAAAGCTAGAAGTCATAATTGAGAAACACAAAAAGTCAAGTACGTTGAGCCCATGGAGATAAAGAAGCTGCATCCTTCTAACCTATACTGGTTCTAGCAGCCAGAATTGTACTATGGAGGTGTTACGTTACAACGTTAAGTAGGAACAAAACTACAAGTATGCTAGTTGGTTTTGAGAATGAAAGTGAAGCTAAAAGTGAGGAGATGGATGTGCATGGGATATCTCAGGAACATTTCTTTCAGAATTCTTCAGAAACAAGTCCATTTTAATGACTGACTTTTACCGGGGGGGAAATAAACCAGTGTGTATTGTGTCATGAATGCATCACAATTAGATTGAAAGCTTGCTGATTATAAATTTGGGCAACCAAGTACAAGTGCAGAAGGTATTAATCATGTGATTAACCCCTTGACTAAAGTGTAAAACGGTAATTCCTATCCAATATGACATTATCAATCCGGTGCCCAAGTACCTCTGTTTTAAGATGAGCCATGTTGTATCAGTGTCTCTCAGACCTACACGAATTAAGGGCTGCTTGTACTCACGTGATTATCAATGTTCAATGCTTTTGTATGCATTAGTGACATTATTGAAGCTTTGTAACTGCTAAGGAATTGCATAATAAAAATGCCAAATCAGTACTGAAACGGTTTACATGCTCCATCAGTCATTTCAGAACACAAAAAATATTGTAACATCCGGTTGCACAATAAGCCCCCTCTTATCTGTAGCATAGAAATAAATATTACAGATGTTATTAAAGTGAGGTCTTAAGTCTATTATCTATTATTTATCTTATGATTGTGAAATGTGAAAATTATTTCTAGGATAAAAGTAAATAAATAATTTCATATGAGCAGCTGGACAAGTCAGCATCTGTTTCTAACTGCTATTTAGAGGTTCTTCAAGGCTCCAAGGGATAAACCATCCCCTTTTTGTTGATGCCCTCAGGAGCACGACAGTCAATTACTCACATCATAAACTTTACGAACATACACTATATGCTAAGCAATCATGCTCACTGTCATCATGTACACGCGTTGTAAATACACATTGCAAACGGAAGAATTGGACCACTCTATCTAGGTTTGATGTTAGGCCATCACTAGAAACAATATGGCGGATCTATCTTATCTTTGAATGGATGTTTTGAGCTACCAGTGTCTGATACGGTTGTTACAGATACATTACTCTTGTAGATGTTTAGGTAATTTTATTATCAAGGAAAGCAGTTTGTAGTATTGATTAATCAAAAGCAAGGAAGGTAAGGTGAGGTTTTTTTGCTGATTAGAAAAAATCACATTCCTGGGGGGGAAGCCAAATAAAAAATTTTGTTCAATACTAACAAATACATTATTAATACTGCAGATGGGGCACAAAAAGGCACAATTTTCAGTGATTTAAAAAATAAAAATTGTGACGGAAAAATGAAACAAGCTAAAGATAATTCAATATATATTATGCTTTACCCCACTCCAGCCAATGCTTGGCATTGTGCATAGTAATCTTCTGCTTATGTGCAGCTGCTTGGCCATGGAAACCCATTTCATGAAGCTCCCGATTCACAATGCTTGTGCTGATGTTGTTTCTACAGGCAGTTTAGAACTCTGTAATGATGCTACAGAGGACAGGTGACAGTCACACTGTAGCAGGAAGGCCAGATGTATGGGCAAGACCACCAGATATTAAAGTAGGCCCACATTGTTTAGGTACCTAGAAGGGGAAGTAATTGAGCTCTGTATCACCTGGACAACAATTTATGTGAGCATTCCTGTATTTTGCTATACATGGAACCTTTATGCGTAAGAGGATTTTGTACTTCGACAGATGACCTCTGGAGAGCTGATCCCTCCATACACGTGCGTGGGAATTATAGTTGGGTGATCAGGGTTAATAGCATGTCTGCTAGAATCTGAAAGCCAAGCCAGTGATTTTGAGGGGCCAGATAACGAACTTTCCTCATTTAGGATCCACTGTTCAGTAGAGTCCATTATACCACCCTTCACAGGCAGGAGGCCCTCCAATTGAGTTCTATATTGGGGAACCCTATCCTACCCTCAGCCAGAGTCTGACATGATAGGTATAGTATAGTCTTAGGGAACTTGTCACTCCATCTATATTGAGTAATAAGTCTTCTACATCTTTTAAGATGCGTGCATGGAAAGATAGGATATTATTTATTTTAACGTAGACAGAAATAATACCACAAACATATGTTTGTAGTATTTTGACCTGCCAAATGTAGGACCCTCTTAAATCTTACAAAAATAACACTAACAACAAACATTTAATATTAAGCCAACCATGTGAATCGTCCACCTACTTTATTACCAGCTTTAAAGCACTTCCAAATTTTTCCAGGAACAAAGTTCAAGGTCCAAGCCAGAAAAAACATTATATTTTTCACAAGGTTTATGTAGAGAGCAGTGGAGAAATAAGAGTGAGTGTATAAAGAGCCAAAAGCACTAAAAAGCCATATTATTTTAAAGAGTAAGAGTCGAGTGGGCATTGCCATAACTTTCACTTATTTGAAGGTGTCAGTTGCAGAAATCTTGCCAAGCAGCCTTTTAACCTGTGTTGAAAGCTACAATGACCTATACGGTGTCTACATTTACTATTAAGGAAGAGGTATAAGAATTCAACAATGTTATACATCTGTGTATTTAAAGGGGGAATAAAATGTATGAGCATATAAGGGTTAAGTGGAGATTAAACAGGTTGGAGATATATTACTGCCATTAATCGTCTATGAAGATGGCTGCTTGATTTTTAATACCTATTAGCAATAGATGTGGCTGAAACACAAAAACTCAATAATTAAGAGAGGTATCCACATATAGTGTGTTTCCAAGTTGTATAAGAATCATAATCTCGCTTTATTATTTAATTTATAAAATATCTTTGTATGTGGTCGCACCACCTATGAAATGCTATATGAAACCATTTGATAACCATTCCATGTGCATTATTCAAGACCCGTAAGGCAGAAGTCATAAAGTATGTGTGGAGTAGCAAGAGTCCTAGACTGAAATGGGGGTTTCCATGTCACCCAAGGCAGAGAGGGAGGCTGGCCCTTCCAGACCTGTACAAATTTTACCAGACAGCTCCATCAAACTTTCGAATTTAATATTTCTCCTACTCACAAACCATGTATAACTTTGGAGCATGCTCAGTTCCTATGGGCTATAGCCTATGGGGGTGACATAATCAAGCTAGAAGGGTGTTATTTGTACATCCATTGGTAGGACAGCCTTCAGAATTTGTCTCTCCAAACATGTTTTCTTCATATCCCTCACTGTTGCTGTAGCTCACCAACCCCAATTTCTCAGTAGGAAGGGAGAGGAGACAATCATTGGGTTTTCCAGAGCTTCTTGTCCATGTCAGGACTCACCAACATTACACAAATTGAAAAATATTACCCATATCAGGACTGATTTTAGGTAATCTCAGTTGTCTCATCACATAGGATCTTTGCCAGCCAAAGATCACTTTAACCAGGAAGTCATATCTCTTCCTGCCTTCGTGGGAAATTGTTTGGATATTTTGCAACTTTCTCTACAGTAGGAAAACAAATATTTATATTAACTCAGAAGTCCCCCAGAATATTTATATTAACTCACAAGTTTTTGAACCCCAACATTGGTTGACAAAAATGTATCCAGGTTTTTACGCTGATCGAGTCGCATTTCCAGGAATCATATTTAGGGGGCACATGGGGGGATAGGGACAAGAGTAAGGGGACAATTATGAAACGCTCAGGTCTTCTCTGAGTCAAGGACCCTGTCAGTCTAGCTTGCACCGTTTATTCATTCTATACCTTTTAGGCCCAAAACAGTAATGTATAGACTGTCAAAATGCACACATGTACTTTACCCTTAGAAATGCCTGCCCATACACAAAAATGCCTGCCCATACACACGCATACATACAAAAGTACATTCACACATAAATATCCTGGTTTACACTTGCCCTTACATCCACACACTTGCTTGCTCTAATATAAACACTTTCAAAGCACATACTCTCTCTTCGCCCTTTCTCATAATTTCTCACCTATCTCATTATCTCTCCTCTTTCTTTGTTTGTTTGTTCCTCCTATTTAATCTCTTTCTTTGATCCTCTCTTTTCTCTCTATCTCTCCTATTTCTCTTTACCTGTCCCCTTTCTTCCTTTTTACCTGTTCTTTATCCCCACCCTTTCTCTTTATCTCTCTTCTTCTTTCTCTCTCTCTTCCTCTTTCTCTCTCACTTTTCTCTATATATCTCTCCCTTTCTACCCGTTCTGTTTATTTCCTCTTATCTTTATTTTTATCTCTCACTTTTATCTCTACATCCCCTTTCTCTTTATCTCTTCTCTTGTTTGATCATCCCCTTTCTCATGGTCTTATCGCTCTTTCTCTCATCTTTCCCTTTTTCTCATTATCTCCTTTCACTCCATTTCCCCCCATCTCTTCCATTTCTCTTTATCTCTCCCCTTTCTCTTAATCTTTCCATTTTCTCCCCCTTCTCTTTATCTCTCTTTCTCTTTACCTCACCTTTTTCCTATCTCTCCCTTTCTGTATAACTCCCCTTCTTTTTCTCTTCTTTTTATCTCTTCATTTCTCTTTATCACTCCCCTTTTATCTATCTTTGCTCTCTTTATCTTGCTATGCTTTTTCTTTATCTCTCCATTTGCTCCCCTTTTTCTATATCTATTTTGTTCTTTCTTTTTACCCTTGTTTCCTTATCTTTTACTCCTTTCTGTGTATCTCCCCTTTAATTGTCCTTTAGCTCTTGTCATCTTTAGCTCTCCTCCTCTTTATCTCTCTCATTTTCTCATTATTTTCATTATTATGTGCTCTTTTCTCTGGCTCTTCCCCTTCTCTGTGTCTTTCCCTCTTATCTCTCTCTCTTGCGCTCGCTCTCTCTCTCTATACATATATTTTCTCGCTACTCCCCACTATCTCTCCTCTTTATCACTATCTATCTTTCCCTTTCATTTAACTGTTACCAGTTGTGCAAGCATGAGGCCTCACTGCTCTATCTCTGTGCATGCAGCTTCAGTGCTGAGCACCAGCATATTAAGTCATATCCTGGTGATCAGCATTTATAGCCGGTACGCTTTGTGAGGGAGCAGGGAAACAGAGGTCTGTATAAACTATAAATACAATCTATGATCTTCCCAACTAGCCTTGGTCCAGCAGTGGTGCTGTTGGGCATTTCAGTTGGGGAGCACATGGGGTCACAAGATTTTGAAGGAGGGGATGATCCCTTCTGCCCCCCACTTATTAAACCAAATGTTTGTTGCCTTTCTATCGGAAATTGAAGGTGCATCCCCCTTTAGGGAATTGATTCTAAGGGTCAAGGAGATTGGAGTTTTGGAGGAGCTGGTTAAGTCGGTGTTAGAGAAAACACTGGCCTACACTGCGACTTGGTTTGGATAGCTGGCGCTTACCACAAGACTGACTTTGCTGAAAGGAAGTCCTAGCCCTTGAGCATACTGACCATCTTTATGTGGTCTCCATATCCTCTTCCCTCTCTCTCTTCTGTAATTTTAAATTTCCCCCTTTTATCTCTTTTTTTCCATACTTTTTTGCATTATAAAGATATAAGGCAGGCTTGCATTTCCTCTCAGTGTCGGAAGGTGGATGTTGGGCAATTGGCATTGCTACTTTATTTAGTTATTTATTTGAGTATTTGGTCGTTCTCTTATATGCCTATACATTTCTAATAAACTTTGATTTACAAAAATAAATTACTGTATTATCATAAAAAAAAAACTAGAATAATTTTGAAACAGAAAACAATACAATATTTTTGAAAGCTCGTTTTCAAAGTCATACAAACATATGGTTGGAATCCTCAGAGTGTGAGGATCCGTCTGTAGAGTCATGATTAGGAGAGAATTTTAAGTGACAGCTGTTACCTTTATTTTTCACAAGGAGCACATGCACTTTAGAATGCTTATTCCTCTAAACACCTTTACTGTCAGTTTATGGGAGATGGTGTTGAAACAGCTGTTCAGAGGGCAAACAGTTAACCCATTCTCTTAAAACTTTTATTTCTGGATTAAAATAGGAAACTATTCAGATCATAGATGGTGTGTGAGTGAATTGTCAATAGACATTTCTATGCAATGGGCTTGTTTGAGTTAATGTAACTCAACGGTTAACATTATTGAAATGTTCTTTATATAATCATTAAATCTTACTTTTGTATGTGATGGTTTAAATTGAGTAATGTTATCCTTCACATTGACCTTTTTTGGCTAGCTGAGTACCTGGAAAAAAGAGAGAGAGTATCTGCCATTCCTTGTTATTTGAGGGGTTAAAAAAAGACCTTAAAGGTGTCTATAACATAGCATATAATATAGCATTGATAACATCTGACCTGGTTTTATCTAATTTTGCTCCAATGTTTTTCTTTTATCTGCAGACGTGGATGCTGCCATTGCTGCATGTGATATTTTTGTGACTTTCTGTGCTTAAGCACCACACTGAGCAGATCCTTTGTGGCGACGCTAATGGAGTCCATTGCTCCATAGTCTTTCATTAGTCCACAGGTAGTATGATAAGGAATAAGAGTGTGTGTCTAGTAGATTGGGACAGGAACACATACAAATAACTAACATGCAGCTTCCTGAAAACATTATATCATCCAAAATCTAGAACTGTTTTTAAAAAGAAAACAGCACAATATTTTTCAAAAATGCATTTTTTATCTGATTCTTGTCAATAAAAAATAATTGGAGTTCCTCTTTAATGGCAAAGGTAAACCAAAATGTGTTCAGTTTTTGGGAAAGGTCAAAGGGAAAATGCAATCAATAAGACAAAAGGACATTTCATCCATATTTTAAAAAAATGGTGTTAGATGTTAGGAATTTATTTACAATAGGCAGGGTGTAGTCAAATCTTCAGATGAGTTGAGTCTAAAGGGGCAAACTTGAGCAAGTTGGAAAAAAAATGTTTTCATACCTACTGTACTGTATTTTGACCCAGGCATATATACCAGTTAGTATGTAGCTATGTGTATGACTTATTTATAGCTTGCCTGCATGTCACTTGCCCTGTAAATAACATTTACACTGTTAGCTACCCCATGCTAAATGTTCTCATGATTCTATATACTGCCCTCTAGCCGTGTAAATATGCTCCAGAGAATGCTATGTGTTTCAGAGAAAGAACCATTTGCATAATTGAAGTGTTAGGTGATTTTTTCCACACAAACATTGACACCCCTATACTGTATTTTTTTGGGAGACATAGGCAGGTACTAAACTATGCATGGCCCAAAAGTATTACTGAAAGTTTTATAAGCACATAATATACATAATATACATAATAAATACAATACGTAAACTTAAGTAACTTTATACTAAAGGTAAAGTTACATGAAATATGTTAGAGGCATTAACACAGTTTGCCTCACTGATGGTCTAGACTCTAGATTATTGTGTACAGTTCTGGAGGCCCCATCTCCAGAAGGAAAGGCTACTAAAATGGTAAAAGATTTACAAGATAACATTTTTTAGTAAAAAGTATGAGAGGAAATAAAATATAGGGGATGTGTAACAGAAGCAATTATATCATTTTATTAAGGTACAGGATTGAAGTTTGTTTCAAAGGAGCGGAGATGTTAGAACAAGATGTCATAATCTTAAACTAGAGGGTCAGAGGCCAAACCTGAAGCATTGGGAAGCACAACATCACACCCTGTGTCAAATCATGTAACGTATAAGAACATATCCTCATGTAGGTAGGGAGTTTTTACAGGATACGTCTTATAACACTGATAGTAGCATGATGGAATAATGCAACCCCTAAAAATTTGGTGACTCTGTCCTACAAGTGCTGTCATTCTGCCATCTACATGGTTAGGCAAAGGTGCTATTCTAGGATCAAATCCAGGAACCATGTACAGCACTGGTGTGCTCAATAGGGTGACCACACCGACCATGCTTTCCAGGACACAAACTTGGCCAAGTGCTGCTCTGACGTTGATGAGATGTATAGCTGAGTATAGCTGAGTAACGTATCCACTTCCACAGGAGTCACCCTAGGGTTAGTTGCGAATGGGTGCAGTATTAATTTGGTCTTCCTCCACCCGTAAAAACACAAACATGCATACATACACACATACTCCCTCTACTAGGGCCACTTACCTTAGGCAAACTCCTGACAGCATACTCTGAGGCACACACACTCACACTTTAGTTGTCTGTAATAAACCCTGTACTTAGTAACTGTAGCTTAATTGTAATTTATATATGTTAACTTTTATTAATTTAATTATTTAGACTGATTTGATCACATGGTGAATTTATATTTGTACCTAAAGTGTACTAAAATGCTGCGGAATAATCCAATAGGCCATAGATATACCTATATTTTGCAGTAGAAATATACATTTTATTTCCAGGCATTTTTCTGCTCTCTCATTCTACATGGACATGCCTTCTAGTCATATATTAATAGAAAGGTCAGTTGTAATTGGAGATTGTGAGCTTTCATCAGCTTTGTCAGATATTCCATAATGGTAGTTTGAAGCCCAGACATGTAATGTTGTGGATCTGTCACTTAACAGCAGAATGACATTCAAATCATTTTCACTGATTTAAGTGCTTGAACCTACCATTAACTGGAAGATATTTCTTGGTACAAGCACACCCTTAGTATCTACTTTCACTTGCTGGCCCTGTGAATGACAGTTACCTCTCTCTCCACTAAAGGTTTTGTCAAGTATGGTAATTTATTTGACTGTTTACATACATACACACAGTCACATGTGACTGGTGCAACATCAGTGTGGCTATTAAATGATATTAAAATAAAGACAGAGCACCGTAAGAATTTATTTTAAACCAAACAAACTGTAATAAAATACATGATGCAACCAACAAAACTTCATAAGTAACATAGTTCATAAGGTTGAAAAAAGACCAAAGTCCATCAAGTTCAACCTATATACATATTGTGTCCCTACTGTGTTGATCCAGAGGAAGGCAAAAAAAACCTTATGAAGCAGATGCCAATTGCCCCATACTAGGGGGAAAATTCCTTCCCGACTCCAAATATGGCAATCACAATAAATCCCTGGATCAACGTTCTGTCCCTATTAATCTAATATCCATAACTTGTAATATTATTGCTTTCAAGAAACACGTCCAGGCTCCTTTTGAACTCTTTTATTGAGTTTACCATAACCACTTCCTCTGGCAGAGAGTTCCATAATCTCACCGCTCTTACTGTAAAGAACCCCCGTCTGTGCTGGTGTAGAAACCTTCTTTCCTCCAGCTGTAGAGGATGTCCCCTTGTTATAGATACAGTCCTGGGTATAAATAGGTCCTGGGAGTGATCTCTGTACTGCCCCCTTATATATTTATACATAGTTATTAAGTCCCCCCTAAACTGTCTTTTTTCCAAACTAAATAACCCTAATTCTGATAATCTTTCTGGGTACTGTAGTCCTCCCATTCCCCTTATTACTCTGGTTGCCCGTCTTTGAACCCTCTCCAGCTCCACTATATCTTTCTTGTACACTGGTGCCCAGTACTGTACACAGTATTCCATGTGTGGTCTCACTAGTGACTTGTGAAGTGGTAGAATTATTTCCTTGTCGGGGGCATCTATGCCCCTTTTGATGCACCCCATGATTTTATTTGCCTTAGCAGCAGCTGCCTGACACTGGTCGCTACAGGTAAATTTACTGTTAACTAAAACTCCTAAGTCCTTTTCCATGTCAGTCATCCCCAGTGTTTTCCCATTTAATACATATTCCCAGCCTGGATTTTTCTTCCCCATGTGCATAACCTTACATTTATCTGTATTGAACCTCATCTGCCACATCCCAGCCCAAGCCTCCAACCTATGCAGATCCATTTGTAATCGTGCACTGTCCTCTATTGTGTTAACCACGTTACAGAGCTTAGTATCGTCTGCAAAGATTGATACTTTACTATACAATCCCTCTACAAGGTCATTAATAAATATTTTAAAAAGAATAGGACCCAAAACTGACCCCTGTGGTACCCCACTAGCAACAGTCACCCACTCAGAGTATGTACCATTAATAACCACCCTCTGTTTCCTATCACTGAGCCAGTTACTTACCCACATACACGCATTCTCCCCCAGCCCAAGCATTCTCATTTTATGTACCAGCCTTTTATGTGGCACCGTATCAAATGCTTTGGAAAAATCAAGATATACGACATCCAGCGATTCACCCCGATCCAGTCTTGAGCTCACCTGCTCATAAAAGCTGATCAGGTTAGTTTGACAGGACCGATCCCTTGTAAACCCATGCTGATATGGAGTCATACGTTTATTTTCATTGAGATACTCCAAAATAGCATCTCTTAGGAAACCCTCAAACAGTTTACACACAACAGAAGTTAAACTAACAGGCCTATAATTTCCCGGGTCACTTTTTGTCCCCTTTTTGAATATTGGCACAACATTTGCTATGCGCCAGTCCTGGGGAACAGACCCTGTCACTATAGAGTCCTTGAATATTAGAAATAGGGGTCTGTCTATTACATTACTTAACTCCCTTAGAACGCGGGGGTGAATGCCATCTGGACCTGGTGATTTGTCTATTTTGATTTTTTTTAGGCAGCACTGCACTTCTTCCTGGGTTAGACAGGCGACATGTACTGGGGCAGTTATCTCATCCTGCTGTATATTACCTGGCATTTCATTTTCCTCTGTGAATACAGCAGAGAAGAATATATTTAATAGATTAGCTTTTTCCTGATCCCCGTCTATAACTTCTCCCTCATTACTTTTTAAGGGGCCAACGCTTTCATTTTTAACCTTTTTACTATTTATATAGTTAAAGAACATTTTGGGGTTTGTTTTACTCACTTTTGCTGCTTTTATCTGATTTTTACATATTTTATTTTTTTCCCGATATCTTTTTAGTGCTTCCTCACTGCCTTCCTGTTTTAGTAGCTTAAATGCCTTTTTTTGCCCTTTATTGCCCCCTTTACATTTTTATTTATCCACATTGGTTTTCTCTTGTTCCTCACTCTTTTATTCCCATACGGTATGTACCTTTCACAGTGAGAATTTAAGATATTCTTACAAATCTCCCATTGAGTGTCTGTACTCTTGTTTTTGAGGACATTTTCCCAATTTACAGTGTTAAGGGCTTCTCTTAGTTGATCAAACTTTGCCTTCCTAAAGTTCATAGTTCTTGTGGCTCCTCTAAGAGTTCCCTTATTGAAGGACAAGTTATAACAACTTGTTATCTTAGACTTTCTAACTGATGCGACTGGCTGGGGTCCCTGAGATTACTGACATAGGTGTTTCTACCAGCATAACATCCCCTGCATAGTGGACACACTGCTTGTGATTCACCAAGGATCCAGCCTTATCACTCATCTCTTAATACAATCCTAAACGGTCTCTCCACTCATCCAATGATCTCTGTCTGTCCTCTCCTCTGATTTCTAGCTCTAATGCACACTCGCAAGATTCCTTAAGCATTGTCCCTATCCACTGGAATGCCTTCCCCTGGCTGCCTATCTTCCCTCCGCCTTTGGTCCTCCAAAAAAATGTTTTTCTTTAAGGACGATTACAACATTGCACATTAACGCCCTCCCATATTCTCCCATATAATCTCCCCTTTCCTAGTCCCTTTTCTGCCATACCTATACTAGTGTGGCTGGTCCATCCCTAACAATGGCACTTTTACCTCTAATCACTCTAAAGTGTCCTAAAGTATTTACTTGACAATAGAAAATTACCATATTTCCCCATGTGTACCTTAACACCTTTTTTAGAAAAATTTGGGGTCTAAAAACTGGGTGTGTCTTATACAGTGGTGGTAGATTTTGTTTTTGTTTTTTACCGGAAAGGGGGCCTGCTGCTTACCTCTCTGTTGCTCAGCAGTGTCTCTTGATCCGTCGAGGCGACACAGGAACCCAGAGGAGTCACGTGAACATCGCATCACATGACTCCGCTCCGTTCCTGTTCGTGCAACGCAGAGGGAAACAGCGGCCCCCACGGAAGTCTGTGAGCGGCACCAGAAGATCTGCAGTTCAGGTAAGGGTAGGGGAGTAAATGAATGAATATATGTGTGTGTGTGTGTGATAGCATGGATCCGTGTGTAGGGGGCACAGGGAGGCTGAAAGTGATGTGCATGTACTGGCTGCCTGAGCATGATAGGAGTGTGATTGCAGGAGTGTGATTGCTAACAATTGCCAGCAGCTAACATCAATCAAACTCATATCATGCCCAGGCAGCCAGTAGAATAACTTTATGTAATATATATTTTTTTACATTTCGGGCCCCAAAATTAAGGTGCGTCTTATACATGGGAGCGTCTTATACTTGAGGAAATACGGTACTATTCTATTACTATTACAATACATTATTGCCTTCCATCCCTGAATGTACCCTTCTAGTATCAAGGAGTTAAGCTTCCCAAGCCCTTTGTAACTGGAATATATATTTACACAAATCAGTGTATACAGATTTTAGTTTGATTTTCTGCAATAAAATAACCTTTTGCTACATGTTTGATTTTCATGATTTGTACTGTTTTTTTCTTTGTTTTTGTTTTTGGGAAATTTGACAAGGGGGAATAGAGTGGAATTATTGTATTTGGATCTGTAACAAATGGATAACATCACCAGGAATCTGAATTCCTAAGTGGTCATGTTACAAACCACCAGATTATTCACACAAACCAGAGTGGCAACTGAGATGTTAGGCTTACTAACCATGAAATACAATTGTTTTCTTTATGAAGATATTAATACTTGGTTCTATCGATTAACATTCCTTTAAACAATATAACACCTAATATTCCGCACATATTTACTGTCTATCATATTTCAAGGGGATCTGCTGCATTCATATGTTTCAGTATCATCATATTTAATTGTTAAAAGCACATATAGCTTTTGCTTTTTTGATTAGGGTAATTGGGAGAAATTTGATTTAAAAGTAATGGAATATCTTTACTTATGGTCACTGTAATACAAATTTTAAAACGTGATAATACGTTTGTAAAATAAGTTAGTATTCATAAAATGTAGCCTATGTTGGGAATATTGATCAAACTATTGTTTAAATATTATTGCTCTGTACTGTGTGAAGCTGAAATTCTATTTCACATGAGAAAATTGTCAGATAGCAGATTTCTATGCAATAAAAAGAAGATTCACATTAAACAATTTAGTTAATTTTTTTAATTTTATACCAGCTGGTAGTTGCCTAAGGACTAAAACCAAATTCACTCTTTAAGTGGGAAGTTTCTAACCAATAAATCAAATACAAAAAAACAAGTTAACATTTATATAAGCCCAAAAAGTAATAATAATCAAAGGAACAATATTCAAAACAAAAAAAATAAAGTTATTCAAAAGGAAAATAGTTGCCTGAAAAATAAGCTGTTTAGCCTTGTTCGCCTGGGTAAGGTAGAAATTGTCCATCTTTCTTCCATTCCTTTTCCTTGTTTTTTCCTTCCATCCTGGTACCTTTCTCTTCTGGTCCTCTTTGTATTACTTTTATCCCTTTCTTCTTTCAAGGTAAAATAAAGTGATATGTCTACTTTGAGGAGCCAGGCCATTGCTATTGCTAAACTCATTTTGTTTCAACACATTTGAATGTAGTAATAATAAAACATGATAGTTTGAGTATCTCCCAAGGTTAATACTATAACCTACTACAGTTTGCCATAAGTTTAAAATGTTCTTTTCTTTTCAGCTCCTTTCATCACTACTCCACTTGAGACTGTGGATGCATTAGTGGAAGAAGTTGCCACTTTCATGTGTGCTGTCGATTCAAATCCCCAGTCGGAAATTACATGGACACGCAATAACATTCCTATCAGGTTTGTATGTTAACATCTCTTATATGGAAACAAGGCATGTGGGAAACTGGATAATACCACTGCACTGTAAATGGCAATAAGAGATTTATATATGGATTATATAAACATTGACAAAGAAAGTATAATAAGCGTAATAATACTCCCCATCAGATACTTTTAGCACGGGTGGCAATGAAATGTAAAAAGGTTTTCCCTGGGTAAATGCCCATAATACCAATTAAGCAGAGCTTCCCTGGTGCCTGGTCCTATGGTAGGAGACACTCTAAAAGTAGTTGGCTAGATAGAGTTTGATAGACCATACATGCCTAAAAGACCAAAGGCCCCAAAAACAGCTGGATTTGAAATGCTGCCCTAAAGGACTTCTACAATTTAAATAAAATAAAATTAAATAAATAAAAGTACAACACTCTATGCACATAGATTACATACTTTAGTAAAATGTCCTATGGTGAATAAGCCATCCATAATGGTATGATGATATCAAAAAGGGGAACTGGCCTTTACTCTTTGGAACTTAGGTAGCACAAAAGTTAAAAAATAACGTCTACATAGGTTCACATACACTACACTTAAATTGTTAATTGTCACAGAGAACTAAAGCAATAGTCATGTCATGTATGTCACATGATCATACCTGGGAACTTCCCAGGACAGGCCTCCTGGAGCTCTTCCTCTCCTGTGGGAGTGGCTTAGTGAGGGGGCAGGGCTAGTGATTGACAATCTTGATTGAGCAGGGACATTGAGCAGGTATTAGCTGTGGCTTAACACCACTACCCCTGCATAGAGAAATTGAGAGGTGACCCGGAGATCCGGGAAGCAGCAATTGACATGGAGACTCCAGGTCGAGTTCCCATATATGTGCATATCTGCACCTCATATTAAAATATTGCATCCCTATGTACTGCACCCACCACTTTCAGTGATATAGCCTCTTCAGCAGGCGTGTGTTTAATGACAGGGATGGGTTGTGCCAAATGTCAACAGGCAGTCAGCAATTAGGTAAGTGAACAAACAAACAATTCACGCTGAAAAGGAGTTCACAGAAACAGCTATTTACTAAGTGTCGCTTTAGTAAAATACACCACACTTGAATAGAAAATACTGTAAACTAAAATAGCTCCCTACCTTTGGGTTAAGTTACAGTGTAGCAAAGTTGACATAGGGGGATTGCCCCGGACTGCCTTGATTTAAAGTATTGCAAACCCCTAATTTTGTCTATATTGTTATTTGTCATATGGCCACAGATAAGATATAATTAGCATTTCCATCTTTAGACAATATTTATACCCTGACAATATTTTTGCTCAAATGCCGAAGTTTACTGGCCTGCCTCTGCCAAGGGACTGTTGCTACATAATACACTGGAACATCATCATCTTTTTATAATCTAAAGTTAATATTAGTGCCTCAAAAAGTAACTATATGCAGAATTGTTCATTCTTACTAACACAGTCAGTTTTATTAGTCACTTTTTTTTCTTTAGTATGTTAGTTAAAATTTACAATATTACAAATATTTGAATATAGCATTCAAAAAGCTAAGCTATTTCATTTAAAAGCGATGAGAATTTTAACACACTTGGGACTCACTCCTTCAAACATGGTGTACATGGGTTTGATTAAAATGCACACACTCACGCAGGCTTTATGTGTGACCCCAAACAGCTGCTCAGTGTGGTACATTAAATATATGAGGTCACCACATGTGAATGCCAGTCTGGCTTGACTAGAAAACTTTTCACAAAGTTTTTGTCTTGTCTAAGCAATTTATCATTGCAGCATTAAACCACCCATTTGAGGAGTTGTAACAGCCACAGTAATACAGGGATCTGATGCCAATGCCATGCTGAGTGCATGTTTCATGCTCTTTCCAGTTGCCTGATTGACATTTGGTGGCAGACATTGCCAGTTATTGAATTTACTCATTGAGATTACTCATGATGCAGATTGGCTGCTTAATCAATGGTAGTCAATTACCTTAAAAAAGGTGGGAATATTCCTGTCACTGATTGACATCTGAAGCAGCCAGTCAGTGGCAGGAAAGTGCTGCCTTTGAAATCTATAGGAAGAGGACTTTACATATGCAGCATTCAGCAAGACAAGCACTGGAATTGACTGAAGGAGAGTACATTGCATTTAGGGAGATGCATTTGGCTGGATGCATCTTCTGCAAGGCATTTAGCTGGTGGTGCGGAAAGGCGAGATGCATTTCAGGGGATTCTGCAGAATCCTCCCCACAAAATCATTTGCAAAACAGACCACATGAAAATGTATACATATGATGGCTGGAGTGTCCTTCTGCAGGGAGAGGATGGAGGAGCACAGGACATTAACCTCGCAAGTCATCATTTTTGTTTATCATTTTGAATCCTTTGGTTGATTTGATTCAAATCAGTTGTAGCTCTAGGTTGTTTACTGATATATATTAATGGTATGCAAGTATACATATCAAAATATATTACATATACATGTTGTGTTACAGCATCGGTTTGTAACATTCTGGATAGGTGTCAGCAGAATAGAACCATTCAGCCCGTCTAGTCTGCTCAATAAATATTTTATTATACTGAATATTAAGACCCTATTATCCTGTTGTTTTCCATGAGAGAGAGTGATACGTATTTTATTTGACAGACTGAGGGAAGATTATCTATGGGTACATAGCAGTAACAATTCTTGCCCAAGATCTAGATTATGATCAATGTTGCCACCACTGGCACGACATATCTCTCTAATTAGCCCATTGAGCAGCAGTGCAGTTGGAAGCCCAACTGCTTAATAGGGCAATGTGCCGTCTGGTAATAAAACACTGGGGCTGCTGTCCCTGGACCTGCTCCCTAGACCAGAATATGACACCCAATGGTGATCATGTGAAATGAGGTGTGAATGGAAGGCCCAGATGTAGTGTCAGAGCCAGAGAAAATGAACACTATGTTTTAAAAAATAACATTAAATCAAAATAACATCAGCTGTATACGCTTTTTTAGTAATGATGATGATGTTGAATTTAGTAATGATGTCATCACAGAGTCATTTTTCATTTAGAGAAAAAAACTAATATATGGGTAGCTTTCTATTACAAATCTGAAAAAATATGTAAATATAATTGCACTAGATTTTGTGTTTGTCTTGATTCATCTTAAATGTCAATAAAATAGTAGGTTCTGATTATGTTCACCTTTATACAATAGTTTAGCAGCACAGCTGCCAGGTTTGTGATGTCTATTTATAAGTATTCTAGCAATAGCTATTATCTCATGAAATCTCTAAACAGCCGTTGGATCATTTAAACAGATGATGGACATTTTAGAGAGAATATTAAATCTCATGTACTGTAACTGACATTGCGTAACAAATTACAATAGTCTTTCACGGGTCATATTTTTTGATCATTCCGTAAATATGTCATTTTTAAATATTTTTTTGTTCACTTGAAGATATTTTTCAGTACTTGGAAGGCAGGCCTTTCTGGAATGTAGTTTTTAGAACTGGTTCTACCACAGTTTCCAAAGAAATCTACAATACAAAGCAATGCTAATTAGTTTTCTAAAATATACATGTCTGAATAAACAAATTATGTTATGATAACGTCTGCATGATTTCAAAACCAATGGTACTAACACCAGATATAACATCTCTTAAGATAATATTGATTGCCTAATATGTTATTGTTTGCAGCTGGTTCATAAAGGAACAGTGTCCAAATCACTCTGGCCAGATTTAGGATTTGTGCAATAACCATCAAGTTGACCAATTAACATTGTATAAAGGTTGTAGTCAGAATGTCTAAAAATAAGCTTTCGGAAATCCTTCCACACTTTAAGAAGAGCTACCCATTCTAATTAATTTGTATTTTATTTGAGTGGGTTGCTGGGCACAATGGATGATAACCATACCTGTGTACTCAAGGTTTGAGCCTGACTCCTAGGGTTTTTCTTATTCCTGCTAAGGATAGATTTAGATTGCTTGGTTTTTAAATTGCCAAACATATGTTGCAAAGATCTTAGAAAAGACTCTTGCCTTCAGGTTAGACCCCCCCAAAATGTGAATATTAATTAAGGATAAAAGAAAGCCTGAATATAAGACTACCCTGTAGGAATAAAGTTTTACTAGTAAATATGAATTCACATGTAAACTATATTTTCATATTTAATAAAAACTATGAAAAGTGCATTTCTTGTTTTTATTTCCTTTTAGTTTCCAACCTGCCCACCCCCTGAGTTGTCCACATCTGCCTCCAGGCTTGCCTCTCTGCCCCCTAGATATGCCTTATACCCCCCTATATGCCACTCTGTCTCCCTGATATGCCACTCTGCCTCCCCATATATGCCTTATACCCCATATATGCCACTCTGCTCCCCTAATATGCCACTCTGCCCCCTCACACTTACCAATGCATTCCCATTTTCTCCCCTGCTTCAGACAACCTCCGCTTCTATCCCACACTTCCGCCGGGGATTCTATGACTGAGCACCAGAAGATTATGTCACGCCGGCGCTCCCTCAGAGAAGCCCCGGCTGCCTGAGAGGAGGTTATCTACACGGAGGTCTGCTTATAAGACAACCTTGAATATAAGACGAGGGGTATTTTTCTGAAAAAACCTTGTCTAGCAAATGTTGTGCCAATATTCAAAAAGGGGACAAAAAGTGACCCGGGGAATTATAGGCCTGTTAGTTTAACTTCTGTTGTGTGTAAACTGTTTGAGGGTTTCCTAAGAGATGCTATTTTGGAGTATCTCAATGAAAATAAGTGTATGACTCCATATCAGCATGGGTTTACAAGGGATCGGTCCTGTCAAACTAACCTGATCAGCTTTTATGAGGAGGTGAGCTCAAGACTGGATCGGGGTGAATCGCTGGATGTCGTATATCTTGATTTTTCCAAAGCATTTGATACGGTGCCACATAAAAGGCTCGTACATAAAATGAGAATGCTTGGGCTGGGGGAGAATGTGTGTATGTGGGTAAGTAACTGGCTCAGTGATAGGAAACAGAGGGTGGTTATTAATGGTACATACTCTGAGTGGGTGACTGTTGCTAGTGGGGTACCACAGGGGTCAGTTTTGGGTCCTATTCTTTTTAATATATTTATTAATGACCTTGTAGAGGGATTGTATAGTAAAGTATCAATCTTTGCAGACGATACTAAGCTCTGTAACGTGGTTAACACAATAGAGGACAGCGCACGATTACAAATGGATCTGCATAGGTTGGAGGCTTGGGCTGGGATGTGGCAGATGAGGTTCAACACAGATAAATGTAAGGTTATGCACATGGGGAAGAAAAATCCAGGCTGGGAATATGTATTAAATGGGAAAACACTGGGGACGACTGACATGGAAAAGGACTTAGGAGTTTTAGTTAACAGTAAATTTACCTGTAGCGACCAGTGTCAGGCAGCTGCTGCTAAGGCAAATAAAATCATGGGGTGCATCAAAAGGGGCATAGATGCCCACGACAAGGAAATAATTCTACCCCTGTACAAGTCACTAGTCAGACCACACATGGAATACTGTGTACAGTACTGGGCACCAGTGTACAAGAAAGATATAGTGGAGCTGGAGAGGGTTCAAAGACGGGCAACCAGAGTAATAAGGGGAATGGGAGGACTACAGTACCCAGAAAGATTATCAGAATTGGGGTTATTTAGTTTGGAAAAAAGACGGCTTAGGGGGGACTTAATAACTATGTATAAATATATAAGGGGACAGTACAGAGATCACTCCCAGGACCTATTTATACCCAGGACTGTATCTATAACAAGGGGACATCCTCTACGGCTGGAGGAAAGAAGGTTTCTACATCAGCACAGACGGGGGTTCTTTACAGTAAGAGCGGTGAGATTATGGAACTCTCTGCCAGAGGAAGTGGTGATGGTAAACTCAATAAAAGAGTTCAAAAGGCGCCTGGACGTGTTTCTTGAAAGCAATAATATTACAAGTTATCGATATTAGATTAATAGGGACAGAACGTTGATCCAGGGATTTATTCTGATTGCCATATTTGGAGTCGGGAAGGAATTTTCCCCCTGGTATGGGGCAATTGGCATCTGCTTCATAAGGGTTTTTTGCCTTCCTCTGGATCAACACAGTAGGGACACAATATGTATATAGGTTGAACTTGATGGACTTTGGTCTTTTTTCAACCTTATGAACTATGTTACTATGTTACTATATTTAAGAAAATATGAGATTTTAAATCAAAGGTCAGTTTAATTCCATGGTAATCTAAGGGTTTATTAGCCAAGTTGAGATAGTAATATGTTTTAAGAACACTGAAGAAAGGAAAGAGGAGATGAGTTGAGTCTTAGATATTTTTAACATATCATTTGAATATATACTGAATTCATCAATAATGGAATGCAAAACTGGTATAGAAATAGACAGGGAGGTCAGGTTGAGCAGAATATAATAGGTGTACCAAACAATCTTATATCAATGCCTCTCACCTCGTCTAAGTTCCTTACTAAGGTTGCTAAAGGTTAGATAGAGCATACAACATTGGAGCTAAAGGACAACCTTGTACCATTATTAACACTAAAGAACTCAGATGGTTAAACAGCCTCATAAGTATTGGGGAGACCAGAGGGTCAGGTATTTGGTAGAATATTGCAGTGTATCCATCTGGGTCCGTTGATTTTCCCTTTTAGAGATAACCATTGGCATTTCTGACTTTGTTCAATAAAAATGGTTGGTTAAGAGATACCAACTTCTGTTCTGGGACTTTAGGAAGGTTAAGTTGTTGAATAATTCTCTAATTTGGAGATCAGATTTAGTATATTAGTAGATCAGATTGTATATTATACAATGAGCTGTAATATTTTTTTGTAAGATGTTCTGGTGCCAGGAAGGTGATTATGATTTTATTAATTTATTTTTCTTTCTTTAAATTTGTTTGTGTTTTATTCACTATTGCTTAGTGAACAATAAAATTGTTTTACTAAGCCTGTCTTTTATTGTGGCCTTTATTTCCAATTTAATAACTTTAATTACCTTAAAGAGGCATGGAGATGGGTTTATTTTATTTACATTTTTTAGTCTGTTAATATTTTGCCTTTTTGTTTCTTAATATAAATATTCTTATTAATAAAATGTATGACTTTGTACTTTTGAAACATTAAGCCCCGGGCCACACACACACTTCTGTCAAGTACTCAAATATATTCAAGATCACAGCCGTTACCAGTGTTTGGATGCGGCTCCTGTTAGATCTGAAAGGATACGTTAACTTTTTCCTGCGAAAAAGAGTTTTCTCTTCCATCAAGTAAATATTTCATTTTACCGTTTTCCCAGCTTTTTACATACGCTTGAGATGTTGTGATAAAAGCATGAATGCACAGGAACATCGGTAGGTTTCACACCATCTCCATGGTGTGTTTTAACGGCTTTCATACAATGGAAAAAAATAGGATTTAAAGAACTTCATCAAACAACATTTTGGCACTTGTCAGCAAGTTGATGTGTTTCCAATGAGTTTATCTAAATTGTGCTTGCACAGAACAGCTGAGCGGTACTTTTTCCGTTTGCTCACTGTCGACTTGTCTAAACAATCAAGTGTCCCCGGCACTAATAGCTGCAGGGTATCCTACATAAGTAAAGATTTCCCCTCAGCCTTCCCTCAATTATCCAAATATCTGGATCAAGCATGAGATGTCTGTTAGTCAAATATAATTTAGCTAACAAATTAAATGAACATAGAACATGTAATGCAAGGTTAAGATGAGCATAATTATTTGCTTAAAGTATATATGTATGCATTTATAAATCACTAATGGATTAACTTAGGTTTTTTTTTACAGTTTTCAATGAGATAAAGCGGAGATGCAACAGGTTCAGATGAAAATAAGATACATATATATAATAAATCTGATGCACACAACCATTATAATATACTGTGCATAAAACGTATAGCAAATGCAGGTTTGGTCCTTATATGTATACTAATTAACAGCTTCTAAAAAATAAATCTAGTAATGGGCACCTGTGGCATAACTCACCTTTTTCCCATCTTTATGCTTTTATTTTGCATATAATGCAACAAGTAATGGACAGTTGACACATTTGATGGGCATAAAGATGGAAACCTCAGCTGCAGAAACAAGATTTCTCTCCTGTAGGTTCCCTTTGGTGATTTTCTGATCATTCATGTTCATCAGCAGATTTATTATTATGCTTTCTATGCGTTTTGACTTTTTTGGTAGTTTTCTGTCTACACAACATGGATGGATTCCACTGAGGTTTCTTGGAGTGCTTGGAGTTCTTCGTTTTCCTCTTGCAAATGATACCTTTTCAGACTGGTTATTGAACAAGTTTACATGAATACATCATAATTCATTTTTTACAAGTCTTAAAGTTCCAAAGTTTTATTTTGCATTCAACATCTTTAAATTTGCATATTAATGACTTTAAGCACATTTAACACTGAACAGAACATATTTTTAAAGAACTTTGTTTTTAATGTAACATTTTTAAATAATGTAATTAATGTTCTAGTAATTTATTTCCAAAATAAAAGAGTACCACTCATGGGAGAAGGTAAATTAAATTAATGAGTTCACCTGACTCACCTGGGGGGTGATGTTAATACAAGGTTATATGTTCATTCAGCTGTTCATCTTGCCATACGAACATTATTCCTGCTCACATCCTGGTAGACCCAGATAAAAGAGAATGGTGACAAATAGAATGTGTTCTTAGTGGAGTTCATGATAGAAGTCAAAATAGATAGCAATCATAATTAGATATACAACCTAAAAAAGTGAGAGAGGTGAAAAAACGGTTCTAAATACAGGCCTGATGACAACAACCTGCTTGCTTTTTCTTACTGCAAAATAATCAGATATCTTGTCCTACTTTTGTGCTGAATATGACAGATGTGACAAGTCCAGCTATCTTAGTGGAGCTTAACACACCTGTAAGTGCTTCTTTGAAATATGTGGAAAATGCTAGAAGTAGAAGGTGGGTACATACATAGGTAGAACATACCACTACAAAAGGACATCATATTTCCACTCAAAACACACCAGGTAGAACCCCCAATAGGGCTAAAGCCGTTGCATGATATTTGAGCTGCGATATACTCATGGTCTATGTTTTATTTTATATCTTCTAGATGTTATTTTCTTTTATGTATTTATTTATCTGTTGAGCTCTGTTTCCTTACTCTACCTGGATCTTGGATATATTGGAAGCTTGATTCTGCAATGTTTTATGGAATACATTTTCTTATATATATATATATATATATATATATATATATATATATATATTCGTCCTATTCACTACATTTTTATGAACCTGGGCGATAAGGGGTGAGAGGCCCTCATACCTTCATGCATATGTGAGTGCACTACTAAGCAACACTAATTATTATATCATTGCAATATTACACTATTTATTTAATATCTGGACTTTTAACTGTTTTATATATTATACCAAACAAACCCATCACTTTTGAGAAGTTTTTCGGTCTTCATGTTTATGTGCGTGCACTACCAATTATATCTTTCTGGGATATCACTATGCGCACAAATCACTATTGCGTTTTTAGGGTGCATAGATTATGTACCTGCAATTAGTGAGGGGAACAACAAGTGCCTGACATCTCTGGTGATAAGTTGTATTTTACATTTGACTAACTTAAAATCAAATATGTCTACAGATTGTTTGACACACGGTACAGCATTCGCGAGAACGGCCAGCTCCTCACCATTCTCAGTGTGGAAGAGAGCGATGATGGTGTGTACTGCTGCGTGGCTAATAACCAGATTGGGGACCAAGCAGAAAGCTGTGGGGCTTTGCAAGTGAAAATGAGTAAGTGTCAATGGTGATAAAATAAGATGACTTCATGCCAGCAGTTGTTCTTTATTTAAAGCCCATTTAGCATTCTGTGAGACTCTATGTCCCATGACTTCGAAACATCAAACAGCAACAGATAATGAAAACAAATTGGATTTTCCATGTATAAATGTTATGCCTAACACAGGGCAGGATAAAACTGCTTTATCAGCAAAGAACTCAATATAAGAAAAAGCCTAGGACACAATAATATACAGTTATTTTATAATGATATTTTTATGATTACATTTACTATAATTTTTTTTAATTGTGTTTGCATTTTTTTTTGTAATTAGTTTTTTTTTTTAAAAATAGTGAAACAGTGTAGCCAAAATTTCATAGTATAACCGTTATATTGTAAATGTAGTATTTGGTTAAATATTCTCATTTGGTAACATAGCAGCAACATAGTAATTTAACATAGTAATTCAGGTTGAAAAAAAGTCCATCAAGTTCTACCTATCCTTCCTGCTTTTGAGCCAAAAAACCCAATTAAGCTATTTTTCAGATTTTGCCACTCAGGGGGAACGAAATCCGTCTTGACTCCATCATTTCTCCTTGGATTAAGGAACGCTAAAATAATAATGTTTATGCTGTCATTTATAGTCCTGTATATTCTGCTTTTCTTTTTTTCATCATTAATTTTTATTGATGTTTTGTACTTACTAGAACATAGTAACAATAAGTATACAATAAACCTTTAACATGCTGGAGGAATACAGCTCATTTGTAGGAATGATAGCTCATATTCAATTCCAAATTGATTTCTAATTATTAAATTGGCTCCATAAAATGACAAATTAAATACATACTGAAATAATATATTAACTGGATACAATATTAAGAAAAAATCTGTATTATAAAACAATCAAAATAACCAAATATTACTGGCTTGTATCTACCTTATCGTGAACCAAAGCGTTATATTACTTATCAACTATATGAAAATGAAAGGTAAAAGTAAATCTAAAATACATAGCATCTTTGGAGTAGTAAAAACCATTTATATTAAGGTATCTACACATAACTACACATAGATATTCTGCTTTTCTAAAGAAATATCCAGACCCTTTTAAAATGTCTCTATTGTATTTGATAGCGCCACCTCACTTGGCAGCGAGTTCCATACTTTTATTGCCCTTACTGTAAAGAATCCCTTCCCTTGGTGTGTATGAAATCTTTGCTCTTCCAGTCTCAGAGACATGACCTCTTGTTCTTTGTACATTTCTGTTAATGAACAGGTCACTGGAAAGGTCTTTATATTCGCCTTGCACAGATTTATACTATGGTACAATATCACCTCTGAGACACATTTTTCTAGCATATACAAATGCAACTTTTTTAGTCTCTCTTCAAAACTATGATCTTACAATCCTTTTATACTGTACATTTTTAAGCTCTCATTTGCACACTTTCTAGTTCCATAATGTCCTCTTTCAGAACAAGTGCCCAGCATTACACCATATAGTCAAGGGGTGAATCAATTCCCTGTTTGATACATGCCAAAATCTTCAAGGCCTTTGTTGCTGCTGACTGACATTGCCCACTCTTGTTACGCCTTCTTAGTAGTTTTCCTAGGGAGATACCATTTAAAGTATATGTTGCATTGTTATTATTTTTTCCCATAATGTACACGTGTCTCTTTTGAATTTAATTTGCCACTTGCCTACCCAGTCCCCAATCTGTCTAAATCCTAACACATACTAACATGCAAACTCACTCTAACATCCACACACTAAGATCATACACTAGCACACTAACTCACTCTAACATCATATACTTACACCATACGCTAACACACACCCACTCACACTAATATCTTATGTTAACACTCTCTAACACTATACTCTAACATGCACACACACTCGAACGCCATACGCTTACACACACTCACCCTAATAACACATGCTAACGCATCACTTTACATCACACACTCTTACCTTACACACAGCCAATCATTTTCTGTGCAGGCTGCTGCACTACTAATGCAGGGCCTCGTGCAGGGTGTTGTGTAACGTGAGTCAGTTTTTCATTATAAGGGTGCCTGGGTGTGGTGCGCCTGCTTTAATAGGCCCTAAACAGAAGAATTCACACATTAGTACCAGTGTAAGGGTGCCAAATCAAGATGATTAGAATCCCACACTAGCATTCAAATAGAAAACATGTAATACTAGACACCAAGACAGAAGAAAATGTCCCCAGTTTTAACAGTGAGCTATTAATAAATGTAGGAAGTCTAAAGTAAAGTTGTAGCCAGGAATCCTAAATCTATATCTGATCTAGTTTCTGTCCTAAAATGCCACTGAACTAGCAAAGCCATACTCAACAACAAACTAATAATTCTATATACTATACACACAAACCACCCAATACTATCAACAGCCCAGGCCTCCCGAGTAAATTAATCATTTTACATATCAGAACAAAATAACAATCATCTGTTCCTTAGCAGGTCTAAAAATTAGGTAAATGCAACCTAAGATGAAGAATAACAAAAACAAAGCCAAAATGGACAAGCCAATCTAAGTACACATTATAATTCAATAGCTTGTAGAACCAACTTTAGCAGCAATAACTTGAAGTAATCATTTTCTGTACGACATTATCAGTCTCTCACGTTGTTGTGGAGGAATTTTGGCCTTTACAACATTGCTTCAGTTCATTGAGGTTTGTGAAAAAATTTTATCCACAGCTCTCTTATGGTCATGCCACAATATTTCAGTCAGGTTGAGTTCTGGACTTTGACTAGGCCATTGCAACACCTTGATTTTTTTTCTTGTTTAGCCATTCTGTTGTAGATTTGCTTGTAGGCTTGGGATCATTGTCTTGTTGCATGAGCCAATTTCAGCCAAGCTTTAACTGTCGGACAGAGAGCCTCACATTTGACTATAGAATACATTAGTTTACAGAGAAGTTCAGGATCGACACAATGACTGCAGAACAAGCCCAAATCATCACCCCTCCACCACCGTCCTTGACAGTTTGTATGAGATGTTTGCTAATATGCTGTTTTTGTTTTTTGCCAAACTTGGGGCTATGTATTATGGTTAAACATCTCCAGTTCCATCTCGTCTGTCCAACAACATTATTCCAGAAGTCTTGTGGTTTGTTCAGATGCAACTTTGCAAATCTAAGCCATGCTGCCATGTTTTTTTTTTAGAGAGAAGAGGCTTTCTCCTGACAACCCTTCCAAACAAACCATACTTTTTTAATAGTACTGTCATAAATGTTAACATTTAACATGCTAACTGAGGCCCCTGTCATGTCCCCTCAGCCCAAGGCATGTCTCCACAGCCCCTATAATGCCCCCATCAGCCCATATTTTGTCCCCGCCAGCTGCTGTCATGTCCCCCCCAGCTGCTGCCATGTCTCCTCAGCCCCTCTATTGCCCCCACATCCCCTGCCATGTCCCTCAAACCCATTTATTATCCCCACTATCCCCTGTCATGTCCCCAACAGTCCCTATAATACCCTCTCTCTCCCAACTTGCCTACTTTTTTCATGAAAGACCCTGTTTGCCTGTATCAGTAGCGCCATATGTGTCATCACATCTAGCTTTCTTGATACAGCCGTGCAGGACCTGTCGTGCCCTCACAGACTAGCACTTTTGCATTAAAATGGGCCAATAAAGGGAGACCTTATGATCTCCACCATAGGAGGTGTGGGTCCTGGAGTGAGCTTTCAGGATCTTGGAGGTCCCCTTTTCTGATGGTATGAAATGACTGACTAATATGTTCATTTATTCTCACAAGCAAAGAAGCAGCAGAGTCATTTTAGTTCTTTTCACTAGTGGATTATAATATATAATAAATTAAAAACATTTACTTAATATAGAAAACGAGGGGAATAATTCTCACTATAATCACGTACAAACTTAGCGTTGTTCTTGTATACTGATGCTTTAAGTCTGCTTCCATATAGACGAATTTGATGGCAGATAAGAACCATTTGGCCTTGCTAGTCTGCCCATTTTTCCAAACCTAAGACTCAGACTGAATCAATCATTGGTCTTGTCTTAGATTCAGTATAGCTTGATGCCTATACTCTTAATGCATTTCACCAACGCCTTAAAGCCTTGATAAACCTTTTTTGGTGAAACATGTTGAAAGTAGTCACAAAAGAATTCCATTAGATTCCTTATTAGGTAGAATCCTATGTAAACAGTATACCAAATGTGATACCCCCCCAAAGGCTTTTATTTCTTTAGCTATGAAAGTTATGTGTACATAATTCATTCCGTGCTAATGATCTGAGGTAAATAGTTTGGTATTTCCTGGTATAGTTTATTGGCCTAAAAGCCGTATTTGTGTATGTTTGACAGTAAACAGTTTACAGGTATACTTTATACTCAGGCCCAGGCTGGCCCAGTGCTCTCTTAACAGCATTGTAGGCCCTGTGCAAAATCAATGCACTGGGGCCTCTATCCACCAAAAAAGAAACATGATGTAAAGCAAGGATTAAACAACACAAATGTTTGCACATTATAAGTCTTTAAACATCCAAACATTTCAACATATGAATGATAATTAATTAATTGGTTTATTCAGAAAACATCTGATTGATCAAACTAATGCACTGGGTGGTCTGCATTGCAGTACTGATATCCCAGCTGGATGCTGGTCTACTCTTGTTACCCAGCTTGGGAGTCCAGCAGGCACACATCCTACTAATGGGGCTTGCATTGGCAGGGGAGTGCCAATGTAGGAGCATGCTGCAATAACAGGGCAGCGGTGTCTCTCCAAATTGCAGGCTGCTGTTGACCAAAATGAGAAGCACATGGAAACATCTCTGAGCAACATGTGCAAACCCCGCATTGCGGGTATAGATCAAATGAGGGCTACATGGAAGCAGAGATCAACTGAATAACATATACAAAACCTGCAGTGCGGGTATAGATCAAATGAGTACTACATTGAAACAGAGATCAACTAAATATCACATGCAAACCCTGCACTGATGGTATAGATGAAATGAGAAACATACAGATCAACAGAAATGTCTATAAATAAATATCCTAGCAAGATCTAGAATTCTAATTAAAAACTGTATCTATGTATAAGTGTATGGCGTTGGAGTGGCTACTAGTGTGTCATATCCCTAACCACCATATTCATACCTCCCACCATCACCAATATATTAATCCCCACCATCATTTCCATCCCATATCAGTATCACTCCGTATTGCACCCAAATCATCCCCCTCCATCTCTATACCCAGCATTATTTCGACCTTATACACTCCCCCAGCAATTCAGAATTTTGGGTGTGCGTGTTAGTCCCCCTGTTCCCTGAATCTGTCATCCTGCCTGCAGGTCTGTGGTGCGGCCTTGCTCTGCGTGTCTATCCTCAATTGGCACAGATCTCTTTTACAGCTGAGGCCTTAAGTTTTTCATTGAGTACCAACAAAATACTGTGTCTTACATTTACTTTTCAGAACCAAAAATAACTCGGCCTCCAATAAACCTAAAACTTGTTGAAGGCGTAAAGGCTGTTCTTCCTTGCAATACTTTGGGAAATCCAAAACCCTCAGTTTCTTGGATGAAAGGAGAAAACACTGTAAAGGTAAGACATTATTATTGTTGTTTATTTGGGTATATTTTCTTATTTAACATACATATAATTCAAATCAAATACATGTAATCATTGCCATACTTTCAGACTTACCTACAGACTACAATAGAATGTGTCTTATAAAAAAGGGAAGTATTTTTACACTGGTAATAACATATCACTCAATATATCAGTAAACCTTTAAACCTGATAAAGGAAATCTCTAAGTTGAGAGTTTAGGCACTCTCAGTGCCATGTTAAAGCAACAACCACAGTATACTGTACTGTACTGTAATACTCAAAGCATTAAAAGTTATACTTTTTATTTGTAAGGCTGGATAGACGTGGTTTTAGTGGCTAAGTAGATATTCACTGTATAATTAAGTGAAGAAGTGGGTTCACTATTATAGCTGTAATAATAAAGGTTAACACCCCATTGCATAAACTGAAAATATGTTTGCTATTTAGAATAGACTGTCACAAAGAATCAATGGGAGCGCTTGCCGTGCATGGGTGTCTCCATAGACCCCAACCTGCAACGTTCACCATGCCAACGTCGGAGCTAACTGGCTGGTGGGTATATCACGTGCAGGGAGATGTGTTTGACTAAACATACTGTCCTGCAAGCAAAATAACTGAGAAGAGATGGAAGGGGCGAATGTATATGGGAGGATTCGCAGAATCTCCCCATGCATTTGCAAAAGCATGAAAATTTAAAGGGAACACACAGCTATCAGGCAGCTCAGAGTGCATATCATGGCTACAGGGTCTCTTTAATTCTAAACCTCCAAACTCATGTTAAGTTGGAATAGAAAACGTGGTCTACTTTAACATTGATAAATGTAAAATAATGCACTTGGGACATAAAAATCCCAAGGCAGAATATACTTTAGCACTGGGACACTGTTCTGTAAGCAGACAATGCAATAAAGAGTCAGTCAGACCTTACCTAGAGTATTGTGTATAGATCTGGAGACTCTCCAGAAACATTGACGCATTGGACAGAGCCTAGAGGGCTACAAAATGGTAAGTCGTTTGCAGGATAAAAATTATCAGGAAAGACTAAGGGATTTTAATATGTATAGCTTGTAGGAAAACAGAGAGAGGGGAGATATGATAGAAACAGGTATATACATAAACAGATTTATGGCTTATTTGAAAGGAGAAGAAATATTAGAACAAGAGGTCATAGTCTAAGAATAGAGGGTAAAGCCTTGCAATGTAAGGAAAATCTACTTTACCGAGAGAGTGGTAGATAAATGGAACAGTCTCTCAGCAGAAGTGTGGAGGCTATTACAGTAAGGGGATTTAAATGTGCATGCCCACTATTCCCACTAAGGACTGATAGGGATAGGAGTCCCCTAGATCAGGAAAATGGGCAGACTAGATGGGCCAAATGGTTCCTATCTGCAGTCAAATTATATGTTGTACATTCAGGTAGAGTTGAATTTCAGTTTGCTAAGTTATGTGCTGTGGAGTACTTTCAACACCAGCTTAATTATACATTATCAAGAAACAACTCTCCCCTTCTCATATAATGACCCTCTATAATAAATAGTGGGTGAGGTGAGGTGAAATTCTATATCTCAGCACAACTCGGTTGTTAGTAAATTCATTCCTTTGACCCATACTCTTATCACTCTAACCCATACTGTTATCACTCTGACCCATACTGTTATCACTCTAACCCATACTGTTATCACTCTGACCCATACTGTTATCACTCTGACCATGTATGTTTCTCTCTTTCCCTAAACAAAGAGTTTCACATTATGCAGATAGTGTATGCAGATTGCTTTTTTGAATTGTTCTTGCTTAATGGCAAGAGGCCTTTTATATAAATTCAACTGTTATTATGTGTCCTTGTCCCATTGATAAAATATAAAGTAGTGCCACTGTGGCCTTTGGTAAATCCTTCCACTATTATTGTTCAACAGACTTTTTGTATAGTATCTCTAGAAGATACAGTTTCATTATTATACAAACCAACGCATAACCAAACATTGAATGATTATTCTGTATTACTGCCAATTTGTATCATGGTAGGAGAATGCACGTATTGCCATTCTAGAGTCTGGGAGTCTAAGGATTCAAAAAGTACAAAGAGAAGATGTTGGCCAATATCGATGCATGGCAAAGAACAGCCTTGGAACTGCCTATTCCAAACCAGCAATGCTAGAAGTTGAAGGTAGGAAACAGATGATATCATTTTAATTTAATCGTACTTGTGTGTGGTCTATGTGTATTAAGATAATGCAATTGTAAACGCTGGAATGTAGAAACAAACCATGGCATCCCTACTGGACGGAATCTCATTAATAATAATAATAATAATTATTATTATTATTATATGTAATAGGTATTGGCACTTTTCTAGTGTTTCAGTAGTCACCGTAATGTCACTTGGGTCTAGCTCAAATGGAGATCCCGACACGTGCCTGATATCTTCATGTAGATTTCACGACTATACAGCGAGAGAATCAAATGAAAACTTCATGAACTGAATAATAAGTCAAAGACTGCATATTAGTAAATACCCATTTCTCAGAAATAGGCCTTTGCTTGTGGAAGAAAACAAATGTTCAAAGTATAAGGATAGCAGCACAGTTTGAGCAAAACAAATGAGAGACATATTAAAACATATTGGACCCAATAGCTAAACAGGAAAAGTGTCCATGTCCAAAATACAAAAAGAAAATAATTTTCTATAGATCATTACACTTAAATTGTCAAACATTGTCGGAACCACAATGTCACTTTTATACAGACAACGCTAATGAGTTGTCAAAGAAATTTAAAAATGGCAGGTCAGCTGATACTAGAACAAGCCAGGAAATTGAGCACAATTGTTCACCAAATGTGTCAAGTGGCTAAAGATTACAAATGTCAGGCTTAATTGATATGATACAATATTTTTCCCTAGCTGCTAAAAATACAATAGAATACAATACAGACCCATTGATTGTTGTTGTAAAACATCCGTATTTATAGGTTACCTAAAATACCTCAGTATTTGACATTTTCAGTTCTTGTTTTCATATTTTGACCAGTTTCTTAAATTTATTGTGCATACATTCCCTTAGTTATATGTATATTTTAGGCTAAAAAAGGTACATAAAAAAATCAATTTCTTTGCAAAAATGTATGTGCAATTATAGTGCGATTGTACTACAAGAAAAGATTTTTCATTTTTTATTGTATACATGATGTATTTTACAATAACAGCATTATGTTTTACTAATTGTATCAATGTTTTTAAATCATTAAGGATTATACAATATTTTGGGGTGTTTTCTTCCTCCCCCATGTGATATAATATTCAGTCGTGTCCACTTACTTGCTATCATTATTGAAGGCATTTGGTGGCCCAAAAGTGTTGCTATAAGCTGGCCATGGTACTACTTCCATAGAAACATTATAGGTCTTGTAATGAAATGACCTTTGCACATGTATAATGTTGGTGGTATCTATGCATGATGTGGGCATTATGTCTTTTAATTTGGGGGTTTATTAATTAAATATGAGTTAGTAGCAGCAAGCTTGCACAACTAAAGTCCAACTCACATATTCACTATTGCCAGCTTGGCTTTGTGCTCAAGTAAATTAACAATTAACTTGCGGAAACTCGACTCCAGTAGAGTCTTGTTAATTGAATACATACAAACAAGTTGCGAGTTTGCTAACTCAAACTTGTAACAAGAGTCCCCACTCCTAAATTTAACCTTGTATCTTTAAGTAAATAAGGTGTCACTTCCGCATGTCACAAGTAGACCTTTGATCTATACATCTCTGCACAGTGGATCATAAGATCATCCTACATCCATTATATGAACAGTTAGGGATTATGATTTTGCCATCAAGTAACCTAGGACTGGTTCATAAATAAAACAGAGTGCTTAGAATATTTATCTTGAAATAAATTATAATGTTAATCTGTTGTACCTATTGTATGGCAAGACATTTAGGCATATGCTCAAATAAAGTTACAACCATGTAAGGCGAATTCTAGCAGTCTGGATGGCTCTGAGCTTGTTACACAACACAAAGGTTGCCTATTTTTAGAGAGACACTTTGCAAATTGATTGAATTAACCTTGGCTATTGTTTTTGTTTTGTGAAAATGATCTTAAAAACATATTTTTTATATTACTGCACATATATGAACGTATGTGTAGTTTTTACATATCATAATTCCATTATCTAGTAGTAGTGGTCATTTTGATTTCCTTGTTGTCTGCATTTTTTTTCAATAGCATGGTAATATCTCAAATTTAAATATCTAGATTATTATCACAGAATACATCCATCCTTGGATACAATCCTGTTGATTTTAGATATTTTTCATATTTTTTCATATAAAATAACATTGCTGTCATACCTTGAACATTCTGGGCATGTTGGCCTGTAGATCATCCTGATGTTCTCCATATCAAAGCTGGAAGGGTGATAGAGCTTGAATGTGATGTTGGGCAATGCATGGGTCAGTTGGTAAAACTGGACATTAAGTGGGTATAGCTTAACACCCTTTCCATAGTTTACCAAACCCAAGAATAAAAATATTCCCCTGATAGCCAACACTCAGCTGACAAATCCAAAGTCTTCAGGCAAATCCTAAGTATCTATGTTAATGATTATTTTATTGATATTGGTATTGGTCCAAAATGTTTTTGTGTTGTTTATATCAAGTACATATTAAACTGTTAGCTTGTTCACTTGAGATTCTACAAGGCATCTTGATTTACACCAAAGGTACTGTGCCATTTTCAGCCAAATTGTTCTGTTCCACCGTTTCCACTTTTCAGAGAAGGCTCTTTGTGTTGCATAAACACAATAGAGTGCCTTTTGAAATACAGATAATATGTACATGCAGTAGTTGTTCAGGATTTCACATCTATGTCTTTAAAAGAACCCTGAAAATTAATTTGTACGCAGAAGAGTTATTTGTAGGCGAGTTGCTGTGAGCTGACATAAAACTCAATTTTAAGAGGGGCTGAGTTGGCCATGCATTATGCATTGCTAATGTGGTTAAAAAAACATTTTTCACCTACCTACAACTGCTATAGTGAATAAACAAAGCTTGTGTGTGTGTCTATCCCATTAAATATATAGGGTCAATATGCAAAGAAATATAAGCTATACAATTAAATCAAACAGGGGAATGCTAGTAGCCCTAACGAAATTCAGTAGAAGTAGATATAAGTGATCATCTTGAATGGGATTTTAAAGATATCTATTTATACATTGTTACCTTCTCATGCCTATGGTTGGTCTTTTTGACTGTGAATGGCATGAAGCATGGAGATCCTAGTTACAAGGGCAAGCACTAAAATTATAATAACATCCAAGTTAATATCCCTATCCCTAATACTATTTCTGGATCTGTATCGTAATCTATTTAGATTGGAATATTAGGTAATTATTTTATATATCCATTGCACAAATCTATTTTGCAGATAAGCTGGAGAACATGCTGACCCATTTGAAATAAATAATAATAGCAATGGCCATAATAGTTCCCTTTAATTCTACCATATTACATAGCTGCTGGCGTCTGCTCTCAGAACAGGGTTAATGTGATGCCCAACTTTTGTTGCCAAAATAATTACAGTAGATAGTTGACATTTCAGTGAGAAAGTAATCTTTCCAGTGAAGGTTCAGCGGAAAGAGTTAGATGTCACTGGAATGACACAAGCTTCCGTTTGCTTGGGAATGTTTGCTCAGTTTAGCCCATAGGCCAGTATTTGTTCTGAATATAGAACAGAGTTCGGCTAGAAACAGGATTCATACAGTTGTACAGGATATAAACTATCTGGTTACATTTCTTTTCTATGATTGTACAGTCAGCATTGCACCATAAAAAAATGAAAATTATTTTTAGAACCATGTGGTGCTGCTGAGTTATAGAAAGACGTCTTGTCTGCAAAGAAATTTATCAAACGCTTACGTGAAGCTCCTAATTCTGCCTTTATGATAGGTATGTACTGTAGGTAGGTATATGCTGTATGTAAATACATGTAACAATAGTTTCCAAGCCAAACTAGATTGAGACAAAATAGGTATTTATTTTAAATTGTTAATACATTTTAACTCCCATCCCTTCATCCACACTTCTATTTAGACAATGTTCTGAATATGCAGAGTATTAGACTGCAATAATAGCTAAGATAATATACGTCCACCTACTTATGTTGACACTTACTCAGAGGCTGATGCCCAGTCGGTCGCTTAATTGTGACACATTTTCCATTAGTACATCCTGTGTAGATAGGCAGGGATGATTTATAGCAAATTGTGTTTATACTCCAAATGTAGGTAGCGGTATACATTTGATCACTCATAGGACATTATCATCTCCATAACACCATTGGTAAGATATAGATTGATCCATCTGTGCACATGTAAAGATGAAGGGTAGACTATCTATTTTGGTGATTGGTCATGCATGGATTTGATGCTGTAGGTGCAATATTAATGGTAGTGTTTAGGAAGTCTGACAACTTTTTTTATAGTAAATGTATTGACACTGAGAGGGTCAAATTGACATTGATTTACTGTGTTTTGGCTTGTCTGCCCATGCGCATGGTGTTTACTTCTACATTGCAGATTTGAGACAAAGTGTTTTACGATCTGGAATGTAAAGGAGAGGGCATTTATACTATAGTGGCCCCTAAAACACATTTGGAAAACAGTAAACTATTAGAAGAATGTGATGTTTCTTTGTATTTGACTACCTAAGAAATGCTTGTAAGAGCAATGATGGTGTTAAATTATTTTGTAAAGCAAATGCAGAGTGAAAGACCAAGTCAGTGACAGGCATCTTGCAACCAAGTATTGAGTCCTAACCCCATGTTCGAAGAGCTCTGGTTTATTTGTTCATTGAATCATGCCCCACTACCTTCTTCTCTAAAATTGTGTTAACCTCCCTTTCATTGCATAAGTAAATGAGGGGTGCTGTATGCCAAGGTCAACTTATGAGCACCCTAATTGTAAACCACGTGATGGGGAACATATAGTAAGCAGCCCTGGAGACCCCAGTGGTTTCATTTTTCATGAAAAAAACCTATGCATGTGAGATATTGCTAAACTCAGGGGATGGTGTTGAGACATGGAATTGATTGAACTGGGCATGATTTGTCTGAAAAAAAAATTTTTGTGTGGTATACTATGTGACATTATACTGCTCCTTTAAATCTTTTTTTAGTTTAAGATTGTTGGTGTGACCTTGTTATCCCCATATTATCTAACAAATTACCTTGGGTGATTAGAGATGATCAGCCTTAGTGTAAAATCCATCACTCGGTAAATAAAGTGTTGAATTACTTCTGAGACACGTCACACAATTACTATGCATGTCGCAGCTGTCGCAGTGAAAAATTCTTAGTGTCATCATCATTGCTAGGCTGAAACGGAGCAGTGTAAGAACAGTGGGTTCCTTCTAAGCCTCATGTTCTGCATCATTATGCTAACCAATGCATGTGATAGTAGAATTCCTTAACAGCTGTTCCTTATAGATGTGTGTAGTCTTTTGAGTCACTTAAGAACTTTACTAAAGTTGTCATGCCTAATAATTCTGACATCACCAGAGCGCAGGATTAAACAAATATGTCATATATTCTGGAGCTTTCATATTGTATACAGTTATGTACATAGAACTTCGTCATTTGCATGTAATGAATAGAATTTTTTAAAAATACATTAGGTCATAGTGCATAAATATTTTAGAGACATATTAATTTGCTTGTACAAAATAAGAAAAGGGGTAAGATATATCCAAGGATATATTCCAAAAGGAAATATAAAAGTCTGTGTTAGCTCATATGAATGAGAGGAATGTGCCATCATGTATGGATTACACAGATGGCCTCCAATGTCCTCTTTGCCAGCTACATATCCCTTAGGTTGTTGGCTTTGAAAGAGGTAAAATGCTGGCTAACAACCTAGAATTTAATTTTTTATGCTAGGAATTTCTTGCATACTAGTGTCTGTACAATGTAATATAATGACAAACATGTTGTATTATCTCACAGCAAGGGAAATGCCCCCCACAGAAAGGAAGCAAGAAAGGCAAAAAGTAATGGTTTATTTCCAGGGCCATAGATTTTTTTACTGCTGGAATACTATATTAATATCCCAAATTAAACAGAAAAAAAGATAGATTAAATAATTCCTAAAAAAGTGTATTAAATAAGGACATTTGTCCTTATTCCCTGTATAAACCCCCACAGTCATGGGAACTGGAAACCCCAGTTTTCCAGGTAGCTCCCTCACTGTCCCACTTTTGCACATAGTGGGGGATCATGAGCTGGTTGGGGTAATCCTATGATCTCCCCTGGCTAGTCCAGGAGGTTGCAGCATAGACCTCCATTGTATATCCCACATGGCCACCTCACAATGCTCTGCAAGTACTGGGAAGTTGCTCTCTGGGCAAAGAATTGCTAATCGGATAAAGCAATGCACTGTTTACTATAGTCTTAACAGTAAGGTGAAGGATACATTTATTTTTAAATAGTAAGTACTACATGGGCTCCATGCCAACTCTCGCCACACAGCAGTCCCACTGACAGGAGCATCCCAAGGGGGACGGGTGCTCAAGACTCACTGCGCCTCCTTTATGCGCCCCAAAAGTTGCGTCAAAATAAACCCAAGTCCAGCTCACCAAGGCAAGTTGCATCATTTTGTATTTTATTCTTTATAAAGTGCCAATGAACCTGATGGGAGGATTAACAGTTTAATGCATTTCGCGCTTAACTCAGCGCTTATTTAAAGCTTAAGAGTAAGCGCGAAACATCCTCCAATCTGGTTCACTGGCACTTTATAAAAACTAAAATACAATATTGAGCGTCTTACCTTGGAGTTCAGGACTTGGATTTCTTTTGATACATTTAGTTTTAGCATCCATTATTGTTGATAACAAGTCACGCACCATTACACTGCATAATTAACAGCTACACATACATAATTAGGGGATATAAAACATATTTGTCATGCATATTGGGTTCACACATCGGGCCCTGAAAATGGTAAGTGCCTTGGTAAATAGGATTTAAAGCAAATTTTATTATATTTGTGATACAATAACTATGCCCTTACATCTGAAAATCAGGACATTTGTCACCCTGATGTAAACTATTTGATGAAAATGGAATGCAGTCATATAGCTGTTATTGAAGTCTTATGTGTCACAGTGCCGGTCTTACATAGAAACAAGAATTTGATGGCAGATAAGAGCCATTTGACGCATCTAGTCTGCCATTTTTTCTTGCTGTAAGGACTCAGACATTAATCAGTCCTTGGTCTTGTATTAGGTTCAGGATAGCTTGTTTGCATGTTAAACAGGAGGTGAAAGGAGCGATAATACACTGATGTCCAGGAAACAAGGCATGACACAGATCTGCAAAATGACTAACTTTTAAGAGGGTATTAAAGTGAACCAGATGTTCAGTCATTTACCTTCCAGGAAATTGCATACCGGCAGGAAAGCCATGACCTCATAGAGCTATTAAACCAATTTGGCATCTTCAAAATGGCCCACAAGCAAATTAGTGAGCTCATAAGTATACCATACCTTAATAACTGTATAGACAGTTTATATTTATTTTCAGTTTCATAAATTAAACATAAATGGAAATAAATATATGAAAAAATGAACAATTTCTAATATAAACATTCCGTTTTGATAAGCGCATCATTGACTTGAGTTTCAAGCATTACTTACCATATATATATATATATATATATATATATATATATATATATACATATATGCCTGTCTATATTTGTATATATATGTGTATATTGAGAAGTCAGGGTGAATTAATCAGTGACAGGGTCAATGTGTACATTTGGTAGTAATTTTGTTACCATACAATTGTAATGATTTCATGATGACTGCATTTAAACTATATATTTTTACAAGCCAAACATTTTCCTTTCCTTTATGGTGTAGTTTGAAAACTACAAAAAATAATTAAAATCTGAATCATTTCACAAAAAGTCATTTTGCTTTAAAATGTGAATTGTTTTAAAAAATAACAATATTGTCTATTGCATAATATATACTAAAATGGCATTTGCCAGAACATATAGATTGTGTCTTTTATTTTAATCATGAATTTTTATTAGTGGTTGCCAGAATTTTGAAGGCCCCAGAGTCTCACAACGTGACATTTGGTTCAGAAGTGTCTCTGAGGTGCACAGCAGCAGGCATTCCTATTCCCTCCATCCGCTGGTTTGAAAACGGAAAAGCTGTAAGCAGTACTTCATTTATATTATTTTTTCTAACTATGTATTTGTTTCTTGAAGAATGAGTCCAAGTCAGTTTACCTTGGGTGATGAAAAAGCACGACCAATGTGGCTAGCAGCGGGGGTTGTCTGCGTCCATCGGCACCGGTGCGGGGAACTCTGATCTCTGACAGCCGGGGAAGGTCTGCGCAATGGACGCAGACAACCCCCACTGCTAGCCACACCTCCTCCCGGCTGCAGCGTAAGTTGTCTACGAGGAATCGTTGTCTGCAGAGTCATGTTACTTCACATTAAGTGACCCCACTAAGCTTCTGCCTCTGCAAGCAGAAGCATCTGCAGCTTTCCATATTCCTTCTAATAAATTATGCGATAGATGGATAGATGGATAGATAGATGGAAGATCCCTCTGGAAGCTCACTCGGTTATTTTTATGTTATGTACTTTCAAGTAGGCAAATGCATATATCATTAACATTTTATGAAGGTATAGTTATTATTTTCGTGACTATTACATAAAATTAACCCCAAAAAACACAAATGTATAGTATGGGTTCTGTAACTTACATTTGCACTATATATTTCATTTGACCAGGTTTTACCAGAATCTGTGGAGGAAAATATAAAGGATGGAGTGATTTTCTCCAGGTTACACATATATGCCACCAGACCAGGACTTTTTACTTGTATGGCAGATAATAAACATAGTGGAAGTTTTGGGACAGCGAAAGCTGCAGCAACAATCACTATATCGGGTAAGCTGTAAATGCTTGCAGTTCGTACTCAGGTTGTTTGGGTGAAATCACGCATGGCTTACTTACTAACGTCTGTGTACCCCCTTTCTTTACCCCTTTCTCCAGGACAGGATGCCACCCTTGTGCCTGTCCATGGAACATTCTAGCACTGTTTATTTTTCTGCATGCGCAGTTCACAAATCAGGCATTGTACATACAGAACTGCAACAGGCACATCAGTCAAATTAACCCTTAACTTGACTGAAAACTTAACTTTTTGGTACATAGACCTATTTGCCCATACTTTGTTTCTCTCGCTGGGTGTTTTACAGTCAGTCTTTCAGTCTAGTAGCACATGTACTCCTCTTCATTCACTTCACTCTCCACTTCTTCACTCTATCCCCTTACTTCCATCCTCTTTTGACTTGCTACGACTCTAACATTTGATCTGTTTATTCGTTTTTGACCACCTACAATGCTTTCCCACTTTTAGAGTCGTAGACAAATCATGGCACCGCCTGCCATGCAAGGATGATATTTGCTTGGAGTTGTAAATAGCTGCCCTTAGATCACCAATGCTGCTGTTATACACCTCTATTATTCCACCTCTCTCTTCTCGTGCTCTGTCTAAATTATTCCTCTTTCTCATTCCCTACTCTGTATCTGTTTTAAATATCACAAGCGTAAAAGCGTAGGCTTGCCAAGGGAACTTGGGTGTAGACTGACTGTAAAGGCCATCCTTGAAACTGACTTTGTGTCAGCTGTAGTTGCGTTAGGATGTGACTTAATGCTTCCCGACTATGCCCAAACTAATAATAATTCATAATCCAAATTAACGATTTCACATTACGCCCAAACCTTTGGCACTATAGAATAAGACTAAATAATATTACACTAATGTATCTAAGATACAATTATTACATATTTTTATAAAATACATCTTAATAATGACATCATTAGAACTATAAATGTATTTTAAATAACCTGGATTAACTACTCCATAGTATTCTATAACATGAATACTTAGTTATGTAGAATAAACTAAATACAATAATTCAACTAATTCAAGGTACGACCATTTTTTTTATTTATTAAACAAAAATTATTGAATGTATATATCCAAACTATAATTTAAGAATCTGAGGTACTGGTTACAAATTATTAGTGTTATTGTTTTACAAACAACAACAGGGAGACAATAGATGCATATGTTTCAGGAACATAAATGCTTAAACCAATCATATCAAATATAATGTATATTTTATGTGTAATAATATAATTCATAATATGCCTAGCTGGAAAAACATGTATAATTATTTAATGAAATTGTACAAGTTAAAATCACGCCGCTGGCCTTTCTACAGTTTCTCACACATCATAAATATAATAGCTCATATCCCCTAAACTTCGCCTGCCCCCATCACCTGTCTATACAGGGCCAACTGGACCCTAGATGTAATCTGACCGGTTTAGTTTTATAGAAACTCAGTTCACAGGGTTATTGGAAAGAGATGAGTGCTGAGTATGAATGTACTAATTTTCCTTTTCTTTTTCTCACAATGCCTTCTGTTTGTGACTGGGCTATGTCACTTTCCCATAGAATGGAGGTAAGAACATTTTAATTCTCAATTTCTGTTACATATGTTTTATTATAATGAACACAGATTCAAATATCAAATCTCTATGCATTATTCAATTAACTCCAATAATTTACTTGTATGATCTTAAATCCCTCCCCTGGAACCACTCATATATGACAAGCTTAACAATGTTAAGTCAAGTATCGTTTTTTCGTACAATTGGTTGTAAATTTAGTACATGCTTTATCTTATAGGATTTAAGTCTAAAAGGATTTTTTTCCGGTAACGTTGCCCCAAAAGTGCTCGCCCACCTACTCTGCTAAATTTAAGTTTTATATCTAAATGCAGCATTATAGATATCATTCATATGACCACTGAAAGAATATCCAGACACAAAGGTATTCTTTTAAAATGATTCAAAAATGATATTAAAAAAAACATAATAGGCAATTTTTATGCCTAACCTAATGTTTAATGTCTAGTTTCCAAGCCCCCCCCCCAAGTGGCCTTCTTTTTTATCAAAAGCAGGAAGGATAGGTTGAAGGGTTGAAGTAAGGTCTTTACCATGTTACTGTGTATACTGCATGCAATTGCCTATGGTCAGGTCCATTACTTTGTTAGGTGTTCTAGTTAATAGGATAGTTTGCTTTGTGGTTAATGCCCCAGTGACTTCAAAAGATTTCCATTCACCATGAAAGCTGAACATGCGAGGGGTTTTCACCTTGAGGTATTCTCTTAACCCAACAGAGGAAAGCTATACCTAACTACCTGATACAATTAACCAGGCCCACTAACCTCTTAGCCCAACAAGTCTCATTGGTGCTGAGTCTGGGAGATCCCAACCTGCAGGTAACGTATAGAAAGATGGAGACTCAGCTTATCAGAGTCTGAATTTGCCAGGCTCTCCTGCTCATAGTGCAGTTAGTGAATATACCCTAAAACCCATAAAGAGACACCAACTGGACAACAATGTGGTCTTCTAGGTGTCCTTATTGACCATATGGATCGGTTTATCTCTTTCAGGTTGTTATAAGCTTTGTATTTGTTGTAGACATTATATAAATCTGTGAATACATAGTCTGTTGTCTTTTTTCAGACTGTACAAAGGGGAATCAGGGTACTGCAGTACATACAGAGGCAACACCTGTAATGGTATCCTCCATAAGGACTCTCTGGTTTTTTTCAATTCGTCTAATGCTGATCCAGAAGAAAGCCAAGAGATGCTTGCACGGACAGCCTGGTCAGAGCTAAAAACAGTCAGCCCCCTGTGTCGCCCAGCTGCTGAAGCTCTCCTATGTAATTACTTTTTCCAAGAATGCAACCCAACTGGAGAAGGACCGGCTCCCAAACCAATATGCAAGTGAGTCAACTTTAGATCAGACCTGGAGTGTGTTACATTTTCACAATAGTAAGAGTTAAAGCTGGACATTATATTATTTATGTGTTTTAGTAGTAATAGATTATATAGTTATATAATTTGTAAATATAATATATTAGACATTAATTATTCTTATTCGGGGTTCCACATAAATGAGCTGTCTCGTCAGCTCCAAAACGCCCTTTATCCTTGTCAGTTCTGGAAGGTCTACAAGGCATTAAATAAACTATTTAAAATATTATGAGTAGCCAAAACAAGAGGCCTTAGCATTAATACGATGGTGAGTGCATTTATATTTTAATGTTGACAGCTGCTGTTTGACCTTCATAAAATGAAGTGTTGATGTCAATCAATTGTGCAATGGGCAGGGTTCCACAAACCACTCACCTAGTTTGTAAATGAGAGCAAAATGGTCAGTGTAAGCATAACATTATAAAAATATTTGAGTCCTCAGTTTAAATATTGGGCATGTTTTGCAATAAATGCAATTGGAAGTAAGGTAAGGGCTGGCACCTTCTGGCCCAGTAACTTACATGCGCCTTTACTCTAGCATATACACACATGTACATACAAACACACATACACACGTACACACTAACCAAAACACACACTCTAACACACTTGCACATACATGTGTGCACACACTTACTTACACATAAACATTCACACTAAAACATCCACCACACCATCACACCTACTTTCCTTCACACCTCCACAGGTTTACCTTTTTTATAGCTTCTCATATACAGTGCAAGAGGCGCTTTTATTACCACATGGTCACATAACAATGCGTCATGTGGCTCCGCGGCATTCTCATGCCAACAAGTGGGCCGGTCCTGGACTAGCCTGCCCCTTGTTGGAAGGAATGTTTGTAGAAGAGTTGTATGGAACAGTTGAAGGTTCAGCCCCCTCACTTCACTATTCATTTTAGTGGCATATGTCTTCAGCAAGAGTGATTGAGCTGCATAATTTAATTAGTGACAATATCTCATATATATTTTTGTTTAAAGAAAGAGTAGATAGTTAAATGTCAGTAGAGACATATTATTTTGTACTTAAGGCAGTAAGTGCATTGTTTTTTCATCCACTTGTCATTATATATATATATATATATATAATGTGGCAAATGATAACTACAATATATATATATTGTAGTTATCATTTGCTACATTGTCATCATTATTCTTTAATCCAGGATGGTACATAAAGTCTCTAAGGATGGAATAGAGGGTCGGGCTGACTTTATGAGACAGTATGTTTCCCTTGTGCACAGATTTTCTACACCATTTCCTGCCAACAAGATTGTATCAGTCTTCCACTCCCAAATCTCTTAAATGACTATGATATTTTCAGAGTAGTTAAAAAAAAACAAACAAACAACAACAATTCACCTACTTTGCATAGATTTAGGATCTCTTCAAACAGGAATAATATTTTTTTTTTACTTTGGGGCTACATACATATATATAATAGCATGTTATCTTTATAAAATTATTCTTTTAATCTAACTCTTTAAAACAGCAACCTATGATACTTGGTATATGAGGCAAACCCAAACCAATATATAAACGAGTAAACTTACAAAAACAACAAATAGTGAGGGACACTAAAGTCACTTCTTAGGTCTTAAGGAGAGTCATCTAGGGTAATAAGGCTTGCTGTGATATTTGTAGGTGAACAACAGATACCCCCAAATATTAGATTTTGGCCCTTGCCCTAGGAGCACATGAAAACTTCTCATTCCTCCACAGTCTCCCTCTATCTGTGATTGGAGGTACTTTAAATGTCAATTTCCTGTACCTGCTGCAGGCTTCATCAAGGTCTTGGACAGGACCATCAAAACCTGCCATATATTTCATCAAGTGAAGAAGGTGGAGCATTGGCCCACCCAGCTCTCCAACTGCTCTCTATCCCATATACACACGATTTGTGCAGCACATGTGCATAGCAAGCAATACTGTTATGTATCAATGCAAAATGACAGTAATCATTTATAATAATTATTAGAACTATTTCTTTGGTGACTATGGGGATTGCTTCAAGTTTAGAAGCCCAGAGTGTTGTTCATCTGGCAAAGTTAACTTCACTCAGTACACGTTCCCTGTAGTCCATGAGTCCTAACCCCAGAAGCAGTGTCAGTTGGCAGCAAACTAGGTATGCATACCTGGTCAGCAAATTGCGCTGCAACAGTATATTCTTGCTATGATAAGCTAAGTATACAGTTATTTTAGTCTGCTTTTTTTGTCCAGTGTGTGATGAATGTCCCCCATGGGTGTTAATAATCTGCATGAGCGCAGCTTGCCCTGTACAAGATTACCAGGGTCTGTCTGAAGTAGTGTGGCTTCCTAAATGCCCCTGTTATAAACAAGTGACAGAGATCATACTTAAAGGGACAGTCGAGTATAGATTAGTTATCTCTTTTAAACAAGCTGACATGGCTGCTGAGACCATGAGTCAAATCTGTTCCCACACACACCAGCCGAATACCCCTACCCAATAATGACATAACGTACCCATGGGGTGAAGGCAATGGCCAAGGGTTTATTAACCATTTATTTAATGACTGTTAGCAGAACATAACTGGAAAAACAACAAAAAAGCTTTGGGGCTTATGACGCAATATGAAGATTGGATGCCAACAGCTGAGGCACAAATTCCCCAAAAATATTGTTAACCGTCCAAAAGCATGCTGTATAGGCAGTAGTGTGATGAAGTCTGTTTATCACGTGTATATATGAATATATGCTGTGTTCTTGTAGCTAATACTATGCACTAACCAACATAAATAGTTAGGAAAATGCTGTTATATTTGTGTAAAATATTAAGACAAAAGTTAAAATATATGATTTAATAAGAAGTCATTTCTAAGGAGACGACTGTAAATGAGGTGTAGTAGTCAATAAATCTATGTAACACCTAATTCAGTGATATTTAATATAGTGTAGGAGTAGTATAGTGGCTTATTTCTTGTGCCGCAGTCCACGGATGTTTAACTGTTTCCCGTACACAGTTTTTTTAATCCTCTGTATATGTGCAACTTTTTTTTTTTTTTGTGGATGCTAGTCTGAGGTTTGTAAATCACATTACGATTATATGTACTTCATTGACCCACTGGATAGAAGGGTTTTTTGGGGGTCATATTCTAAAATGCATGATCACTATTTCAGAATTAGTCAGGGAGGGCAATCTCAGACAGGTCGTTTCAGTCAAGCCTATGTAGGATTGTATTGTTACAAACAACGTCTTGTATCCCCAGGATACTAATAATGCACAGAAGCCAGAGCTAACCCAAGACAAAAACATAAAGTGCTTTAGCATAAAGCAGCTTTAAGAATGTTTGCACTTCTGTTTCCAATGTCTTCTGCAGCCAAGACGATTCCGTATGCATTTGCCCTACACTTCTGGATTGACTATTCATTTAAAACCATTGTAATATTGTTTTGTGATCGGTGTGAAAAACATGAAATAGGAGGATGTTCAGATGAGTGTCTACTGTGCCCAATAGACACTGGCCCTAACAACAGGTCCACATTTGTTATTACAATGTGTTAAAAACAACAACAGATGATGGTACAGTAAGTGCTAACTCAACAAATGTTTAATAGGTGCCAACAGACAAATATATTCAATATGCAAACAGCCTTTTGAACTTATGGGCCTACATATTACATTGTAATATGCAATGCTATTTTGGAGTATTTAAAATATTATATTTTAAATATATATATATATATATTTAAATAACCTATAGGTATACTTAAGGACCTGAGAAATATAGGTATAGCTATTGCACTAAAATACCAGTCAAAGCACAGTCAATTTACATAGGGGAAGCCCTGTTCCTCCATATTTAGGCTTTTGAGTGTGTTATGTAGCCTTAAATCTTACAAAACTATATGTATAAATAGCAAAACAATCATGTTTATGTTTATGTATACGTAATGGTAAAGTTTAAATTTAGAACTCTACTACTTTAATCATAAACAGTTTTCTACATTGTATTTAAATTGTTATTTTTAGTTTGCAGACTCATTTGTCTTTCTATACTTGTGAGAATTAAGGTTTTGTTACACAACTGATTGATGAATAGTCGGCTGAGACCGAATATCATTGACCATGACTTTTATGCTTGTTACACATGTGTAAAAATGAAGAGAGAGAAACATTACGTAGGAAACTCTAGAGACCTAAAGGGATTGGATGTGCCGAGAGCTGTTCTTAAGGGCAGAGATTAGCTCAAGTATGTAACAAACACCAGGAATCATTCTTGTTCATAGCCCAGACAAACTTGTTTGACATAAAAGGTTGCATTACAAGCGAAACATTGTATATTTAGACAGGTGTCAACTGCTCATATTGTCCAAAAACTATAATTGATGAAGAAAATTAAATATAAAAATTACATATACGAAGAAAACATGATGAATGAATATCAACATTTGTTAGCTGCCTTCTGCCTTGTCATTAGATATCTTATTTCTACTAAAGATTTTGCCATTCTGTTCTTCATTCGTTCAGTAGCTGATCCACCACACACTATCAATACAATGCGTTGTGAGGTCTAGCAGGAGATCCCCCCTCAAGTCCTCTTAAAAACGGTGGCCGCTACATAAATAATGCATTAAATATTATACATTACATTTTCTTCCTCCATGAGGCCTTCAAAATGGTGTCACTAAAGAGGAATTTAGCAGGGAAGCTGAAGAGTTCAACTCTTTGATATCATTATACATTATCAAGGGCAAAACCCCTGTGAGCTTCTCCTACAAGAAGGGCTGAGCAGGCTTTTTATAATCATGAGTAATATGTGGATCTCTTGAAGGTGTCCTCACCGATTTGATTCTGATTAATGCACGGCCTGCCCAGCCCTTCTTACAGGGAAGCTCGCTGGGGTGGACCATTTATAATCTAAATAGTTATATCAGGAAGTTGATATGTTCCACTCTTGTGCAAACTACCTCTTTAGTGAGAAGATCACAAAACGTAAAAACAAGATGTACCATAATGGTTGCATCAATGCACACCTTCTATGTGTGATTGATTTGCAGTCAAGTAATACCATTACATAAGTTATGGTGGCTAAAGGTGACGGAAAACCCTTCCATGTATAAAGTGGATATAGAGGCAAAAGGTGATAATTGTTGACCTTATTTGCATGCGCCTACCCAGAATCCCTTGTGGTTGTGGCAGCACCATGAGATTTCTGAGGGAAAAACAAGCCTTCTGGCTTGTCTGGTGTCTGTAGATGAGTGTTTAATAATGCAGTCAAGTAAAGTATTTTTTATTGGTAACAGTATCATGTGGGATTTGTTAATGGCATGGCAGCTTTCTATGTGAACGGCAGCAATTATTAAGCAGATTATAAATCTCTAGCTGGGTCAGTTATCCAAAGTAAATATTTGTGTAGCACGTTATCAATGTACCCTGTCTTAACTGTGCACATTTCTAAGATTACAGCTCAGTACGACTTCTTATGAGCACTAAAACTTATGATACAACATTAATCTAGAAGGAACACAGAATATGATCACTGTATGAAATAGCATCAACCCGCAATTATTAAGCATGCAAAAGTCTATGAATTTCCACCAAAAAGCATGAGCAACTTAGTTGAAGAGTGATAACGAGACCTAGTAGTATTCCAATGTATACATAATACACATAAGGTGAGTCTGTGCATGTGTTACTTATCTGAAAGGCATAAGCCTGCCGAGCAGCTAAAGGCACAATTATCTTACAGCCACTGTCGCCACGGAATCTTATACAGTTTTGTACTTACACAAAACACAATTGCATCTATACTTCAGACATTATTTTGGTTGCGTTACTGATAGCTTGCTTTCCATTGCTTACTATTTTGCAGGGAACACTGCCTTGCAGTAAAAAATCTATACTGTTTTAAAGAGTGGCTGTCGATGGAGGAAAATTCACACAAAGGAATCTATAAACACGGGTTAATGTTACTAATGCTTCCTAATTGTGAAAAGCTTCCCAGGATGCATAGTAACTCTAACGTTTGTACCAGGATTCCATATTTTGGTAAGACATGATTCTTGTAAATCAAAGCTCTGACTTTACGTGCACTGCCAAATACATTACATGGAAAAAGTATTCGGACGCCTGACCATTACACCACCAGGGACTTTTATGACATTGCATTCTAAATACATAGTCAGTTTCCACTCTTTTGGGAAGGTTTTCCGCAAGATTTTGGAGTGTGGGGATTTTTGCCAATTGATCCAGTAAAGTATTTGTGAGATCAGGCTCACAATCTCCGTTCCAGTTCCTCCCAAAGGTGTTCGATGGGGTTGAGGTCTGGGCTCTGTGTGGGCCAGTCAAGTTCCTCCACACCAAACGCATCCAGCCATGTGTTTATGGACCTTGCTTTGTGCACTGGGGCACTGTCATACGGGAATAGAAAAGGGTCTTCCCCAAACTGTTCCCACAAAGTTGGAAGCACAGCATTGTCCAAAATGTCTTGATATGCTCTACATAATTTGGGTACACAATATGACAACAGTGAATATTTTAACTATGTAACAAATACCTTATTTATTTTATTTTTTATTTTTTTTTAGAATTACAGAAGGAAAATATTACCAGTAAGTGCCCAAACTATTCAAAGTATAATTACATGTGTATTCTATGTCATCACTGTATATTTTCATTGAGAAAACTAAATTAACAAAACACCCATCTTCACTGGTTTAAAATGCAAACATTTTAGAAATGAGTTTACACAATTACTTTACAGTTTCACTGATTTGTTGAAGAATAGATCTGTATCCAAAACTGTATAGCAAAAACAGACAAATTAAAAAAAAATCTTTATTTTTACATAATGACTAAGTAAGTTTTGTGAGTGATTTATTCCATTCTGCATACGCAATTGAGAAATGTATGCTTGTTTGCTTTAATTCTACAAACAAAATTAAATGTTGCATTCCAGGAACGTGTTATAAAGGCAATGGAAGGCATTATCAAGGGATTAACAGTAAAACAGTTTCTGGTATTCCGTGTCAAAAGTGGAGTCAGCAGGTAATACCCTTTTTCCAATAGTGACCAAGACATATGCAATCTATTTAGAAGGATGTGATGCAAGCCTTGGAACTAATCAAGGACTATCAGGGCCGGACTGGCCTTCTGGGATACTGGGAAATGTATTATTACAATTGTAGATCTTGTTAGGGCTGTTATAAAATGAATTATTGGGTAACAAATGTTTTTAATTCACACTGTTTTGCAGACTGTTTAGCAAATAATTTTGCACATTTTTAGCTCTATGTATTTTAGAAGAGCTACACGTTTATTTGTCTGTTTATTTTCTACGGTGAAACAGATTTCTGTGTTTTAAAGAACTTTTTTTTTTTTTAGTAATTTATTTAAGTAAATGGTTAGTTTCATATTTCACTATTATTTAGCATTATCTGGACTATACCAGTGCTGTCCCACATGATCCAAACCTATTCCATGATATTATGGGCCATGGTTATTTAAGAACTGTATTTTCAGATCTATCTTATTTATTACTAATTAGTTTTGAACAAAAAAAATATGGGGCTGGTATTCAGTTATTTCCAGGGCTGCTTTTTATTCCCAGTCCAGCCCTGAAAACTATTCAGGGGATTTGTTTTTAAACCACATTCTCTGCTTTGCAGCTTTGGTTAGATAGGGGGTTACGTTTTAGTAATCCCACACATATAAGGTTTCTAATGTGTTATTCTAATATTAAAAACATGGTATTATAGTTTGTGCATCTGTATGTGTGTGTTATTCATTAGTTTTTATATTGTTGTAATATTTTCCTCTCCCCTCCACCATAACTAAGTGTAAAAAAGAAGGAAAATGTCTTAAATTTCCGGAAAGAGTCATGTTTTTTTCAGATAACAAGTTGTTTTTTTTTTCCTTACCAAAATCAACTATTTTAGTTACCACACCTACACAGAAGCCTACCTGAGGTTTTCCCAGAGCTTGCCAATTCAGAAAACTATTGTCGGAACCCTGGAGGAGAGAGCGAACGTCCTTGGTGCTATACAACTGACCCGAATGTACGATGGGAGTACTGCAATATACCACAATGCGGAACAAGTAATATAATTTAACATTGTGTTATAAAATAATACATTGGGAAAAAAAAAGTGCTGCAATATAAATAACTTTTTTTTATTGGACTTTGAAGGGTAGTGTGTGTATATACAGTATAGTTATATTATATTTAGATTTTTTTATAAACCACTATTTTATGTTATTTACATTTTACAGACTCTGCAAACTTCCCAACCACAATTAAAACTGTCTTTGAGTCTCCTGCCATACCTTCTTCATCGTCATCCTTCTCTACCAAGCACTCCATGATTATCATCATATCAGCCGTTTCCAGCTTTGCTGCTATGACATTAGTATTAATTGTAGCTGTTATTTGCTGCCGCCGACAAAAAAAAATAAAAACCCTAAACAGGTAAGATCTCACTGTCTGTTTCTAAAGAAAATTGGGGAAATTTCTTCTTGATCCTTTTACCATCATGGTTGTTCTGCTTATTCTTCTGGAGCTATGTGTGGCTAAATGTTAAAAAAGAAACCCAGAAAAGAAAGTGGCAAATACCAACATTGTAGAAAACAATAAACTAAAATATAGGGGTTTTTTTGTATCTTAGCTCTTTTACTAAACTAATTTTGCATAAGTATATGTTACATGTAGTTGTACCCATTTTTCAGTCTTGTAGAGTTCGTGTGATGTGAGGCATCAACTCTTTTTTATATCTACACGCTACCGTGTATGCTTTTGCTTGGTGGACTTCATCTGAGAAAGGCTGTTGACTTTTCATGATATAATTTGCTCTGCATTTTTTGCATTTACTTATGTTTTTCTTTATGGTCAGCAGAAGGAAGTTAAGGCCTCTGTTAACACTGTGTCACTAGGCATTTGGTTATGACAGTACCCTAGAGCACAATCCTCCATCAAATTCCATATGGTGGATAGCAGTGCCAGTTATTATAGATGATGAACTTTGCCACTAATGATATATCAATAAGTAATTTGCTTCTAAAAAAACCAATGGTGGTCTTCATATTCCAGGGAGACCACAACACCTACTCTTACAGCCCTGCCATCAGAGCTTTTACTGGACAGACTGCATCCTAACCCCATGTATCAGCGATTGCCTCTTCTGCTCAACCCTAAACTTCTAAGCCTTGAGTATCCCAGAAATAACATTGAATACGTCAGAGACATCGGGGAAGGTGCCTTTGGACGAGTGTTTCAAGCCAGGTAATCATGGTTTGTTTTTTATTGTGGTCCTCAATTGCTACAAGGTCTGCAGCAATTTATAATAATAAAAAACAAACTCCTAAATATATAACACCTAAGATGTTGAATCGTATATAATACACATACAAAGTTGTCAAATGTTCACTTTAAAGAACCACTCAGATATCTATAATTGCATAGCATTAGTTCAGTGCAGAACACAAAGTTAGGAACCATTTTCATTGCCTTCTCTCTTAATATTCATTGATCCCTGAAAATGATCTTACGACCCAGAGGCATCTTCACCTCTACAATCGTACTAGTCATTTGCAAGAAAACAAAGGCCTATATCGTTAATAGTCTAAATCCCCTCCTATGCATTTTAATGTCTAATAAATAGATTTAACCCTTTCAGTACTGGTGTTTGAGATAAAAAAATTTTTTACCAGGGATGTTCTACAATAGGTGCACTTTGACTGATAAAAGACCCTTTTAGTCCATTACAATTATCTGGAACGCTGGCAGCCTGATCAGCCTGGTCAGTCTAAGAGATATTACAGGAAATCCTCCATTTTCTTTGAATGAGAGTTTACTATCGTTTCTGTAAAAGTAATAAAATAGCTTCCACTCTAGACACATAACAACTTCTGGCAAATGAAAGACACAAACATTTTTCATTCTCTAGTTCTGCATGAACTGTTGCTAACCCGTGTTAAGATTTACATTATATCACTGCGTTGCCATATGTTCATCACCACGAAACTCTACATTTTTCAAAACAAGTTAAAACATCTCCTTCTGTTCCTCTTAAAATATTTATATTGTCTTATATTAAACACATGACTCTTGCTAAATTTAGTAACCTCCTGATTCCTTTTGGTAATATTTCAGCTATTCAGACATAATTCAGGGTTTAGTGCCAATGATATGTCAACCAACTGGATTCCTTTATCGTTCTTACTCTATATGTAGTCAAGGGGCATGTTTGTGCAGGAAGTTCCTGTCACATAAATCATTGGACTTTTTGATGTGAAAGTTCTTGCCAGCACAAGTGAGTGATGTAACATTACCCAGATAAAAATCAATATGATTTTAGTTTAAAACACCTGTAGACTGTATACACAAGGCACATGGTTAGATTCTGCATCTGTGGACATTATAGTGAAATAATTTTGTAGATCTTTCTGTAGGGGCTCATAATTCAATCCAAGAGTTCATTTGGACCAAAATGGGTTGTAGATTTGTATGGTCAGGTATGACACCATAAATACAACTGCACTATCCAACATTATATTTATTATTATCGTTATACCGTATTTGCTCGATTATAAGACGAGGTTTTTTTCAGAGCAAATGCTCTGAAAAATACCCCTCGTCTTCTAATCGGGGTCGTCTTCTAATCAGACCTCAAATAGAGTCTGATTAGGAGACTAAGATCCAGATCCCCCGCACCGCTGCAGGGGACCTGGATCCTCCTGTCTCACCCCCCCCCCATCATACACACACTTACCGGTGCTTCCTGCTGTATTGCCGGGGCAGCGGGTTGACGTCTACGCGATCCGCGTAGACAACGTCCGCTGCAGCCGGAAGGAGGTGTGGCTAGCAGCGGGGGTTGTCTGCGTCCGTCGCGCAAACCTTCCCCGACTGTCAGAGATCAGAGTTCCCCGCACCGGTGCGGGGAACTCTGATCTCTGACAGCCGGGGAAAGTATACGCGACGGACGCAGACAAACCCCCGCTGCCAACTCCACCTCCTTCCGGCTGCAGCAGAAGGCGACGTCAACCCGCTGCCCCGGCTGGAAGCACCGGTAAGAGAGGGCTGAGAGGGGAGGGGAGGGGAGAGTGTGTGTGTGTGTGTGTGTTAGTTAAATGGGGGTATAGGGTGTGTGTGTGTGTGTGTGTGTGTGTGTGCGTGTGTTAAATGGGGGCATAGGGCATTTCTGGAGTGGCGTTAAGGGGGCATTTAATAGAGCACTCTGCCTCCTGAAATGCCTTATACACCTATATGCCACTCTGCCCCATAATATGCATTTTAACCCCCTAAATGCCAGAGTGGCATATAGGGGTATAAGGCATTTCTGGAGGCAGAGTGCTCTATACAATGCCTTTTAACTCCCTTAATGCCACTCTGCCTCCTGAAATGCCTTATACCTCCCTATATGCCACTCTGCCCCATAATATGCATTTTAACCCCCTAAATGCCAGAATGGGATATAGGGGTATAAGGCATTTCTGGAGGCAGAGTGGCATATAGGGGTATAAGGCATTTCTGGAGGCAGAGTGGCACATAGGGGGTCAAAAGGCATACCATGGGGCACAGTGGCATATAGAGGGTTAAAAGGCATATCATGGGCCACAGTGCCATATTGGAGTGGCAAGCCTGGGGGCAGATGTGCGTAACTGGGGGACAGGTTGGAAAATACAAGAAATAAAAACAAAAAAAATATTTTTCTCAATCATAGCTTTTATTAAAAAAAATAGTTTACATGAATTAACATTTACTGGTAAAACTTTTTTCCTTTAGGGTCGTCTTATATTCAGGCTTTTTCTTTTTTTCCTAAGTTAATATTCAGATTTTGGGGGGTCGTCTTATAATCAGGGTCGTCTTATAATCGAGCAAATACGGTAATTTCTAATTGTAACAAAAGTCCAGCTGATTTTGCAGAGCTGTATAATAGGGAATGGATTGGAAATTTGGTGTGAACCCCATCAGATCCAATTGGCCAACTGACCAGTTTCCAGAAGACAACATTCTTGGAGTCTTGTCCCACTGTATATGCACAGGCTCTGTTTTTTTATTAAACACTTCAGAGTCATATAGAATTGATACAAAATGGTGCTTTCATCTTTTAATGATTTGCTTTATTTTACTCTTCCCATACTTGACACCTTTAGTAATAATTAATTGTAATACTAGTTAATTGTAATAATGTATAAATTGGGGGTCTATCATAAAAACCCTATTTCTTTCCTACTTAATGATGTAAATATTCTTACCTTTACAGCAGACAGTGCTCTGTAGGGTTCTGATGGTTTATGGGCCTACAGTATGTAAAAATTTAAATTGTCTAAATAAACAGCCATCGGTTGTGTCCATATTAATATGCTCTCTTGAAAGCAGACTGCATGCACAAAAAGTGTAGTCTGGATAATCACATCCATGGATGGTGTTCTTGTATCAAACCTAAATGTTTTTCCAACAACTAAGAATGAGTCTGGCAGTTTAATGTAAATATAATCTCTTATGGTTTTGTTTGTGGGACAGGTGCAACCAGCTGGTACATATCCAAATGATGTATGATACAGGTGACGCTGAGTAAGGCTTCATCACTGTATCATATTGAATGATAACGCCGTAAGAATGTTTGCAGCACTTCTTATTTCTTTACCACATCTAAATAAATTTATTGTGTTCTAGCAATTTCTCTGCCCTCAATACATCATAAAACATACAGTACATATATATATGGTTGCAAATAATATGGCTGAAACGTGCAGATGGCGACAGAATATAACCCAAATTAGTGTCCCCGGACTGGTCTTTCATCTTCCATATTTAAAGGGAGACTCAAGCCATTATATGCACTCGATATGATAGATGTGTGGTTCATGGCGTTGATCTGAAGAATACCCATATGCATCTGCCCCTTCTCCCACACCCCAGCTGTACTGGCAGTCAGCTCCAGCTTTGGCTCGGTAAAACTCTATTCAGACCCCCATGTACATGTGCAGCTAGCCTGATCTCAATGGAAGCGCTTTCCAGCGACTTCAAGAAGCCAATCAGTGGCTAGCAATGTCAGACAGGAGAAGGAAAGCTGCAGCAACAGGGCTGCCACTTCTAAGTCAGGTTTATTTAACTTTCAATTGAAATAATGAATTTTAGTACTCAAAGAATACTTTAATATGCATTTTTCTTTAATCCTTTTAAGCAGTGCTTTTAATGATACATTAGTAAGTTGCTTTTATTGTTCGACAGAGCCCCTGGGCTACTCCAGTATGAACCATTCACCATGGTAGCAGTGAAGATGCTCAAAGAGGAGGCCTCAGCTGACATGCAGGCGGATTTCCAAAGGGAAGCAGCACTAATGGCAGAATTCGATCACCCAAATATCGTAAAGCTGCTGGGTAATAAAATAATTTACAATTCGCAATGGACATTTTTTTACAAGGTTTTGTGACTGTTTTGTTTTTTTACATGTTTCTCTTTCTCCTGAAAATTGGCATGCCCCAGAATTTATATGCCCTATAGAAAGGCATCTTAGTTTATCTAGCAGTGATCATTCATGAACCTAGCCACTATTGAAGAACAAATTGGGACTTCATTCATATATTTTGTTTAAGAGATGTATAGCAAACCAAATTTACATTGAGCTCTATTGACCAAAGTGCGCACTTGCAACTTGACAAAAAATGCAGCAAACTTGCATGGGTTGTACAAGACTCCGAAATTCACTGAAGCCAACTTGTATTAGCACTTGAAAAAATAAAAATACAACCCGCATGCACGAGATATATCTGGGTTTAAAATCAGTGTGACTTTTAAATGCAGCCCAATGGTTTGTGTAGTGAGTTGCCGTTCCCTTAACCCCCTCCTCCACTACATTAAACAATAAAAATAAATCATTTAATTAAAACCCTATGAACCAATGGGTGGGGCTAAAAATTGTTCCTCCCTTCTCCTAACTTGTACTTGGGGATATATGTCCCTTTTCCCCTGCTAATTAGGATAGGGATAGCATAAAAAATAAACCTTATTCCCTTATCCCCATGGCTTAAAAAAACATAACAAAACTCTGGGTGCCATGAGTAAGGCACCAAAAGCGTGCCCCCTGTAATTAAAAAGTTTCACTTTTTTAAGGGCCAATTCAGTGATGATTCACGATGCCTTGGCTCCTCAATTGTCAGCATCAAATGAGCCATCCAAACAAATTGAGATAAAACACTGGTTTTGAAAATGGCCACTGTTTCTTATAAATAGACTTGTCCTAGACATAATCCAAATGTACCACGTACCAAAATATTATTCTACACCTAGCACAGAAACCTGGAATATACTATACACACACAAAGTACATGCATCTGTATAGCATATATATTGGCTATTTATAACTCTCATAGGGCATTTGCATTTACTTTAATTTCCTTTCCATTGGCCATTAAAAACAGCATCTATCACATAAAATACTTAAGCATTTCCCCCAAATCACACAAATAGCCACATAGTTGGATCGATTGAGAAATTTTTACTTTATTGGGAGGGTAAATTTAAGTAAAATAATATTATTTCTTGGCATCTTGTACAAACTGATCGAAAGGATAAGGTCTCACAAAATGAGTTATAGTGGTCTATAACCCTGAAGCCATATGATTTTTTAGTTTTCTTAAGTTAACAAAAATTCCCATCATGTAATCACATAAAAAGTATCTGTTTACAGCCTCTAAATCTTATATTTAGCAACACTACTTCGTAAACAATATGTTCAGAATGCGCACATCTGGCCCCATGGGTTTTTGTGATGTGAATCATCTGTCTTAGTATCACTGGCTCAGTTGAACATCAGCATTAATCATTTCATTAATATTACATAATACGTTTCTTTAAAACTTTGTAAAAGTACTATACAGTAATACAATGAGTAGAACATTATCAAATATGTCACATAATAAAACTAGATAGGCTGGATTTTGTTGCATATCCATTCCTACCTGAAATGGATAAAGGAAATGTGTTATATCTACCTACTTACCTTAACAAAGAACTTGTGTGGGTTCTTTTGCTAGGTATCCAGGCTAAATTGGTAAAGTGTGAATAAGTTGTATAACTGGGTCTTGTCAAACATTTAGCAGAAAGTGATAATTTTTGTATCAGTGACTTAAAATTAAACAATGTATTTCATCCTTGAAATAATCAGCTCTTTACTGTCATCAGTTGCGGTCAAATATCTTTTAACGATCATCACTTCCCTTGAAACTTCTCCAGAAAATCAAAAGTTGGCCAAATGTTCAAGAGCTTTTCCGGATTTTCCCAAAAGTCTTCTAAATTGCTTCATGATCTTGCAAAAATATAGATTTGTAAGCATGCAACAACAGGACCCTCTTCTCGTTCTGTACTGGTATCTTTGTCAAATTGCTTATTTTCACTGTCCATCTATTGTTATAGAACCATGGAATCTGCTGGCACTTTATACATAAATATAATTTAAGGTGTGGGGATTATCAAAACATACACTGAAATCATTGGCTGGTCTTTTCCTGATGTGGCATACTTTTCATTTTATGGAATCCCATAAAAAGCTTCTCCGCCGTTACATATTATGTTCACAAATCTAGTTCTGCGTCATATGCATAACTTACACATTTTTTATTATACTTTGTTTTCAAGGAATCCGCCATTTTTATGTGAAGAATAATCCATTGACAATTAGGGGATTTTTAAGGTTTTAAAGTTATTTTCTTTAGAAAAAAATGTTGGAATTTAAAGAGCAACTTATAGAAAACCAAATGCTAAATACATTGATTATTGTACTCAAAACTAGTAATAATCCTACAATTGTCATATGATCTATATGTATGAAAATATCCTCATAAATAATGTATCCAGTATTAATATTTTCTTTCTTCATAGGGGTCTGTGCCGTTGGCAAACCAATGTGTCTGCTTTTTGAATATATGGCTCACGGAGATCTAAACGAGTACTTACGACACAGATCACCACGTGCCTTAAGTAGCCTTAGTCACACAAGCCTGGCAGCAAAAGTGAGGCTGTCTGACCTGAATCCTTTGCCTCTTTCGTTTACTGATCAGCTTTATATAGCTCGTCAAATATCAGCAGGAATGGCCTATCTCTCGGAACGAAAGTTTGTCCATCGGGATTTAGCCACTAGGAATTGTTTGGTAGGTGAAAACATGGTGGTCAAAATAGCAGACTTTGGGCTTTCTAGGAATATGTATTCAGCTGATTATTACAAAGCAAATGAGAATGATGCCATTCCAATTCGCTGGATGCCTCCAGAGTCCATCTTTTATAACCGCTATACAACTGAATCTGATGTGTGGGCCTATGGTGTGGTCCTTTGGGAGATATTTTCTTATGGTATGCAACCATACTACGGCATGGCCCATGAAGAAGTAATCTATTATGTTAGAGATGGGAATATTTTGTCCTGCCCTGAAAACTGTCCATTGGAGCTGTACAACCTGATGCGTCTCTGTTGGAGCAAAATGCCAACTGATAGGCCAAGTTTTGCCTGCATCCATCGCATTTTGGAACGCATGTATGAGAGAACTGTTTCTGCTGCTCATGTTTGATGAAAATTTGAGTAGTAATGATTAATACTTATATGTCCTATTCTTTGTTGCCAAGGCAGTCAAAACACTGGAAATGGTATAAATTACCAAGGTTAGCAGGTACTCAACCCAAGATGGAGTCAATTATTGAAAAACAGTTTTTTTTATTCTCCCTATGATTATATCATTATCCAACATAGAAGTATGTTTTGGGAGATTTAATTGTCCAACACTGAAACTAATGAACAGTGATGCCTTGAGTAAAAGACATTTTCAAGCCCGTAACAAAGTTCCATTCGGTGAATGAGTTGTCTTTGGAACCTCACACAATAAAATTAACTATACAAATCTTTGAATAAGGGTCAAACTAATACTCCATTCTTTAGCGAAAACATTTGCACAGGACACCTTGTATGCTTCTGTATTCCTACATGTTAGAACAAGGTAAAGATTAACCCTGTAATTCCCCATTCATTCCTTTTTGTTTTATAAACCAGGTATGAGGCTAATATGTACAGATTGTAGTATTCATACTTACATTTTATGATGAAGAGCAAAATGGATGTCATTAATATAACAATCAAGACTTAGCCACCCCATTACATATATATGTATTAATATTTTTTTTTTATTATATAGCACCAACAATTTATTCAGTTCTTTATATAGTACGCACATTCAAAGTGTATGACAAAACTAGAATTGACAGACTAAGACAAACTAGTACATTAGATAAAAAGGGCCCTGCTCACAAGCTTATGGTCAGAGGTGTTAATAAACCCGTACCTGTTAAGCACATGTGAGATAGTTGCTAACGTACGACTCTCGTGTTATAACACCTGCTGTAATATACGCATGCATCACAGTACTGGAACTTTATGTTGAATAATTGTTGCTGACTTTGTCATCCATCTTCCACATATGATTTTAAAGCTCATTTTAAGGAGTTACAGAACTCTTAAAGACATAGTATACCCCATGTTAGTAGTACCTTGTGGTACTTATCCTAATACTATACAATTAGCATTAAAGGGGTCTCATATCATTCTTCCTCTGAAGCTCTGTTAGTTTACGCTCCATTCTATTCTGTCTCAATAATAATTCATTAGTGAATAAGTGTTAGTGCCTAAGCATTGGTAGTTCTATTGTTACCTCTGTCAGGGCCAGAGCATCCCTTCCTAATAGATTGTTAAATATTTCTTTATTTCGTATTAGGCGAGGATAACTTGGCCCTTTATCTCAGCTCATGGTTTAGTCACGGAATCGTCTCTGGGTTTCTCACTACCCACTTCACTATAATTCTTTTGGAAACTGCCTTAAGCTTCTCCCCTCCACCTGCTGTCCTAAGCCTTGGCTGAGTTGGTCTAGGCCACAAAATGCCACTGATTTCTTCAGCAGAGCATAATAGTTTGTCATCTGGGTCGAGGGGGGTGCACTAATGTTTTAGATTAAACGAAGGAGCTTTGTGTGTTTATAAACTGTAAACTACAAATATTCCAGTATTCAAATGATGTATGTTGTTCTTTCCCAATAGTTATTCAATTGCTTATTTCCACAAATATATGCCTTGAATCACTATATTAAATGCTATTTTTTCTTTTTTGTTTTTCTTATGCACAATGTAAATTGTGAATATGTTTTATTAATAAATAGCTGTTATCTATTGTGACTTCTTCCACTTACTTTAAAATAGGGCAGTATATATATATATATATATATATATATATATATATATATACTTACAGTTATACATTATTATTTGCATCTGTATTATATATAGTAGTAGTAGTAGAAAAACTAAAATGTAACAAATTTCAATTAAAATACATGAGAACGTGATTATTGATATAGTATAGGAACACTATGCCATGGAGTTTAGAATATATTTAAGTACATGAAGGTGGACGAGAGATAGCGGTGTTAGTATTAAGTACATGTCTTCATGTCTCCCAGCACCTCATAGTTAACTTGCTTTTCTCTGATGTTTAGCTCCGAACCTATCACTGTCTAATGTAAATGAAGATGAAGAGCCTGCCGCTAGACTACCCTCACACCTTATCATTTGCCCTCTTGTTTCTATCTCCTCACACCTTTTAGGCCTTTGTCTTCTACTCTGTGTCCAATCTTGTCTCACCTCTTCAACCTCTTGTTGTTCACTAGCACGTTTCTATTCTGTTATTTATATTAAGCCTTATGATTTTTCTGGTCAAATAGAGCAGTTTTAATGATCTATAAGAAACAATAAATGTGATGGGATGACTTAACTTATCTTAAATAAAGGTAAAGTGGAACTGTTTATAACTCTGAAAATTGGCCTGCTCTATTTATAACACTTTCTTTATGAAATAGTTCATATTAAAATTAATGAAATGTCATCACTAAGTAGAGCTAATCTGCAAATTAATCTAATCTTTATCAGATCTAAATATTTACTTCTCTGTGATCTGGGTTTACGGAAATTTTGGGTACAGCTAAATTATCTATGATGTGTCTAAATTGATGAGTCGCATGCCAGTTAACCCTACTCTTTTAAGTGGTCCTTGATGTATTTACAAACATGTTCTTTCAAAGCGCTTACTGAAGATTTTACGTCGCAATTCCTAGTTAAGGAAAGCAAGCAACAAGTATATCTAGTCATAACGTTTTTTACACTGGCAGTCTGGAAAAGCTTGTGTTTTCTGGCATATGGTAAGTATTAAATAATAGAAACACAGAATTTGATGACCCATCTAGTCTGCTTGTTGAGCCTGATGCAAGACTCAAACCTTAATCAGCCCTTGGTCTCCTCAACATTATTACTCTGGCCTTTTCAGTACATAATATACCTTCATCACATCATAAGTGGGCATTTTAGAGTAAATAATAGGCATTTAACTAGTGCCAATAACCTGGCTTTCACTGTGGGAGTTGTTATAGAAAGTAACCATGAAAACCAGCAGAACACAATGCACCAGTACAAGCAAATGCACAGACCTAAGTTACCTTACTCTTTCCAAGAATGTTCCCCAGTGTACTATTTTACTCACTTATTGGCCAAGGCTGCTTTAAAATTGCACCAGCTAAAATGTCTGTCTGTTCTAGTTTACACCAATCACACTTAAAATGATACCCAACATGGGTAGCTGAATTACTGTTTTAGGATAGAGTGTCTATTCTGCACTCAGACACATCCAAAGGTTTGAGGATGATGGAGACATGACATGACAGGTTTGACATGAAAAGTATTTTCCTCTGTAACACAAAAGCGTGGTTGGAGGTCAACCATGCTTCAAACAGAAGCAGAAGTAAGAGAAGAGGTATAAGGCTTCTGAAGAAGTGGTCCATTACTGTGATTTTCTACTAATAAAATTGGAATTTTCTTCTCTTTTTCCTAACACCTCATTAGCCTGATCAACAAATGTAGGAATAGCCCCTCAATGGTAGCTAAGAAAATATCCCAAAGACAATCACTATTCCAAAAGTGATTATGTCTAACGTAATTTGGTGGAATATTTAAAATTTAAGGTGAAAACATTTTGCATATAATCTGAAAGTAATTGGTTCTGGTATCCTTCAAATCTTTAAAAAGTCTGATTTTTTCAGAGACATATTTTGGAACCATTATATGTAATCATTAAAAAATGAGTCGTTAAGGTGGTGAGGCCCAGTGACCCTGTTCCTCAAAACACATACACAGAAACATTCACACTTAATCACTTGTGTCTATTTGACTTTCTGTTCAAATGCTTTTTCCATTAACTCATTTAATAGTGGTTTGGATTTAATGCTCAGGGGGGTGGAAGGAACAGCATTCAGTTTTCAAAAAATACAGCCAAGTATGCTCGCAATCACTTAAAATCATAATGGTTTTAAGGCCTCCCTTGGTACGAGCTTTTGTTGGATAACTTCATGATTCATCGACAGATGGTAAAAGTTATTGGACCAAGAAAACAAGTTGACTTTGTTTTAACGTAGTTCATAGTGATTGCAAAAAAAAAATTGAAATCTTTTTATATAATGACCCAAGGGTACAGGTGCAATTAACCGACAACATGGATTTAACAGAAAAATACAGAGATTTATTTTAGGATATGTAGAGGTGTTTTAATATATGAATAAAATTAAAGTTAATAAAAAGTTAGTGAATCCCCCAATGAAGCTTAAGACTCTCAAATATATGATTTAAAAGCATACAGTGCATGTTCTTTTGACTATTTTATCTTTTCATAATGCTGTCCATTATATAACCTAATTTGTTGTTTCACTGTCAGAAATTATAACCACTATGAAATGTTAAATCACTCATATACTGTAATTGTATGCCACACGAAGAACATGTCACAATTAATTATGTTATTGTTAATACTTGCTCCTAATAATGTGGATGCAGGTGCGTGTTTTGTTAACTAGGGGACATATGATAAGAAGATATCAGCATGATATATTGCCTGCACTACGGCAGCTGTTGGGCTCATTTCATACAAACATGTCCTGTCCTGAGTCCTTCCGTGACACTTATGTCATTTTAGCATGATTTTTCTGGATCAAGCATGTTTTAACCAATAACTCTGTAAGCTTGACAAGTAAAAAGGCCTAACAGGTTAGCCTTAACCATGACCTCTTCCTTGACTCATAGGAGGACATCAATGTCATCAATGGCCACCAGAATGACACGATGTATTTATTTTTTTTAAATGAGTTTGAACGTTAGGACACTCACTACATGCACACTGTAAAATTTTACGTAAATTACCTACTGAGCATATCCAAGGGCAATGAATCAAGTAAATACCAAAGTATCTTGACACCTGTGTTGTCGGTGATTACTTTCTGTGTTTTGTTTTATTGCCTATAAATACCGCTATTCATTATTAAGTTAAACTGCTAAGACTGTGAATGACTGTAAATACTGCAGTACATAGCAGGTGTGTATATGATGGTACATGGTGATGTGTTTACGCATTACAAGCTCACAACTTGTAGCTTTACTGCACAATATTTTACTTTTTTGTATTAGGCAAATTGTAGAAATTTGGTATTAACTTAAGACATTCACTGCTTATTATATACAAGTTAAATTGAAAATGTTCCTCTTTTAATGATTTTTATGATATAACATAACATTATAATGTACATTTTGTTTGATTGTGTTGATAACATATGGAGCTCCTGCCACACATTGCAAGGCCAGCCAGTCAACTGGCTGTAGTATTTTAGTGTCCCATAGAGCACCAGAACGTCCCAAACAACATAATACAGACAATATGCTTTGTGGGCACTGTTCTATACGCAGTCATGTATATGAACATGTACATAAAGCACCTATACTGATTACAGATAGGATCCATATTGCACATTAACACCCTCCCATATTCGTTTAGCTCACCTTTCCTAGTCCCTCTCCTGCAATTCCAACTCCCTCCAGATTGTAAACTCATTTGAGCAGGGCCCTCCTCTGTTTTTTTCTCTAAGTCAAATTATGTTATATATTACTTGTTATGTTCTGTCTACCCACTGTTCAGCGCTACAGAATTTGATGGTGCTATATAAAATAATAAGTAAAAATAATAATAATCCAATAGAGGGTTTAAATGCTTCCTTTAATACATTGGACACAGTGGCATCCAATTGCAGTTAACAACAAAGTCTTTAGACAGTTGCCCAAATCACAGTTTAAATCATGGTAGCTCAGGGGATCAAATCTTTGTTTGCTGCCACCCCCAAGTTCTATTTAAGTGTTTTAAAAATTCCTAAAGAGGCTTCTGTAACCCCCTGAACTGTTCAAAATCTCAAAAAAAAGAATTTGGTCAAAAAGATAAAACATTCCAATGGTAATGTGATTGACTCCAGCTATCCTCAAAATTAGAGCAGAAAAAACAGAACTTGTTAATTAACAAGTAGTATGATAGTCACAGTGCTCTTATGCAAAAATAACAGTTATAGAAAGCATTACAAAAATAAATACAAAACATAATATTTTGTCTTAAAATAAGCAAGGAGAAAACACAGAAAACTTACATAAAACCAAAGTTAATTGATCCATGAGAATCGCTCGATGTTATAGTACCTTGTCTAAAATATTAAGAAATTCAAATAGTTTCTCTCGGATTCCCATTCTTATAGGAATCCTCTTCCTTTGTCTCTAGGAGACCGCCTATTTGCTGTCATATGGGATGGGAGTCTGTAGCCCAGGTAGAGCCGGCCTTAAATGTTCTAGCGCCCTGTGCGGACTACTCCTCTGGCGCCCCCCATCCCAAAAAAATAGAAAGGAAAAAAATCCCCCCCTCTGCCCCTTCTCACTATCTACCACCTCTGCCCCTTCTCACTATCTTCCCCCCCTGCCCCTTCTCACTATCTACACCCCCCTGCCCCTTCTCACTGCCCCCCCTTCCCCTTCTCACTATCCACCCCCCTGCCCCTTCTCATTATCTACCCCCTCTCCCTATCCTTACTTACCTTTTTACCGGAGTCCTGTGGTGGGAGTGGGAGGCGTCCGTCTGTTGCACAGGTCGCACACCCCTAAGGCCGGCCCTGAGCCCAGGCACTTTACGACTCTCCTAATGATCTGGGTCATAAAACCCAGCAGCAGACTCCTGGCTGAAATTCTAATGTTTTATATGCTATTATGGTACCTTGCACATTAATGGAAACATAATCATATTTCTCAAATCATATCGCTGAAGATGCTAGGTGCTGTTTTCCTGTGTGACCCCAGTGCCTGGTCCCCTGTAAGATTTTACAGCAGCAGAGACAGGACATCTGGCATCCTTTGAAGATGTCCTGCTTGGATGTTCTTTAGCTTTCACTAACTTTATGGTGTGGTGTGACCAGGTTTCCAGATAACATTTATGACAGGATGTGGCCTCAGAATTTTTCTCTTCTTCATGCAAGATGCCTTGTTAACCCTTAAACGTAGGCATTTTGCAAGACATATAGTTAAAGTTACATGTCACGATTACCTCTTTGGTCCTCTGTTCAACTGCATCTGAAAGAAAAAAAACCTGGGAACTTCTTCACTCCAGTTACCCGGAGTCTTCCCTTGAGGGACACGGCCAAGACTGCCCACTGACGTCAGCGGGTGGTCCCATGATAGCTGGAACCCCCATTTAAAGGGCAATTGGGCATGTCAAGACCTCGCTCCCACAACCCGGAGGGTCAAACCCGGAGAGTTCTCAGGTATGCAGATATGGTCATACAGAACAGGAAGCTAACATGGCTGCACCCATGGAACACATAATGTGGGTTTCTAATAAATATATTAATCAGCACACATCATTACATATGTTTAGGAAGTGTGTAGAACTATGGGCATTAGATCATCTGTACAACTCTAAGATAAAATATGGCACAAAGCATCAAAACGTATTTAGCTGACAACTGAATCCCGTTGCTCAACTAAATTGGCTGTCCATGAGAAACGTGTTTATTCTTTCAAATGAGTTTAACTCTTCACCGTACCACAGCAAGTTTCTATGAAAAACATGTGCCTCCTGATCCAGTAACTTGTTCATTATCCTTCATTACATTTCCTCAAAATTAAACAATGCAGTACGGATTCCCCAGAAGTAGCTTTGCTCCTGTATGGTACAATGATAGGACAAGGATTCTCAATCAAGTCTTTGCATTTATCTAACTACTGGAATACTTTAGTGATTGGTTTCTGGGAGAAACCACCGCAAAAAGGATCTGTTTTCAATACAACAAAGTAGACATTCACAACAAGATTAAGGATTCCTAGATTGTAACATCATCAAGAAAAGAACATAGATATGGTTAGATATTTGGATATAGCTAGAAAAGCCTTATTTAAAGAAAATCTACAATTTATAATTTTCTTGTCATTCTTAGAAATTAAAATTCTTGCTGTCTTTAAAAACAGACACTGTGTAGTGTTTATTTATTGAACTTTCTTCTTGGATAATGTTAAGGGTTCAAGCTTGTGTGAGGTCAAAGGGCAGCCAGATGGAATCAGTATGGTAAATAACAGCGATACATGAATTAGATTCCACATTGCTTCCTAACAGATCAGCCCCCAACATGAGGTATTTCCTGTCGATGTCAGGATCAGTTAAAATACATATCTGGATCACCTTGGAATTCAGGGCATTTAAGTTAGCTCTAGTTACTTCCCAAATATATAAACTACGGAGATGTTAACAGACTGTACTGTGTTTTATTTTATTAGCTTCCAGAAACATGACATTAATAATTTACTAGCAGACATAAAACCTGATCAATGCTTAATATCTTACCTTATAATAAGTCCCTAGTCAGGATTCTCTCAAATATTTTTGCCCTTCATGGGTCTGGTCAGTGTGATGTACTTGGTATCCCTCATGCAGGGTCGGGCTGAAGATTTAAATCTGCCCTGGCACTTTAAGACCGGCAGCCAATAAAATGATGTATGCTTGGCCTCATACGTGATGCATTTGGCTACATGTCATGCTCTTACACCATGCAGCTGATTGTATAAAGCTGGCCACATAAGAAAGATTACATTGGAGGCACCATTGGGTATTAGCCTACCAGGCATTTGCCTGGTTGCCCAATGGCCAATCTGGGTCTGCCGTTTGAGCACCATGAACAAGTATGGAATATGCTTTTACACTTTAGGAAGAGGCCCTAGAGAGTCTTCAGACAAAAACCATATGTTCAAGAGACCAGCTGGATCTAAGATAGAAAAGCAGTAAGCAAATTAATATGAGTGAAGTTCTCGAGTGAGGAGTTAACATAAGTCAAGCTATTAGGTCTTCTAAATTGAGAGAATTCCTCATCATGTTTATTAGAGAAACTCACCATGTAGCATTATACCTCCTCTGTCTCTGTTTAAGTCCCTTAGTCTGAAATGTCCTATGCCATCAATCCTTAAACATGAAAAGCAATGCTTATTATTAATTACTAACCAGACAATGTTATTTGACAACCTTTTATGCAAACAATCAGCAAAAATAATAGTAATACAAATTTCTCGGCTATAGTTAATATATCATTTTTTCTTAATCTTTTTAATCTAGTCTCGTCATTCCCCTTTAATACATGTATTGTTAGACGCTCTGCATAAATTGTTAGCGCAATATAAAAAAAATTAAAAATAATAATATAAACCTAGTTCTTACTGCTTTAAGAATGTGCTACGGTGAATGTCTACGTAATCTTGATAAATTACCTTAACAGTTCGAATCTAGAGTCTGTGAGATGTTTTTAAAAAAAACAAACAAAAAAAACATCCATTGAAATGATAAAATACAATGATATGGGTATTAAAGGCCCATTGTTACAGTGGGTAACGCATAAATTGATTACTCGGTAGAGCTATTAATCATCATTGGGTCTCTGTTGTTTCAGTTGTACAATGAGTTTCTTGTATGTGAGTTTTTGACATACTGATCATACTCATCCACCCTCCAGGATGATGAGGTGCACAAAATATGTTGCAGATGGCCTTAATTCACAAATCCTGCCAAAAAGCACTGACTGTTTGAACAAATAAAGTGTGATTGTTACATATCTCTCTGTCTATCTATATATCTACCTAAAAGTCCGTAATAGCATTGTTTTAATTGAATGTAATGGTTTGAATCCAGAATTACATTACAATTACAATAAATTGTGCTATTACAATGGAGGAGAATACAAAGTTACAATTAAAATTAATATGACCGTACCTGGGAATAGGAGTGGGCAAAGTCAGGAGAAGGGAACTACAGGAAATAATGCCGGTCATGCAACAAATCTCTGCTTCAAATTGAAACAAAACATCTTAAACAATTGAAATTTAAATGGATATAATTGTCCTGAGGAACACCATTTTCAGAGTGTTTTTTTACTATTATACTGCCTAAAGATTATTATTATTATTATTTATTGTTTTATATAGCGCCATCAAATTCCGTAGCGCTGTACAATGGGTAGACAGGACATACCAAGTAGTATGTAACATAACACACTGACTAACAGAGACAACAGGTGAGGAGGGCCCTGCTCAAACAAGCTTGAAGATAAAAATAAATGAGTTCTTAATGGTTTCATAAAAATAGAAATTCAATGTAAATGCATGCTTCCACAGACTAATTCCAGCAAGGGTAATAGGCATAGACATATATCAGAAAATCATTGTGAAGGTGAGTGCTGGCAGCCCATTGTGCAATACAGTTGCTTTTGGCTAAATCTTGTTAATCTTCTTGTTAATCAACCTGGACAATAATGTCAGCTTTATTAAAACACAATGGTCTCATTAAATTAATTCTACAAGCTCAAACTTGGTGGTGGTAGTTAGTCTATTGGAGGAGTCAGAAATGTTTGTGCTTGATGAACTTGATCCAGTGTGTCAGATTTGCCTAATTAACATGTGGTCATGAAACCTGAGGGAGTAAAGGGACACCGTGGATCTAGAGCATGTTGGAAGGTCCATCCACTATGCAATGGAGAATCTTGCCTTGGTAAAGACAACCGAGTGTCTATTAATCCACTGTATTACTTAATTAGTATTGTTAAATAGCCATTCAAGTTCTTAAAAAAAAACAACATTTCTAAGCCTGCAAAAAATGTTTTTTGTTCTCAACATCATTGAGATGATGGGAAATTATAACATTTATTTATTGGTGTGACACAAATATCATTGGCTCTGCACTGGACAGCCTTTGACTAAAAATTCTAGTTTTAGTTTTAAATAGTTTCTAACAAATGCAGTGTCTTCAGCCAACTGTCTTTAAAGTGATATCAGATTTCTTCTAAGTCAATAACTCCAGATGTGCAGGTTTCCCATGCAAGTGTTCCATCATTCTCACAACCTCACCAATTCCCTCTTGGTATATGGAATACAAACTCTGTAATTCAAAATGGCTGGGGGAACAAGTGTGTTTCACAGATGTCAGTAATTCTTTGTTTTCAAAGATTCAGATAGCATCTTGGCTGAAACCCATAAAGGCGAATTATCATTGTTTTTATTTTCATCTAATGCCTATATTGATAACTTATATTTTCCTTTAGGTAGGAAAATAGTCACCAACATAATTTTTCAAATATACATAGGACATAAGTGCTATGCACTTTGGGTCTGGCCTATACAAAGTTTTAAAACTCCATCCTCTGTGGTCCAAAGATTTTCTGATTGGTTGCATCAAAATCAATGTTCTTCAAGCCAGCAGTGGAGCTGACTGGAGTTAAGTATATCACAGCCAGGTAGATATGTTTGGCCGAACTCATCACTTGCATGACATATAGCTGGGGGGCGAGGAAAAGGACAAATGCATTTGGGGGTCACGTAGTTAACATATTATTATTAGGTAATGGAATACCCTTTTGAGTTCAAGATGGACTATTAAGATGCGTGACAATGCCATAGCACAACTTTCAGAAAGAAAAGTAAATACTTGGAGCAGTCTTACAATGGAAGCATTGCCGAATGCTTGGAATGTGCTTACAGTGCATATTCTAAGGAACAAATCATTAAACACTTCAGCCCCCTATAGACATACATTTACGTCCTGAAATGGCATTCAATAAAGCCTTTTAGGGCATACATGTATGTCCTGACTTTGTTGCAGCGGCAGGAACATCTCCCCTGACATCATCCCCCTGTAAGCTAAAGCTAACGCTGGCTTCCTGCTGACTGTAACGTCTGTAACGTCTGCCGGCACTGCCCCCAAACACCGTTAAGCCATAACTTTTAAGATTGCTACCCTATAGGATACCGTGTAAGGGATGGAGATGGTTCTCAAGAACATAAAAAATATGCATGTGGGGTATGTGGGGTAAGTGCACCTAAACTGTAGAAGAAATTCTAAGAAAATTGCAAAAATACCAGTGCTCAAGATTATTATTTTTGGTAAGTTTTCATGCTGTTTTCATGGTTTCAAATGAAAGCCCTATTTGTTCGGGGGGGAGGGGGGAAGGATGTATAACTTGTGTGTGTACATCAAACATGGAAAAGGGGAATCTTGATTAACCCCACCTTAACGTACCAAAAACTACTGATAAGAACCTTGAGGTTTATTCGCTAAATAGAAAGTTCACATGAGACTTGTGATTTCAATTCCTCCAGCAAGAAGGGCTGTACTGGCCCTGCAGAATGTATAATTGAATGTTTAAGGAGGCTTGGAAGATATTATAAACATCTACACATTATAGAGCTCTTCCGGCAGCAGAAGCTTGCTGAGGTTGTACCTTCATGATATATAGTGAAACATACATAATACATAGTGTGGCTAACATGTGAGGGGTGTGCTTAGCCATAAAAGTGGCTGGCCTAGCCACAGATAAGGGCAGACTAGCCCACTGTGGCATTAAATTGGTTGGACATGGCTGAGCACCACTCCTCTGCCCTTGAGAAAGAGAAGAGATACCCAAAGAGCCATGTAAGCAGCACTTTATCCAGAAACCGCAAGTCCAACCCAGAGTTTCTGAGTATGGGTATTACTTATTTTTGTCTGCCTCCTTCGGGCACAGTTCTTTTTGGTGTTTTTGATTATATAATTTTATGTAAAGAATCAACACATTTAATAAAGGTCAGGCTCAGTTAACTCTCCTTACCTATATATCATGAAGGTACAACCTCAGCAAGCTCCTGCTGCTGGAAGAGCTCTATAATGTGTAGATGTTTATAATTTGTAGGGTTCCTTTTGCAAATGAAGACGCCATTTATGAAGTTTAGTTATTGTGAACTCGGCTGGGCATCCTTGGGTGATATGCTCTTCATACATTAACTTCATGTACCTTGTGTTAGTGGCACCTGGGTTTAGTCCCCCGCTATCCCCAATAACAACACATACCCTAATATTATACACATACATACACATGCCTTCTCCCAGAAGCCACTAACACTAGGCTTACGCTAGGGAATACCATATACTGACAACGCTCACCCTTAACACCATTCTATCGCCAAGTAAACTAACATACACGCTCTACAATGATACATATGTAAACATACAACACTCTCTCTTACTCCCTGCACCTTTTTCTCTCCTCTGTCTTTCTGGTGGTCCCTCACCTCCTCCTCTCCCTTTTCACTCCACAGTGCACCTCGAACAAGTCTTCCTCCCTCTTATCTCACGCTCTGAGCCTTTATCATTTAGTACAGTTTGCACTCCCTGTGCGTTACATGACCCCATGGCTACGTTAGTTAATGGGTGCCGCGCACAAGCTATACCAGCATTAGCATACCCCTGTGTACCCGTCAGTGGTGACTCACAGGTAAGTTTGTTTGAGCAGGGCCCTCCTCACCTCTTGTTCTATAAGTCAAACTGTTATGTTATTTAATACTTGTCATGCCCTGTCTACCCATTGTACAGTGCTATGGAATATAATGGTGTTATATCAAATAATAAATAATGTCTAGTTTGCACATGACCTGATATGCATTATACATGTTATTTAGTGCAGTCACAAAGTCTAACCAAGCGATTGAAGTAGAATATTGATAGCTACTCTTAGGCGAGACAAACAGGGCTCCTTCCCGGGACCCTGCAGCGCCGCTGCCTATCACTCAGCGTTCCATTTTTCTCAGACCTGGAGAGACTACAAGCATGAGAGAGAAAACGCTGAACTGAAGGGCCTTCCTAGGTGCATGGTCCAGCACCTCTGAAATCTGTGATGTCATCACAAAAATGTAGAATTATAGATGTTTGGACCAATAAATTCCCCTGTTATTCTAATATATTACAAGCATTTTCAATGAGGCTTTTATACTTAAAAAATGCTTTCAAGCTGACATTCTGGAAGAAAGGTCATTGTTCTGTAATGAGTAACAGAATATGGCTTTGCAAAAAAAAAGGTTACGTACCCTAATTAATTCATTTTCCCTTTGCATCTGTTTAATGTTTTAATGTAGTCTGAGTTTTTTGTAGGTCTAATAAAATAGTATTTGACTTGGAGTTCTTCCATTGTTGAGGAAAGGGTCCTTTTTTGTGTCAAAAGGTATCAAATAAAATGGATGTCTCGGTGATTTGTTAGAAACGTGTCTTTATTAAATAGGAAAGAAGGGCTGTGTTGTGATATATGTTGTGACAAATATGGCAGAGCCACTAGTGACATAAAACGTTTGGAATTTTATGATGCTGGGGTCCATTTGCAAAGCTTTGAGAAATTTTGTCTTTATGGTGCTGAGGCCAACTCAGCTGGTTAAAAATTAGCTGCTCATCTATTAGCTGAAGACAATTTGACCGCCAAGTCAACTACAGTTAAAGTAGATTAATTTCACTTTTAATCAACTGCCAACTTGCAGTGGATTACTATGAACATCATATGACTTCACCAAGTTGACAGTCATGGCGAAAAAGGGATTGAACATGACAAAATCAATTCAGCGTCTGAGTATTAGGTAACTTGATA